>CM066731.1:26057500-26657500 GCA_033961575.1 Aselliscus stoliczkanus | reverse complement strand
AGGCCTCACCTGGCAACTGTTCCAAATTTGCCACTCAGTAGAATGTGTTTACCTGACTTCCAGCAGTTAAGTGCTATCACTGAATTCTGTTGTTTCAAGGATCTTTGCCTCCTCACTGCAAATTTTGCTATTGGTCCTATCCTACAGAAGATGTCCACCCCTGACCTTTTCAGTGATGCTTGATTTCTCTGCCTTTCTGCTGAAGATGAGAGCCTCTTTTATGCTACCAAGGAGGCCCTCTGACTTCCAAACTTAGCTTCTAATGAAGATGAATCATTCTCAGCTGTTGGTTGTATTTTTCCAAAGCGTTAGTCATGCTTAGCCAGAGCCACCTAACTCCATCTTCCTTGTAGTTACTTATATTTTCCCCATACTCCTGAAACTTGACACGTCACATCTGCTACCGCATTCCATTTTATCTGAATGCCATCCCTGCTTTCCACAGGTGAAACTTTTAACAATGACGTTATCTTGTGCCGGATGCTCTCTGTGTTCTGCCTACCACCAGTTATGGGGTCTACATTGTCTGCCAAGCAGCTATGTGACCCTCTTCCCAATCCCATCCCTGTGTGTGCTCTCTTGGATCACTCCTATCTCTAGCTCTCACAGACATGTTTCCTTGATTGTGCGATTAGCATATAGGAGGTTATTAGGAAATGCTCTTTGGCACAGTACCAGTGGAAAGGAAGTGGAGGAAAGCAAGCAGAATTGGGCATAGGGAGAAATACAGCAGCAGCGCAGCTACAGCTACAGCCTCAGTTGACCCTATGGAAAGTTCTTGAAGATGGAAAACCCTTTCATAGCTGTCCCAAGTTGGAGGAAGGAGACTGGGTCACTATAGAAAGCCAGATTTGTCAGGCAGCTCTCTTCAGCTGAGGCCACAGCCAAAGAAATTTGACAGGTGGGGGCTGTCCACCAATAATACCAAGAGAAGCTGGGTGAATAAGTACTACCTTTCATGTCATGTACGTTATATCAAAGCACACTCCAGAAGATATCTGCTTTGTAGTGGGAACATGGAAGAGTAAATGGAGCCAAGTAATCTCTTGTGGGCACTTCTAGTACTACCATGACCATTGGGAAAAAAAAAATAATGAAAGACTAGAGAACCATGTATGACTAGACTATTTCAAAATAGTCCAGCTATTTTACTAGTTCTATGTGAGTCTGCCTGACAATTAAATTTATTCAGGTTACTGACAAAGTCTACTATGCAAAAAGGAAAACACACACAGGAGGGGTAATTATCCTGGCCTTAGTGTAATCATGGAAGGCTTCAAACTCAGGATTTAGATAGACTGAAAAAAAAAAAAAGATAGGAGAGCATTTTAGGTAGAGGTCTAGCATTGGCAGAAGCCTGACAAAGAAGTATGCCATGTTCAGTGCATTGCAAGGCATTGGTAGTAAAGTTTTTTTGGCATCAGAAATAAAGGTTTGGAGGGTAAAGACTATAGATGCTATACCCTTTGCATCTTGACAAATCAATCAGAAAATATTAAGTACCTACAGTTTTTAAATCACTGCATATTTTTGAACAATATAAAAGAATGTGATCTCAGTGAATGAATTCTCAATAGATCTTGGGTTTGTTTGTTGATATGTATTCAACCATGAATTCAAATGGTTCAAAATCACCTTTTCTTGTTTGGCCATTACTT
Organism: Aselliscus stoliczkanus; assembly: GCA_033961575.1. NCBI lineage: Eukaryota > Metazoa > Chordata > Mammalia > Chiroptera > Hipposideridae > Aselliscus > Aselliscus stoliczkanus. The sequence goes on along the minus strand of CM066731.1, from coordinate 26,655,842 downwards.
TAGAATGTTTAGCATCTAACACAAAAGATCTCAGTTAGGAAGCAAAAAGTACATTATTTTTTGTGTGTCTGACCTGATAGTGGTTCAACTTAAGATATGGCTGTCATTGACCTACTCTTGTGTCCTCAGGCCATTTTTCTTTTACTTTTCTGTATTGTCTTTTTGAAATTGGGAGCAAGATGTTAAACTCTCCTCCACTAATCATTCTATCACTAGCTAATGTGTCTGCTCAGATTCACAGGAGTGTTCAAGCTGGTCACAGTGGTGACGCAATGGCTTTCTCTGAATAACTTTGGCCTCCCTGGGAAGGCACTGCATGATCTCACATGCCATCTGCCGAACCATCTGTGTCTCTTAAATAAAAGCAATAGACCCTGCTAACTTATATGTGCCATTCACTCAACAAACATTTATTGAGTGCCTACTATGTGAAAGGCAACTCTGCAAAGTCCTGTGGGTAAAAAAAAGTCTCACAGAGAAGAGCAATATAAAAGCAACTAAGCACAAAACAGTTTCATATGCAATGCATAGAAATGTGTGCAAATTCTAAGGGAAGAATATGCACATTAGAAAGAATGTGCATAAGGATTTTCTTTATGTTAAAATGTATATATGCTAATAAGCATTTAATTTGGCTATATATAAAACCAGAATCAACATAGTGATATAGCATTTTAAATTGCCTTCAGTCAGGTAATTATATCGGTCATAAAATGAATGAAGGTGCACTGCTTTCAGCTTGTGAAGCATTGCCTATTACTCATCCTTAAATGAACAAACACCCAGGGAGAAAAAGATGGATGGGCTTGGTAGGGGAAAGTGAGGATCTTAAAAGAAGCAATGTTCCTTGTTACACTTGTAGCCACGGATATTTTTTCATTTCTTTCTACTTCTGTGTGTTAGGTTATATTTAGATTGAAAAAAAGCCCCGGTCGGTATGTAAAAATGGGAGGAATGCTCTTGGTGCACTTCCTACTATGCCAGTTATATTAATATTTTCAACTCTAATATTTGTACAATCTTACAGTGATGAAACACTATGCGCCAGACACTAGACTGCATTACTGAGGTAATTTAATCTCTCACAGGAACTCTTTGATGTAACTATTAGTATTCCCATGCACATGAGTAAACTGAGGCGCAGAGAGATTTAATAAAGTAGCAGTTGGGGACCTGCAGGAAACGACATAGTTAAAAGGGACGATTTGCAATGGTGGAAATGGGTAAGGAAACCTCTAAGGGATGGTGAAGTGCAAGGAAGGACATCTAACAATGGCAAGAGGAATGTGTAAAAGCCGGGAGCAGTGCACTACACACCTGGACTCAAAGGGCAAGGGGAGAGGTAAAGGTTCCTAGAGCCACATGTGGGCTTGAGAAAAGTATAGGAGTTGCAATTGCAGAGCGATGCAGCCACAGGCAGAACTATAGGGCACCAGGCAGCCCACTGAGGGAACCAGGGACTCGCTACTGTTTTTCCTTCCACCCTCCGGGCTCCTGCTCGTGCCCACCATCGATCACACTAGACCAGTAACAGAAGGGAAGAGAGCTGAGGTGACTGACGCAGTCTGGAAAGTTCAGCACAGAGAGTAGGGAGGATGGTGGAGGAGGGAGCAAACAGAATAACCAGCACAAATAACTTGCCCAAAGTCACACAGCTAATAAGAGGCAGTGCTGACACTTTCTGTAAACTGTTATCTTCTACTTCAAAGACTATGTGGTTTCCAACTGTGATACGTGCTGTAAATTATAACAATTCCAGAGGTCACATACTCAATAAAACTAAGATTTTTGAAAAAAAAAAAAAATATCCTGTATTAAATCAAACTATTTTGGCTTATAAACAAAAGAATTTCTATCAGGGCTATTCAAAGATTACCTTGATAGGTCCTGAGATCCCTTAAGGAAGGCATTCAGATCTAGTAGTCACTCAATAAATACGTTAGAAATTACTGTGTGGTTGAATGACATTTATCAGGGACCTTATAGAAGAAAATTCCCGTTCCTGTGAACTTTTCTAACTTGATGAGCTCTGAGGTTTCCTTCTAATCCTATGATTCTACCAACATCCAATGTGTTCCTCAGACCTCTCAGTTATAAATGAGAATTGCTTTAAGGAAGTACTTGCACACGATGTTGAAGCAATTGTGTGATTGGAAATATGACATTCCCAAGGGGGAAAATCATAAAGGATCATGTCTCAGTCAGAAATGTTTTCAGCTGTTGACAACAAACAAAATTCTAAAAGCAGAAATGTTTAAACCAAACAGGAGGCGAGAGTGTTTGAAAGGCAGTCATTTTCAGTGCTGATGGCTTTACAGTTCTCCAGGGGATTTTTCCTCAAAGCTGTACATTAGCGGCTGCAGTTCCATCACCAGGTTTCCCGATTAAAAGAAGTAGGAAGTGGTGATGCCTGGTATCAGGAAATCAAAGCCTTTCCCAGAACTCTCACCACAGGACTCGGCTTCATTTTCGTGGCAACCCAGGAGGTCAGGAGATAGAGTTGAAAATGAGAGGTGGGTCAGCCACCCCAAAGTGTCTGCCTGACAGCTTCCCTCACAGTATCAATTGTCAAAATGACCCTCCAGGAAGCAGGTGTTTGCTGATAAAGAAAGGAGGTCAAGAAAGAATAAGAAAGGTGACTGACAAAGAAAGGAGACCATGAGACATCACCGGTTTCGGTTCAAGCCTTTGTAGGTACAGCCATGTTCCTCAATGTTTCTTTCCAGTGCTTAGAGCCCAGTGAACGTTAGCCTACGCCATTTGGTTATGGGTATTGCTGTGACTGATAATTGTGGAGAATTTTTTTATTGGGTTTTGAAAGCGAGTGTAGCATAAAATCAACCTTACTTCTCTAGTTGTGGGAAAAGAAACTTACCTCTGATTTGGAGGGGGAAATTATTAACTTATTTTAACCTCCAATCAATCTGATAAGATTTCTGACAGTTTTGGTTAGCATCTGCTTTAATAGCCTTGGCAGCAGGGAGCTTACTGCCTCATGGGGGCTGTATCACTTACTTTGTTGGGACAACCTTTAGAAACGTTTTTATATTGAACTGAAGCAAGCAACCTCTTAAATTCCAATTATTGAGTTTAGTGTTGTTATTTTGTTTGTCTGTTTTCTCTAGAACTAAATTGGGATACATAGCTATTTCACCTGACATCCCACAATATTTGAACTCATCTTTTCATTTTCCCACTTTGGCCACTTCATCTTGTTTCCAAGCTGCTTGTCATTTCGTATTGCTTATTCTATTACATGTTAGTTTGACAGGGTTTTCTTCTAAACTTAAGGAATAAAAACTACGATGTTCAAGACAAAGAGCACATTACAGATGTGATAGAATATAGGGTGATTCTTTGTCTTTTTATTCTACTCTTTTTTGAGGCCAAAGATAACACTAGATCTTTAAGTGACTTGTTCAGTTAGCATAAGGTCAACCCCAGAGCCTGTGGCCTGGCCCCAGATACCTTTCTTAAGGATGACTTAACCCCTTAATTATTTTATGCCTGCTGTGTTCAGGGGACTTTTTTTCCCCATTCTTAAACTCTTTAACTTATATAATCATCTACCCCAATGCTCTACTTGTCCATATTTATACCATCAAACATTTTGTCTTGTCTTGTTGAAATCCATTATACTATATTTATATATTTCCCGTATAAATAGGTTTGTTTTTTAATAAATGACAGAACAATGTCTAGAAAATTTCTACATAAAAATAATTTAATCTATAAGAATTCTAGAGGTTCTTCCAGATCAGGAGTCAGCAAACTGCGGCTCGCAAGCTACATGGGGCTCTTTGGGTATGCTCTGTCTCAAAAGTTTGCCGACCCCTGGAAGAGCCAATCCTGTCCCTCACAACAATTTAAAACTTATTCAAGAGCCATAAATATATTTTGACATAATCACCATTATGTGAATAACAGCCTTTAAAAATTTTATAAATGAAACTATGATAGTTTTATTTTCATTTTTAATTTTACTTCAGAGCCTGCAGCTTAGGAGCCGCAGTTTGCTGACCCCTGGAGGCTCTTCCGTCTCAAAAGTTTGCCTATCCCTGTTCTACATTGCTGATTAGAATCAATGATGACTATCAAAATGACTATATATATATTTTTAAAAACTAACATCCTTAGCTGGAAATGTAAAGAAATTATCCTGAAAATATTCCCTGTTTTTTTCAAAAAAAGTATAATCTAGGCAAAGTAAAAAGAACTTTAGTATATGAGAATGCAGCAGGTGTGGAATAAATGAGCAATGAAGACAAAAAGGACCTTTCAGGGGCTCTAATGTGAAAGCCGTGTCTTTAAAAGCCAAAAAACAATTACTTGATAATCATGGTATACAGAGTATATTACAGGAAAAGAACAGATAGCAGAGAGAGTAAACAAATTATTTGTCAACACTTTTTAGGGAAGAAGTTGTTAAGCGTCTTCTCACTCCCAAATTGCTGTTTGAAGTGTACAGGTAGGAGGTGCTTGAGCAAACATTGGCAAATGCCCAGGCTATTCTGGAAATTATGAGCAAATTCAATGTAGTTAAATTCATGAAACCAGATGGTATCGACCTGAAATATTTTTAATTAACCCAAGGAGGAAACTGTTGAATCATTAGCCAAAATGCAAAAAAAAACAAAACAACCTTTCTTCATAAATACCATGATGCTAGAGGAGGAGAATTTGCCAATGAGCCCCTCCAGGTGAAAAGAGCACCCCCCAAAGAAACTGTGGAAACTACAGCCCAGGCGCCATTGCTAAAGGCTGGGCACATATGAACACTTCTAATCTGAAACTGACTTTATTTCTCAAGAGAAAATCGTGCTGCCCCAATGAGTACCTGGAGACAATAAAGCAAACACATCCATTCAGCCAGCAAACATTTACTGAATCCTTTGTTCAGTACCAGGAGCTGGGCTAGGTGCGAGGGGAAAAAGATACATTTCAAAATACTCCCAAATTCAGGGATCTCTATTTTATATCTAGAGAAAAAAAGCACACTGACATAAGTGTCCTTGAATCTTAACAGATTTTCAGGATTTATGGTTTGTCTTCCCTGCCACAGCTATGCCTCTGAGAACGGTGGGCTCAGGATGCATCATTCTGTGTACTTGAATCTCCCTTAATTATGGCCACAGTCAAGCCTGTTGGAATTGAACAGGAAGTCATCAAGTATCAAGGACTAAAAGTAAAAGACATGAAGAAAAGTTGTAAGCAGAAGGCTTAGTGAGAAAAAAAGACTCAGGGAACAGTGGCAGGCTGTCACCCAATGGCAGCAATTAGCTTCAAAGAGATGTGTGATGGGGCGGATGAGGGCGTGAGTTGCCTTGGTCCAGGCGAGAGAGCTAAACTGCCCTCCTCTGCGTTTCTGTCTTCTCTGTGTCCACATAGGCTAGAGGTGTTTCTGAGGTGGCAGGATTATTTACTTTCACAGAGTGCCAGCCCCAAAGCCATAGAGAATATTTCTAAAGAGATCTCTGATATAAGTAAAACAAGCCAAGGATGTAAGAAACTGTAACTCCATGAACTGAGTCTAATGAGGAAGAATATATTGAAAAATTGAAAATGCATTTGTTTCTGGGAACAAAGTTCTCGTTGCACATGTACAGAGCAGCAATATTCAAATCGGCCTGCCTTGCCTGCTGCTCGCTGAGCAGTTGACACACAAGCAGAGCTCAGACATGAATAACACATGACGTGCACATGTGGTTTTGTGAACTAGCTACTGTTCGAGGTTTACAAATAATGTTGGCTAAAGGGATCATTTGGCAGTGATATGATTATCTCCTTCCGAATCCATTTGGTATAACTCTATGAGGATTTTTAAGTGGCCAGATTTTTTAATCTTGTGCCTCTCTTGAAATAAAGGAAAGAAATTTTGGAGATTCGGGAGTTGCTTGATATGGTGATTTGGAAATTTGCTGTGGTGTGTGGAGTGGTGAGGGAAGGAGCGGGGAGGGAAGGAGAGGAAGAGAGACTACGAATAAACAGATAAAGAAGGGTATTTGACACAGTGATTTGAATACCATGGACATTAAAATACTGTTGTTTTGTTGCTGCAATTCTAAAAGATGGAAACCCAAACTTTTTAGCACCAACAAGAAACAGTATAAGGGTTTATTTTACAATTCCATTCATTATTTAACATGAAATTGTTTGTGCTTCTTATACAAAGTCTCATACTTACCCAAGCTGTCACTGATCATTAGCATGACATTACCTTCTTTAGTCTCATGAGGGAAAGAATGAATCACCACCAGAAATATAGGGTTGTCAGAAAAATCATGATGTATTTTTTCTGTTTTTCATTGCAAAAGTGTGTCATGTCTTTTCCGACAACCCAACACATTATATCTCCCTGTTATTCACGCTCATGGCATGCTGTTCTTTTTCCTTTTAGTATTTATCACAATTGAATTTAATAATTATTCATGAAATGTCTATGTATCTTTTATAAATCTTAAAGTTCCGGATGGTCTAGACTTTTTCAATGCTGAACTCTAGTATGTAGCCTGGTGTCTGTCAATAGTAAGTCCTCAAATATGTGTGAATGAATGAATGACAGGGTAAGTGTCGGAAGCAGGCATATTAGTAATAGAGTGAAGGAAGGTCAAGAGGTCAGGTGTGGTTCAAGAATCAAGAGTGAAGTTCAATGACAGGGTGAGGAGTATCTGTTATATTCATGACTTAAGAGCATAAAATAAAACTGAACACTTACATGGTTATTTTCAGAGTCAAAGTATGTATTAAACCATACTTTTTTTCATTTTTCAGCCTCAAATTCTTTGCCCTCACATGTGGGATCCGAACCGGGGCCACTGGCATCCCAAGCCAGCTCCCAACCACCATGCCACTTGGCCGGCACCCAAATTCTTAAGTATATCTTTTGTGTTTCTCTGTGTTGACATGCTTGATAGCGTTTTCTGGATGTGTTCACTTTGTAATAACTCATGGAGCTGTTCAATTTTAACATGTGCACTTTGCCACATGTGTGCTATATACTTCAGTACAAGTTTTACTTTAAAAGATGTTGATATTTAGTTAACCTATACCCTATTATAGCAAATCTTTTGTGAAGCTATGACTTTTTTTTCAAATTTAAGTCTCTAAAGAAAAACCATCTTTGAACTGCACAAATTAGAAGGGTTCCAATAGTTTATTTCAATCTAATGTTTATTTAGCCCAGGACCTAAGAAAACATTGAACTTCCACTTTAATGGTCCATCTAGCTCCAATACCCTGAGTTGTGTTCATTCTCAGCTGGCACACGACAATGGACAAGGTGGCCATCTGTGGTGCACAGAAAGCACCCTGCCTGGGGCCATAATCCCTTTTCGTGTTCCCAAAGATGTTTGAATTTTTGTCAATCAAAAGAAAAAAAGAATGTTTAGGTTGAGGAAAATATTTTAATATATAATATTAGCATATGTGTCTTTATACCAGTTGAAAAAATATTTTTAAATGGTTTTATGGAGAGAGAGACCTACAAAGGCAGTGCCTACAAAACTCATAATGTTGGGCCTGGGGATGAAATGAAGAGATAGACCAGGCCTATTATTCAGGAGCAAGTTATGGTCTTGAAGGGATGAAATCCACTGGGTCTTCTCCAAATCAGGTCACACACCAAAGGAGCCTGGACTAGCTGCTTATATACATGACGGTAAATCAGTCTTCCTTTTGAATGGAAAATTTCAGCAAAGACTATGACTTCTACTTTGTTGAAATCTAAAAAAGCTTTTCAGGGCTAAAGACTGAACTTGCCCTGATGTTGCATCAGTTATGAATACTCAGAAAAGCAGTAACCAGGATTCTCTTTTTGATTTATTTCATCTATTATTTTTCCTTTTTCTATGTGTCTCAACCATATTTTTCCTTATTAGCAAAATGTAGTATGTTTGAGTTTATATATATATATATATATATATATATATATGAAGTTCATACATATAGCAATTTCAGTAAATCCACTCTTTTGTAAACTTCAAGTGACTTATTTATTTTCAATTATAGTGTAATTGACATACAATATCATATTAGTTTCAGGTGTACAGCATAGTGATTCAACATTTTTATACCTTATGATGTCATCACCATAGTAAGTCTAGTAACCATTTGTCATTGTGCAAAGCTATAACGTTATTATTGACCATATTCTCCTCCACCTTTTCCATCCATCCTCTACCCACCTCCCCTCTGGCAACCATCAGTTTGCTCTTTGTTTCTATGAATCTGTTTTCATTTTGTTTTGTTTGCTTCTTTGTTTTGTTTTCTTTTGTTTGTTAATTTCCACATCTAAGTGAAATCATGTAGTATTTGTATTTCTCTGTCTGACTTATTTCACTTAGCAGAATACCTTCTAAGTCCATCCATGTTGTCACAAATGGCAGTATTCAATTTCTTTTTATTGCTTAGTAATATTCTGTCACACACACACACACACACACACACACACACACACACACACACACCACATCTCCTTTATCCATTCATCTGGTAAGACCATTTTTAAAATTGTGGGTGCAATGACTCTCTCACTCTTTCTCTCTCTCGTCTTGTCCTACCTCCACTGGATGAAAAGTATCATAACTCTGTGTTATAATTGTCTAAACAAGAGTGGCAAATAAAAACAAAGGACAGACACAGGGTTCAGCACAATGTCAAACAGAAGCCATAAATCACAATCATAATTGAAAGATATTCCTCATCAGATATTCACTCAGCCTTCATTCAGAAAATGTTAATATTTTAGTGCTTTCAGGATGACAGGCATAGCTATTAAGTCCATAGGAATGGGAAGGTTTCCACATCTGGCTCATTTCCTTCATGAATAACCTGTTAAAGTCGGGCCCCACCAAAAGCCCTAGCAGATTACACTGAGCTGAAGGTAGAGACAGCTATTTTGAGAAGATGCAGGGTCACTCAGTGACTGGAAAATGAACAAAGCTTGCCAAGCTGAGAAAGATTTACTCACTATGGACAATTCTGAATAGCCTAAAATAATCATAAACTGCTCTAAACTAGTAGACAGTGCTTGAGACCATTAGAGAACTAGATGTCTGACTGATTAACATTGCCTTAAAGACATGGAAGGAAATAGATGGAAAATCTAGGACATGGCACTGTTATAAAATGGGTTCCAATAAAGGCTGGTGCTGTTTAATACATGATTACTGCAGAAATGGTTCTTTTAAAATTGAATTATAATTATAGAATAAGTAACTTCTTTTCCATATAATGCAGATATCCCATTCTTGCTCTTAAATGTGAGATAACTATTTTTACCTTAACCTTAATTTGGACCCCAAAATTTCCAATTGGGCACCAATTGGGCATTTTCAATATTTATAGATGATTTTCCCAGACTTAACAATATCTTCAAACTTAGAAGCCCGAAGGACTCTATAGTCCCACCAGACCAAACATTGAAATTTACATTGATATTTATATCTATTTTACAATTACTATTTATTTTCCTTAAGGTCATTTTGATGCTCTTAAAGCCTGTATCTGTCCTTGGAAATGCTGACTGGCTTTATCTCCAGGCTCCCAAAGCGTCCTCTGAATTCAGTTGCATATTTTTGCCTACTGGGGCTAGTTTGAATTCTGTGAATCATATTTTAATTGAAATAAGTTAGCTTGACTGTAGGCTTTCTGATGTTCTCAGTTGCATAATTTTAATTATTCATATTAAGTAAAGAGCTGAGTCAAGGAAAAGCTGGTAAAGAAGGTACTTTTCTTGAAAAAAAACAGAAACACAAGGATCAGAGAGAAGCCAAAGATAGCCAAAGCTAAAGATGTCTACTTAATTTGCCTCTCGATTAAACAAGCATGCTTTTAAGCTAGGGCTAAACATTGGATGCCTTTTCTCCTAAAAAAGCAGTAGAGCAGAGTGATGCTTTCCCCTTCCTCCAGTCCTAGCACCTACTAAAACCAGAGAACAGCATAGAGTAGTGTTTAGAAATGTAATCTGAGGCAGAGGCAGCAACAGGCTGCTTCACCATCATGGGAGATAACCCCCAGGCCCAGTGTGAGAGATCTGATTATTTCCATAGTCCATTGGCAAGACTCAGTGATCCCTGCCCTGCCCTACCTTCTTCACCCAGAATACAACAGAATGGAAAAAAAAAATGGCAGAAAACTACAGCAGAGGCTGAGGAGAAACAGTGAAATCTGGGGAAGAGAAATAAAGTATTAACGGATGAAAGAGGGAGGGGGAAAAGTTGTCCAAAGAGGTGGGTTTGTTCCCTAGGAGTCACAAGAGAGATGGCCTTGTGAGGTATCCAGCACCTTTTCCAAAAGCTCCTGCTGTTCTGGGGACCTGAGAATAATTTGGAAAGAACAAAAGAGCCTCTTCCCCAGCCTCTTTCCCCCCACCTCACCAATGCCGCGCCATTCCTGTATACCTGGGATGAGCTAGAAATGTGATTCTTGCACCTGAATTAAATGTCTGGGGCCGGCCAAGTGGCACCGTGGTGGAGCGGTGGTTAAGCGCTGGCTTGGGAAGTTGGCGGCCCTGGTTCGGTCCCACATATGAGGGCCAGTGACACTGCCCTCAATAAATAAATAAATAAATAAATAAATAAATAAATAAATAAATAAATAAATGTCTGCATGTTCCGCTAGACTTCATGTGTGCATAACTAGCAAACAGGAAATGTGGTTTAATAATCGACACTATCAGTGCCCCATTCCGATTTTAAGGGACAACGCTAAGGGAAACTAATTTCAATTTATACTGGTTAGTCTAACCAGTCTAATGAGAAGGATAAATAGCCTGATTTTCTTCTCTCCTTATACAATATCAAGTTTTTCTTAAATAACATTAGTCCAGTATCCAGGTATTTTGTAGAAAAAATATAAATATAATCATTCCAGGGGCTTTATGATACAGGCTCAGAGGAAGCACTAAATCCAAGATCATGAGAGGGACTCTTTGACCAATGAAGGAGGTGGAGAATCTAGGATTCAGGGTGTATGAGCTGTGATGTATTTTTTTGTTGGCTACACAGGATTAAAGATATTCTCTGGGGTGGATTTACTTCTACCTCATTGTATATTTATAGAAGGAGGACCTTTGGCTTGGATTTGTAGCGGATATGTAATGCAGATGCTGTGCAGGATGGTAATGATGTTTTGGATACAAAACAGAAAGCTCTGGAGTTCCCCCACTGCAGCACAATTATAAATAAGAAACTGTGTCAGGACCCAGAAGGAGTGATTGAAACCACAACTGGGATTTGAGAGTTAGAGGAACTGGTGACCTATGCGACCGACTCTCCCTACAAGTAGCCAATTTGGCCTAATATGGACACCGACAGGCCCTGCAGATTAATTGTAGATGTTGGAAGCTAAATGAGCTTGTGCCAACTGCAGTTGTCCTGGGCTTGTTATTATGTCTTTTAGCAGGATATTTTAATCTTGATTGGGTGAGATTGCTGATCAGGAAAGTGCACTCTTTATTTTTTCTAGCTGCATTTCTTGCTTTTGATTAGGTAATTTATTCAGAATTTTTAAAATTTGTAACATGCAAAAGGACATACAATGAAAATTCTCCCTGCTATTTCTGTCCCCTACCCGCCCATTTCCTTTCCTGTCAGACCACTGGTGTTATCGGCTTCTCTCCTAGCCCGACAGAGGTGTTGTCTAGTTATACAAGCAAATATTTATTAGTCTCTCTCCTTTTTTGCATAAATGGTTGTGTCCTACACACAGCTTGGCATCTTGTGTTAATAACAAATGTGTCTTGAAAATCCTTCCATTTTAATACATTAAAAAGCTTCCCTGGGGCCCGCTGAGTGGCGCGGTGGTTAAGCGCTGGCTTGGGACGCCAGCGGCCCCGGTTCGGTCCTACATGTGAGGGCCAGTGACACTGACCTCAAAAAAAAAAACAAAAAAAAAACAGGGGAAAAAAAAAAGCTTCCCCATTATTTTAAAATGACTGCATGTTCTGTTGTGTGAATGCATCATTCTGTATTTCATTTCTCTCGTATTGACTGACATTTAAGTTACTTCATCTTTTACTATGATGGTAAATGAATACTCTTCTACAAACATTTTGCAGAATGCAAGTAGAGTTGTAAAATAAATTCCTAGGCAGGGAAATGCTAGGTCACAGTATAAATGCATTTGTAATTTTAATAGCTGTTGCATAATCATACACCCCATAGAAGTTGCAATAATTTATACTCCCTCATTAACATAATGTTATTAAATGTTTTGATATTGCTGGTCTTGTGTATGAAAAAATAGCATCTCAGTTTAAATGTATTTTGCATTTATTTTTGTTATATATGAGGTTGAATATCTTTTCATATGTATAGTAATACTTGTAAGTCTATTGCTGGGATATAGTATGCCATCAGATAAAAACTAAATTTGTCTATCATTCTCATTCAGGTTATGGGATCATTTTTCTGGTTAATGCAGTCATCATTAACAGTCGTGTACAGAATGTTGTTCAAATATATAGGATCCCTGGTCCCAAAATATCTGCTTAGGAAATAAATTTCACAACTAGAATAGTCTTAGAGTGGGTGTGTTATATGAATTTAAAATGAAACTTTACCTTGTTCTCACCTCTGAACAATGGATATAATGGGGCTATAGAAAAGTCCCAAATCAAAATCTTCACCACTGTGAAATGTTAGTCGATTTGGCCCTATTAATTAATGGAAATGCCCTTTGGAGGCTGTTTTTTTTTTTTTTAAGACTTTATTGGGGAATTGGGGGAGGGGAACAGTGTTGGGGAATTGGGGGAGGGGACCAGCCAAGTTGTTGTTCTTCAGTCTTCATTGTGGAGAGTGCCATTTGCCTTCTGACTTCCCTTCAGCAGCTTGTGGCCTCTAAGCTCAAGGTGCTGTGTTCAATTTTAGTTGCAGGTGGACGTAGCCACCATCCCATGTGGGAGTTGAACCAGCAGCCTTGTTATTAACAGCACTTGCTCTATCCTCTAAGCCATCCAGGCTGTAGCTCAGCTCAAGGTGCCGAGTTCAATCTTTAGTTGCAGGCAATCTTATTGTTACACCAGCTGAGCCATCCGGCCACCTGTTTGCAGCTCAGCGACAGCTCAGCTAGAGCATAGCATTCACTGGCCCATGTGGGAATCAAACCAGCAGCCCTGTTGCTCAGAGCATGTGCTGTAAGCCAACTTTCAACCAACTGAGCCACTCAGCCAGCCCCCTTGGGGGCTGATTTTAATGGACCCAGCTTGTATCTCCCTAGTCACCCACCTCCTAGGACATAAGAACAAGGGATAGGGAGAAATGAAGGAAATAAATGTGATCAATACAGTAGGACACCCACCCAGTCCAGGTATATTTTGTCATAACCACCATGAAGGCAATACAGATACAAGACTTGAACATTTCTTTGTTGAAGCCCAAGTAAAAGTAAAAACATATGAAATTTTCCACTTATTAAACCAGATCAAGGACTCATGATTTTGTGATTTACCAAAAATGTTAAGGAAAAATAAAAATTTCCTTTGTCCAAACATGAGGCAAGTTATGGGTTAATGATAAAAAAAAGAAGCAATGTTTGGAGTCCAAGAAAAGCCATATGTGGAACTGAACAAGTAGAAGAAAAATATAATTTTAAATCCCCAAATTATATGATATTAAGAATTTTTCACTTGATAAAAGCTTTACTTTTCCAGCCTGGATCCCCAATCTTGTTCATTCTAATGGTAAGCTACTCTTGATCACAGCTGTCATTATGATTGTACTTACCCAAATTTTCTTGGTAATAAGTATTTATGGGACCTGGAAAGCAACGTCATCCTTATTTAGCAGATTTGGGCCTGTTCATGGAAATTCCCTTTGGGGGATGATTTTAATGGACCCAGTTTTTATGGTGCTATCTCCCCAGCTGTCCACCAGGAGGGCAGACCTGGAAATCACTCATGATTCTCTCTGTACAAACTAAGAAAACCTAGTTCCTAGACCAGTGACCAACTACAGACTTTAATATTAATTACATTTAGTAACACATCTGGACAGCATCTGTAAATAGAGACGGATTAAAGGAAGGTGTGAGACTATTTCACCGTAGTTACTGGGGAAGTGAATGTATGTAGAAAAATAAATGTTAATGATAATTTGTGTGTACAGAACCTAGTTTAGCCTTGATATGCTCCGTATGAGGATTGAGTTAAAAAGTACAGTAGATCTAATCTAACAGTGCCTGACTATAAATAAAATGTTTCTATTAACAGGCATAATATTCAATAAGCATTTCCTGGTCTGGTGAGTAGTGGAGATCTCAACATAAATTTCATTTAAAAAGAATCTGAAGTCAGGTAATGAGTAAGTCTAATATAATTAGAATAACAAATGGAGAAGTATATAGATATTTTAAGAATCAGATGCTAAAGGGTATCCACAGAAGATTAGACTCTTTTGAGACTCTACATGCAACAAAATAATATTTGGATATAAAACTTGCCTGAATCTCACTGGGGTCACCCAAACTTTAAAAATTCCATGGAATAAAGAACTAGGTCAAATTGAAATAGATGATGCCAATGTCTGATTTATATAAGAATCAGTCAGCTTAGCTTTTGGGAGAGGGCAACTATATAAATGAATGAGCATTGCTATAGTGTGACTTGAAATGCCGGAGCCAGTCAACATTGAATTGCGAGTCAGACTTTGTCCATGTGTGAGTCAGACTTTGTCCATGTTCAAGAGACTGAGGTGGTTAATTAGTTAGAAATAGCCAGTAGGGCTGGCCGAGTGGCGCAGTGGTTAAGTGCTGGTTTGGGAAGCCAGCGGCCCTGGTTCGGGTCCCACATATGAGGGCCAGTGACACTGCCCTCAAAAAAAAAAAAAAAAAAGAAAAAAAAAGAAATAGCTAGTAAAAGAATAACATTTATTCTTTTTACAGAAGTAGAAAAAAATCAATTTTTAAGACCACACCACTCAAGATCGTGCTTTTGCTGTTGGTGGGATTGCAAACTGGTACAGCCACTATGGAAAACAGTATGGAGGTTCCTTGAAAAATTAAAAATAGAACTACTTTATGGCCCAGCAATTCCACTCATGGGTATTTATCCAAAGAAACCCAAAACACTAATGCAGAAAGATAATATGCACCCCTGTGTTTACTGCAGCGCTATTCACACATATGGAAACAACTGAAGTGCCCATCAATAGACAATTGGATAAAGAAACTACGGTACATTTATACAATGGAGCACTACTCTGCTATTAAAAAGAATGAAATCTTGCCATTTGCAACAACTGGATGGACTTAAAGTGTATTATGCTAAATGAAATCAGTCAGACTGAGAAAGACAAATACCACATGATCTCACTTATATGTGGAATCTAATGAACAAACAAAACATAAATAGACTGATAGACATAGAGAACAAACTGATGGCTTCCAGAAGGGAGAGGAGTTGGGGAAACTGGGTGAAAAAGGTGAAGGGATTAAGTAATACAAATTGGTAGTTACAAAATGGTCACAGGGATGTAATGTACAACATAGAAAATATAATCAATAGTGTTGCAATAACTATGTATAGTGCCAGGTGGGTACTAGACTAATCAGGGAGATCACTGCTAAATTATGCTGTATACCAGAAACTAATATAAAATAATACTGAATATCAACTATAACTGAAAAAAAAAGAATTCTAAAAAAAGAAAAAGATGTAAAAAGTAGAATTATTATAACAATATAAAGTTTGGGCAAAAAGATTGTGATTTTAATTCTGGAGTATGATTTTTTTCTTTTTTATTAAAGTGTAACATATTTACAGAAAGCTGCACAAATTAGAAGTATACCCTTTAATGAGCTATCATGAGTGGAACACATCTGTGTATAGTAACTGCTACTGAGATTAAGAAATAAAATATGACTTCCATCCCTGAAGACTTCCTCATATCCCCACCCGATTTCTAGCCTCTGCTTCCTCTGCAAGGACAATCTGACCTCTAACACTATAGATTACTTTCACCTGGGTTTGTACTTTATAAATGGAATTATACACATGTATTCTTTTTTTATCTTGCTTCTTTTGTTAATGTTCTGTTTGTGAGTTTCCTTCATGTTGTTTCATATTATTGTGGTTTGTTTACTTCATTTTAGGATGTAATTTTTTCTCAAAAAATTACTAGCTTCTCAAATATGTATAAAGAAGTGAGATCTGTTTACTTCATTTTAGGATGTAATTTTTTCTCAAAAAATTAATAGCTTCTCAAATATGTATAAGGAAGTGAGATCTGCTGAGAATGGTACCATAGCCACGTGTGAGCCGGGAGTGCCAGTTCATTTCTGATCTTCAATCAATAAACTGTCTCACTTCTCAGCACGATGCTTCACATACACTGTTCTACAGTAGGTTGTTTTACTTTTCTGGTTGGGAGTCTCAAATCATGATCACTGCAGCATAGAAATATCTGACTTTGTTCTAAGAGACTGTTATTAAATATTCAAATACTCCTCTATCAATGGGAAAAGACGATTGTTCAAGTAATAAGTAACAATTTAATTAAAGAATCTAATGTTAATATCAGTAACCCTGAGAGGATCACACCTTCAAGGTGCCAGAGACCCTAATTAGTAGTGTAACTTTTATAACTAAAGGGAATATTGCTTTTCAAAATGAAGTTATAATATTTGCCTAGAAACTTCTGAGAGTCAAGGAGTATCAATCACACTTGGACTCAATGGGCTGAGAAAAAAAATAAAAAAAATCCCAGACCTATTTCAGTTTGTAAATCATCTTAATCTATATTTTAGGTTAAAGTAAAATGAAGAGGCCATAGAGGTGAATGTTAAATGAGCATAACAATTAAAAAATATATTTGACAAGATAGTAGGCAATTTAAAACTTGTGAATGGAGGACCCTAACTGCTGAAGGAAATGCGCTCTTGCCTAGCAACTCTCTGTGATTGATTGCCTATTTTTAGTTGTCTTCTGTTTTAGAGCCAGTTGAATGTCGCCCCCTTCTTTGACTTTGCTTTGAATAATGGCCATATACCAGGATTTACTATTTCTTCAATAGTATAGCTCCCACCTATTCAATCAATATGAAGAAACTGAGATGTGGAATGTGCCATATTCTCATGGCATTTCCTGCCACATTGACTGAGAGCTGTGTAAGTTATTTGTCATGTGACTTTTTTCCTTCTCTTTTGAACATACAGTATTGATAAAACTCTATTAAGACTTAATGCAGGGTATAGCAAGACTTAATGCAGGTTTTCTTCAGGAAATAATTTCTATAATTCATAACAAGGGAAATAAGCCAAAAGCATAGGGTATTTTTTAGTGTTTCTGTCTTTCACAATCCCTCAGAATTTTTTCATGTAGCTGTTTTGTTCCCTCTCTGTTTGAGAATAGAAGAAGACTGCCTCTCAGTGCCCCAAGTGAGAAAGGAAAAATAGTCACTGGCTGTAGTGCCATCAGCTTTCCCTAGATTATGCTAGAATAACAAACAATCCCCAAATATCAGTGACTTACAATAATAAAGTTAACTTTTTGTCCACATTACATGTTGCCTGGAGGTCAGCTATGGCTCTGCTCTAGGTGTCTTCTTGTCCTAAGTTCTAAGATAAAGGCATAGCTATATAGTCTATATCTAGGACACATCATTTTCTTGGCAGAGTGAACAATCACAGAACCTCAAAATGTTTTTTACATTTTCTGCTCAGATGTGATATACATCACCTATGCTCACATTTCATTGGCTACAGCAAGCCATGACAAGCTTGGCAGCCAAGGAGCAGGGAGAATAGTGGTCTTACAGGAAGACTAACAAGGAGAAGCCCGGTAGACAAGGGCCTGAGAGATAGAGTCACCAACATTTTGAAAAAGAAAAAAAAAAGCAAAAAACAAAAAACAATCTACTAGAGCTAATATACTGTCAGTCATCTTGTGTATAAAAGAAAAAGACAGTTTATCTCAAGAGGAAGATGTTGTGGTGGGCACTACCCATAGAATTTGATCATGAAAAATTCATTTTTGTTCAACCTCTCCTTCTGAAACAGGTGGTTGGTGAGACAGTGAGTACATTTTAACTAAATTCTGATTGACTCTTTTAAACAAGAAGAATGAGCTAACATGTAGGATTCTGAGAAACCAGTGAGAGAAGAATTAAATTACAATAGTCTTCCCTTATCTACAAACGATAAATTCCAAGACCTCCAGTAGATAACCTGACGCCACAGAGAGTACCAAACCCTATATATGCTGTTTTCCCAATACATACATACCTATGGTAAAGTTTAATTTATAAATTAGGCACAGGAAGAGATTAACAACAGCTAACAATGAAATAGAACAATTATAACAATATACTGTAATAGAAGTTATATGAATATGGTCTGTGTCTCTCAAAATATCTGATTGTACTGTGCTCACCCTTCTTCTTGTGATGGTATGAGATAATGCAATGCCTACTTGATGAAATGAAGTGAGGTGAGTGACGTAAGGATTGTGACATATGTTAGGCTACTATAAGGGTGACTTGAACACAAGCACTGTAATACCAGGACAGTCAATCTGATAACCAAGACAGCTACGAGATGATTAATGGGTGGGGAATGTATATAGCGTCGACGTGCTGAACAAAAGGGTTGATTCAAGTGCCAAGGCAGCATGGAGGTGGATGGCGTTACTCAGAATGGTGCAAAATTTAAAACTTAGGAATTTGTTTATTGCTGTAATTTTCCACTTAATATTTTCGGACTTCTGTTGACCATGGGTAGCTAAAACTGTAGAAAGAAAAACTGTACATAAAGAGAACTACTGTATTACATGTTTTTACTTGAGGAAAACATAAAGGAACTTGGCTGGAAAATCCTTCTGACTGAAGGTTATGTTTTAGTATGCCGGACCTTTCATTTGCTTCCCTGTAGGAATAACTTAGAAATTAATTTGGATACCTGCTCTTCCATTTTTTTTTAATGTCCCTTTATATAACACTCTCCTTGAGAGACTATTTGCACATGCACAAGTCTGAACTGCAATTTCCAGGGAAGAAACTGATCTCATGCTCTCTTATATCCCAAGTCCCTTGGAAAGAATTTATTCATGTAACCTGGCTCATGTGTTCACTTATAAACCAATTAACCATGCCCAAGGGTAGGAAAGGAGTCAGAGTCATAAAAAGTATGACTGCCTATGGATTCAGTGCTTGTAGCTGGCCTTCCAGCGTCTCTCTTGGCTCTTTCTAAAGAACTTTATCTCAGGTGCTCTTTTCTGTTTCGTCTTACACTGGCTGTCTCAAGTGATGTAAACAGCTTCAGATGTGACTGCCAGAGATCTAGTAATTACTTGATACCATTAGTATCATGGCACACCCATTCCTTATGCTGAACAATTTTTAAAAATATCTTAAAACATTTAATATACTTAGAAAATATCAAAACTGGAACAAATGGTACCATATACTCATTCATTCACTCATTCACTTATTCATTGCCCCTTTGTTTATGCATTCATTCAGCAAGTATTCATTGAGCATTTTTAACATACCAGACACTGAGTTAGGTGTGTTGTGATTCCTGTGAATATAAAGAAAATGTAACCTCATTTCCGTGGTCATTACCACAAGATCAATGTATCTCACTCATTTTGAAATTCTAAGTTCTAATTTTAGAGAAGTGGCTAGGAACATAGTCCAACAACTCAGTTATTTTTGTGAAATAGTCATTTGGAACAACTTTTTAATAAATTAATTTGGAAAACATATATATAGAGTGACATAAAAATGTTTTCATAATTTGACCTAGTGATTTGTATTTAAGGATTTATTCTAAGTGAAAAATGCTCAGAAGATGTTTATTATACCATGATATTCATTATAAACACCTAGAAACCACCTGACTATATAGAAATAAGGGAATTGTTAAGAAAATTGTGATATATACATTAAATGAAATATTATGCACTTATTAAAATTATGTATATGAATATGGGTAATGTTTCTGTTAAGTGACAAAACCAGAATACAAACAGATCAAATTACTATGATAGATATTATTTAAAATTTGATATATAACTGCAACTGAATGGCAAACAAAAATCATCACGTTTAACATTAATATGTTCAATCATAACATGTTTAATTATATTGTCCCCTTAAGTGACATTTTATGAAACATCAAATCAAATAATATGGAAGTTTCAGGTATATTAATTTACTCTGATTTTCTACATTTTTACAAAATCATAACAAATTTTTCTTGGTGGTGATAACGCAATTAGCCACTATATTTTTAGAACAACACAAGCTGCAATAACAAATTTGTCCCAAGCTTTTTTATTAGTTCAAGTACAGGAAAAGTTTATTTGTTGCTCCCATCTGGGGCTTAGGTTGATGCCTGTCCTGCCATTTGCAAGAGTTTCAAGATTGCTTTGGTGGTTGCCATCACTTAGCCATAAAGAGACCATGGGGGATTACATGGAGTGCATTTCTATGAGCCAAGACTCACTCATTGATTCTGTTCATATTCCACTGGCCAGAATTCAGGCATTTGTCCATATCTGATGATTGCAAAGGAGACTGTCAAATGTAGATTCACTGTGTGTCTAGGAAAAAGAGCAAAATCTTTATTGAAGATCTAGCAGTGTCTACCCAAACCCAAAGTTTATTTGTCTCCTGATAATGGTTCTACATGCTATAAAATGCCAACTACATGACATTCTGGAAAAATCAAAACTATGGAGACAGTAAAATGATTAGCAGTTGCTAGGAGTTTGAGGGAAGGAGAGACAGATAAGTAGATGGAACACAGATGTGTAGGGCAGTGAAGCTATGCTGTATGGTACTGTCACGTGGATACATGTCATTATACATTTGCCAAATCCCATAGATTAAACACAAACTATGGACTTCATTTAATATAAATAATGTAACAATATTGGCTCATTAACTGGAAGAAATATCTGACGTTAATGTAAGATGTTAACAACAGGGGAACCTGTGTATGAAAGGGAAGGGATGAGAGTATATGGGAATTAACTGTACTGTCTGCTCGATTTTTATGTAAACCTAAACAGCTCTTAAAAATTAACTCTATTCATTTCACTTTTAAATATGTAATGAATATAGGCTGATTCTTATAAGCTCCGAGACTGTTTCTTAAAAAGTCAACTAAATGTTTCCCATTATCCACTTTATACTTTCTTCAGTAGACAATATTTTCTCCCCACATTTGAGCAAATTCTGTGGGGAATGAATAAAGGGAATTCTACTTTAGTCACCAGAAGACTCCCCTTGAAATTTGTAAAAGTAATCTTGGAAAAAGTAAGGTGGAGTTACTATTCTTTATATGGAGTAAACTCAAAATGTAAGTTAAAATTAAAATGTTGAGGTAACATACATTTATGAGTTTACTATCTAGGAAATTAAGAGAAAACTCCTATAGAATTTAGCACTAGTTGTACAGAACTGAAGCGAAATCAAACCTGTTAAATGATAATGTCGCTATAAACACAACACTAAGATTTGATGCAGTAGTATTATCTGTCCCCTTTAAAAAGAAGTCGTATTTTGGAAGACTCTGCCTTTATTAATGCTAAAATTGGGTCCAAAATAGATCTCTTGTTTGCTGATGCTTGTAATTAAAGTGTGGGATTTCTGTTGAGTTAATTAATGAAATCTGGGTGAATTTCTCCTTTGTAGATTTTCTCACTCATGAAGAGTGTAGGAAGGGAAATCTGATTTTTCTGAATAATGCATTTGGCACTGATATTTTAATATCTTACACTGCAGTAACATCATGTCTATTTAGGGACATTCTGATTTTGAAAGGGTTGCCCTCTTCTCAATTCTAAGCTCAAGTTTAACTGCCTTTATTAAGGAATTTCAGATTGTTTCCATTCTTGTTGGGTACCCCCTGTCTTCATTTCTGCAATATGTTTATCCCTATCTTTTCATGTGTATTTTTAACTTGATCCTTCAGTTTCTAAACTCCTCCAGGGCTGTTTCTTATGTGCTTCTGTATTTCAAGTGTGTAAGTCACAGTAAGTGTTTTTAAAATATATGTTGTTGATAATGACAGTATTCAAATTGTTTTTCAAATTTTTGAATCCTAAGAACTATATTCTTAAAGTATTTTAAGTGTTATCACCATTTAAAGAAATGAATTTTTTGATTTACTGAGGTATCCTGGCATCTGTAAGGCATTGAGACTTCAGGATGCCGGCATCTCTACGAACTAGTTTCTTAAGGTTAAATTTTAACTAAGGCATAATGGCTCACATTAATATGTGGAATTGAGAGGCTGAGGAGCAGCAATAAGAATTCCAAGAAATTTCTCTTGGAATTGAATTCTCATATTTAATCCATTTTCACATTCATGATGATTTCATAGTGTCATCATTTATTTGCACTTGCTAAGAATGAGACAGTATGCTACTGGATTATAATAGTTGTTGCATGTTATTACATAACGATCCCTATATAAAGGTAACTTTTAACTTTTAATGGCTTCCTCTTTTACTTAGAATAAAATCTAAATCCCTTGCCATGATCTTTTAGACTTTCCTCTGTCTCATAGCCCCCACCCCTTCCACTGTTTCTATTTTAGCTAAACAGGTCTTTTTAAATGTCTTCAAACATTGTACTAAGCTCTTTGTTATTTCAGTGACTTTGTGCAGGCTGTTCCCTGTACCTGACTTCTTTCCCCCTACTCTTCACTAGCGAACTTCTGCTCATTCTTTAGATTTCGGTTTACCAGTCACTTCTCCTGAGACCTTCCTGATCCCCTCCCAGATCTAAATTCAGTGTCTCTTTTTATTTGCGTACAATACCCATTCTTATCCCCCATTATCATCCATTAACATTTGTGATTATTTAGTTACATATTTGTATGTAAATAACTCCCTCCCTCAATAACTATAGGCTCCAAGAGAGCATGGACTACTTCTAATTTATGAAAGGCACTTATTAGTATTTATTCAGTGGGTGAATTAATTAATACATCATAAAGGAATTAGATGGTATATGAAAGACAAAAAAAACAAAACAAACAAACAAACCCCCCCCAAACCAAATTGCTGTTATCCTCAATATCCCAGTCTTCAGTGAGGCCTTCTCTTGGTTCAGAAGCCAGAGAAGGAGAGAGCCTTGACTGAGCCATGCAGCTTGTCAATCAGTTCCTTTGTATGCCACCTACATGTTACTCCTCTCTGCCTCACTTCCCCGGGGAGCTTACTATGGGAATCTCTGTATGGGAGTTACTATGGGAAAGTCTGTGTATGTAGATGCACGCAGGCAGATCTATTAGAGAGCATGGTTTTTCGCAATTGTTCAGTTCCTTGATTTACTGTAGTATCTGCTGATCATGTTGTGTTAGTTGAAACACGGTACTTTCTAAATTATTATTAAATGACTTCATTTTAAAAAAGAATAAAGTTATCCAAAAAGTCATTATATGTCTAATTAGAATAGCCTCTTGCCTTTTTTTTTTTTATAACTTAGATAAACAATTTTTAAAATATTATCTTATTTCATGGTTAGTGGTTACTATTTTCCTGTAGAATTAAAAGCTATCTTACCTCTGAAAAACAATCCTTTGATTTTGTCACAAGGGAAATTGAAGAAAATATTCAGAATATAAAACATAAAATAATTTAAAGCATCAAGCTTGAAACAGGAAATGGAAATATTCTTATGAGATCATTTTACCATAAGCATCTTTTTGTAGATGACTAGATTTCAGCTTGTTCCCAAAGGGCCTTCCCCAAACATCCCTCTACTAAGATCTCGTTAAAAAAAAAAAATTCACATCACTTATAGCACTCATTTTTGCCATTAATTATATATAATTTGGGACTGATATATTGCAATTTAATTTTTTATGAAGATGTATAGATGTATAGATGTATAGATGTAATGCTTCTAGAAAGTAGAAGTTGTGTCTTAAATTTCCATATACTATCCTCAGTGAAGTGTAATGCACATGGATTGCACAGTAAATACTTGCTAAATAAATTAATTCCTAATTTATTGCATGAAAGAGTCCAATCAATGACCAGCAAATAGTTTAGACTCTGCTGCTTTTACTGGGAATGGGACATAATTATAGAAAAGGGTGTATAGTTTGAACAGAAAGAAAGAATTTTCCACAGGGGAATGCTATTTTTGGAATGTCAGGTGTATGCCAGAGTTTTAATAGATATGTGTTTCATTTGATACTTCCATCAACCTTATGAGACTTCTATTGTTATTATTATTATTCTTCTATTGCAGACACTAAGCCCAAGTTCATTTTTATGACCAAACTAGCTAATAACAGTTGTCACCTGATTTCAAATCCAGGTCTATTTGATTCAAGGACTGCTCTTTTCACTAACCCATTGTACCTTGTAAAACCAAAGAACAGAAATGACTGTATAATGGTGGGTGTGGATGATCAGAGAGGAAGGAACAAAAAAAAAGATGAAATAAAGCCTAGATTTAGAAGGTGAAATGGTCATCAAGAGAGAAGGAAGCTGTTACTTTTCCTCTCACTTCTGCTGAAACTAAGACACCATGATCCACAGATACTATAGTAATTCAAGGAACTGAACAATTGCTAAAAACCATGCTCTCTGATAGATCTGCCTGTGTGCACCTACATTTACAGACCAGATGAGATTCCCGTAGTAAGATCCCAGGGGAAGTGAGACAGAGAGGAGTGACATGTGGGTGGCATACAAAGAACTGGTTGACAAGCTGCATGGCTCAGTCAAGGCTCTCTCCCTCTCTGGCTTTTGAACCAAGAGAAGGCCTCATTGAAGACTGGAATATTGAGGATAAGAACAGTTTTTTTTGTGTGTGTTTTTTGTTCATTTTGTTTTGTTTTGTCTTTCATATACTACCAATTGACTTGAAGCCTTTAAAAAATATAGCTTTATATTTATTGAAAATTTTTCAAATGTAGTCCTAAGGCCACAAGAAGAGTGTAAATGCCTGTTCTGTGGTTCAGATAGTCTCAGGTCATAGGAAGAAGAGGAAATTATGCTGACACTAGTTGACAAAAATGATTATTTTTGAACTCACAAAAAGGTATGCTAATAAAACTGCCATTCATGTATGTATGCGTGTATATTGTGTGTATATATATATATATATATATATATATATGGTCTGACAATTAAGTGTGAGAACATGCCACCATGTGCTTACTTTGGCAGCGCTGTACAAACAGCTCGGTAAGGTTTCCTAACTTTGGTATGTCAGTGTCTCACAGCTGTGTTCGTGTCAACATGTGGCGGTGTCTTGCTGAGTGGCGTTCATTATTGTTGCGTGTTTTTGTGTGCCATCATGAGAATGTCTGAGCTTGAATTAGAGCAACAAACAAACATTAAATTTCTTGTTAAACTTGGCAAGAATGGAAGTGAAATCAGCGGCATGTTAGTCCAAGTTTATGGGGATAATGCCATGAAGAAAACAGCAGTGTACAAATGGATTAAATGTTTTTCTGAGGGGAGAGAACACATAACTGATGAAGAGAGGCCAGGCCAGCCGGTAATGAGCAGAACTAATGAAAACACTGCAAAAATTCATCGAATTTTGCTTCAAAGTTGTCAGTTGACTGTGAGAAGCATAGCAGACCAAGTAAACACCAATAGAGAAACAGTTAGGAAAATCTTAATGAAAATCTTGGCATGAGAAAGGTGTGTGCAAAAATGGCCTTGAAGGAGCTCACCGATGAACAAAAGCAAAGGAGAGTCGGAGTTTGCCAAGACCTTTTGGAAAGGCAAGACGATGTTTTGGGCCGTGTTATCACTGGTGATGAAACATGGGTGTACCAATAAGACCCTGAAACAAAGTGTCAAAGTGCATGATGGAAGTCTGCCAAAAAAGTTCTGTCAGTACAAATCAAGAGTCACAATGATGTTGCTAACGTTTTTTGAAAGCAGAGGGACTATTCATTACGAATTTGTACCAACTGGACAAACAGTTAACCAAGCTTACTATTTGGATGTGCTGAAAAGGCTGCATGAAAAAGTCAGACAACCTGAGCTTTTTTGCCAACCACTCATGGCTCTTCAACTACAATGCACCAGCTCACACGGCACTGTCTGTGAGGGAGTTTTTAGCCAGTAAGCAAATAACGGGTATTGGAACACCCTCCCTACTTAACAATGACTTCTTTCTTTACCCAAAGAAAAAGGAAATATTGAAAGGAAGACTTTTGATGACATTCAGTACAACAAGGGTAATACAATGACAGCTCTGATGGCCATTCCAGAAAGAGTTCCAACATTGCTTTGAAGGGTGGACTAGGTGCTGGCATCAGTGCATAGCTTCCCAAGGGGAGTACTTTGAAGGTGACTATAGTAATATTCAACAATAAGGTACGTAGCACTTTTTCTGGGATGAGCTCATGAATGTAATTGTCAGACCTTGTATATATACACATTTATATGAATATACATATATGAATAATGAGTATAAGAATAATTGAAATGTAAAATAAAATTCCCAGAAAGAACAACTATTTGGCAGCAAGGTCTATTTTTGCAAAGATGTTAAGATCATTCACAGAGAGATTCTCTTCTAGAAAAAAAATCTAACTCTAAAAATTATCTGGTAAGTATTCTTTCTGAGTTTCAGTGTGAAAACGCAGAATCTCTACATGCTTTATTTCAAAAATCATTAGAATTTTAAAGTGTCAACACACTCTCTCTACACACATTGTTAGTGGGAATAGAAATTTAACTGTTGTCATTTCTGCTCTTTGCATAAGTCATTGTGGAATTCTTCAGAAAATACTTTAAAGAAGATACTTTAGAGTGTTACTGCAGGTATCACCTTCATGCTCTCAAATAAGTTGCAGATAATTAAAGTACATTGTTTCTAAAATGTACAGGTCTTTTTGAAAATGTATTCCTTTCTCCTTAAAAATTCTTTGTTACTTCAAACTTTTAAAAACGTGTAGTTTTACAAGACTTTTTCTGAATTGCTCTAAGCTATTAATTTGACATTTTGATAATGACTTTTTTATATGGAAGTTTGAGCTGGCAGTAAACAAGAGAATGGAGTAGATGAATGTGGAGCTGCAGAATTTATCTCCTTACTGGGGAATCCAGATGTGCCAATTAAAAGGAAACAAGCATGTTGCCACCCACAATTCCCGATCGCCCACTTCCTGAAGGCCTTACAACAGTATTTCCTATCCATGGTTGGGAATCCTCAGATGTGGAGGGCCCACTGTATGCATTCTTCTACACCATTTTATATAAGGGACTTGAGCATCTTTGAAGTTTGGTATCCACATCGGGCTCTGGTACCAGTGCCCTGAGGATACTGAGGGGTAACTGTAGCTAAGTTTTGGGGGAGTCAAAACTTATACATGGATTTTTGACTGTGCAAGGGTTGGTACCTCTAACCCCTGTATTGTTCAAGGGTCAAATATATATATATATCAAGAGATTGATTTATTATGAGACTGTGGCTCATGTGATTATGAAGGCAGGGAAGTCTCACAATCTGCCATCTTCAAGCTGTATACCCAGGAAAGCCAGTGCTGTAATTCAGCCAGAGTCAAAAGGCCTAAGAACCAGGGAAATCTGTGATATAAATCCCAGTCTGAGGTCAGGAAAAGATGAGATGAAATGTCTCACTTCAACCAGTGATGAAGGAAAAAGGGGGCAAATCCTTCTTCCTTTGTTCTTTTTAGTCCTTTGATGGATTGGATGATGCTAAACCATACTGATGAGGGTGGTCTGCCTTACCAAATCCACAGATCTAAATAAATTCTATTCTCACCTGGAAACTCCCTCCCAGACATGCCCAGAACAATGTTTAGTCTGGGGAGCCTCTCATTGATACATAAAATTAACTACCACAGGGTTTAATTTGAGGATAACCACATGAACAATCCAAACAAACACAAAAAATAAAGGCAATAAGGGGTTAAAACAACAATAATACACACTTCATTTAAAACCCATTTTTGGTTCAAAGATATGCATGATTTCAGGTACAAAAACCATCTGTACTTTTTGGAAAGGAAACAAGTTCCAAAATTCTGAAAGAATACAACAGTTACTCTAATTGGGCTTATCCTTACTCATTAAAAACTGAACTGTCAGCATTAAGCTCCGCTATGAGTTTAACTGCTATCCCATGTATAGTTTGACATAGACATAAATGTGTTCTATACTCTGTGATTTTCATAGATGAAAGAGTGACCCATAGTGTAGAGGAGGATTTTCTTTCCAGGTGTCAATTTTGCTAGATCTGCTTTATTCTCATCAAGCTTTTGACAACTCTTTGCACTAGTGTGAAAACACATAATACAACCAATATCATCTAAAGGGACAAGCAAACCAACATTCCAAGCTACCTTAGCCCTTCATCATTACAAAGCAAGATGCATTTTGACCTGACCTTTCAAACTCTGTTTCACTCTCCCCTTCAGTGGTGTCAGCCAAGCTCTGGATGTACAAACATGCAGAAATTGACGTTTTTGCTGCCAATAGTGATTCCAACAAAAGAGAAAGCCAAGAGAAGGAAGATAGTCTACCTTTAAGACTATAGCTTTAAAGAACACCTGTTGTGAAAGTATTTATAAAAAGGTTGATAATTATTTTTATTTAAATTAGGGTAGTTGGGCAATTAATCTATTTGAAGGGAGGAAAATTACACAGAAATGAAAGTGTCCATGATAAATGTTTCAACCAACAGTATTCGACCATCTTTGTAAGTGAATAGACCAGATCTGACTGGGCATGAAACACTCAGATCACATTGACTGATCTTTAGACATGGAACCAAGTGACAGGGCAGCGTGGGATATAAGCACAGCCAGTATTTTGTTTGGTTTGTTTTTTTTGTAGTGGTGCACACTTTGACACCGCTCTTTTTTGAGGTAGCACTCAAATTAGACGATCCTTTCTCTTTGCACCAAAAGGTGGTATTTTAGACATAACTTCCTGTTGGTTTTGTTGTTGTTCAATGAAGAGAAAATGAAGGAGAAAGAAAGTGAGGAGGAGGAGGAAGAAGGAGAGGAGGAGAAGGAACAGGGAGTGGGACAGGAGGGGAGGGGAAAGTTTTCCTTCTGGTGGCAAACTAACAGTTACTAAGTTAAGTGTTAATGTCCACATAGTCCTGAAAATTCTGGAGGCTTATTGTTAAAACAGGGAAAATGTCTTTCTGGAAAACCCCGGGAAGCCTTTCCTGACATCTCGTTTTCTTCAGTGGGGCCTCATGCCTTATGGTGAGGACATTTGTATCAGCTCCTTTGTTGCTGCAGAGGCAGTCAGCTCCCTTGGAAGTACTTGGACACTGTTGGAGAACTCAAGAGTATTGGAACCAAAACCTGGACATTATCAGGAAAGAAGGAAGCAGGAAAGGGGTGAGGGCAACCAATATTCTCTCCTACACTCTAATTTTTTCTAAGAAATGTTTGTTTTGTAATACTAATATTTCTATTCCTTTGTATGTTAAATTAATTAAACAAGGAGGCCATTAGACTGAAGTGATTCTAATGCAGCCTACATAAGCAAGCCCAAGCCTAAGCCTGTAAATGCCTCAAGGTTACAAAATCAAAACCAAAGGACAACCAATCACAAATAGTCAACTAGGCTTTAAACTAAGCCAATCAATAATTTCCTTTCTTGGTTTTGGCACCTTCCCTATGTCTTTCCCATGACTGCTCTCGGTGAAGCACTCTTAACCACTCTTGGGTTGATGCTGCCCAATTCAAATCAAGTTGTGCTCAAACAGATTCTTAAAATATTTAATATGCCTCAGTTTATCTTTTAACAGTATTTAGTTCCTTTTGTTTCTTAGTGTTTTTTAAAGACCGTCAGTCTTGACTGTGCTAAAGAGATCCAGTTGAGGTTTGTTTGCTTTTTAAAAATATATATATTGGACCAGAGTGTTAATTAAAGAAGGAGCAGTGCAGTGTCACAAAGGTGATGACGGAGAGCAGAGAGCTAGTTGGGACCAGTTACCCACTCTTCCACTATCACCTGGAGTTTCTCCTTGGTAATGGAATATTGTGTGTTCTTGCTGTCCCAACATACAGCCATGCTTTTGCTAGTCTCTTAAACCTGGCTTTTTTTGGTGAACTGTATCTCTCCATTCTCAGACTATGGGGTTACATTGGGGCTGACCCTATTCTCAGGCTCTCAGGCCCCATTTCTATTGCAATGAAGAAGTGGTCAATCAGAAAACCACCTTCAGGGCCTGGCCAAGTGGCTCAGTTGGGTAAAAGAGTGAGCTCTGAGCAACAGCGTCGCTTCTTTGATTCCCACATGGGCCAGTGAGCTGTACCCGAGCTGAGCTGCCGCTGAGCTGCCAACAGGTGGCAGGATGGCTCAGCTGGTGAGAGCACATGCTCCTAACAACAAGGTTGCTGGTTCAACTCCCTCATGGGATGGTGGGCTATGTGCCCCGCAACTAAGATTGAACAAGCACCTTGAGCTGAGCAGCCGCGAGCTGCTGACCGGTGGCTGGATGGTGACTGGACTTGGAACTGAGCTAGCTGCGCCCTCCACAGCTAAGATTGAAGGACAAGAACTTGGCTGTTCCCCTTCCCCAATTCACCAACACTGTTCCCCTCCCCCAATACCCCAATAGTAAAATCTTTAAAAAAAGAAAGAAAACCACCTCCCCTTGGCCACAGTAATTGCCTTAGGCATAGGTATGAAACCCAAGCTTTGCCAAACAGAACCCTCCCAAATTAGCCCCAATACCCTTTTCACCGTAGTTGATTACCTGGTTGCTGGCAGCCCACAACAACCAGCAGCCAATGTGGTCATTGTGTAGAGCTGACTTGAGTAAAAAGCTAATCAGGCGAAAGCACAGCCAGCTGGCTGAGATAGAGTGCTTGGGGAGCCTGATGACATTGTTTGAGTATCTGGATCTAGTTGTGCATGAAATTATCATCTATTGACTTTATAGTTAGATGGCCCAACACATTGCCTTCCTTAAGCTACAGTCAAGCTTCTGACTCTTACCACGAGCCTAACCAATTCACCTTTCCACTGCTAAGCTTTGAAAGTAAACATTTTATATAATTGGATGTTTACTTGTACATATCTTTTGGCATTTATTCATTTTTTTTCTTAGCCTTCACTGAATTTTTTGCCCCCCACAGCAAAATTAACATTTTAATTTACAATGAAATTAACAATGAAAGAAAAAAAGGACAACTACCTCCTCTAGGAAGGCTTTCTGGATTTTTCCAGCCTGAAATAATCTCCCTTTCCTTTCAATTCTATGAGACTTTATTCCTCTAATGTTTTACTTTTCATTTGTTTTCTAGCATTTTGCTTTTTATTCACAATGTAATTATTATTGAAGTTTATTGGGGTGACAATTGTTAGTAAAGTTACATATGTTTCAGGTTTACAATTCTGTAATATATCATCTATATATCACCTTGTGTGTTCACCACCCAGAATCAGTTCTCCTTCCATCACCATATATTTGATCTCTTTTACCCTCATCTATCACCTCCCTCACCGCTTATTGTCTGGTAACCAATAAACTATTGTCTGTGTCTATGAGTCTTTTGTTTCTTCATTTGTTTGTCTTATTCTTTTGTGGTTTTCAGTTTTATATCCCACATATAAGTGGAAATCATATGGTTTTCCACTTTTTCTGTCTGACTTATTTCACTTAGCATAATAATCTCAAGATCCATCCATGTTGTAGCAAATGGCAGTATTTCACCTTTTCTTATGACAGAACAGTATTCTGTTGTGTATATATACCACATCTTCTTTATCCAATCATCTATCGAAAGGCACTTTAGGCTACATCTGATTCAACTTGTACCAACAGAGTATTTGATGCATATTCCCTTTATTAGATTCTTACTTAAAATTGGGAGAAAAAAATAAACAAACAAATGTAGTGAGCTACGAACACTATCTTAGGTACCACTTTAAGGCTCTTTTGTTTCTTAAAATTCAAACAAAATGTATCTTTCCTTTTAGGACTGAAGAAGTTTCAGAAACTTGCTTTCTTTTGAGGAAAAAACGAAATGAATCCAACAAGTAAACAAATACTAGTTATAAATACTACCCTTTAATGGTATTATCCTACTAACACTTCTTCCCTTGGCTCTGATTTTAAAATAGCTGTTAAATTACTCCCCATGCTACCTTGGAGAGAACAATCCTGAACTCTGCCAGACATCACTACCAGAGTACTTTCAAAGGCAAGAAAAGCGAAGCACATGGAAAGTCAGCAGGAGAAAATAAAGGGTGGCAAAGGAAAGCTGATAATTTGGAATTGAGATGAAAAATACCAAAAGATATATCACAGTGAGGTTATGAGCAGAAGTCAAAGTCGAGGAATGGTAGAAGCAGATCACATGCTTGGCAGAGAACACATCATAGAATTATGCTAGTTTTAGAAGGCTCTCCCCAGGGCCGGCCGAGTGGCGTGGTGGTTAAGCGCTGGCTTGGGAAGCCAGCGGCCCTGGTTCGGTCCCACATGTGAGGGCCAATGACACTGCCCTCAAACAAACAAACAAAACAAACAAACAAACAAAAAACAATAGAAGGCTCTCCCCAAAGCTCTTCAGGTGCTGCCTAGTGGCATCTGATATATATCCAAAGAATGGGAAAATCTGTAGGCAAATACCAAACCTCTAAATATAACTCCTAACCTCGTCTCTCTTTTGCTTGATATAAAAGAAAGTACTTTAAAATTCCAAATATGTACTTTATATTTTATGGGCTCTGTGACTTTATTGGTGTGTATCTCTGTGTCCCTCACAACAACCCTAGGAACTTGATTCTGTTCTTTTCTTCATGTTACCAGTGAGGAAACTAGGATCCGAAGTAGCTGTCACTTCTACAACATCACTTGTCCAGGAAGAGAAGTGTACATTAGAAGCCAAGTCTTTTGACACTAAAACTGTGATGTCCAAGAATGGAGCTTTGTTCGAATCAGAGAACAATGCATGATACATTCTGCATTAGTATGTACTATTCATGTGTTCTTGAGATCCTAAAAATAGGAAATTTTAAGAATCAATGTCTACTTCAAACTGATAACCGAGTTGTAAGAATGGAGAGCCTGGGGGAATGTTGAGGGGGAAGTATGTGGTTTTCTCTGTGTTTTGTCCCAATCTTCTGACATGAGAGGATTGTGAATAGTTATATATCCCCTTATACTTTTTCTTCCTCTACACTTTTTCTCTCTGGTGGATTAAAAAGACAGACAGTAAGGTGACTAAGAAGACTAGACAAGATTATACTGTATTGGACAAACTAGCTCAATTAGAGAAATCTTCATTTTTATATAATAAGGCAAGACATATTTAGAGAAGAAAAATTGCTCATAGAAAGTTTCATAAATTGACAAATCAGAGGATGGAAGGACAAAAGCCAGTCAGTTGTGTTGTGATATCACTTTGCTTTTTTAACAAAGGGCAGATATTTTGTTGAAATAATTCAGAACTGTAATTTATAAGATTTATTTCTCCAAAACATAATAGAACTGAATTCTGTTTTTTCCTGTATTTAATATATCCCTGTGTATATATATATATACAGATTTTAAATCATCTCTCATCCTCGACCTAAGAAGAACTTTTAACACATCTGTCTACCTGACATTTCAAATTTTTAATTTGCTTTGTGAGAAAAACAAAAACTGTTCTGATGTACCCTACTGAGTAAACTGTGTAGGAAGGATGAAATCTGTCTGCTTCCATTTGGGGAAAGGACTGAGGATACTGATCAAATACATGCAGGAGAAAACACAGATAAAGGAAAGGGAAGTAAAAAGATGTAGAAAAGATTTCAAGACATTGGGAAAAGATGACAATCAAACTAACATCACCAATTTGTACTTAATATTTATGCACTGGCTTCTCTTTGGTTGATTATTTATTCATATGGGTGAACTATCTTCCCAGCTGGACTGTGAGTTCCTTTCAACTCCAGCACCTAGCTAAAAGCTTTTCCCTGCACTGACTGCCAAAAACCCTTGGCTGTCAACTCATCATAAAGAACAAAATGGAGATTTTTTTTTTTAAATGCCCCAAGACTAGCTCTGTTCCTGTCTTTTGTTAAAGCCTTAACTAAAAAGGGAATTATTTCACAAGAGAAAGGGAAGAGAGGCAAACGTTTTGAGGGAGGTAAGAAAAGTAGTAGAGAGATGGTGATTTGTTCTAGCTTAGGAGACAGAAGAGGTTCAGAAATTCTGTGAATAGCAGGACCTCAAGAAAATAGCATGAGTTCCTATGTGCTAGGTGGCAAGATAGTGAGATACGTGTTGGCCTGCAAGGACCCAAGTCTTCCTGGACACTGGCCAGTTGAGCAGTAACCAGAGTGGATCAATGAAAGGTGGGGTCTTCAAATGTTGTGATGTTCATACAACATTCAGGGCCTTTGCAGGACACTGTTATGAAGGAGAGTCCCAGGAGTGTCTCAGGCTACATTTCCCATCATCCTGACATGGTGAGGGCATTGATGGGGATAAGCTAACTCAAAGGAACCATCCCCTGCACAGATGCATTTTTGGAAGAAAAATCTTAGCCACTACATGTTTCAGGTGTTTTGAGCCTTTCACAACATCAAAGGAGAAGTTTTATTGTGTAATAAAGCTTATCTTTCTTATTGTTTTGGAAAATACAAAAAAGTATAGTGAAATACATATGATATAATTTTGCTATCTAGACATCACCATTTCTGAATTCTCATTGATGATTCCTTCATTCCTTCCATCATCTATCTAAAAGACCAAAAAATTTCTTAAAACTCTCTCATGGAAAATGAAACATTTATATAATAGTAATAATCACTGTCATCTATTTCTACTGCATATTTTATCTTTCTAGTAAAAACACCAACTTTGTAACCATATGTGAAACAATTATTTAGAGTTAGCTCTATATGTCTACATAGTTTAAATGCCAACATTTTTCCAACTAAAATGTCATCATTCTTGAGGGTTTTTTTTCTAGTTATCTTTCTTTTGTTCCATAGCACATCTTTAAGTAGATTATTTAGGCAATAATGGAAAATGGTTAATTTTATAGGAAATAGCACAGTGTCACAGTTTAAAAAAATATATGCATAGTCTTGGAGGTCATATGGCTTAGTCTTTGAATTCCAGCTCTACAATTAATGATCTAGCAATTTTAGGGAATTTATTTAACATATCTGAGACATAAAAATAACACCTCCTAAGGTAACTGTTAAGAATTATACAAAATAATCTCTGTTCACCACTAAGCTGAAATGGAACCTCATAAATCTGCAGTGAATAGTAGCTGTTATTAATATTCCAGGGTAAATTATTCCAACGTAACCTCTGTTGAAGAGACAGCTTTAGTTGGCAAAATTTCATTCTCTAAATTTATCTACTGCTGATTAGGTCAAGTGTAGATTCTATACTTAATGGCATCTAATACATAAGCTGATATAAAATTATATTTTAAAATATTGTACACAATAATGGCTAGCTGGACCAATCACATTGTCATCCTTGGGAATTAGACATAGCTAATCTTAGAGAAATGCCACTACAGGAATAGGTATTCTTTAGGCTAAAGGAAAAGTGATGCCAGATGGAAAGTTGGACTATAGGAGATAATGCAAAATCCATAGGTAAATGCAAAAGACTTTTTTTTTTCTCATTTTTTCTTTTAAAGACAACTGACTTTTGCTTAACGCAAAACAACAGGTATAAAGTGAGGTTTATAACATATGTAGAAGGAAAAGACATTAAACAATAACATGAAGTACAGGCCATTGACAGGAATATAAAACTCCATTGCTCTAAGGTTTGTGAAGTGGGAAATATCAGGCAGAAACTGAACAGTTTGAAGTGGAATATAGGAATATGTCTGGTAGAATGTGAAATGGTACAATATTGGTTCTAATTAGGTTTTGATAAGTTAAGGAAGCATTTTATTATCTAGAGCAACTTCTAAAAATGCAATAAATTGATTAAAGAGGCATAGTGGTTCAGCAACCATTTAAAAATGAAGAAGAGACAGAGCTAAGAAATCAAGACAGGAAATAAATTTAATATTAAAAACTATGTGAGTAACCCCAAAAAGGGCAACAAAAGGAGGAGCAAAGGAACAAAAACACAAAAATCACAAATGGAAAACAAATAGCAGGATGGTGGGCTTAAACCAAATCTTACTAATAATTATATTGAATGCAAATAAAATAAACACTCAAATTAAAATTATAAAAATGTAAGACCCAACTACAAGTTATCTATAAAATATGTATATTAAATGCAAAGACACAAATAGAATGGAAGTAAAAAAATGGAGAAAGACATTGTGTAAACAGTAAGGATAAGAAAACTGGTGTTATTATATTAATATTTATATTAATAACAGTGTCAATTGTTATTATGCCCTGTACCAACACATGTATAACTTTCCCCATTATCAGCATTCCCCACCAGAGTGATACATATGTTACAATTGATAAACCTTCATTGATACCCAAAGTCCATAGATTTCACTCTTGCTGTTATACATTCTATGGATTTAGACATAATGTGTAACGACATATATCCGTCATTATAATATCATACACTGTATCTTCATTGCCCTAAAAATCCTTCGTGCTTGGCCTATTCATCTCTCCACACTGTCCTCAACTCCCAGCAAACACTGACTTTTTTTTTTTTCACTGTCTCTATAGTTTTGCCTTTCCCAGAATATCATGTGGTTGGAGTCACACAGTATGTAGTTTTCTCAGATTGGCTCCTCTCACTTAGCAATATGCATTTAAGTTTCCTCCATGTCCTTTTATAACTTGATAGCTCATTTTTTTTTAGTTGAAATAATATCCTATTGTCTGGATGTAACTTCAGTTTATTTAAATATACTTACCGACTACAGGACATCTTGGTTGGTTCCAAGTTTTGTTAATTATGAGTAAAGCTACTATAAACATTTGTGTTCAGGTTTTTGTATGGACACATTTTTTTTATTTACTCTCTGTAAATACCACGGAACATGGTTGCAGGGTCTTATGATAAAAACATGCTTAGTTTTGTTAGAAACCACCAAACTGACTTCCAAAGTAGCTGTACCATTTGGAATTCCTACAAGCAATGCATGAGAGTTCCTGTTACTATACATCTTTGGCAGGTTTTGATGTTGACAGAGTTCCAAATTTTGGCCATTCGAATAGGTATACAAGGGTATCCCATCATTGTTTTAATTTACATTTCCTTGATGACATATGATGTAGGGCATCTTTTCATATGCTTATTTTGCCATCTGTATCTCTTCTTTGATGAGGTGTCTGTAATGATCCTTGGCCCATTTTTTAATCTTATTGTTTGTTTTATTTTTAAGTTTTAAGTTCTTGTATTATTTACATAATAATTTTGGTTTTATTTTGTATCAGATGTGTCTTTTGCAAATATTTTCTCCCAGTCTGTGGTTTGTCTTCTCATTCTCTTGACATTATCTTTTGCAGAGCAGAAGCTTGTTATTTTAATGGAGTTCAGCTTATCAATTATTTCTTTCATGGATCATGCCTTTGATGCTGTATCTAAACAGGCATCACCATTCTCAGGCTCATCTAGGTTTTCCCCTATGTTTTCTTCTAGGTGATTTATAGTTTTGCATTTTACATTTAAGTATATGATTCATTTTGAGTTAATTTTTGTGATTTTTAAAAAATTAATAAAGTTAGCAAAAATATTGCAATCAAGTAAAAGAAAATTAATCAAGTAAAAGAAAATACAACGTATTAACATTGAGAATGAAAGAGGGAATATCACGACAAATTAGAGGAATTAAACTTACATTTAGGGATTATGAGCACTTTTAAGTTAATACATTCATAATTTAGAAAAATGGACAAATTCCTTGAAAAGCATCATTGTTCAAAATTCAAGAAAAAATGGAATATCTGTATAGCTTTATATCTATTAATTGAACTTAGTTAATAATCTAAAACCTTTACATAAGGAAAACTCTAAACCCAGATTGTTTTAGATGATATCAATTTTACACAAATTCTTTCAGAAAATGAAGAAGGAGAGAACAATTCCCAATTCAATTTTTTTTTTGAGGATGTCTTAATCCTGATATCCTGACAAAAACATTACAATATAGGTAAATTACAGACAATATCTCTGATGAGGATACACAAAAATCCTCAACAAAATATAAGTAAGTTGAAACTAATAACATATATAAAAAAGTGATAGTCAAATGAAGGTATCCCGAGAACAAAAACTTGAATCAGCTTTCAAAAGATTGATCAATATATTTCGATGTAATTCATAATAAATGAAAAATAGTTAGTACCTATTTATTGTAAACACTATCAAAAAATGAGGAAGAGAAAAAACTATCTTACTATAATAAGGAGCATTGTGAGGAACCTAGAGTTCACACCCTACTTAATGGTATGCTTACTGTTATACAGAAGACTATACTTTATCTAAGATCAAGGAAAGGCAAGAATGTTCACTTTGTCAATTCCATTCATTATTGTGATTCAATTTTTGGCCACTTCAATAAGGAAAGTAAGAAGTGAAACTCTATTTGCAGATGACAGGATATTCTATTAGAAAAATCCTAAATAACCCTAAATAATCCTAAATCTATTAAAAAACTACTGGAACTAAAAAGTTCATTTCCAGACAAAAGGTATCAATATACAAAAGAAACTATGTCTACATACTAGCAATAAACAGTTGAATATGAAATTAAATATAAATTCTATTTATAATAATATTAGAAAACATAGAGGGCCTTAGAGCCAGACAGAACATAAAAATACTGATAGTAAAGAAAAAAAATTATAACAGCCTTTAGACAATGGGGAAAGAATTTGATTATTTCTATAGCAGGGAGGGAGGGCCTCTACAAACCATCTCATTGAACTGATTCCTCTGTTTACAAGAGTTATCACTATGACTATATAATACTGGGCTTTCTACGTACTGAGTGGGTCAAAATCATGCTGATTCTCAAACGAAAGTGCAAGTCCAAGTTGTGAACCTTCAAACCCCACAGTCAATCCATCCTCACT
This sequence comes from Aselliscus stoliczkanus, assembly GCA_033961575.1. NCBI lineage: Eukaryota > Metazoa > Chordata > Mammalia > Chiroptera > Hipposideridae > Aselliscus > Aselliscus stoliczkanus. Next base: position 26,616,901 of record CM066731.1, on the reverse strand, counting down.
CCTTCCTTGTTCCTCTGAATTGAAGAGTGACATCAGGAAGAGCCTTCTCTCTCAAATCTGGGAAGATGCTCTGTAAAAGGAGAGTGTTAAGTGTCATCATTTGTGTCCTTGTCTGTTCAACCCGTATTTCTTGGAGGCTACTTTGTGAATGGGCACTATATGAGTGTTGGGGATATTATCTGAAATGAGATATAGCCTCTTCCCTCAATTTGGCTAGCTGATGAGAAAATAGGCAACTGTAATCATTCAGTATTTTAGAGGAATGAGTAGAAATAACTTGAGAATGCTTAGGAAGAGTATCCAGCCCAAGCCTGAGCTCTGGGGATTGGGTGTCAGTGAAGTGACATCTAAACTGATATCAGACAGGTCATGGGAAGTGGTAGGTGAAACAAATTCATATGTCCTGTGCTAGCAAAACATGGCCCATCAATTACTCATTCCTGGTTTCCTGAGTAAGTTTTTTTGTAGGCACAATGTATTGGTTATTTAGGAAAGAGTCTCTGCTCATTCTATCTCATCCTAGAGGCTTTAAAACACTATTTCTTTTTTTAGTAAAAAACAAAACAAAAAATAAAACAACGAAATTTTCTCCTAGTGTTATCTGGATAAGCAAAAAACATGACATATATCTCAACATAATAAAAGCCATATATGATAAACCTACAGCTAACATCATACTCAATGGGGAAACGCTAAAACCATTCCCCTTAAGATCAGGAACAAGACAAGGCTGTCCACTTTCTCCTCTTTTATTCAACATAGTGCTGGAAGTTCTAGCCACAGCAATCAGACAACAAAAAGAAATAAAAGGCATCCAAATTGGCAAGGAAGAAGTAAAATTGTCATTATATGCAGATGACATGATACTGTATATAGAGAACCCCAAAGACTCCATCAAAAAACTATTGGAACTGATAGACGAATTCAGTAAAGTAGCAGGATATAAAATCAATGTTCAGAAATCGGTGGCATTTGCATATACCAATAATAAACTAATGGAAAGAGAAATTAAGAAAACTGTCCCATTTACAATTGCGTCAAGAACTATAAAATACCTAGGAATAAATTTAATCAAAGAAGTGAAAGATCTGTACTCAGAAAATTATAAGACACTGAAGAAAGAAATCATAGAAGATACAAATAAATGGAAACACCTACCATGCTCATGGATAGGAAGAATTAATATAGTTAAAATGTCCATACTGCCTAAAGCAATATATAGATTCAATGCAATTCCTATCAAACTACCAAGGGCATTTTTCACAGAAATAGAAAATATAATCCTAAAGTTTATATGGAATCATAAAAGACCCAGAATAGCCTCGGCAATTCTGAGGAATAAAAACAAAGTCGGGGGGATCACGCTACCAGACATCAAAACCTACTACAAGGCCACAGTAATCAAGACAGTTTGGTATTGGCATAAAAACAGGCACATCAATCAGTGGAACAGAACAGAGAGCCCAGAAATAAATCCAAGCATTTACGGACAGTTAATCTATGACAAGGGAAGCAAGAATTTACACTGGAGTAAAGATAGTCTATTCAATAAATGGTGCTGGGAAAATTGGACGGACACATGCAAAAAAATGAAACTGGATCATCTCCTTACGCCTTATACAAGAACAAATTCAAAATGGATTAAAGACTTAAATGTAAGACCTGAAACCATAAAAATCCTAATTGAAAATATAGGGAGTACATTTGCAGACATTACTCGGAGCAATATTTTTACTGATACATCCCTACGGGCAAGGGAAGTAAAAGAAAAAATGAACATATGGGATTATATCAGACTTAAAAGTTTTTTCACAACAAAGGAAACCATTAATAAAACAAAAAGGAAGCCTACTGAATGGGAGAATATATTTGCCAACGATATATCTGATAAGGGGTTAATATCCAAAATTTATAAAACACTCATGAAACTCAACACCAAAAAAACAAACAACCCAATTAAAAAATGGGCAGAAGATATGAAGAGACATTTCTCTAAAGAGGACATACAGATGGCCAACAGGCATATGAAAAAAAGTTCAACCTCACTGGTCATTAGGGAAATGCAAATAAAAACCACCATGAGATACCACCTCACTCCAGTCAGAATGGCTATCATCAACAAATCAACAAACAACAAGTGCTGGCGGGGCTGTGGGGAAAAGGGGACCCTGCTGCACTGTTGGTGGGATTGCAGATTGGTGCAGCCACTATGGAAGTCAGTATGGAGGTATCTCAAAGAACTGGAAATAGAGCTACCGTTTGACCCAGCAATTCCACTCCTAGGTATTTATCCTGAAAAAACCAAGACACTTATTCAAAAAAAGTTATGCACCCCGATGTTCATAGCAGCACAATTTACAATAGCTAAGACTTGGAAACAACCAAAATGCCCATCAGTAGATGACTGGATTAAGAAACTGTGGTATATTTATACAATGGAGTGTTACTCCACTATAAAGAAGAATGAAATCGTGCCATTTGCAATGATATGGATGGACCTAGAGACTATAATGTTGAGTGAAATAAGTCAGTCAGAGAAGGACAAATACCATATGATCTCACTTATATGTGGAATATGAAAAACTGTATGAATGAGCAAAGTAAACAGAAACTGTCTCATAGATATAGAGGAAAAATCAGGGTTGCTAATTTGGAGAGGAATGGGGATGAGGGAGAAGGGGAAGGGATTAGACAGCAAAAATAGGCAACTACAATATTGCTACTGGAATAGGAAAAACAGTTTGGGGAATATAATTAATAATGTTGTAAATATTCTGTGGAATGTCAGATGATCATAGGTCTTGTTAGGGAGACCATTTCATGGATGGAGTAGAGGTTTGATCACTGCACTGTATTACTAAAGTGGAGGTGGTATACCTACTGTAATTGAATATATATAGATAGTCACGGGATGTGGATTATACTGTGGAAGAGAGTCAGAGGAAGAGTTATAGATATATATGATATGGGGGGGTGTGGGGTGGTGTATTGGGGGTGGGGGGTTGTCACTTTGAGGGGTAAAATGTATAACTATTGCACTGTGTTGTACACCTGAAACTAATTAAAAATAAAATAAAATAATTAAAAAAAAAAAAAAAAGCTCTTGTTCCTAGCCATTCCCAGGATAATGAAAGGGAGGAGAAAACGCAACCCTACATTTCAATGTCACAGCCTTACACCCTAAATTTAACTCAGATTACATTTGTCAAGATCAAGAGGCATTTCTATAGTTATTTGTTTGTGGATTTAAAATTTAAAGGAAATAATTAAACTGTATGAACATGCAAAAAAAAAAAAACAAAAAAAAATGACATATTTCCCCCCTTATGATGCCTTTTAACAAAATCTGATATGAAATAGCAGTGATGTTTAATTAGTGTTTACCACTTTTCTTTTGTTTCCTTGACTTCTTGTCTTACTAAATATGCATTTTTTGTTTTGTTTTGTTTTTAGCTGAGCCATCCTGCCACTTGTTGGCAGCTCAGCTCAGGCTGGGCATTGAACTGCTGTTGCTGAGAGCTCAGCTAGCACTCTTGGGCGAGCTCTTAACCAACTGAGTCACTCGGCCTGCCCCAGTAAGCATCATTTTGGTGTTTCATGAACTGTTGCCTCAATATTAAACGATAAAAGCAAACAAAAAATATATAAAAATATAATAATTGATCTATGTGACCAATATCTTCCTAGCATCTTTTTTTTTTTTTTGAGGGCAGTGTCACTGGCCCTCTCATGTGGGACTGAACCGGGGCCGCTGGTTTCCCAAGCCAGCACTTAACCACCGCGCCATTCTGCAGGCCCTTCCTAGCATCTATTAAAGGAAATGATTGTTCTGTCTTTTTTTCATTAATGGAAGTTCTTTCAAATACAAGTTACTGAGAATTGAGGGGATTTATAATGTTTATTACTTGTTCCAAACCATGGTCCTTCCTCTAAATCATTTCACACCAGATGTTATTTTAGCAGAATTCAAAACCTTTCTGAATTCTAATGCCTAGCCTTAAAAGCGTAATCTCTATCAGAAGAAGATAGCTGTTATAGAACTTCCATCATTCTTTGAGAGAGGGTGTACAGTGAAGAATACACCTATCCACTGAACACTTATTTATTCTGGATGCCTCGACTGTGCTGGGAATATGGTGGTGAACAAAGCAGCACAACCCCTGCTCTCTTGGAACATATATTCTAGTCAAGAAGAGCAACATTAAATAAATAACTGGATAATAAGTACATATACAGAGGGTGCCAAAAATATGTATACACATTTTAAGAAAGGAAAAAGCTGTATTAAAATTGTAACACTTAATATATACCGATAACAAAAGATGAATACAAGTCATGTGTATACATTTTTTTGGCACCCCCGGTGTACATACATAAGTACTTACACATATGGAAGTTTTATCAGAATTTATCTCTCTGTCACATATATGTCTTAGTAAGCCACCTAGTATCCCTGCTGTTTTCTGCTAGCCGGATCCTACCTACTAGCAGCCTGTCATCGGTGTAGTTGTTCAGCATAAAACCTGGGAAATGATGACAAGGGGTCTCTGGATTATATAGAGTTGATTTTGCCCTTAAATTGCACTGCTTTTCTCTCAGTAAAAGCGAAATCAAACATGTCCTGTGGTCCTGTGTTTATGGATGTAATGAAAAACACACCTGGCTGATAAATAGCTGTATACCAAGTAGCAGAGGCTGTTTTGAGTTGTTCCAATAAAGAGGTCACCTTTGGAAAATTAGCTGCAATTGGTGTAATCACCTAATTAAGCTTTTGAGAACCTTCGCTCTTTTTCCAGGATTTGTATAGCTTGCGCATAAATTCAATAGGTGAATGAAATGAAGGATGTAATTGCATTCACTATCCTGGCAACTTTCAAGTGTTTGGTGGTAACACTTCTCTACGAACTCCCCTAGGGATATGGTATCGCTTTGGCTTACTACCTTCTATTTTGCTAGGGAGGTTGAGGTCTAGAATTTGCTGTAGTTATTTTAGTTCTTTTTTTGGGGGGTGGGGGGGGCGTTGCTTTTCTACTTTGAAAGCATTTATGACATTGTCAGGGAGTTAACAACAGTTACTGAGTATATATATTCCAACTCCTCTCTCAGGGAGGGGGGAATTAAGCACAGAATGGGTTTGTGAAACCACAGAGCCCCTTGTGACACCAAGTCAGCATAGGATTTCTATGTATCACTGGCCAGAGGCTCACTGTGGCACTCTGGGTTAGAATTAGAATGTGACAATTCCAAAAAAGATCTGGGTATTTCCCTTTTCCAAGATATAGTCACCCTGGTAAATAACTGCAGGTCTCTGTGGGAAGACTAAGAGAAAGAATCAAGTATCTACTTGTGACTCAGGATTCCTCTCTGAGTGTACCCAGACTCCTGTGCCCCAGTTCAGGTCTGGAAATTAGGTGAGGAGCCATGATTTTCTATTGTGATGCTTTAGGTCAGGTCTGCTTTCACCAACACAAAAGCTACCTTGGTTGTACAGGTTAAGTAGGGCCTTCGTGTGATACCCAGGTATTCTAGTACTAAGGAACGCATGCTCTTCTATCCACTTCCAAGGGTCTCTGTGGGTCACACTTTGTACAAAGTTGGACAACAAAGTTTGCGAACTCATCCTAGAAAAAATGCTACATACCTCATTGCTGAATATCACTACAGTCACCTTTGAAGTACTCCCCTTGGGAAGCTATGCACTCATGCTAGCACGTAGTCCAACCTTCAAAGCAATTTTAGAACTCCTTTTCTGGAATGACCATCAGAGCTGTCATCGCATTACCCTTGATGTCCTGAGTGTCACCCAAATGTCCTCCTTTCAATATTTCCTTTATCTTTGGGTAAAGAAAGAAGTCATTGGGGACCAGATCAGGTGAGTAGGGAGGGTGTTCCAATACGGTTATTTATTTACTGGCTAAAAACTCTCTCACGAACAGTGTCGTGTGAGCTGGTGCATTGTCGTGATGCAAGAGTCGTGAATTGTTGAGGAAAAGTTTAGGTCATTTAACTTTTTCACGCAGCCTTTTCAGCACTTCCAAATAGTAAACTTGGTTAACTGTTTGTCCAGTTGGTACAAATTCATAATGAATAATCCCTGTTATATATAAAAAAAAGGTTAGCAACAGCATTGCAACAAGTTTGTGAACTTAATTTTCAGACCTCATATAACCATTTCAGCCTTATCACCCATTATGATAATCACCCACCTTGACTCTGGTGGTTACGTTGTTACTGTCCTCTTCCACTCTGATATTCTTTTATTTCTATTAAATCCTAGAAACCATTTCAGTGTCAGCATCTCCTATCTTTATTTGTGACCAAAGATGATAGTCAATGTAATAGTTAGTGTTTGATGTGAAAGACAGGTCTTCTGGGTCTTTTCAGGGACCAATAGCTAGGGACCAATAGCTTCTCAGGGAGCAGTTAAGTCAATGATCTGTGATAATGCCACTCCAACAACCCTATCTTCATAACTTCTCAGATCCCTTTTATATTACACATATGAATTTTTAGCATCTCAACTTCATTCAAGATAGTCCATCATTAAGACCAGGATTGAGTTAACCAAATGAACAAACCATTAGAAACTTTCCCAACTGTTCAAGCTAGTACATCAAATACATACTTTCTCGTAAGTATTCCCACATTGATAAATTATGTCCCTCTTTCTTCGCTGGGCTAGCAACCTCAGAACACACACACACACACACACACACACACACACTCTCACACACATCCCTACCTGGTTCTTGCTGATATAATTTTAAAATAGCCAAATATTGTATTCTTTAATACAACAGGTGGAACTCCTATTTGGGTTGGTTTTATAATTGTCCCCACACCCTACCTCACTTCCTTGGCATGCTAGGATTTCATTCATGCTATAGACTTAGACTATAGAAAGGTGGATGAAAGGTGTAGAGGTGGATAAAAGGAGAATATCACCTTTCAAAGCAACTCCCTTAGACTACGTATATATAGGTAAGGCAAAGAAATGCATTTCTGCAGACATGTCAGCTTGTCATAATTTGGGGCTTAGGAAATATGCAATAATTCTCTGAGTGTCATCATTTATTTATCATCATTTCAGTTATTGGGATCATGCACTTTCCCAATGAATCCCTTTGTTTTCAGGTCATGAATTCACACTAAAGTTTAACTCAGAGGTCTAAAGATTAGATTCCACATATGATATTTTAATGTATAATTCCATCATCTATATATAAGAGATAAGTGGTGCTTTTGCTAGAACCATTATTGTCTCAGGCTATGCCTTGAGCTCAGAATTTAAATTCCTAAACCTTTTGTTTTGTTTTATTATACTCTATAATACAGTTATGCATAGTCAGTCTACACCACTTTCTTTACATTTCCCATTCCCATCCTACTGTGTCATGGCAACAGCCATTTGGACCTCCAATGTTGCACTTTCATCAAGCACTTCATTTCAGTTAACCAGGGCACATAATTTAAGTAACAACAGGTTATAAATGTGCGTAGTGCTTCAGCAGTGACCATTGTGAGCTTTGCCATCTCACTCCCTTCATACCCAACCAGGTTAGCTAATAGACCCCAGATTTCTCTCCTTAATGACCTGCAAGCATTTTTTGCATCAAATTCTATATAATTCACCATTCAGGAGAAGATAGAAGATAGAAGAAAGCTCAGTTATTATCTATCTATGGAGAAGAAATGATTCAAAGAACTTGTGTTTACAAAAATCTTTAGAATAATTACAAGAGGGGCTATGTACTGAGCTTTCAGGAAGGACTTTCACAATAATTCCACAGAAAAGGCCACCGGGAGAACAGTTTCCTCTACCACAAGGCAGGTACAATTTCACACACTATGTGGCAGCCGCCAGCTACAGAATCACACCACGGTAGCTGGGATCTTGTTACTGTCAGAACACCAGGCTGTTATCCCAGGATCAGCAACACACTGCCATACCTGTGACGGCTGTACCAGCAAGTCTCAAGTTCATCATATCTCTTCCATGTACTCAGTTCCGATTTCAGTCTAATAGGTGTTTCTGGTGGGTGGAGCCTAAATTATAACTGGGACTGTAACTGCAAGGATGTTTGGGACAGGTCGGCTTTAACCCCTCAACTTCTGCCTCCAGTAAAACCTCTAGAAAGAGATCTATCTGATCATATGGTGAGCTGACCATTTGGAACGATATCTGTGAGGTTGGGTAAAGTATGTAATGTGGTGCCTGGCATGCACCAAGTGCTCAATAAGGGTTCCTACTTGTTTTTCTAGCCTTAGCTTAAACACTGTTTCCTTAGGCCATTTCTGTCCATCTAGATTAGGTTAAATTCTCTGGTCATATGCTCCCTGAACTACTATGATTGTTAAAGCCCTACCTCATTTGTACACTATAAAAGTTCCAGGAAAGCAGGAACCAAGCCTATGTTTTAGTAGTAGAATATCACAAGGGCCTAGTGTGGTGCTTGGCTAATAAGAGGCTCACAGTAAGTGATTATCAATGAAAAAATTGATTTGACGTAGGCTCTGTCTCATTCTCTTATTTTTGTAATAGCCTATTTATTGTTGTCTCTTAAAGGGATGAAACAAATTTCCATGTGTCCTGGTTTCGTAATACCTTATTAAACTAACTAGTACATGGTTAAAAAAATGTATTTTGTAAATCAATCTAGCTTCTTTCTAGCAATTTGAGCTGAAATATCAAAATGAGATCCCTACAATGAAGTGTTAAAACATTTCATGTATCTATATACACATGTGAAATAGCCTAAGTCCTGGTTCTTGACAGTTCTAATTTCTCAGAACTAGCTATACATACTGTCTTGGTGATAACTTTATCAGAATAACAAACTCTGGTCAAATTTGTCATGGGTTCAATTGCACTTTTGTTTTTGCAGTTTGAGTTGATGTTATCAGCATGAGTTGGTGTTGTATGGTAGGATGGTCAATACTGTGGGAAGCCTGAAAGGAATAAGGTGTCAAAAGTTTATTTTGTTTTTTTTGGGTCTGGGTCTCTTCATTTGCTATCTTCATAGACAAATTACTATATTTCATCAAATCTAAAACAATCATATCATGAAGAAAGAAAGATCCATCCCAATATCATAAAGTTAAAACTATTTTACTTTACAATTGATGAAATATAGTACTGTTGACCTTTAGCTTTTTCATTTATAGGCTCACCAACTGGATTTCTTCCTGGCTCACAACTATCCGCTTTACCCATCTCCATTTGCCCCATTCTCTGGGAATGGCTGGACTAGAAAATGTGGGACCCAGGGGCCATTTTTCTGCTAGATGACCTTACCTGCTGCTCATAGTTAACTGGTCTCAGATGGGTACCAATCCAAGCTGGTTGGATTTGTATTTACTAATATTAGCATTTTCCCCTGTATTTTAAAATGTATTTTTAAATTTTGGAATAATTTTAGGTTTATGGGAAAGTGTAACGATAGTACAGCGATGGTCCTGTATATCCTTCACTTAGTATCACCTATTTTTACCATCTTACATTTGTCAATACTATGAAATTAATATTCATTATTATTAACTAAATTCTAGATTCGAATAATTATTTCATTAATTTCCTCTTTCTGTTCCAGGATCCAATCCAGGGTACAACACTGGGTTCGGCTGTCATGTCCCTTTGGTCTGTGACCGTTTCTTATTCTTTCCTTGTTTTTTATGACTGTCAGTTTTGACGAGTGCTGGTCAGGTGTTTTGTAGAACGCCCCTCAGTTTGGGTTTGTCTGATATTTTTCTCATGATTGGACTAGAATTGTAGTATTTTTAGAAATCATTACATGGAGATGAGGTGCCCTTATCACACTGTATCAGGAGGTAAAAGATACCCACATGACATCACTAATGATGTTAACTTCCATTACTTGCTTAAGGTGCTACTTGCCAAGATTCCTCGCTGTAAAGTTACTATTTTTCCTGTTAGAAACTCTATTATTTAGAAGCAAGTAATAAGTTTTTGAGAATTTTTTTTATTAGTTTCAGGTGTACAAAATAACACAACGAGTAGACATTTACACCCCTCACAAAGCAATAACCCCAACAAATCTACTACCCACCTGACACTGTCCATAGCTATTACAATACTACTGACTATGTATTTCCTATGCTGTTCTTTACATCCTGTGTCTCTGGGAATTTTTAAGTCAAAACAAATGCAGTAGATTTAGTCTTTATTTAATGGAGGGATCCTTGGACTATACAGGCTGTAGAGGAAGCTTGCCTGCAAGGTGAGAGAATAAAGCTGATACGAGAGATGTTGATGAGAAATAGACAGAATCATGAGTGTTTCCAGAAGGCTCAGAATAGACCCCTGCCTTCTGGAAGTTATATTTTGCACCACTATTATGGCAGAAAAATCTTCCTTTTTGTTAAAAATCAGCTTACATTGGGTTTCTATATGGACTACTAAAAGGACATAAGCAACATACTACTTCATTGGATTGCTGTGAGAATTAAATAATAAATGGTATGCAAAGTGAGTGCCTACCACAGAATGAGACATAGAGAAGTACTGATATATGTTGGATGTTGTTATTATTATTATTATTATTATTGAGGTTGACTAGTATTTTCAATTCATTATATTCAAATGTATTATGGAAATAAATTAATGATCATGAATTACTTGATAATACTGAAGAATCTGAGATCCTACATTAAAAACATTTGTTATTGGGAAGGTGGATTTTTAGACTTGAGTCTGCCATCTTCCCTAGCTGCTGGAATCTATAATACAGGATGCTTTTCTCCTCAGCAAAAACAAAAACAAAAAAAACTAAAAAAGAAAAACACATTTGTTATTGTAGTATTGAACTCACTGAGAAGTGAAAAAGGTTGCAGCTCTATCAAGACCTTGCTGCTTGTTCAATAACTAAGTCATGTTTGTGTTAGACTTAGAGGCAAGAAAAGAGCAGCCTGATATTTGAAGTACACTATTACCCACATTCTTCTTCCCTGAGGAAAGCGCCATCAGAGCTAAGTCTTTTAGTCAAGAAGCACCTTTGATTCACAAATACTATGAGCATTCTTAATGTCCCATGACTATTACCTAGAGCAGTTTTAGCTTTAAAGTTCAGAAAGAGGGGAAAATGAACATTTATATCTTTAATGCATATCATTAGTTGATCTCTTATGACATTTATCTATAATCATTTCATGAAAGTATAATTTAGGCATTAGTGACTTTGAATTACTCCCATTTAATTCTCCACAACTTTTTTTTAATATTGAGAAAATATCAGCTATCAAGAAGACAAAGGTTTAACAGCTCTTCAATGAAGCCATCTTTACATTTGCTTTTCTCTTGAAGAACTCAACTATGAATTAATTTAGTGATGAGTTTCTAAAATCAAATTTAGCATGAAAGAAGTGTAATGGAGAGGTGGCCCAGTGCCCAAGTGTCTAAAACGGGCTGCCTCTACATCACAGAAGCAGGGTAAGCTCAGTGGTCAGTGCCAATATCTGAAAAAAGTAGAGATGCTTGGCAATGTGGTACAGATCACATTCCAAGTAGGAATTCCAAGTTACAGAAGTTTGGTGAGAAAACATAAAAGAGAGAAGATGGAGCAATACAAAGCTCTCCTCAGACAAAATGGTGAAATAGGCAAAGTCTTTTTTTTTTTATTTTAGTGGTGAAAGAGCAGTTTATTAGAAGAGATAGTACACTTTAAAGAAATAGAAGCGGACCTCAGCAGTAGAGAATGGCTCAAGGGCCATTATTAGAAGAGAAAGTACACTCCAAAGAGTTTGGAGCAGGCTGAGCAAAAAAAGGAGCTCAAAAAGTTGGCAAGGTCTTAATCACATGCCATCCTACTCCCAGTATTAGTCCCTTCCTGAAACCAGGGGACTTAATGCTAGCCCCAAGAGCCCTTTTCTTTCAAATCTAAATGTTCAGCTTCACCTTATAACCCAGGAGTGCTTTGGCAAGCATCTATGGAACACTGAAGAAGATAAAAATACACACACGTATAAATTTTGCCATAGTCCTAGTCCTCCGTGAACTTGCAGTTGGGGTGGGGAGAAGCAAATATATAGATCACTAAAACAAATAAAGTGGTGTAAAAGAAGGTCAAAAAACAAAAAAAAAAACCTGCAGAGGTGGGATAAAGGAGAAGAACTAGGAAAATAAAAGAGGATTAACCAGGTGTGTGGATTAAGGTGTGGTGTGACAAACATTGAGTGAGGGATTCCTAGAAGACCATGTGACCCACATGACATCACTAATGATGTTATGTGCAAAGATGTCCATGAGGAATAAAATTAAGGAAAGCATCTTGGATTTGATCATTTTAATATAACTATAAAATACAGTTTAAATGAAGTGATTCATGGATTGTATTTCTTTATAAACAAATATTAAAAGAGATAACACGTGAATTGCATGGATTTGGGGTAAGTACAGAGAAAAGGAGTAATAATCATTTGCTTAAATAATTCTAGCAGTGATCCATATGAAAGACAAAACATTTACTATAAGAAGAGCAGCATTTCTCCCTTATATGTTCAGCATTGTGGGCAAAAGAGGAAAAGCCCACTTCTATTATTAAATTAAGAAATGGTTTACATAATGATCAGGTATGTGAAATCAAAAAAGAAAGAATGAGCTTTAAGAATATGGAAAATATCCTTTTCCTGTAGAGGTAGATCCTGCATAGTTAACTGGAGGCTGGCTCATTAGAAGACTTTGGAAGTAACTAGGACGCTGAAATAAAGATGAAAAGGCAACAAAGAGGAGACGAACTGCTACCCTTAGGCAAGCAAAAAAAAAAAAAAAAGCATCTGAGGCTAGAGATAAAAAATCACTTGAAAGCATTATTATTATTTTGCTCACTCCTGAATAACTCAAACCAACAGATATCCTACCAGGGACTTCTGTCCTTTTTGACTATGGGGAAACAGGCCAGTCCATGGCTGTGGTGATATCTATTACTTCTGTCTTGAAAGCATCCTGCATCCCTTCTTCTGCTGACTGGATACTTTCACTCCTTTTGAGATTTCTTCCCCCTGTGTAACCCAGGTCAGTCAACCAGAGTCTTTTTTTTTTTTGAAGATTAGTGATCTACTCATCAGAGCATAGTGTTTGCTTTCTCTGTAAGATAAAAAACGTTGTCGTCTGTGTAGTGCCGGGACCCCACTATGGACACGTCGTCTGATGGAGAATGAAACCAACATGGAAGGCAATGCTGAGAGCAAGTGAGAGAGAGAGAGAAACATATTCCTGCTGATGTTGTTAAGCTGTGGGTCAGCTCTGCCACCCCTTGTGTTTCTGAGTTACTTGGCCCAATGCATTTTCGTTGTTTGACTCAGAGTTGAGTTTCTGTCACTTGCTATTAAGAGTCCTGAATGCAATATATTTTCAAACTACATATTTAGGTAGGAAATCAAAAAGTCTAGACTTAGAAATCAAACTGACCTTTTCATGATGATGCCTAGTGTGCATACTGTAGCATGAAGATGTTCAAGCAGTCAAAAACATTTTAAGATTTATTACTGAGAAAGGAATAAGGAAAATAACTGGGATGAAGATAAAGTATATTTTTCATCTTCTTTCACTACCTAGAGACAGGAATGGGTGATTTGTGTTGATACCCTAAGGAAATTCTATTTTGATATTCCCAATGGTTTATGGAAATTTACAAAAAATAGTGATGTCATTACAAAGTGGCTCAAGTCCTAGAGATAACATCCATTGAAGACACACGCTAAAGAAAAAGAGAATCAAGAGGCTGGAGACTAGCAAATAAAAGATCAAACATTAATTGATCATCTATCTGGGGCTGGATGTGGCACCAAATTGTAAGTGGGGAGGGAAGGAAGGAACTTAGAAGGGAGAACAACTTGACCCAACTAGACACACACCACTACAGTTCTGTGAAAAAGCATGCCTACATTATTTAGTAGGTTTAGCAAAACCTCACTAATTTGTAACAATGGTAAAATAAAGTAGCCTTAGCAAATAATCTGAACTGTGAAATATTATAAATTACATTCCAGGTGAATGCATCTGTCTTTGAAGATTCTCTGTAAATTCTCTCTGAATGGATGAATTAAAATGAAACAGGCATTTTAAACTGAATACACAAAATCTAAGCTATGAATGCCCAGCAAGAAAGTAGGGGAAAGAATAATGGCGAATAAAACTTGTAATCGGCATTTTTGAATTATTAGCACTTCACAGAGAATAATTCCTAAATTTCTTCAGCCCTTATTTCAGGTAAATTTATTGATTCAGGCGAATAGGTTGTGCGGAAACCATGTTAAGTTTCTGGTCTGGCCGACTTTGGGTTCAACACTATAGTATTATTCCAGGCAAGAGATAAATGCCTCTGAATTTCAACGTCCTCATCTGTCCAACGGAAATGATTCTCTTATGGAGTGGTTGTAAAAAATGAATTTAGTAAGATGGGAATTTCATCCAGGAAACATCTGCATCCCTCAGGATGAAAAATTTAAAAAATAGACTATCAGGAATTAAGGTAGAATATACTGAAAATTAACAGCGGGGGGAATACTTTGCAGGTGCGGCGAGAGGCCATGAGACTGAAAGAGCCGGATGCTTAGGAGACCTAGGACGCGTCCTGGCCCTAATTTGGCAACAGGGCGGACCCCTTGTTCTGCAGGGTTACCAAACCGCCAAATTCCAGTTCAAGGGTCTCACAATTTACCCTTCTCCAGTTTGCGCCCTTTTCTTGTTACAATTTAAAGCTTTGTTGGAACAGGAAGGGTGGAGGTCAAACGTGTGTGTGGGGGGGAGTAACAGATCAGATAACAAGATCAAGATCACCAAGGTCAGGGTAGGCGAACTAGGCAAAAATCCTACAGAATGAGAAGTCATAAACATCCAGAAAAGGATTCCACATTTTAGAAGCTCTGTCCAGAGTCCCCTTCAGTACGCCTCACACCGCCCTTTCGCCCCCCTCTTTGGGCTGTTGCACATCGCCCTTTCCTCCCTTTCCCTCCAGCAAATCCAATCATCCCCCAAACTTTTATTTTTCTCCAGAAGTCTGAGTTAATTTCGTTGCCGCGCAGCTTCTATCTACATCGCATTAACCCAACTTTCCTGTTTCTTTGGCAAGAACCTGAAATCCAGGATGCCCGAAGCGGGGAGCCCGGAATCCGGAGAGCCTCGGGCACAGTTCCGGCGAAACCCGCGGGTCCCTGCGAGGGAGGCGCCGTCCCCCGGGGCTTGGGTGCGGAGTGCAGACAAGAGACCTAGCAGGACGCGCGCTCTGGTCCGGGACCCCCCAAGCACGGGGCTGGGGGTGTCGCTTTAAGTCCTAGCCTAGACTTCCGCAGGAGCTATTTTTAGCCGCACCGCCCCCCCTTCCCCAGCTTCCAGCGTGGTAGACTCTGGCAGGCGGTTGCAGCTCGGCGGCTCCGTTCGGTCTCCCCCCCCGCCGCTGCTGGCTCTTGGTATCGTCCACGCGGGCAGGTCGGGGAACTGAGCATGTCTGGAAGCGCTCGGTGGCCTCGGCGGCGGCGGGGGCAGAGCTGGGCTGCGTCAGGCTGAGCCCATTCCCCGCGCGGCCGCAGGAGCGCAGCGCCAGCGCCGCGCCGCCCAGCCCCGCCGAGAGGGGCGCACTCGCCATCGCGGGGCCCTCCGCCGCTCACCGCAGCCCCCTCCTGGCGACCCGCAAGTAAGTTTGTGAGTCGGTGGGGCGAGGGCTTGGCGCCCCGGGGAGCTCAGGCGAGCGGGCGGGAGGCGCGCCTAGCGCCCGGGAGAGCCTGCTGGCGGTTGTCGCCTGTGCCCGGCGCCTCGGCGAGCCTCTTGGCCAGCTTGAAAGAGGGTGGCCACCGGGATCCTGGAGCAGAGGGGACCGGCAACGCAGGAGGACTGGAATGGCTTTGGCGGGAGTCGGGGGGATGACTTGGAGAGAGTGAAGGACCGCGCTGCGAGAGAGAGAGGACTGGGCAGGCCGGGCGCGGGCCGGTATGGGATGGGGAGCCCGGTTTGGGGATGCGGGCGCTCTGCCGGGAACCGCCGCAGAAGGAAAGCGGGGTGTCTCCGCCGGATAGGGTGGGAGCGGCGTGAGACCTCAGTGTGAGGGGCACAGTAGAAGGTGAGCAGGTCCTGGCTGGAGTGGCAGGAGGGAAGATGGATGGAAAGTGGGGCGCGTGAAAAGCGGATTTGAACCGGAGCAGAGGCCGCCGGTGGAAGGGACAGTGGGCTTCGGAGAACGAGTGGACTCGGATAATTTGGGGAATCAGCACCAGGTCAGGGTGATATAATAATGATGGAGGGAGGCAGTCTTGAATCGAGGTCTTCGGAGGGAGTACGCGAAGGCACAGGTTGGGAACCGGCTGGAGAGAGGATGGGCGCCGAAAGTGGCCTGGAAGGGCCAGCCGGGAAATCGCCGAGGGATTTGGGTGAAGGGGAGGAGCGCAGCGGTGCAGAGATCGGGCGGGGGGAACGGAAGGCTTAGGAAAGGGTCGGAGGCGACGTGCGGCCCCCTGAATAATGACTTAGGAGCGGTTCTCTGAGATTCACTTGCACCCCAAGCTCCTCCTGCATCTCCTACCCGGCTTGATCGCCTTCAGGTTCGTCCTAGACAAGCTTGTGGGAGATTTGGAATGATTAGGCAGCGGGGAAGGTAGTCAGTTACAGGGGAGCTGCCGGGGCTTCACTAAGTGGTTCCCGGCACCCTCCGGTGGTGCAGTGTAGGGTCTAAATGTGTGTGTGTGTGTGTGTGTGTGTGTGTGTGTGTTTTCAGCTGGGCAGGGGGAGTGGTGTCTGTTCTAGGCGATTGGAGTCCGTGGCCTCTCCCGGGAGGTGCGGTGTTTGGGGCTGGGAAGTCAGGCAGAAGTCTGCAGCGTGCAACTCGCGATGGGGCGTGTGAGTGTGTGTGCGCGCGCGCGTGTGCGTATCGCCGGCCCGGGGTCTGGGGTGTTGCTGCAGCCTGTCTTCATGACAAGGAGATCCAGGGCTGCACAGGAGGCACGGGTTGGGGATTAAGGGAAACGTGCTTCCCTACCTCTCCTCTACCTCTTTTTTCCCAGGGTCACATTCTTTGCTCGTCCAATGGTACTCCTTTCTAACCTCTCCCCGGCCCTAGCACACACCAAACCCAACGCCGGTCTTGTCCTCCGATTCAGCGCGGGGAGGAGGCGTCGGTCCCTGCTCTGCCAGAGGGAATCCCAGGTAGGGGTCCCGGTGGTCTCCGGAATCCACGGGTCCTTCTCAGGGGCGGCGCTTCGGGGGTCCGCAGTTCACTCTGCTGCCCCTGGAGGTGACGCGGTGATGTTGCCCCGCGCACTCGGGAAGCGCGATGTCTCCAAACTGCCAGTGGGGAGGATAATAAGCCTGGCAGAGGTGCCAGCACGGGTTCTCGGGAAGGGGCTCTTCCCCTAGTTCCCCACACGTAAATGTAATTGAAAAAGGAAAAGAGACCAGATTTTAGTAGAATAAACAAGCATCTAGGGCAACAAGCTTTATGCAAAAACCGACTCTGACTGGGAAAGATTTTACCCACCCAGCGCAGGAAGGGAAGAAGCTTTTGCACACCGGATGGAAAACTGTAGAGGTGAGGGGCGGGGAGCGAGAGTTGTCGCCAAGTCCCAGGCTTCTCAGACTCCATCCGGCTTGCTGCGTGGTCCTCGGTGCCATATTTTAAGCAAGACTTGATCAGATACCGGGAAATGAGGATGAAGGCAACTTTGGAAACCTGTACGGTCTATGGAAGGACTGAAAGAAGGCGGAGCGAGAACCATACCTGTCATCTGCAGATAGCTCACAGGGCTCGGAGACTAGGAGTGTGTAACCACCAGAAAGAGTTCTGGATACCCAGGATAAGGGAGGGAGACTCAGATGACAGGAAGCGGAAACTTTAAAGAGTGATGAGGACCATGGTATGGATTGCCTTGCAGGGTGATCATTGATCCGTGGAGGGACTCAGCAGAAAGGACAGAAATCTTCTAATGGCCAGGACACACCCTGTTATCCTACGTGACAGTAGCTGGCTCAGTTTCTAGCATAGTAACTATTGAAATGTACCTTTTGAAATATGACCATGCTTCTGAACATCTGTAAGGTGAAAAGTTTGAATGAAAAGGCTTTCGTGTCATTTTTTTGCTTCTACTGTGTTTTTTCCCCCCATTATTATTAGAACATGTGGTGAAAGTAAAATAAATTATTATTTTAGCCATTCTGTTCCCCCCAAAGTGCTGTTCAAATAAAACATAATCTTATATGTTTGTCTAGTTTTTATTTTTTTGGTGTGTGTGTGTGTATGTCAAGGAGGAGTGATTGTTGGGGCAAATCGTTTAGGGTGTCTAAGGCAGAGTTTAGGCACGGGAAGCTCTATGAGTGGGTGGAGGTAAAGTGTTCATTTATAGAATGCTAAATTTAATGTGAAATGAGAAAACCCTTCTCTCCTCACCCCTCACCTCCTGCGTTGGAAATACAAAAGATTTATAGCCCTAGTCATCAGAAGCCTAATGTGACAACTTTCTTAGAGGATTGTTCCCTAACCTAGGTTGCCTTAGGAAATAGTCAGTGGACTCTGCTGCCCTAAAGTAAAGGCATTAAAAAAAAGTGAAATGGCTTCATGGGGCAGAATAATGATGGACAGAAATGTTAGTCAGAGTGAAGGAGGAGACATTACTTTCTCACCTCCAGGTATCTTATTGATAGACAGAGAACAGTGATTCCAGGTGGGGGCAGTTTTGACCACCAGGGGACACTGGCAATGTCTGGAGAGGGATTTTGGTTGTCATGAGTTGGGGGAAGGGGTGCCTTGGCGTCCTATAGGCAGAGGCCTGGAATATTGCTAACATTTTACACAACACTGGATAGCACCCCACAACAAAGAATTATCTGGCAGGAGTGCTGAAGTTAAGAAACCCTAACTTAGAACAAGAAACGATTAGCATTAAAAGCAAGCCATGTTAGCATGCTTTCAAACACTTCTATTGGAAGTCTATCTTGAAGATAGAGACTTTATTTTGAAATGGCCCTATGTTCAAAAACACTTGTTTTAAGGAAATTTAAGATGCTCTAGCAGAATGTATGTACATTCAGCCTTCAAAAAAACCCAAACAAACCCTAAAATATATTGGAAATGTCTAAAATGATAGATAATATACATAGTATGCATATGAACTGAGTAAACATTTTTGATGAAAAGTTAAAACTATTCAGCTTCAGTATTTTTCACTGAACTTGTTTGGTAATTGCTTTTGAAAATACATAGTTTTAATTATAATTTTTTAAAAAAATAATGAATTAAAAAAATTACTAGTAATTTTACTAATTTTACTAATAATGAATTTACTAAAATTACTAGTAAGTAAGTTCTTCATGTAGTGAGAGATTGAACAGAATCAGAAAAAAAGATAAATATTTATTAGAAACCTCATGAAATGTTCCAAAATGAAACTATTTGTAGACATCTATGCAGGAAGGTAAGAATCCCATATAATTTTCATGTATTTAGTTTAAATTTTAAGTCAACAGCACAGCATATATTGAGAAACAACCTTTCTAGCCTGTAGCACAATACTCTGCCTAGTGAGGAGGTACAATAGCATATATCCTTAAATGTAATAAGATCAGGGAACTGTTCTAATATGATTGTATGCAGGAATTCAGAGCACTTACAGGTAAAAGCTTTGCCATTATCACACTGAGGCCTAGAGAAACTAGAGATTTGCTCAGTGTTTCTGCCCTCTCAGCCTTCCCCCATCTTGTTGGTTGGTTTCAGAATTCTTTCCCAGGCATCATCATTAGGGCTGCTGGCTTCCCTTCTCATTCTAATAACCATTTCCACCATTCTTGGCCATCACCGTCCCTCAGTCCCTCAGGAATTCTCATAGCAGGAGAGACTTCATACTGCTAAGTCCCTTGGGCACCCACTAACCTCTCCTTTTCTCCTGTGTGTACAAACACAGACAGCTTTATCCTGCTTCCAAGTGAAACAGATTTGTGTCTCGTGGAAAAAGGCAGTGGGAGAAGCCTTGTTTTCCACAAAGGCAACCTCAGTTTCTTTGCTTGCATCTTTGAATTGCTTTGTGCAATTGCCTATTCTTGCTGTTAGGAAGGCTTTGTCTTTCTTTCCCAAGGGAATAATGAAAGAGCTGAGGAAAACACAACTTCAGCTGGAGCAATACTGCTATTAATAGAGCACCTATCGGGCCGGCCGAGTGGCACGGTGGTTAAGCGCTGACCAGCGGCCCCGGTTCAGGTCCCACATATGAGGGCCAGTGACACTGCCCTCAAAAAAAAAAAATAGAGCACCTATCATTGGACTATGTGAAAGCCCAGGATATGACTTGAAACCAATTGAGAATCATAGTTTATAAATTCAATAAGTGTTTGCAAATTTAAAAGTAGCAATTTCTGGTAATTCTAGTCTTAATTTTTTTGAGGAATCTCCATACTGGCTATATGTTTTCCATAGTGGCTGCACCATTTACATTCCCACCAACAATCCCTCTTCTGAGTATCTACACCCCCAAAAATCTGAAAATATTCATCCATAAAGATATAAGTACCCCTATGTTCACTGCAACATTATTCATGGTGGCCTAGACATGGGAACCGAAATGTTCTTCAGTAGATGATGGAATAAAGAAAGTGTTGTACATATACACAATGGAATATTACTCGACCATAAGAAAAGATGAAATAGTGCCATTTGTGACAACATGGACAGATCTTGAGATTATCACGCTAAGTGAAAAAAGTCAGAAAAGTCGAGAACCATGTGATTTCACTACTTATATGTGGATATAAAACTTGAAAGCAACAAAGGAACAAGACAAAGAAAAACTCATAGACAACAGATTAGTGGTTACCAGAGGGTAAGGAGGGCAAGGAGGTAGAAGAGGGTAAAGGGGGTCAAATATATGGTGACAGAAGGAGAATTGACTTTGGGTGGCAAACACACCATGCAATATACAGATGATGTATTATAGAATTGTACACTTGAAACCTATATAATTTTATTAACTAATGTTACCCCAGTAAATTCATTAAAAAATAAAGTCAATCAAAACAGAGAAAAATTACATGTAATACATGTTTTAATACATGTCTGTGTGCCAAAAAAAAATAAAAAAAGTCACAGGTTCTGTTCTAGGCACTGGGACTGTTTCATTTGCCAGACTGAGCTGCCTTGTGCGTTGCAACCAGTTTGCAAAACCAAGTCCATTCAGAGAATGTACATTTATTTATTCCATGTCTGACTCTAAAAGTCTATCAATAAAAAGGAACACAAGACAGGTATTCATTTTTCATGAACTTTGGAGCAGATATATAGCTTGATGATTGGAAAATACTTCCAAACACAGCTGGTGAAATGCGGAAGGCAGAAGAAACAATTGGGGGGAAATATCAATAGTTATGTGGCTTTCTGTATAAACTAAATGAAGAGGGAGCATGCAATTTGAGGTGAAAGGGGTCAGCTCTTGTTTCTCTTTTACTTTCATTAGGAAATGGCTATTGATTTTGTTTGACATCTGAACACCAGAGCTGGTTTCCTTCCCTGCTGTTGTTACTTGTTAAATGGATGCGTGCCCTTTTCCACATCTCATAGCCATGGAGTGGAAGGCAGTGGGCCAGCTGGTACTGATGGTTAGAGAGAAGCAGAATTTCAAATCAGTTCTGTCCTGGTAATGTTTGTAACACAGGCTTTGAACACGTAGTTTTTAAGATCATACCATGTCACTATTTTGAGACTACTAGATGACAGAACTGCGTATTTTTGCTGTTCTGAGTACTAGGTGATACCTGTATTTTAAACTATCAGAGCATACTTATTTGAGGGGAGGGAATTTTATCAAACCCTGGATGGTGTCCTTGCTGAATTCAAGAACAAGAACAATAACAAAAGCAAAGTTTTGAAATGTATGCTGTAGCAAAGCGTTTCTGGGTTTTATTTCAGTTGAGCTGATTATTTTTAAAGAAGAGCAATAGCAGAGCAGGGAAAAGGCAGTCTTGCCTGTGGAAGGTTTCACTTTTGTTTAAACATGGTTTATTCATCTTAAGAAACAAATAACCCAGAACATTTCCTGAGGCTCTCAGCATTCTTGCATGCATAGTGTACCTCTTCTGTCTTTGAAATATTCATTATGTGATGTCATGTGGAATCTAAATACTGGGCTAAGTTGGCTGATGCAATCCCTTCCAATTTCTTGATTTAGAGTTTCTATCCTCTTACAGAAGGTGGAAGACAGGGGAGTGCCGTTTTGGGTGCTCACAGAGCCTGTTTTACACCAGGATATGACATTGGCCTGGGCCCCCCACTGAACAAAACATACTGGGTTCTCGGAAAAGCCATGTCTCATTTTTGCAACAAAAACCAGAAAACATATGTCATGACTTTTCCAACAACCCAATAGATTTGTCTTCTGGATTACGAATCTTGATTTCAATGGTATTGATTTGAAGTAGAGGGTGAGCAGACTTAAGAATCAATTGATGTGTTTGGAAAAGGGTGAATGATAAGCCAGAACAGAAAGCACCCATTACAAGGAAAGAGCTACAGCTGTTTAGGGAGGGTCAAGAGCTTTGCAGCCAAATCTGAAACTCTTCGTAGTTGTGCAACTTTAGATGAAGGTTTTCTTTAACTTCAAGGAGCTCCAATTTCCTCATCTTTAAAGTGGAAATAATATTTTTTTCCTGTATACTTCATTATAGGATTAGAGGAAAATGTCTTCAAAACAGAGGTGGAAATTAAGTCGTGGTGGCACTTGTATGTCCTTCTAGTGCTGGAATTTAAATGGCTATTGTCCAGAAAGGAGGACTAGAGGAGGGGTGGAGTCAGAAAGGCCATTGGTGAGCAAATTGAGATGGAAAAGGGAGGGAAGGGGCCAAAGAGGTGGATCACGGGTTAGGAAGGGATTTTGGAGTTTGATGTCCTCTGATGTCCTCTTCTGACTGTTAGGATCTTTGGGATTAGGATTATGAAGTGATTTGCCCCAGTAACTCTTCATTATTTCAGCGGAGTCTACATTTTTTCAAAGTCTCCATCCAGACTTTCTCCACCTGAAGAGCACACTTCTTTTCTTGGTGTTTCTTCTATTTATTTAAAAATGCTTATTCAGCTCAAGTTGTTATATTCCAGGCCTTCTACAGGCAAAAACAAGTCATCAATGGAATTTCTATAGGAGTTCAACTTAGGTGTTCTCCTGAATGATCACAATGGTCAAGCACAACTTAATTTTTTTCATAACTGAGAAGAATGTAAGTAGGATTTCAGGTAAAGGTATCTAAAAATTAAAAAATGTTCAGAAAGTTGAAGATGGGCTTTTATTTATAATTCTGTTGGTACATTCATAGTTTTAAGTCAATTCAGTGCTATTGCCACTGTGGTTTCTTGAACAGTTTGAGTCCATAAAAGCGGACTATATGTGTTAGTGGTACTTCGCGAGTTTCAAGTATTTTATGTATGCTGTCTTATTTGTAACTTAGGTGCAGATAATGTAATCAACTGCAATAATGGAAGAGTTAAATTTAGAAACCAGGAGAAATGGCAACTTTGAAAGAACATTCCCTTTAGAATCAGACAAACTTGAATTCAAATCTCTGTTGTTTAGTAAGCAGTTATGAAAACTTGAGCAAATGACTTGACTTTCCAGTTTCCCTTATCTTTTGAGAATCACACCCATCAGATTATGGATGTGATTCTTGTGATGATTAAGCATGTTAAGCAAGTGAAGATCTTAGCAGGATGCCTGGCACCCTTTTTTTTCCTTGTATACTGCTAATTCTACCACACATTAACTTTCTTCTATAATATTCTATATATAATATTCTATATATATATTCTATATATATATAATTATTAACTGGCTGGGTAACACTAGGTTTCATGTTTTGTTACACATAAATGTTTGTCATATGAACAAATTAATAATACATTTTCTTATATTAGATATTTGGTTGTAGGATTATTGTTTTCTCAAAAATGTCAGGAGTAGCTGTCATTATATAAGTTATTATTATTTAATGTCCAGTGATTTCTTCCTTGGATCATGGGTGAGCTAGCTGGCTTCTATCCTTATATTCACAGACCAAATTGTGACGGATTTCAAGGCTGCTAAGATTCATGCAGCAAACAGTTCTTTTTGCAAACTGCTAGACATGGGCAGCTAACAAAATGTTCCAGAAAGGTTAATTTGTTAAATCTTTATATTTATTTAAAAAATCTACAGCCCTCATTGGGGCTGATGTCACAGAAGTCTCTTAAAAGCAGTTGTTTTCTAAGATAATATGGTCTTACGTTGTGAATTAATGCATTAATGGGCTAAGGATTCATCTGCTTTAAACTTTTTTTTTTTTTTTTAGCTGAGCCATCCTGCCACCTGTTGGCAGCTTAGCAGCAGCTCAGCTCAGGCTGGTATCGAACTGCTGTTGCTCAGAGCTTAGCTCACATTCTTGAGTGAGCTCTTTACCAACTGAGCCACTTGGCCTGCCCTGTTTTAAACTTTTTATATAGATCACAGTGACACGCTGGCACAAGCACATATCACACATTTAGCAGAAAAATGTTAACAGCCATGATAAAGCGCTTTGAGCAAAAAAAAAATTTTCTTCTGTTTTCATTCATTTAAATCATTTAGTAATATAAATATAAATGCCTTATTTTAAAATGTTTCAGAATGAGAAAATAAGTCATATATCCTTCCATTTTTAAAACTAGCTTTCAGGTTACTGTAAAATCCAATCTACTTGTGATGAGTGAGGTGAGTATGTCAGGATAGAATTGGTTTTTTTTCATAGTTAGTCTCCAACATGAGGGAAACTATATTGACCACAATGCAGTTAAAGAGTGAAAAACTATAGGAATCAGCTGGGCGTTTATTACCTGGTAGTCTGTTTAGCGCTTACATTCTTAAGAGGACCAGGGAAGTTGAAAGGTGCCCCTTTATTCCACTGAAGTATCATTGCAATGAGCTTTTCACTGTTTACCAGTGTGTTTTAAAATTTCAGATGAGCAGTCATATTGGTGAATGTACGACAGAGCAAGAGTAAGGTATCGTTTTTAATTATCTGAACTGTAAGATGAACAACCAAGAGGGAAAGAGAACCATTCTGGCACTACGGACTTTTAGGAAAATCTAGGGAGATTTCATTTTAACATACTTGTAGCCTTATAGACAGAGCTGCTGATTATGTGACATATTGAGAGTCCTGTGCATCAGTGCCAGGTACACATCATGTTTGTCATGAAATATTATGGGGAAATTTTTTTTTGGGGGGGAGTATTGCAGTTATCAATGTTCCCTAACTGAATTAAATAGAAACTCACTCTGGTTAATTGAAGGAGAAACGAAGTCATTGGCTGGTTAAGGAGGAGTTCATGGAATTGAATGAAATGCTGAAGAATAAGACCTTGGGAAGGATAGCCCAGTGGTGGGATGAAGCAACTCTAGTGTTTTCCATCACTGTGTGGCTGTGCTCAAGACTTAGAATTGAGAGAGACAGAGAGGTGGGGGGAGAAAGGGCGGGAGAGGAGGAGGGAGGGAGGAGGGAAGCAAGGGAGGAAGGTGTGCAGTCTGTGGAAGAACAGTGCATCTTCATTGACAGCCCACCTACACTGCTGAATGAGTCCAAGGAGTTACCCTAAGGCATAGTCTATAGTCTACTGCTACTGGAGGAAGGAGACTAGATGATACTAGGCAGGCACACTCAACTAATGTCCACTACATAGATTCAGGATGGAGAAGCTTGCTTCAGTGATGATGAATCACTAGAAAGAAAGAAAAAAAAAACCCTTAATTGTATTATCTAAACAGTATCTATACAGAAGGCAAAAATACTATTATTGATAGTTTCCTAAGGCTGCCCTAACAAATTACCACAAACTGGGTGGCTTAAGACAACACAATTTATTCTCAATTCTGGAGGCCAGAAGTCCGAAATCAAGGTATTGGCAGGGCCATTCTGTCTTAGTAGACTCTAGGGGGAGAATCTCTTCTATGGTTTCTTCTTAGCCTCTGGTGCTGCCATGATTCCTTGGCATTCCTTGGTTTATATAGATGCATCGCTTCAGTCTCTGCCTCCCTTATCACATGACATTCATTCTCCCCTATGACTTTGACTTTGTGTCTCTTGTTGGGACGCCAGTCATATAGGATACAGGGTCCACTTTCTTTCAGTAAGATCTCATCTTAATGTAAGCAGTTACATCTATGATGACCCGATTTCCAAATAAGGTCACAGCTCTGAGGTCCCAGGAAGGACCTGAAGTTTGGGGAGACACTGTCCAAGCCAGTACAAGTATGATGTGGATAAAATCAACAATGCACATAGCTAGGTCTAAAGAGTGGAAGAGGGTAATTTCCTGTTGTTCTGTGTTATAAAACTCTACCTGAAGTATCATGCATGATTTTAGGGACCTCTTTTTAGATGACCCTATGTCCATTGGAGAGAGCTGGTGGAATAACAACTTGCTTTTTATGAACAGTTTTGTTTGTTTGTTTGTTTTGTGGGGAAAAAAACCAACCCAACCAAACTTGCTTTTTAAGAACAGTTTTTTTTGTTTTGTTTTGTTTTTGTGGGGAAAAAAAAACAACCCAAACAAACTATGGGCCATAAACTTGGCAAAGACGAGTATAAGATAAATATAGTATGAGCGTCCCAATGTCAAAAGGTGTAGTCTTTATTGCTTATTTAGAGAGAACTAGAACCTGTGGCTGGAAGTTTCAAGGAAGTCAATCTTCTATAAGAAGCAAGAGCATTTAATATAAGAAGCAAGAGCATTCTTATATTAATGTCGTTCAGGAGAAGAATGAGCTACCTTGAGAGTTAATTAGAGCCCCATCTCTGGAAGCACTCGGCAGAAGCTAGATTGGTATTTATCATGGATCGCGGAGAAGAGATTTCTGACTGTGAAGAGAGCTTAAATTAGATAACTGTGCAAAGCTCCATGTTCAAGATTATCTTCTAGGAATACATAGGACACTAGTGACCCCCCAAAATATCTGTTGAGCATCCAGCACAGTATTATGCGCTGGTGGAAATAGAAGAAAACGTGGCAGACATAGTCTCTAGCTATTGCATAGATAAATATTGCAGAAGTGGATTACAACAGTGATGAAGCACAATTTAGGGTTTGGCATCTGTCACAAAGCACAAAATCAATAACTATTTGTTGAATTTGTTATTTAAAATACATGTTCATGTTGTTTACCTGGAGTACTTACCTGATCATTGTCAGCCTTGTCACATTCATTCACACTGTTTCTTCATAGCCTTCTGGTTATCTGGGATTACCTTGCTTCAATCTCTCTCTATGTTTCATATTTACCATCTTAAAAATAGAGTTGGAAGTGGGCGTGGTGGTGGTAATTTTTCTCCTTAATCTCTTTTCTTGTCTAGCCTGTATTTACCAGAAGAGGTAGCCGTGAACCTCTGAAGTTCATATATTGATACGAATGAGGGAACTTTGGCTAAAGCAGTGTTTCTCAAAGTTTGGGACACTATGACTGGTTTTTTATGCAAGATGACTTTGAGGGGATATGGATATGTATTGAATTGAATTGAAAGGATTTTGAATCAGTGCTCTTTCAGTGTTTCTTATTAAGGCAAAGAGAGTGTTTTAATCTGGTGCTAGCTTTTAACATCTCTTCAATGTCCATATATTTCCCTTTTTAATAAAGAGTAGGTTTCAGATAGAAAGCTTTCAGAAATCCAATAAAGCTTTTGTTGTCATGGTGTTCATTTTTACTTCATCTTCTATTCATGCTAAGTGCTAGCTTCTATATAAAGTAATGACGTAAAGCTTCCTTTAAAATTCATGCAGTTAAATTTTTAAAAATGCTATATTAAAATCAGGAAGGTACTATATTTCTGTGTCAAAGTTCTCTTGATGGTTCCGATGTCTGGGCTTTCTCCCCTGCTGTTTCTGGCACTCCTTGGCATTGTCGACACCTAGAAGCAGCTATTCAGTGTAGGAGTCCTTGCCTCCCTCTTTGGGTCAGATGATGAACCAACTGGCCTAAAGAAAGGGGAAATTGTGCATATAAATATGGCTTTGCATGGCTTACAGTGACTAGATTCTGTATATTTTTGAACTATCCTTTAAAAGCTATTCAAAATAGTTTTTTCAGCTTTTAAAGCAGATTCTTAGATTGATAAAATGGATGACCAATTAGTTTATGTAATTCTTTCTCCATTGTTTTTGATTTTTGCCCACCCACTCCCATTTGTGATAGGGCAAAGACTTCAAAGAGGTAAGAGGAATTTTACTTTTATAGTTTTTACATTTTACTATTTCAGAGAATCAGTGATACTGAAGGGGTTTTAAACATTGTAAACATATCTAGTCCATATTTAAACAGTCATTTTTTTTTTTTTTTACAAAACATATCATGTAGATTAGCAGTTGGCTGCTCCAGTGCCATCATCTCCAATTCCTATTCACATGAAGCAACCACTTTTTTTTTTTCTGGTGTTTACCTCCATATTCCTAAATACATAGAGTTCTAGATCTTGATATTTGCTTTCATCTGTTGGCTTCCTAGATTAATAGATATGGAAGATGAGGATTTATATCTTTTTCACTAGCCACCCCCTCCATCGTCCTACTATTCCCAACATTATTTCATTATTTTTTTGATAAAATAAGATTCAGAAGTTCTATTTCCACTTACGAGGTAGAGAGCCACAAGAAATCGCTTCCACCCTAACAATGATTGAAAACTGATAAGGGGAATCGGGGCTGGAAGAGGGTGAATGGGGTCAAATATACTCATATTGTGATGGAAGGAGAACTGACTCTGGGTAGTGAATACACAATGTGATATGTAGATGTATTACAGAATTGCACACTTGAAACGTATTTAACTTTACTAACCGCTGTCCCCACAATACATTTTAATTAAAAACAACAATGGCCGAGTGGCACAGTGGTTGGGAGTTGGCTTGGGACACTGGCGGCCCCTGTTCGGGTCCCACATATGAGGGCCAGTGACACTGCCCTCAAAAGAAAAAAAAAATAAAATAAACCCAGCAACAACTGGATAATATATAAAATCATAACTTGCCTTGAGCCCATCAAGAGCTGAAGTCAGAGGATCAGCAAGTGACTAAAATCCAAAGATCATGCCTTTCCAAGGAGTGATGAGACATGAACCCTTTCACTTTGTCAGCGTAGGAGGAAGGAATATCTCCATAAAAGTGAGTAAGGAGTACACTCAAATTCATAGCAGCATTATTCAGAATAGCCAACGGGTGGAAGCAACCCAAGTGTCCACTGACAGGTGAATGGATAAAAAAATGTGGTACATGCATACAATAGAATAGAATAGAATAGAATAGAATAGCCTTAAAGAGGAAGGACATTCTGATACATGCTACAATGTGGATGAAACCTGAAGACGTGTTAAATGAAATAAGCCAATCATAAAGATATATCCTGTATGATTCCACTTATGTATCTTGAATAGTCAAGTTCATGGAGATAGTAAGTAGAATGGTGGTTGTCAGGAGTTGGGGAAAGGGGAAATGGGGAGCTATTTCATCTTGATGAAAAGCATTCTGCAGATGGATGAGGTGAGGTTGTACAACAATGTAAATGGACTTATTGCCACTGAACTGTACACTTAAAAATGGGTAACACAGTAAATTTTGCTCTATATATGTTTTACTACACCTAAAAATAATAATTAAAGAATTTCAAAGAGTGAAAAAGAAAAAATCATTTAGAATCTTTTTTTTAGTTTTATTTTTTTATTTTATTGGGGAGCAGCCATGGTCATTGGTTACACATTGCTTTCATGCTACTATGGCATAGTTGACTCTCTAAAGGAGGGCGCATCTCACAGTGACCCATGCGGGGATTGAACCGGCAACCTTGGTGTTATCAGCACCACTCTCTAACCAACTGAGCTAACTTGTCACCCCGAAAATCTTTAATAAATTCTTAAACGTCAAGTGAGGGCTAACAGGATAGTGGAGAATAACTGGGAGTGCAGACACAAGGGTAATCCGAACTCCCTCAGAGACTCTTTTCCTTGGGCCTCTGCTAGTGCTTACTAGGATGTGTGAGGCCAGGAAGTTGATGAAGAGAGGAAAAACCCCTAGGTTCCACAGGTGTGCAGATAGTGAGAGGCTGCCCCTGGGAACAGGCACAAAATTACACCTACAACTCCAGATTCTTCTCTCTTGCAAAAGCCTCAAGCCATTGGGGGTGGGGTAGAAGCCCACTGGGCCTGAATCCTGCACTGAAACAAATCCCAGATCTGCAGCAGGTCCAGAACATATTTGGGTTGCTACAGGAGGAGGGCGGGACAGAAAAGTTGAGGAAAAGCCTGCCCAGGGCCCAGGTTCAGAGGGTGTAAGACTGAGGATAGATCTGGAGAACTGATAGGTTTCTAGCAGCTGTATTCATAATTGCCCCAAATTGGAAACAACCCAGGTGTCCATCAGCTGGAGAATGGCTAACCTGATTGTGGTAGCATTCCTGGTGCTGGAATTCTATTTGACAATAAAAAGGAACAAAAATAAAGTTGCTGAGCTCACCCTCTGCCATTGATCACTGAGAATAACCATCAGGGAGGGAGCCATGAATATTTCATGAAAAACATGGCACTTTAGAAAATGCAAAGGCTCAGAAGTAGATCAAGACAATTATGTAGCAAGCAGGAGTAGCTTACAGGGGCTGATTGTAAGGACAAGAGAGGGCCTAAAGGCTGTGATTTGCAATAAAAAAAAAATCCTACATACTTCCTGGGTTTTTTTTTTTTTTTCCATTATGACACATAAAATGTTACTGATTGATAAAGTATTTTATTTTTAAAACTCAGTCTATAAATACACATACAGCTTTTCCCCTACCCTAAACTTAGGTCAAATTAATGGTAGATTCTTCTATAACATTAAAGGATCTTTAGGATTCATCTAGTATCTTTTAAAACAGAACTTTTTTTAACCTGTAGTTCCCAGACATGGATGGAATTCAGTGAGTACACAAACTTGAGTGGAGAAAATGACATCTTTCTTGTTACTATCCTCAAAGTTAGCATTGTCCTTAATTATGGGGGCGGGTCACAAACCACAAGAGCATCAGCAGCACCTGTGGCTTTGTCACCAGTAAGTTACAGATAGTATCATATCACATTACAGTTGTTTGCAGGTATTAAAAAAAAAAAATCATTGATGTTCATCCCTACTTTGAAAGCATGGTGATTATTAGACCTACTGTTAGATATTTCTATTTAAAATATTGGCAAAGAAACGTACACCATGTCATGAATCCATCCATTTAAAATTTGGTAACTGTGTTTCATTGTATTTAGTTTTCTTTGTAACCCTATGAATCTGTCTTGGGGGAGGTGCACCGCTTTAACAGACCCCCAGAGGAATTCATAGCACCAGACATGGTTAAGAACCTCAAACCTTTCTTGGAGTTTCAGTAAGTTCATTCAGTGCCCATGGCTTGGTCCACAAAGCCTGAGTTATTGAGTGTGTTGTAATTTATCGCACTTGGCAGGATCCCTGCACGTTCAAGCACACACGAGCGGAAACCTGGGACCGAGGCCCGGGCATGTCCAGCTGTGTGCAGGCTGACGTGTGGACCATGATGCCAGATGTGCGCACCTTCACTTCGGAGCCTGCTACGCAGGTGGGGACTCCAGTTACATGAGCCCTTACGTAAGCATGACTTGTACTTGCAGGAGGGAGCATGCGTACTCCCGTGCACTCGCCTCCCCCAAACCACTATATAATGGTTGCCTTTGCCGATTAAAGATGCGGGTTCCTCCTCATGTTGGCACCCGCTGCCTTTGCGCTGGGCATCTCACCTCCGAAACCTCCTCTGCAGCCCCCAGTCATGACACAGAGCGTAGCCAGCAGGATGAGGTGAGTGCCCCCTCCACCCAGGTGGAGGAACCGTCCCAGGTAGATGCCATGGGCTACCGACATTCCTCTGGTATCTGGTTGTGGCGTATCTGCTTGTCTGGACTCCGCCAGAGGACTGGGGTGCCGTGCACCCTGAGCCAAAAGATGTCTGGAAAGCCCTGGAAGCGTTGGAGCTTTGGTTTCTGACCCAGTGTTTGGAACAGTAAACAGTGAAGACGCTACCACTTTCTGGGTTGTTCTGGCTATGGTCATCCCTGAGGAGAAGTGGGGTTTGCAGCCTATTGGAGCCCCTGCATCTTTTGGTATCTAAGAACCTTCTCTCCTTTGATGATCACAGACACCTCTCTCATTAGTCCCTGCACAGGCCCACCACTTGCTCTCCCTTAGAGGCAAGGCTGTGTCATTTTGAGTGACATGGGCCTTTACCTCCTCAGGACCCTACTAATCATAGCAAGACCCTCTGTCAACCCAGCTTCACCAAGGATGTGTCTGTTAGGAGCAGGGGTGGTTTAACAGTTGGTTAATCCCTTAACCTACAGTCCTCCTCATTCAGAGGCACAGAAACACAACTCACACATGAATTAACTAGTCACTCTTTCTGAACCTCATTCTTCACAATTGTTGCTCAAATCGTATGGCAGTCAGAGGCTTCTTGGAGAAGGAACACAGTCTTCTGCTCTGAAGTGAGAAGTTTAATGTAAGATTATGGCTCAGGAGAGAGAGAGTACTGTGCACCATATGGAACACCCCATGGCCCTCCACCCAAGCTTGCATCTTTGAGAAGGCATTTTCCTATTCCCTCTTGTTAAAAGGCAAGATTAGCCAGGGACATACCTTGGTGCTGAAATGTAGCTCTGAGGATAAACATTCTATTAGATCCCTAAATATTAATCAAACATCCCTCTGAGATCTTAGTTCAAACACAGTTGCCAAACATCTCAACGGTAAGTCAATATTATGATCATATCTGTAATTATTAAATATAGATATAAATGTGTATACATGTATAAATATATATATATATATTCCACTTGTACAAATGACAACAACAACTACAGCAGCAACAGTTACAGCAGGATTCTTTATTGCTTCCCTTTGCCAAATATCTGTGACTGAATTTCTCATGCCACTTCATAGCAAAACATAAATAAAACAAAATCTCATCACCTGTTCGATACAAGTATCTTATTTCTACTTTTAGGTCATAATATTCCTTTTAGCACTCAGAATTTAACGACGGTTGATTGAAATACACATTAATTTTCAAGTGAGACAACCAAATTCATCTTCATCATTTGATCAAAAAATATTTTGTATTTAAAACTGGCAAAACATTATACAAATACTATCAACCCTCAATGCAGACATCTGGATATTAATACTTGATTGTGGTGGGGGATAGTGACCTGGCTCAGGAGAAAGGCTTGCGAGAGGAGAATATCTTTTTTTTTTTTTTTTTTTTTCCCCCTCTTAAAAATGAGATATTTTTTCTCATATTTTGTTCTATTTTTTAATAATGTTTTCTTTTTAAATTAACATTGACATGTAGTATATTAGTATAACTAAAGGGGCTTGACTTTGTTGTTCCTGAACAGCCTACGGCAGAGCATTGTGAGGCAGTCGCAACACCTCCTAACCATCCTCCAACGTCCGTGGTTGTTTTCCCCTGATGATCTCCTGCTTGTGGTGCTGCTGCAGGGGCTGCTGGAGACGTAGTTGTTCTCAAGGGAGGTCTCAGAGCCACTACTCTGGTGGCCTGTGATAGGGCCATGGTTCCTCCACGGTGGCCTGCTTCTGTGGCTGATGGGCCTGGAATCCGGAATGGAACTCAAAGTGGGGGTGCCGACAGGGCCATGGTTCCTCCACGGTGGCCTGCTTCTGTGGCTGACGGGCCTGGAATCCGGAATGGAACTCAAAGTGGGGGTGCCGACAGGGCCATGGTTCCTCCACGGTGGCCTGCTTCTGTGGCTGACGGGCCTGGAATCCGGAATGGAACTCAAAGTGGGGGTGCCGACAGGGCCATGGTTCCTCCACGGTGGCCTGCTTCTGTGGCTGACGGGCCTGGAATCCGGGATGGAACTCGAAGTGGGGGTGCCGACAGGGCCATGGTTCCTCCACGGTGGCCTGCTTCTGTGGCTGACGGGCCTGAAATCCAGGATGGAACTCGAAGTGGGGGTGCCGGTCTCTGGGCTGGATCCCGGGGTGATGACGCTGGATCCAGAAGTGCCCGTGCTGACCTCCGGGATGGTCCTGGAGTTGGTGGTGCTCAGCTCCTGGCTGTACTCAGGCTTGATGGTGCCCACCTGCTGGAGGGCTGGGGGAGTCGCAGGCTTTTTGCCCCTCTGCCCCAACTCGTAGTCGTCGTGGTGCTGCTCCACCGGTGGCATAGTGGAGATCACTGGCTGCACCACCCGACGTGGAGCAGGACTCTGCTCAGTGGGACCGTAGGCCTTGACATGAGTAACGCGAGGATGGAATTTAGGCTTTTCGTTCTGCGGGATGTGGTAGGTGGATATCGTGTTGTTAAAAGTCCTGTTGGTCAGTGCGTCCTGGATGTGGACATACTGGAATCCCGGCGGGTCTATGTTCTGGTTGACTGGCTCGCTACAGGGTATGAGGTCCTCCTCATCCTGACTGAGCCAAGGATGAGACACGATATCAGATAAACCTCTTCTTTCCATGGGGTTCACCCTGAGCATTTTCTTTAGCAAACTGTCTAGATGAGACGAGAAAAAGTAGGGTACGGTGTACATCCCCTTTATGACCTGTTGTCCCAGTTGCTTCAAATTCTGTCCCTTGAAAGGGAGGGTTCCTGCCACCATTGTGTATAATGTTACTCCCAGGCTCCACACATCGACCGCTGGTCCTTCATAAGGTTCACGCAGAAACAGTTCTGGAGCTGCATAGGCCGGGGTGCAACACATTGTGTTTAATTTTCTGTCCATAAATTCCGTGCCCAATCCGAAATCGGCGATTTTAACATTCCCTTTCTGATCGAATAAAATGTTCTCGGGCTTTATATCCCGGTGCGTGATTCCGCGCTGATGAAAATAGTGAACGGCTGATAAAAGCTGCCGAAAACTGACACGGGCCTCCCTCTCCTGCATTCGTCCATGAGCTGTTAGATGGTCCATCATACTGCCACCGTCCACATATTCCATTACAAGGAAGAAGGACTCTTTGGTTTCAATAGCGTCATGCAGCTGCACGATGTTTGGGTGCTGCAGAGCTCTCATGCACCGAATTTCTCGCATGAGAATTCCATGGCGATCGACAGCGTTCTTTACACTTACAATTTTTATAGCCACGTGGGTCCCAGTGGGAAGATGTTCAGCCAGCTTCACCTTGCCATAGCTGCCCTTGCCAATGGTCTGCAGGAGCTTATAACACCCAATAACGAGCACCTGGTCATCAGAAGTGGCTGGATGTTCATGTGCCATGGTGGCCAACTGACACTACACTCACTGACAATACTAACTATGCTAATAAACAATAATAACTGTACTAACTAGCTGACTAAATATACTAACTATATCAACAAAATTATTAACTGTGATAATAAACAATAACTATACTTACTATTATAAATTTATAAATGGGGGATAAAAGGAGAAAACAAACTAGCTAGTCCAAGTCCAACAGGTCACCGAAAATTAGCTTCCTGGGCTTATATGGACTAAACCCTCAGCCCAGCTAGGAGCTTATATATGAATGTTTGTAATTACATCACACTGGTGCTTTATGAGGTCAGAGCCCAAAACAGACCAATCAGAGCTGAGGATAAACTACAGTGGGTTTTTTTTTTCTTCCTTTTTTTTGTTTTATTAGTTTCAGGTGTACAACACAATGCAGTAGTTATACTCTTCACCCCCCAAAGTGACAACTCCCCTCCCCCAGCTCGCCCCCCCCACTCACCATACACATCCACCACAATTCCATTGACTCCCCTCCACAGTATACTCCACATCCCGTGACTATCCACACATTCAGTCACAGTTGGCATACAATACTACACAGCATCAGTTTCAGGTGTACAGTGCAGCGATCAAGCCTCTACGCCATCCAAAATTTTTACAACATTATTATATTCCCTGAACTGTGTTTCATATCCCTGTGGCAATATTGCAGTTGTCCATCCGTGCTGTCTAATTCCTTCCCTCTCCCCCCAATCCCCACCCCCTCCCAACTAGCAACCCTCAGTTTTTCCTCTATATCTATGAGTCTGTTTACTTTGATCGTTCATTCAGTTTTTCAGATTCCACATATAAGTGAGATCACATGGTACTTGTCCTTCTCTGACTAACTTATTTCACTTAACATAATAGTCTCTTCTCAACATTATCAATTACATTCCCAGAACTGCCCCCATATCCCTGCGGCAACATTGTAGTCACCCACCTACGCTGCCCAAAACCTTCCCCTTCTCCTTCTCCCCCACTCCCTCCCAGCCAGCAACCATCAATTTTTCCTTTATATCTGCTTGATATGACTTCAATCTTCTTAAATTTACTGAGACTTGTTTTGTGGCCTAACATGCTCTATCTTGGAAAATGTCCCGTGTGTACTTGACAAGAACGTATATTCTGTTTTTTCAGGGTGAAATGCTCTAAAAATATCAGCGAAGTCCAGCTGGTCTAAAGTGTCATTTAAGGCCCCTCTTTCTATGTTGATTTTCTGTCTAAAGGGTCTGTCCATTGGTGACAATGGGGTGTTGAAGTCAACCTCATATTTCTTTCAAATTCAACCTGCTTTAACCCTGTAGGAGCCTGTGGTACTAACACTGGTATCTAAGCCATCTTAGAATAAACCACAACTGAGAACTTAAAGTATAAAAACAATACTGTGTGGTATTTCTGAAAGTACTTAGGGAAACACTTCACAATACACATAGATAATTACATACACTTTTCCTGACACTCTGGCCTGGATGGAATCAGAGAAGCTCAAAATTAAAATGAAACTCAGAGCCAGGGGGCCAGCACTTCACCCAGTTCAAACCCTACAGTCTCCAATATGGTCCCAGCACATGTTTCAATTCTTTGCCATATGTTCTTTTTTAAGTTACAGACATTTCCATAAAATAATCTCTCACAATTCTAAAATTACGACATGCTAGCCGTGACATCCAGGAGTACGCAAACCAGGTACAGCATTGACAGCATCTGGAAGAGGATCTGGAGCAGTGCCTGGCGGCCGCTGAACACACCTTCCAAGGGCCCCCCGAGTCGGAGGTGCCCTTCGGGGCTGGCAGCCCACCTGGGCCGGTGTGGGGTGCCCGACCAGGGTTGTGATAAAAGGCGGAAGTCGAGGAGCTGCTGGCTCTGGTGAGTGGGGTCACCGGATCACGACAGTCTGTGAGACACACGCACTTCCCACACCACCTACAAGGCCATGGAGCTGCAAGAGCTCTGCTCAACAATGCAAACAGCGCCTGGGTGAGTCAGTCCCCGCTTGGGTGTTGCGCCTGTGGAGTGACGGGGTAGACAATACGGAATTGAGCCCCACCGAAGTGGCGCAGCTGGCCAGCATCACCACAGTGCCCTCCTTGGGGCAGCGTTTGCAGAATGTGCCCCAGACCAAGCCCCAAGCCAGTAATCAGACCCTTATTAACTGGCTTGTGGCTGCTGCCCGCCTGGTCTGGGATAATGCAGGGGACTTGCAGAGCATGTAAGTAAGTGGACCGCCTGCTTGGACTTGGTGCACGTCATACGGGAGATGGGCATGCAGCAGGTGATGTTTGCCTTCCAGTACAGCAGCCCCCATGAAGAGAGATGCACAGCCCGCATGAAAGACCTTATTCTTGCTGACCACCCGCCAGGAACTTTTGGCACTGTGGCTGCTTTATTAGCTCCCTATACAGACCGGCCTGTCCACGAAGTCACAGGGGGACATGGAAGTCTGCCGGCAAGGCTGGACTGGGCAGGCACGGGCTGTGGCCGGAAAGGGCATGAGTCGTGCCCGTTCTCAGAAATGGGCTATGAAAGCCACTCCCAAGGGCCAGGGCGAAGGGGGTCCCCTGTTAAGGTGAGCTGCCAGCAAATGCGATTTGACCTGGTGGCCGCTGGGCTGGCCGAGGAGAAATTAGATGGCCAGCCCCTCGAGGTCCTCTTGGCCCTCTGGCAGAAGCTACGGCCTGAACAGAAGTTCACCACCCTGACCCCGAAACAAAAAAGGGTTGCTCCGGAGTTGTGCCTAACTGACTTCATCCCAGACTAGGGAGTGGGCCGGGGCACCTGGTTAAAGGGGCAGCCAGATGACCTGAGGCCGCACTTTGAACTCACTATATATTGTTCCCCCCAGAATTTGCAGCAGGTGCTGGCCCTCGTGGACACCGGGGCAGACAGCACCCTTACACGTGGCAATCCGGAACCATTTTCAGGGCCCAACAGCCAGTATTGAGGGGTATGGTGGCCGGCACAAAACGGTACATAACGTCTCCCCCCGGGGCCTATGAGGACTGTGTGTCTCCTATTGCTGAATACATCCTCGGGGTGGATGTGCTCAGGGAACTGACCATTATGATGACTGGGGGGGAATTCTTCTTGTGGGTGCGTGTGGTGAAAATGGTGGTCAGAGGACATCCTCAGCATGCACCCGTCCACCTGCAACAGGCCTGCTGAGTAAACATCAGACAATATCATTTGCCAAGGGGACAGGAGGAAATCGGGCGTACTATTTTGAAGTTGGAAGAGGCAGGTGTCATACTGTCCACCCGTAGCCGCTTCAACTCCTTGGTTTGGCCAGTACAGAAACCAGATGGTTCCTGGAGAATGACAGTGGACTACTGGAAGCTGAACAAAGTGACCCCCCTGCTGCACGCCACTGTTCCAAAATCAGGGAGTTGATGGATTGCCGCTCGCAGGAATTGGGACGTTTCCACGATGTGGTGGACTTGGCCAACACCTTTTTTTCCATTGACATTGCCAGCCAAGAACAGTTCTCCTTCACCTGGGAGGGTAGACAGTGGACCTTCCAGGTGTTGCCAGAAGGCTACCTGCACAGCCCAACCCTGTGTCATGGGCTGGAAGTGCAGGACTTAGCTACATGGACCAAGCACCTGACCGTGCGCTCGTTTCACTATATAGATGATATAATGTTAACCTCTGATTCTCTTGCATATTTGGAAACTGCCGCCCGCAGTCTCTGAGATGCCCTAACAGGCTGGGGGTGGGCCAGGGTCCTGGCTACTCCGTCAAGTTCTTGGGAGTTATTTGGTCGGGTTAATTATAGAAAACAGCCTTCTATCCTGGGAGCACACCTTTACTCAGGTGCACAACGCCTTGCACTGCTGGGTGTGAACAGAGCTGCCAGCGGAGACCGCTGAAGGACTGCGCTGGGGAGTCGCCCCTGCCACCAGTACCAACTCGACAGACCTTCAACGCTGGGATCAAAACAGTCCAGGGCGGGGGGAATGCTTGCCGCCTGCGCTGTCGAAGCCCTCTTGCGGAAACAGCACCACAACAACCCTCCTCTCCTCGGCAAGCCTGAGGACAATGACTGGGGGTGGTTGGTAGGGATTCATGTGACATGTCTCACCGTGCTCCTCTGTGTGTTGAACAGTGACACCCCACAGTTCCAAACCATACGATGTGCTGGTTACCTGAGGAGCTCTGCCTCAATGTTACTGTTGTAATGGACCCTACCTGCTGGGGGGATGGACGATGTATAGTGGGGACAAAACCCACGTATTTCCTACCAGGTGATGCTATCTGGGTTTGTAGCCGCTATGGCTGGCCATTTCTGCTGGCCTGATGGATGGGCTGCTGCACTTGGGGGTGCCTGTTTATTCACGGTTGCCTCCTGGCACCCAGTTTACCATTGTTGGCACCAGGAAAAGTGGGTAGCTTGGTGGTTTTACCCCTTCGCCATCATGTTGCCAGGGGATGGAGTGATAGACTTAGAGCGACCGGTGGTAGCTCTTGCCCAACATGTCATGAATGCTCTAAACATCATGCGAGCATCTTTAGCCCTGCTCCTTGATGAAAGAACCCAAATGAGAAAGGTGGTACTGCAAAACAGGATGGCCCTAGACCTGTTAACAGCTGCGCAGGGGGAGACATGTGCCCTCTTGCACGTTGAATGCTGTGTTTACATCCCAGACCACCAACAAAAGGTACAGGAGGCCTTATAGGTGTCGGTGATCCAGGCCCTGCAGCTTGACCCCCTTATGCGTTGGTGGTGGTGGGCAGGCCTTCTCTTGGCAGGTATCGCCACCAGCCTTATGGTCCTCTGTTGCTCTGTGTATTGCTGTTGTGGCCTTTGTGCACAGGGACATGCTCTTTGGGTCAAGTCCCAAACCGCCATCCTGCATGTGCCTGACAGCGCCTGGGCATGTTCAGGCTAGCATGAGTGGAAGCCCAGGACCGAGGCCGAGACATGCCCAGATGTGTACAGGATGACATGTGGACCATGATCCTAGACATGCAGACCGTGACTCTGAAGCCTACTGCACAGGTGCCAGGCTTCAGTTACATGAGCCCTTGTGTAAGCATACTCCCATGCGCTCTCCTCCCCCAAAACCACTATATATGGTTGCTATTGCTGATTAAAGATGCTAGTTCCTCCTCATGTCGGCTCCCTGTGCCTTCTTTATGCTGGGCATCTCACCACCAAAACCTCCCTTTGAGCGACATACTTGTGCTTGATCTGCCAGATGCCAGCTGTGCCATTCTGTAGGAAATGGTGGTTCTAGCATCTTTCATGCTAACTGGTGAGAATGACAGGCACTTTTTTGAGAATCTGTCGATGCTCTGGCCTCTCTAAGAGACCTCCCCTACAGTAGGGCCAATGCAGTCTTAGAAGTAAGGACCCCTATGTGACACATTTTAACCTCTCCTATTGTGGGGTATCCTAGGTTTTAGAGCAGCATCCTGCATTCATGGCTCTGGGCCTCTGAACCCTTGGTGGAGAGATGGGCAGCTTAACAGAGGTCCTTCTGGGGGCTTTTACCTTATGTTTTCTTGAGGATGTACGAAGGACTGACATCAAACTTCAGAGCCACAGATCAGGGCAGTTCTTCTTTCAGTTTTGATTCTGTTTCATGGTAGGCTGGGTGTGATTTAAATGAATATACCCCCCTTGCCATGATCTCTGTATTCTTCCTTTCATTATCTTGTAAACTGTATTTATTCTAAATGCTACTACAGCTGAATGAAATGCCAGCAGTGGCCGTGGTCCAATGGGGATCCACCAGGACCCCCGAAGAACGGGAGGATTGCTTCCCCGTGCTTTATATTTTACAATTAGATTCCCATTCTGAAGATAAATGTTCTAACTATTTCAGGATAGCTCATTTCTTTTTTGACAGTCCTGATGAGTACTTTTTCTTATTTTGGGGTAGAATCTGCTCTTGTTTAACTTCTCTCATTGACCTACGTCTGGCCTGTAAAACCTCACAATTATCCAGGAGTTTCTTGAAGTTACTAAAATGCTCTTACTGTGACCTTCCTGATGTATCTAAGGAATGAGAATTGTAGTGAAATCTGCCAAATTAAGATATATTTTGGCAGGAATATGCTTCCTGGGAAACATTAGTCTTAGGCTGCATGGAACATTTTTCTAACAAATGTTTGGAATCTGAGGATGTGTCAGGTACTCAACTAAACAATGGGGTAAAATAAGGGCCAAAGCAGACATGATCCCTGCCCTCATGGGGGTTGGGGCAAAGGGTGTTGGTTATAGTGTTGCTACCAGACCAAAGCTTGTGTGCCTGATGCTTCGAAAGGGCCAAACTCAAAACGTCAGGGTTTGGAGGAAGGAAAGGTTTATTGATCGAGAAGGAACCAAATGAGAGGATGGGAGACCTAATGGTGCCTTAAATCCATCTTGCTCACTGGACTCCATTAAGGGTTTTCAATGGATTAGAGAGAACTGTTGTGTGGAAGTGCTGATGGGGCAAGTTTTAATTGGAGGACCTTCGAACTTGGCCATTTATGGTAAAGGGGCATCAACACTGAATCTTCCAGGACCAGGGTTTCTGAAAAGGTTCCGGTGTTCAATTTCCGGTTATGTCCTGGTCCTTTGGTTCCAAGTTTGTGTGTGTGTGTGTGTGTGTGTGTGTGTGTGTGTGTGTGTGTGTGTGTGTTGGGGGGGGCATAGGGGTGGGGGTAAAGTTGTGGGGGTAGGGAAGTGAGACTTTGCTTCCAGGTGCAGCTGGAAGTCAATGTTCTCTGCTCTGCATATGCTTCGGCTGCATGATTTGTGGTTTTGGTCTGAAAAGCTACTCAGTATCTCGTAAAACAGGCTAGGGCCATTTTGAACTGCTTCTGCAGTTGCAGTACCAGGAAGGTGCTCTCAAGACCAGGCCACTGAGGTAGGAGGCTGTGCCCAGGGGGACCTGAGCCCGAGAAAGGAGGGGCTCCTTCGATGAGTGCTGCATGGGGCTGGCATTGTGGGCAGGAGCAGAGGATGGTCCAGGCCAAGGAAACAGCTTGGCACATATGAGGGATTGAAAGATGATCAGGGTGGCTGGGACAAGGGTGGGACCAAGTGGAGGTGGAAAGATAAGCCAGCATTAGGCCAGGCTGAGCATTTTAGTCTTTGAAGCAGGGGGTGACGTGATCAACTATCCATTATTGATACAGAGGTAACAGGACTTATTTTCCCAGAGAACAGATAACATTCAGTAAAATCAGGATGCGTGGCAACTAAAAAAAAAAAAGTCTGCTATTTAAACCCAGTGGACAAGACACGTGTACCACAGTGTGTGTGTGTGTGTGTGTGTGTGTGTGTGTGTGTGTGTGTAATTACAAATATTCTTTCACCTCTGGGTAAGAAAGCTTTTGGTTTCAGTGCCAGGATTAAATTACTCGTTTCTTTGAGGTTCTGAGCTGAGGGAATTCTAAACCACTTCCCTTTGTCCTTTGCCTTTGAAGATGTCTCCATAAAGTTTCCATTATAAAAGCGATTAACATTATGTTCAGTCTTTAAAAAGGGGCTGTTCAAATCGGATATCTGCTTTCTGTTTTAGTTGCTATTGTTTACCTGTTTCCTTGGACCTAATTATAGAAAGCTAGTGATACCATTACTATAATTGAACCCACTTGCAAGAAAGCCCCTTTTTAGAGATGGTACTCTCTGGTGCATTTCAATCTCTAGAAAATTAATTCAAATTCTTCATTTGATTAGCAAATATGGGCCCTAGTAGTACTCAACACTGATGTCTATATGCCCCTTCAGCCACTGCTCTGAGTTAAAAATTCTTGCAGTCTTTATGTCACTTGAGGAAGAGTGTAAAATACAGTTTTCCTTTCATGTATATACTTTTTGAAATGGCAATATCTTGTCTGCAAGGGAATCAAGCATTTTTAGTGTTCGCTACCAATGGGAATGAATTAGTTCCCAGCTCATTGTGTTATTCTCATGGTCATAGTCAGACTTTGTTTTTGGATATTCTGAGACATTGGACGTGAACAAAAGGAGCATTCTTCCCTTTAAAGCTGTCAACCCAGGGTCTGTGTGTTCCCATATGTGCAGTTTCTGAAACCTTTCACACAAAACTAAGGCAGTGTGTGCTGAAATGGCTAGCACCCGCCTGCACCTAAGGGACTTATTAGTGGTACCCAGGTTATTTTTACCTAGTGCACAGAAGGTATCATGGGATATTGAGTCTACATTGTGAAGGACTTTGAAAGGTCCTTGAGACAAGGATATTCAGAGGAGGTGATGAGAGCATTAAAAGGATGATTTTTCTGTGTGTTTGGCATCTTTACACATAATGTCAATGAGAGCCTAAGAGCATAACCATAGCATCAAAGGGCTTTGTTCCCTCTTTCAGATTCTTTTTTTGAGAATC
The DNA here is from genome assembly GCA_033961575.1 of Aselliscus stoliczkanus. Taxonomy (NCBI): domain Eukaryota; kingdom Metazoa; phylum Chordata; class Mammalia; order Chiroptera; family Hipposideridae; genus Aselliscus; species Aselliscus stoliczkanus. The sequence goes on along the minus strand of CM066731.1, from coordinate 26,573,294 downwards.
TACTTCCATGAAAATGTGTCTTCTGCTTGTGCAGCATTCCTTTGTGGACGGTCCCCATCCCCACTTCTCAGCCCTGTGGTTGATGTGGGACTGACATACCTCCTTTGCTCCTGTTCCCCTAGGGGTTAGCGTGTGACATAGCAAGAGTATCCCTGCCTCTAGCCACAGTGATTTATTTAAGGATAACTGGCAAGGTGATGAGGCTACTCCCTAGGATTTTGACAGAATGCCGAAAAGATGCTCTCTTTCTCATGGAGGTTACAAAACTGTTAGGATTTCTATCTAGAGCTGCTGGTGGCCATCTTTGTCATCAAATGGAGAAAGCCTGCCTGGAAATGAAACTATTCCAGAGAAAATAGAAACAGATCAAAAGGAACATGTCAGCCTGGTGTCCCCACCACACTTGAAGTCAATAAAATTCCTTAATATTTCAGTTGTCTGATCCCATTATTTTCCATTTCTATTTAAACTAATTTGAGTTAAGTTTCAATTAAAAGAGATAAAACATGAATGCTGTCCATAAATTGTCCCAACACTGAATTGGCAGCAGGAAGGGAGAGGTCTGAAGATGTCACCTGGTGTTAAAAATTTGAAAATCTCTTTTGCTCTGAGAAAGAGTGGGTAAGAGATACAAAAGAATGTGCTAACTTTTCCCTCCTGTTGCTTTAAACAGAATTGCATCTTTTAAATTATATTTTGAGGTTGTAGATAACATACTAGTTTTTCTTGTATACAGAAATGAGAGACTTAGTGTTGCTATGTTTTACAGAAACAAACAGAAGTGGTAGCTGGCCAATTCCTAGTTACAGCCTTACCACGTGAAATACATGACTACATTTATTTGTTAATGCATTTGCTTTTAGGATGAGGCATTCTAGGGTCTATTGTTCAACCAATAAGACATTACAACCCCAGTAATGGTCTCCAACATGAATAACAAGATTAGAGGGACAAGCAGTAAAAATTATAAAAGACAAATTATCCTCTATTTCTAGTAACTCAGCAATGAAAGGCATTTATGTTCTCATTTGGACATTAAATAGCTAGAAAATATGAGTCAGTCATTTTGGATGCAAAGATTCTGCCACGGCTTCATTCCATTTGGTAGCCTAGGTATCAGTTCAAGACGGATATTTCCTTTTAAAGATGGAGAAACAAAAGATACACAGTCTGGTAGTGAAAATGAGTATGTCAAGTATCCCATCACCCTAACATGGAAAGCAAAGGCACTGTATGACATTTCTGATACAAATTTATGCTAGTGGCTTATGTTTTTCATGATTTCTTTATGAAGAGATACATAAAACATCTATGAATTGAGACTGTTCATGGCTAGAAGGAAAGCTAGGGGAATCAGAGGCATTATTAAGACTCCATTTATTTTATGTTGCTGCTTGTCTCATGGATAATAATTTCAGCTAAGAAGAGTTATAAGATAAGCCCTTTAGCTAAAAATAGAGCCTGGCTACTAAGCTAGAATAAGAGATGCTCTGCGTGTTGTTAAGTCAGTGACCAGTAAACATCTTCCAGGGTATGGCCTGCATGGTCTCCAACGATGTTATGAAGCACCTTGGTTAGCTCACCTCCTCTTAGTGGGGGAAATACTGATTTTCCACAAGGTCTGATAGAATATGCTGAGGTATTTATTATCCCTTGTGCTTCATGTAATAGGAAAAATAGGTCCCTCTTCACCCATAATTTAATGGAGAGAAACATTGCATTTTTCAAAGAAAAATGCTACATAGGAGGAAGTAGATTGAGGAATGATGAAACTTTGTTGTGCTGTGTTTAATGAATTGATGGCTTAATAATCTCTCACTTTGGTGACATATATATTGGGTTGTCAGAAAATTCATGACGTGCTTTTTCTGGTTTTCATTGCAAAAATGCGTCATAACTTTTACATATATATATAATATATTATATATATATATTTGTTTTTGTTTTTGTTTTAGCTGAGCCATCCTGCCACCTGTTGGCAGCTCAACGGCAACTCAGCTCGGGCTGGCCTCGAACCGCTGTTGCTCAGAGCTCAGCTTGCACTCTTGAGCGAGCTCTTAACCAACTTAACCATTCGGCCGGCCCTATATATATATATATTTTTTTTTCTCATCTTTGTATCCATAGGAGATTGGTTAGTTAAAAAAAGTAGCCCTCACATTTAAATTTGGGGTTTGTCCCCAAGTAATTTGGTCTGTTACCAGTTATTGTTTCTACAAGCATCAATAGCTATGAGAACAAAGCCCCTCTGGGCTGCTGCAGCCCCACGGGATGCTTCTAGTCTCCCATGGAAAGTGGCAGGAATCCACACTTGTGCGCAGTGGAGTTTCCTGTGCATTTGGATCTCAGTCTGTTTGATCTTCTCCTGAAAGGTGTGAGGTAGGAAGCACATACGTGCTGTTGCCATTGTCGTTTCCAGGCAGAATGTGGAGGCTGCTGGCTGGGACCTGCAGCGGCAGCATAGGGACAGGCGGGCCATGCAAGCAGATGGGGTTTCCAGGCAAAGTACTGGAAGATGTGGGAGCCTCCTAAAATTTTGTGAAATTAAGGGAAGAGAGAGCCAGGCCTGCAGAAGTCCAAGTGGTGACTCTGAATTTTTGAACCTTGCTCTTGGTACACTTGTTGACGCGAAGCCTGACATTCCCGCTGTTTGCAGTAGAGACCCTGACTCAAGGAAGGGAGTGTTTCAGTGGAGAGCAAAACAAGCCACAGAGGAGCAATATCTGGGTGACAAAGGTAGAGAGAGACAGTCCAGACGTTTCCTGTAGCCTGGCATGAATGAGGGTCTGATTGGAGTTGATATAGGAACTCCCCCATATATATTTTTGTGTAATGTGCTTCAGTTAACTGTATCATAATCTGATTGTCATTTTCATTCAGTATTAATTTCAGGGATTCCCAACTCATTTATTCATTCATCCTTTCATTCATTAAGTAAATTGCTCATTCTTAGCCAAACAATGAAAAATAAAAGTGGTGAATAAATCCAAAGAAATCCCTGCGTTCACAGACATGACATTCTAGGTTTGTGGGGACAAACAACAAGTAAGCACATACATACACAAAGGCTTTGAAGAAGGTATGTTCTGATAATGTGATAGAGCATGGCAAGCATGGGAGTTGAGGAACAATAATATGTAGATAAGAAAAGTGGAGGGATCTGAGGACTGACTGACTCAAGGGCAGAGTGACCTTTAGAGGACCCAAAGGCAAGGGGCCTGAGGAGCAATGAATAAGGTAGCAGCGGAACCAAGGAAGCAGCCCTGAGACATGTTAAAATCACTCATTAAGCCCAGGAGTAACCTGATCCCATTGATGCTTTTGGAAATTTCATCTTGGCTGCCAATGAGGCAGGACCGTCAAAGGACAAGAACAGAGGCAGAGAAACCATTTACTGTTGCAGTAATCAGTATGAGAAATAAGGATCATTTGGACTGTCACCGGAATGGTAGAGGTGGTCAAAGTAGCCACATTTGGGATATGCACAGCATATGGTAGAAGGTACACTCAAAGAAATGGCAGTACACATAGGCTTTACTGATGGAGTTGACATTGGGTTTGAGGGGAAGAGAATTGTGCTACTCTGCAAACTTTGCCACTGATCTTTGGCAATACAAGGAGCTTTTGCCAAAACGTAATTTGGCTGACTTTCACAGCAAGATTTTCTCAAGGAAACGGTACACTGATTTCCATTGTAGCACAAACTCCTTATTTTGCCGTAGACCAGATAGAGTTTCCAGACCAGACCAATCTGTGGCCCTCGCTTTGCTATGGATGAAGTCATCAGCGAAAGTTATCATTACCAAGTCCTCAGGTTTATCATTCTTGATGAGTTGTTGATTTTGTAGTTGTATAGTGTACTGTAGTTACCAAAGTTAATGGAACTATCCACAGTTGGAGTTATACAATATAAACACTAAAAGGGACGATGCAAATCATGAATTCTAGGTTTTCATAAGTTTTGTTTGATTTTATTTTTTGATTAGTAGGCAAATGTAAAAGAATAAGCTTAGGAAAATGTTTTTTAAAATAACTAATTCATGTTTATGAAGTAGGGTCAGAGGCAACTGTAGCTAAACCTTACTTGTTCTTCAAAACTTAACTCATGCACCATCATTTAGGAAGCCTTAGATCTTCCAACCATTCAAATATGCATCTCTCTTCTGTGTTTTCATAATACTGTGCATTTTACCTTTATTATAGCACGATGAAAAGTTAAGAGTGACTGACTGTAAGCAAGTAGAAAGAAGGCTGTGTCTTATAACACGCAGTAAAATGTCTGAACATTGTAGATATCCAATTAAAAGTTATAAGCTAAGTAGGGTGACCATAATTTCAAAGAACAAAAGGATAACTGTTTATACTGCTGGGCATAATGGTTAGTCTTCAAGCTTGGGTAACTACCAAAACAAAGACTTCTGTACGCTAACCAAAATCTGAGGTAAATGACACCCATTGTATCCTTGAATATTTTTTAAACATGAGTTTTCAGTATTTACATGAGTATTACACACTGGACTTCTCAGCGATATCTATTAAAAGAGAGCAACTAGTTAAGATCATTTTAGAAATAAGGACACTACTGTACACATCTTATAATAACCTTATTGTAGAGGAAATGACTCATTATGCAACAAACAGTGTTTGCATAAGATTTGATATGGTGGGACCTAGCAATTTCTCTTATTTGCTTTTTAGCATTCGCTGGAATTCCGACATGGTGTTTGGCAAAATCCCTTGAAAAATATTAAGATCTGATTACAGTTTACAAGCAGGCCAATTACCATCCAGTGATTCTAGGTTTCTTCACCAATCAGAATACTTGGGGCAAAATTATTTTCTGATTTTTTTTTTTTCACCCAACAGTTACTTTTGGAATATCTATAGTGTGAGAAGTACCAAGTGCCATTGAAGTATTACGAGCTGGGGAGGAATAGAGTGATGAATCAGCCATGGGCCTTATTATTAAGGAGCAGTAAAATGAAACATCACCAGTTTCTTTGCTGCACATACCTCCAGATGTTATAGGATAATGAAACTGAGCCCTTTTTCCCTGGAGAGTGAGTCATGCTTCCTTGGTAGAGATCTCAGAGCCTGAAAGTCTGGCCTGACCCTCTCTGCCCTTCCCGGTGATTGCTCCCAGAGGTGGCTCTTTCCATCAGTTCTCACAATTGTTGTTCCCTTAGGTGCACTCTTCGGGGTAGATCCCAGCCACGGTAGCAGTTTTCAAAGCCAGTGTTATTCACAGTGTTCCAGTGGTTTCTCCAGTTGGCAGTTGTTACAGGATCCTATGGGTTCATCATCAATCTGCACTATATCCACCCCTTTTATTGCTTTGTTGTGCCTTAGTGCAATCAAAGGTTCTATCAACTCTTACTTGGCTATGAGTGAGCTCCCTATGTGTGTCCTTCCTATTGCTATTCCTAAAAGCTGGTGTGAAAAGAACTTAGTGATTGCCCTACACTCTTTTAGATGAAGATGTTGATGATGGTAATAATAAAAACATCACAAATACAAGTATTTATTGAGGACTAAAAATAGGTGAGTCCCTGTCCTTGGTTTGCAGATATGTTCTCATTTATTCATTATAACAACTGTGGAAAAATGGTACCACTATTATGTCCATTTTATAGATGAATGACCAAAGCAAAGAGAAATTAAGTATCTTGACCATCATCATCCTCACTTCCTACCACCAAAGAGGAGACACTTATAAAATGAGCCCCATGTAAATAAAGCTGCAATGAACATCATAGCACCAAGACATAGAAACAACCAAAATGTCCTTTGATAAATGATTGGAAAAATACGATGTGGTATATATACACAATAGAATACTATTTTACCATAAGGAAAAATGAAATAGTGCCATTTGTGACAACATGGATGTATGTTGAGATTATTACGCTAAGCAAAATAAATCACGAAGAAAAAGTGGAAAACCATATGACTTCACTGATATGTGAGATGTAAAACTGAAAGCAACAAAGAACAAGACAGACAAATAAAAAAACAAACACTCAAAGACACAGACGATTGTTTAGTGGTTCCCAGAGGGTAAGGGGGGAGGGAGGTGGTAGATGAGGGTAAAAGTGGTCAAATATATGGTGATGAAAAGAGAATTGACTCTGTGTGGTGAACACACAATGTGATATATAGACGATGTATTACAGAATTGTACACTTGAAACCTATGTAATTTTACTAACCATTGTCACCCCAATAAATTTTAATTAGAAAAAAATGAGCCCCATGTAGATCGCTGGTTCTTCAACTATTAGCTTCCTGTGATTAGCTAATCGCTAGTGATGACCTGGGTTATGTAGATGAGTAGCGACGAGGTCAGTATACTTATTTTGGACTAAATATAACCTCTGCTTGTCATTCTGTTCTTGGACAAGCAATGAACGTTTACATTTATGGTCCCTGAGATTGTGTCAAAGGCTAAGGCAGGTTCAAGAGGGGAAAGCTAATGCTGGGACAAGAGTAACCTCAGATCTTGGCACCTACTTCCTGGCCCATCCTGGTACAAGTGTTCCTGAATTTTGGCCAATGATTTCCATTTTTTATTTTGACCTGAACTGGTTACAAATGCTGTATTACCACTGGTTTGTCTTGAAATATTACTTTTCACTTACCAAGTGAGTCCAAACACACCCTAAAGCTGTGATGATGGCTCCACCCAACGTTATCACCACTTATATTTAGAGGCATTTACACCTAAAACTGCCACCTACTTTGTATGCATTATCTCATTTAATCCTCATACAGACTATATAAGGTTGATCCCACTGTATTGTTAATGCAATAAAATGCATGGCTGATGACTGCACTACTCAATCCTTTACTATCAACATAAAGTGACTTGAGCCTATGATTGGGAATATATCTGAGAAGTGGACTCTTAAGTTTTTATTTTATATTATCTTGGATTAGATATTTCTTTTTTCTGGATTAGATAATTAGGAGAGACATACTACCACTTATTAAATATCTGCTGTTTGCTGGACATTATGCTGTTTGCATTTAGGTTCTTATTTTTACCAATCTTATGATTCAGTGAAAATATTCATTGAGAATGTTTTATCCCAGATGCCTGAGAACATCTTTGCCTAAGAACACCTTGGGAAAGGAGTAGGGAGAAATCTACAAGATGAAGAAAATAAACAAGAACTGGTCGAGGGTACTTGATGAATACAGAGCAGATGCTTAACATGGAGAACAGATTTTTGAAGGCAAGCTATTGCCCTGGCAGATGCATAAAATTTATCACTGTGGGAGGCAGTGATCCAGCAATGTACCAAGTATAAACCTTGCAAAGAAATATTATAAAAAAATATATTTTGTAGTAAAAGAAAAATAATTTGTATTTGCTCTGCCTCCTCTGTCAGATTTGCTGTTGATCATTGATGCATATCAAGTAGGGATTAGGGGAAAATAAGTCCTTATAATTGGAATCAGTCATGATGAGCAGAGGCTCTGTCTCTAATACCTATTATGCAGTATTTTATAAAGATGAGTGGAATAGAATAGAATACAGTAGAATTGAATAGAAAACAATGCAAATGTGGATAATTAGAATCAGAACTAGGGCCGGCCGAGTGGCGTGGTGGTTAAGCGCTGGCCTTGGAAGCCAGTGGCCCCGGTTCGGTCCCACATATGAGGGCCAGTGACACTGCCCTCAAAAAAAAAAAAAAATCAGAACTAGACAAACATGGAATATGCACATAGCTGATTTGTTCATGAGTATCAAATGATATGTATGTTCATAGTTTTATTGAAAGGGGCCATTCTGGGCAAGTAAATAGAACAAAAACAATTTTGTTTGTTGGCAGAATAATAAGAACCTTATTAATCTGTCCACACTGGCAAACCTTTCCTTCCCCTCCAGTGATCTTGAAATCCCTGAAAAAGAAAACTTGAGAAAGCCATGTTTATACATATATATGAGTTTGTTTTATGTGTATATGTATTTATATGTAATACACTGTGTATATAATCCCACATATATACACACATAAAATGAGTTAGGATAAACTAGGCCATGGTGTGTTAACAATCAACCCCCAAATCTAAGTGCTTTAGACCACAAAAGTTTATTTCTCGCTTATGCTCCATGTTCATTGTAAGCCAGCTGCAGCTCTACTTTATATCATTTTTATTCTGGACCCAGACCGACAGTGTAGCCCACATCTGGAATATTGCCTAGCTCATAACAGACAGAAAAAGTAACATCCTAGACCTCACCATAGATCCAAGAGCTTCTGCCCACATGTGTCAGTGATATACAATACTAATACTGTATTTGTTGGGGGAATATTGGAGAATAGTGAATAAATTGTAGTTTTCAAAATGTGACTGTATCCACAGGAGCTTTTCCATCTTCTCCTAGGTGTTTTTTCTAAGTGGCTGAGGAGATAGTGATAGATAAGAACAAAACATTGCTTTATGGCTTTAACCCTATTTATTCTCATACTCCCTGATGTCTGTCTCATATTTCCATTCATTCTATTGATGATGTTGGGTCACTATTTCTACATTATAAAGTTTAGCCCCACTATTTTTCAATCAGATATCTACTGAGAACCTACTCTGAGCCAGGCACCCTGTCATGTGCTTGATAACACCTTGATCTCGTTCAGAAACACTGTTTCTTAGTGATTTAAGGTCTGGAGGAAACAGAGTTTATTTCATTAAAATATACATTGATTGAGCACTATAGTGGTGAATGAAACCAGATCACAGTTTTGTGGAAGAGGCAGATATGTTGTAGGAAAGTTTATAAAGTGCTTTGGAAAATGGACAGGACAAAGGTAGATTCTTGGGGAATGGGATAATTATATGGCACCATAGATGAAATCATGAGGAAGGTAAATGGGATTTTGTTTAAAGTCAAAGAAGTGGAGTGATATCCTTCCAGACAAAGTAATTAACATAAAGAAAAGCAGAGACAGGGAAAAAAATGTAAAAGATGTTTGAAAAATACAAGTAGTTCTTCATAGTTGGGGTATAGAATTTGGGGAAAGCGTAGTTACAGATAAGACTGGAATTAATAGGTTAAGAGAAATTTTGGAGCTATTTGATAGAATTCTTCAGATATATCTAGAAATATCAGTCTTACTGAATCTCTGAGTAATCTCCCTGGCCCCGACAGTAGAACCTGACCTCTTTTACTTTTTTTTTGAGATTTTGTTAAAATTCTTGTCTGTTCAGCCACCCTATATTTTGATTGGAGCGTTTAATCTATTTACATTTAAAGTTATTTATTTATTTTTTAGCTGAGCCATCCTGCCATCTGTTGGCAGCTCAGTGGCAACTCAGCTTGGGCTGGGCATCGAACTGCTGTTGCTCAGAGCTCAGCTTGCACTCTTGAGCGAGCTCTTAACCAACTGAGCCACTCGGCTAGCCCTTATTTTTATTTTTTTTCATCTTAAAGAAGTTCCCTAGGAGTCCTTGTAACTCTGGTTTGGTCATGATGAACTCCTTTAGCTTTTTCTTGGGAAGCTGTCCTTCAAGTCTAAATGACAACTTTGCTGGGTAGGATAATCTTAGTTGTAGGTCCTTGCTTTTCATCACTTGGAATATTTCATGCCAATCCCTTCCGGCCTGCAAAGTTTCAGTTTGGAAATCAGCTGATAGTCTTATGGGAGCTCCCCTGTAGGTAACTAACTTCTTTTCTCTTGCTGCTTTTAAGATTCTCTCTTAATTTTGATGTATCTTGGTGTGGACCTCTTTGGGTTTATCTTGTTTGGGACTCTGCTTCCTGAACTTGATGTCATTTTCTTCACCAGGTTAGGGAACTTTTCAGTCATTATTCCTTCAAATAGGTTTTCAATTCTTTGCTCTCTCCCTTCTCCTTCTGGTACCCCTATCATGCAAATGTTGGTATGCTTGATGTTGTTTCAAGGGCCCCTTAAACCATATGCAATTTTTTTTTTTATTCTTTTTGCTGTGCTGACTGGGCATTTTCTGCTTCTTTATCTTCTAAATCACTAATTGGATTCTCTGCTTCATCTAATCTGTTGATTCCCTTTAATTATTCTTCATTTCAGTTATTGTAGTCTTTATTTCTGACTGATTCTTTTTTATGTTTTCTATCTCCGTTTTCATGTTTCCTATCCCTTGTTGAAATTTTCACTGAGATCATGGAGCATCTCATAATCAGTGTTTTGAACTCGGTGTCTGGTTGATTTCTTGTTTCCATTTTATTTAGTTATTTTTCTGGAGCTTTGTTCTGTTCTTTTATTTGGGACATGTTTCTTTGTCTCTCCATTTTGGCTGCCTGCCTCTGTGTGTTTCTATGTATTAGGTAGGGCTGCTATGTCTCCTGGCTTTAGTAGAGTGTTCTTATGTAGTATTTGTCCTGTGGGTCGCAGTGACACAGTCTCTTTGGTCACCTGAGTTGGTGCTCCAGGTATGTCCCTTGTGTGGGTAGTGTGTGCCCTCCTGTTGTAGTTGAGCCTTGGTTGTGGTTTGTACCTCAGTGGGAGGGATTGGTTGTGAGGTCTAGCCATGACTGAAGTCAAGGAAATACTGTGCAGGAGCTGATCCTATGGAGCAGGATTCATTTTGCAGGGCTCTCGTGTCTTCCCAGTCTGTTCTTTGGGTGCCTTGTCCTTGGAAGTGCCTAGGTAGTACTCTGGCTCAGTCCGAAGCTGACCCCCGGATGTGTCTGTCCCAGGCCCTCAGGCCAAGTTCAGCTGCAGTCTGTGCTCTGCTTGGGACCACCTGCATGAGCCACAAAGCAATGCACAGATGACTGCTACCCATGCTGGGCGTGGAGGTGCCTTGAGAGGCCAAACTGTGATCTGAGGCCAGCTGCCACTATTGCCAGGCTTAGGGCTGCTCAGCAAGAGGTACAGGACGTGCCAAAGCCAGATGCTCCTTGTTTGGGTTTTGTGAACCTTTGAGAGATTCTAGGAAAGTCTGCAGCATGAGCAAAGACAGACTATTTGTATGGAAAAGCCACTGGAAGTGGCTTGGTTTGGCTTATAAGTTGGGTGGGGCGGGGGTCTCAGGGAATTTCTGGAGCAGAGCAAATGAACATTGTTAGCCAGGTGATGGAGACTCATATATGGCGGCCACGAAAACAATGGATTCCACCAGTGCTTCTGTCTGGGAGAAAGCCACCCCTCCAGCCCTCACCGTGAAAACTGACACTTCAGTTCCTCCCCCACCCCATGTGTCCCTGACACCTTTCTAGCTGCTGCACCAATGCTGGAGCTCAGAGTGAGTGAGTCCATTAGTGAGTAAGTATGTGCGTGGGCCCTTTTTAGGAGTGCCTGGGACTCCATCAGCCTTCCATATCACTTAGCCACAATCTCCACTTGTTTTCACAGCCAGAAGTTATGGGGACTTCTCTCCCTGGCACTGGAACCCTGGGGCAGGGAGCCTGGTGCCAGGCTGGGACCTCTTGGTCCTCCGAGTGGGACCCGCACTGCCAATATTCATTCTGATAATTAACAGTCACACACGGGTGTGGGACCACCCTGTTCTGCAATTTGCCCCCCACCACCAGTCTCGAGTTGGCTTCTTCTGTATGTCCTTAGAGGTAGGACTTCAGTTTTGTATGTCCTTAGAGGTAGGACTTCAGGTAATTCTCAGTTACAGTTCTGTAATTTAGTGGCAATTTTGATGTGGCCACGAGAGGAGGCAAGCACCATGCTCATCTACTCGTTCATCTTGACTGGAAATCCTGTCCTCTTCTTTTTAATCACCCTTTCAACTGAACAGTGTTCCAGGCTGAATCCCATAATTTCCTTGTATTCATTAACTTTGATTATTTTTGGACCCTGATGTTTTACCTTTTCCATGTTTAATATTTATATCTAAGCCTCTTCTGTATTACGTCTTATTCCATGTAGATGGAGTGAGCTACTTCCAGTGAGTGTCCTAAAAGGTATTTCTCCTCTAAATTAATTTCATATGTGGATTTCCATATTTCTGTTCAACATACAATTTTCCCTGATACACATAAGTTCCTTGGTTAATGTGTTTAGAAAATGAACAAATGAGTTATTTGCAGCATGAAATGCACCGTGAATTATTGTTTTAGGATGTTCTGCAAATATTTGACCCAAGGCATTCACTGACTCATACGCGGCATAAGGACTATACTGTACAGACATTTCAGAGACAGATCACAATATAACCTACCAGGAAAACCATCATTGCTTTTCATAAAAGTCACTGTGTACAGATATTGAAAAAGAACTTCTGTATTACTTTTTGAAGAGTTTCCACTGAATTGAGGTTGGAAACACTATGTATCAATGCTGTGCTTTCCACTAGGGAAAAAGAATCTGTTCGTACTGCTTCCTTCAAGGGTATTTCTGAAGAAATCCTGCTGGATAATTTCATTCTTTCCCCCCACCCTTCATTTTCTTCTTTATATCTGGGTTAGAGAATAGATAGTTTGGGTTTAGAATTGGAGTATTTCAAAATGATTCAAACCCTTATGTTGTAAAGTGTGACAATTTTATGTCCAAAAATGTGAAGTGGTAAAACCCAAGTCATATAAAAGCTGGGATATAAAGTCAGCATTCTTGACTTTCAATATAGTGTTTATTTGGGCATAACTGTAAAATTGCCCCAAATTAGGAATAATGACTGTTACCTGGCACCCAACGATTTGAGGAATCAATGCTTGTTACTGATAAGGTGTTGTTTATAAATTTTGGAGTCACTTATTATGTTTCAACTATACTTATGTATTGATTGATTTCACTTAGTCATATAAATCGAGAGTTGAGGTATCTTCCCTGCATACATGGAGAATATTGTGGCTATTTAAAATTTATTGTATTAACTTATTTTTTAACATTTTGACACATTGATGTCAGTACTCAAGCCATATGAAAATAAAAATGTGGTTAGGCTTCAAAATTTACAGGAACTAGGATCTCAGTCAAGTTTTGAACTCCAGGTTTAGATGCGTCTAACAGTTGTAATGCAATTATGTAGAGGAGCAAGGGAGGGCAGATTTAACAAATCAAGGTCCAAATCTCTATCATAATGTTCTTGTTACTGAATTTCATCAAATTAACACACCATTGATTATAAATAGTACCCCAAATTCAGCGGTGCACTGAAGTGAAACACGGGCATCTTAGAATCTAAGAAATATAGTATCTCCATGATTTGGGGTCAGCTCAGTAATAATCTCTTTGAACTTTGATTTCTTTGTCTGTTAAAAATGTGAATGAATAATAGTAACTTAGAAAGGTATTCATATTTGAAGAGAAAAATATAATAGTTATATGAGAAAACATATAAAAATGTAGAGCCTTATTTTAAGGACTCAGGAAATGCCTAAGTTTTTCAAGATAACTTGTTTACATTTTGAGGGAAAAATACTGCCTTTTAAGAATTGCAAGTAAAAATGTAGTTTGCCCCATACTTTCCTTCTAAAAAAACCAGAAGTCTCTATCACATGAGAGAACTAACAGCAGAGTAGATAAAAATGAAAATCATTTTTTGATAAATTACTGATAACAGGGATAAAAAAGAAATAACCAAAGAAGGACCTGCCAACTTATGGCAACATTGAAGTTTAATGGGAGTGTTGGCATGATAACTTTATAAAATAAAGTTCATGGCCACCTGCTCCTTTTCTCTAGTTTATTGTCAGCCTTCTTTGTCCTGAGTTCTAGAATCATTCTTTGGTCAGAAGTTCCTACTCTATATGAATTTAGCACTTCGTTTTATCATAATACTAAGTTTAATAAATTTCATAGACAAAGGTGAGCCTATGCCTTAAAAAGCATTGAGAATTCATTTAGAAACTATGACCTAAATATGGTAGTAGAGTATTTAGAGTATAATGAGGGAGAAAAAAAGCTACAGATTGACTATTTTGAAGGAAGAAAGTAAAAAAGGAATGCATAAACATCTTTTCTAAATAAAAAATATGAAAAGGAAAGCCCTGAGTAAGTTAGCCTAATATCTTAATTTTCTATATTGATTTGCTGAATTTGTCTTTAATTTTAAAATGTATACATTTCACATTCATAGGGAAAAGGGATAAATTTTATGGAAGGGTTGCACTGCCATGAACTTGGAAATTTGTATGTATTACTATGTTTAATCATTCAAGTAAACCTACTGAATAGATTACAAATCAGGATTGAAAATCAAGGCTGGCATTTTTAGCACTTATGGTTGACATGCTCAAAAATGCAAATATCTATTTAATGAAATATTTTATGTATTTGGGGATAAAATGTGTATATACATAAACTTGTTTTATTTAAAATTTTAACTAAATATTTTAAAATTGGTGTGGCTTCCTTCCCTTTTAATACCTGTCAGATTAATATTCTTCAGTATGTGGTTCACCTTTCAAAACTGTAATATCTACTAGTAATTTAAGAAGCATGTATTTACCTTTGTAAGAACAACTAAAATAAAATAGCATTATTTGCCGCTCTGTTTTTAGCTGTGCAAATTATTGAAAGATTTATATATAAATAGTAAAAATCACAACTTTCATATTTATGTATTTCATTAAATAAAATTGTTTGGCTATATCAGTATATATTAATTTATTTTTTCCAGGAAAACTGATTCAGTCAAGTCTTTTCTGCCACTGATTAAAATCCTGATTAAATTTGAGTTGTTTTAAATCAAATCATCTCTAATTTAGTTATTGTGCTATGATTTAATCTCTTTATAATCTCTAAATGGTAACTGAACTTCTTTGCTAACCCAAAATCTTGAATCATCACCTACATTTCTAAATATTGCATGTATTTCTTTGAAAAGGCAAATGAATGGTCTCTCTTATACCATTTTTCATTCTGTGTCTTTTGCTTGAGGGTACATTTTCTTGGATAAGTGTTTTGTGATCTTTCCTGTTGTCTAAAGTCTAAGCCTAGAATTATGCCTAATCAGTAAGTTGTGAGAATCAACCTGATAGTGACAAAAAATGTTGGGTTTAATCATTGTTCATTTTAATTAGGAGAAAGCCAAATGAATCTATAGCTTTTAATATCTGTGAGAACCACAAAGTTTTTGTTTGTTTATTTTCTTTTAAATAGTCTAAACCAGAGCTGTCTAGTAGAAATGTAATATGAGCCATGTATGTAATTTTAGGTTTCTTAGTAACAAGATCAAAAAAGGAAAATGAGATGAAATTGTTTTTAATAATGCATTGTATTTAGCCCAATGTGTCAAAAATATTATCATTTCAGTTTGTGAGGAATATAAAAAAGTATCAATGAGATATTTTTTTATACCAAGTGTTCAAAATCTGGTGTATACTTTACACTTACAGCATATGTCAATTAAATTAAAAATATTCAGCTCCTCCATTGTACTAACCTCTTTCTAAGTGCTTAATAGCCACTTGTGGCTAGTGGCCACCCTGGACAACTCAGGTCTAAATGGATATTTGGGGGGATATCTCTTGGCATGTTGTACCTTTGACTCAAAGGAACTTTAGTTTCAGTGCTAATTGGGGTCAGTTGTCTGATGTGATCACAACATAATTCACAGTAGCTGGCAGTTCAGATAATATATAGATAAAAACCCACATGCATAGTTTAAGTTGTTTTTTCTTATATAGGGCTGAGATAAAGGTGTAATAATCTCTACCAGAATTAATAATCTCTTTTTCTACATGCTATTTTAAGTAATATAATATTTTATAAAGAAAAGAATATAACTAGGCTCAGAGATTTTTGTGCTTTTGCCTTCCAAAGAAGAAATTACTAGTTAGGCTTAGGTAAACCTGTTGTATAGAAAAAAATTATATTCATTACAATTGAAAATATTACAGTACTTTTTTTCTTCATGCATTCACTCCATCAGTTAATTGTATTTTTTTTTTTGAGGGCAGTGTCACTGGCCCTCATATGTGGGACTGAACCGGGGCCGCTGGCTTCCAAGGCCAGCGCTTAAATTGTATTTTAATCATTTTTTTCTTCTATGTTTTATTTCCTTTTTTGGCATTAGAATTTTTGTTATCATACAATTTTTTCTTAATCTCTAAAGTATATTTTATAAAAAGATAACCAAAAAAGTTGTTATATATTTCCAGCTAAAGCGTCAACATGTGTGAAAGTACATGCTTTAAATTGAGAGAGTTAGATAGCTCTGGTTAAGGAAAATATTCCAATTACATAACCTTAAATTAGCTAAGGAGATAGATTTATATAATTCTTTTCATGTCTTTGCTAGTAGTTCTTTTTTTACTATAATTAAATTATCTTTGATGTATTTACATTAATTTGAGACACATGAGATTAACATAATATTTAATTATTATATTTGGTTACCTGTGTGGATAATTTCCAAAATTCATTTTTATCTTCAAACATCCCCAAAACACCCATCCATTATTTTCTGCTATGGCTGCTACTCTTTGAAAAATTCTTTTTCATTAAAGTATAGTTGGCATACAATATTATATTAGTTTCAGGTGTACAACATAGTCATTTGACATTTATATACCTTACAGCGGTTATCACCACGCTATGCCTCGTAACCACCTGTCACTATACCAAGTTATGATATTATTGACTATACTCCCTGTGCTGTACATTATATCCCCATGGCTTATTTATAACTTTTTAGTTTGATGTAGTATGTTTATCTTTGCTTTTGTTGCTCCTTGCCTGGGGAGACATATCCACAAAATATTGCTAAGACCAATGTCAAAGTGTTTTTTACTGCCTATGTTTTCTCATTGGAGTTTTATGGTTTCAGGGTTATTTTTCTGTTGTTGATTTTTTTTTTATCTGCCTGTGTTACCCTTGATTTCTCTAGGCCCAGTGTCTGTTCTTAGCAGTGTCTGTGTCTAAGACTCATTCTCTATTCTTTATGTTTGCTCCATCACCATTTGTATAACTGAGCCAGTTGGATATGCCTTCTTTTCTGTTCCCATGTATAACTAGGATAGAGATGTTTTTATTGCTATTTTTAATTCAAAACCTCAGTTTGCATTCTAAATAAAAAACTAGAGGACTCTTTGCTAATCACTTTAAATACCTCAGGAAAGAATAAGAGATTATCCAATGGGCTTAAATTTTTAGGAAGCAAAGTGGTTTATTTCCTACTTCTTAGGTTACCTTTATTGTTCATTTTTTACCCCATACCTTCGAAAGCTCTGTTTTTTTTCTCATCAAAATGTGGTATGAATCTGATTCTCTAGATTTTGAAGAGTTATTGATATGATTATATGCTCAGTTTTCAAATTTTTCTCTATACTAAGATGTTTTTCCTTTGACACACATCAAAGGAGTAATTTTCTTCATGGTTCATAAATTGCAATATTACATGTAAGAGTTCAGATTTAATCTTCAAGTGAGACTCAACAATTTTGGATTCGCAACACATTGATATATAAATTCTTAAAGTTAATAATTTTATTTCATTCTTATTCTTAATAACTTGGGATTTAAAGCTGTTGGAATCCATTCTCACTTGGTCTCATTAAACATATACATAGCTCGTGACTAGTTCAAGATATTTATTCAAAATAACTGGAAATATTTGTTTACAAAAATAGTTGTACACGTTCATAGTTTATATGTTTTAATTGTAATAGCTAAAAAGTGGGAAAAACCTGAATGTGTACCAACAGAAGAATGGATAAGCAAATTGTGGTATATTCATACAATAAAATACTACTTAGCAATGTAGAGAAAAATGAGATACTGATATATACAAAAAAGTCTCTATGACTTGATGTTGAGTGAAAGAAAAGTATATATTGTATAATTCCATTTTTATGAATTTCTAGAATAGGGAAAACAAATCTGGGTGATAGCAAATAAGAAGAGGGGTTGCCTATGGGGGTTGAGAATTGAGTACGCTACAAACAAGGGGAAATGAGAGAACTTTCAGGGATAATGGAGATGGTCTGTATCTTGATCGATGTGTTGATTACAGGGTGAGTATAATTGCTAACACTTATCCAATTGTACACTTGATTTCTGTGCATTTCGCTCTATGTAAATTTTATGAAGTTTTTCAAAATAGGATGTAGATGTTAACAAGTTGGCAACAATGAGGAAAAGATTAGCTACCAAAGGGGAGAGATGTAAAAGGAATGAAAAGATGAAGGAAGAAGTAGACGTTCTTATAAATTCACCTTACATAGCAGGGCAAGAGGATAGTGACTTTAAATTTATAAAAACAATATAATTATCAAAAATTGTGAAAAAGAATAATGGATAGCATGAGTCATCAAGAAAACATTTTATTTGGAGTTGGGAGGCATGAAGTCACCCCAAAATAGAAGTGGGTAGAAGAGGTTGCTTCTTGGGAATGGTACTGTGGGAGATGGTGTGGGCATGCTCAAGGATTGTTTTTCAGCTCAAACTCATCCATCAATCAAATATGTGTGCTGTATACATGTATGGAAAGATACATGTATATACGTGTGCTGTATACGTGGATGGAAATAAAAATTTAAAGCATGTCATGATTTCCCATTACAATCCTCAGGATAACATTCTAAAACCTTTGTCTTCTATGGACTGGCATCCACCTGTCTCTACCCTGAGTGCATTAGGCTAAACAGCTGAACTCAATCCAGTTGAATCTAGGGCCACCTTCAACTTCAGTGGAGGAATCATTAATAGTGAGATATACGGAGTAGGCATAGAAGAACATTTGGGGTAGTGGAGGACGTGTCTTCCACAAGTGGAGCTGGCAAAGCAAATATTCTTTTTCCTATCTAGTGTTCTTTCCTATAATAATAGAAAGCATTCCAAAGCAAAGAGTATTTGTGTTTAAAGAGAGCTACATGGGAGATGCCCTCCCGACTCTGCATACATTCATTCATCTAGTACTCATTACGCACCTAATATAATCCAGGCACTGTCCCGGGCATTGAGGATACAATAGAAAATAAAACAGACAAAATCCATGTCCTCATGGAACTTATCTTTCTGTGCTACTGGTAACTCACCATACCGTGAACCCTTGACATTTGAGGTAAGTGGCCAACTTTGAAAGTCTGTATTTGCTTAATATCTACCAGTAGAGCATATACCTTACTTATAAAGCAAACACAATAGGTCAAAGCTACAAAACACTTTGGATTGGAGATATTGCGTATATTTATCCATTACTGTGTGGTAAATTACCTCACAATTTAATGGCTTAAAGATACAATACATATTTATCATCTCACACAAATTTTATTGGTCAAGGCTGTAGAAGCGGCTCCATTGGATTCTTGGACTGGAAGCTTCTCACGAGATTGAGTCAATTTGCCAGACAGGACTCAGTCATCTGAAGGCTTGACTTGGGTGGCTTCCAAGATGTGTTCATTCACCTGGTGCGAGTTGTTGGCAAGAGGCATTAGTTCTTACTCCTTTGGGCCTCTCCATGCTTGAGTGTCCTCATGACATGGTGCCTGGCTTCTGCCACAGTGAGCAAGCCAAGAAAATAAGACAGAAGCCACAACGTCATCTATGACCTAGCCTCACACGCCACACTTCTTCATTTCTACAGCATTCTATTAGATCAGCTAGCTCTATTCATTGTGGGCGAGGGTGCACATGGGTATGAACTTGAAGAGGCAAGAATCACTGCAGGTCACACTGGAAGTTGGCTACCACACTGGATATTTATCCAGGCTCTCCCACTTATTGGGTTACCCTGTCTTATCCGCTATGGCTGCTATAACAAAGTACCATAGACTGGGGCCTTATAAACAACAGAAATGTAGTTTTTACAGTTCTGGAAGCTGGGAAGTCCAAGGTCAAGGCACCAACAGATTTGGTGCCTTCTGAGGAAATGCCAACTGCTTCATAGGTGGCCATCTTCTCTGTGTCCTCACATGGCAGTAGGGGCAAGGGAACTCTCTTGGGTCTCCTAATAAGAGCACTAATGGGGCCTCTTTTACAAAAGCCCTCATAGGTTAATCATCCCCAATGACCCACCTAAAATACCATGACATTAAGTTTCAACGTGAATGTTGGGGCGACACAAATATTCAGTCTGTAGAACTCCTAAGCTTTAGTGACTTAGATTGGTGCACTTAGATTAACTAAATCTCATGGTGTTACTTGTGAAGAATCAAAAAAAGCATAGTTTCTTGAAGGCTTTTTATAAAGCTTAGATTAACCCAACAACCTATAAATTTGTTATATAATGTGAATTAGTTGTCAGCTTATAAAGACTCTATAATGAGTTGAGCTTAAAATTACCCTTCCAGATATTAGTAAAGGATACCTACATTGTGTGTATGTTTGTTGTTTAATCTTGGTGGGCCAAATAATCAGATGACACCAAAACAGAGCCTTCTGTTTCAAAGAGCCAATCCTTTGAACTGTATAGCGTGTATTTTGGAGGTATTTTCTTATTTAGAAACGTGGTCATTAGAAACAGGTGATCATAAACACCATCAGAGACCACTAAGCAAAGTGAAATTTGAAGAGGGTATAGAGGATCTTGATTTTTTTTTTTCCCTTCAATATGCATTTTTATTTTTTATCCTAGCTCTCCAAACAGTCATAATGCTATGAAAAATATCGTTTCAGAGCGATGGAATATTGGTCTCTTCTTTATTGAAAAATAGTTGCTATTATCGTGACTATCTTCAAGATTGGTGAATATTTACTATTCCCTTACATAATGCTGTTGGAGCCAAAGGTTCATTCTTGGAATTTTTAAAATTCCCTAATTATGTATTCATTTTTGTGCAGAAAGTTGTAATTTTAATTTTAAGTCCACTGGAAACACATATAATTAGGGTGCAGCATAGTCTGTCCTGCAGTAGATTGTGGAAACATGCAAAGGAGGCACAATATTTTCCATGGTCATTTGATTTTCATTTGGATGATTTGAATTTAAAGAGATTTTCCTAAATTGTTGTCCAGTAACCTGACAGCATGTTTTACTGTTGAATAACTTTTTTCTATTAACAAGCACAGTTATCAATTGAAAGATACAGATCACTATTTTGTGATGAGGGAGAATCCCTAGTCCAATAAGGTTCTCTGCATTTTCCTAAGACAAAATGAATTCTTCCAGCCATATCACAGGTAAAAATATATTATTTCTATGGCAGGAATCCAGTGCCAAAAAAAAAAAAAAAATTCGATAGCTTTTTATGGAACTGAAACATTTCACGTAGGTAGGAAGTGTAAGACTCAGCGCCATGTGTTCTCATCCTGTAGCCCTCAACACTAAATTAGGTAGAATTTAACATTTACCTCCACGCCTCTATAGCATAATTTTTCTGAAAACTGAAGAGGGGATCCTTAATACCGTTACTTTTACTAGAAGTTAAAGAAGAGGTTTTTGGTGAACCTTCCAGTGGGGATTTAAGAGAGGACTGTTAAATTCTGGACTATGTTTCCATAGCACTGTTTTTGATAGGTGTCATGTGGAGAAAAAAAAATCTGTGAGCATGCAAATGCAAATTCTGGAAACTATAAATATGTAAACATAGTTCACCAGGTTTTCTGACTGAAGGTGGTCACAGAGCACATGATCATCCTGCATCCACAAGGGAATATTTTATATAAATCCAAAGTTGTGGGGAGCTCTTTTTCGTTTTGGAGTATGTCAGGAAGTGAGCATGGAACAGATTCTGGAAAACATCTTTATGGGGACTTCTCATTGATTGCAAGCTAAAGTTCCCTTTGTTTCTTGATGGTTTTAATGAAGGTATAACCTCTAAAAGGTGTCTATTAAGGACCACAGTGCAGTTTTACGAGGGCTTTATGAGGGCTTCTCCAATTTTAAAGGGAAGACAATATTTGATATGTTAATTAGGGATGGCCCTGAATATAATATGCCTGAATCTAAAATTAGGTTTAATTACCTCTCTATAAGGCACTGAGTACAGTTTGCTTACTGCCTAAGCAAAAGTTAAATGTGTTGAGATGTTGAATTCCCTTTTATATGCTATATACGTCAGTAACATGTAAAATATTTATGGAATGAATCAGCTGGGCTTCCTTTGTGCTAGGCAGTGAGCTAAGAGCTTTAAGAAGGTGAACTCATAAATGATGACATGGAAGAAACTCAGTAAGTGATCCAGAGTCTGTGGATCACATTGGCTTTAGTATTAGTGATCAGAGAATAAATACCCTTGAAATAAAATGGAAGATATATTTCCAAGTAGATTGTTTTAAGCACATGAAAGTATATTTTAGCAGAGATTGTTTTTTTTTTCCTGAACTTGTCAAGTTGGCATTTCTTGGAGAGGCATTATAATGGAAAGGGCCTTAGACTCTTTGAATCACCATTCTGCCACTTACTATTGTAGATATCCTATTTTGGTCAATTGTATTTTTTTTAACCTCTGTGGGGTCTGAGTTTCCTTTAATATAAAATGGATAAAGGTGAATATAGTCATAGGATTATGACTCTTAAATGAAAGAACTTATATATAAAACACATTGCACAGGACAAATAGCTACCAACAAATAAATGGTATTTTTCTTCCCCCTTTCCCTACCTTAGTAATATTTCTTTATTCGTTTATTTATTTATTATTAGTTTCAGATGTACAAAGCAACATAACAGTCAGATATTTACACCCCTCACAAGGTGATAACCCCCTCCCACAAGCTATTGCCCCTGACATCTTACAGATACAATATAATCATGGAGATGTGATATACAGTATAGGGAATATAATCAACAATGTTGTACAGATTATGTAGGTTACCAGATGGGTACTGAACTTGTCAGAGGGATCACTCCATAGGCTGTGTATAGATGCCTGACCACTGCGCTATATGCCCCAACCTGAAGTAGAATAATATTGTATGTCAACCTTAGTAATATTTGAAATTTTAATTTGTCATAGAAATTAACTTATTTAATTTATTTTAATTTATTTTTATTTATTAGTTTCAGGTGTATAAAACAATGTAATAGCTAGACATTTCACCCCTCACAAAGTGATAATCCCCTCCCCCAATGTATTGCCCCTTTGACATCACATATATCTATTACAATTCCGTTGACTCTATTCCCTATGCTGAGCTCCACATCCCATGAATATATATAATTATAGTTGACATTAGGTATATTCAGCTTCAGCTTCAGGTGTACACTGCAGTGGTCAGACATCTATTAGGGAAAGAGTCTCCCTAATAAGACAAGTGCCCATCTGACACCCTACAAAATCTTTACAACATTATTGATTATATTCCCCAAACTGATTTTTTTTTAAACATAAGATAAAATATCTGAAATCTTCCACCACTGGATATCTTCCTGACAGACTAATTTATAGTTGGAGATCTTTAAAGCCTCGCTGAAAATTGCCTTTAAAAAACCTTTTTTCTTGATTCTAAGACTCGTGTTTTTACCCATTTAACATTTCAGGAATGTTCAAAAAAGCTGTTATGAATTCACCAGCGAGACTTACAATCAATGGCACCTTAGAATCAAAGAAATACAGTTGTAAGTATAATGAGTAACAGCAAAATTTTGTAATCTATCATATAAGCAACTCTTATTTTCTCCGTTTCATTGAAAAGAAACTGAAGCTCAAAAAACCAGCATGGCAATGGGTAGAGAAAGAACTTCTAATTCCCTTTGTCAGAGAAAGTCATCTCTAGTTTTATTTAACACTATCCCTTAATTCCACAAAGAATAAACAAAAATGAGCCAAGTTGGAAACAAGAAATGTGTAAGAGTAGATTGGAAAAACCTTTTCTTTTGGTATGTGTATTATTTTTAAACTTTGACCTGAACTAAAGAATAATGAAATGTATTCTTTAGAAATGGATATCAGTAGGATAGACCATTTAGAGAGGCCGTTGGTCTTGAATGGTTTGTGGGATTTTAATCATAATTTTTGTCAAATAAAAAGCTGTAGTAAATTCACAGGACATGTCTATCATTGTAGTGGCCTAACACTGGAGATAGAGTGTGTAAAGGAAAATCTGACCATTGGAGAAATATTGGCACCCATAGTGGATGATTATATTCCAGTGCAAAGCTATCTGTTGCTTTGGTTATATAAGGGTACATTTACGAAATATATGATTCAAAGCTTCTTCTCTGTATTAGGTATGGACAAGCACAGGTTAATGAAAAAGCCAGGAAGGACTTTAGCCTCCATGGATGGGATAACTGAAGAATAATGACATTCCTTCTGCCTTGAGGGCTGTAATCAATCTTTTATTGAAAAGAATCTAGAGTAAAAACATGCAGGACTTTTTGGACAATCCTACCTCATTACATTTTGCATTTATCTTCCATCTTCTTACCTCTCTTGGTCATTGAGGGTTATAACCATTTACTTACAGTGATTTTTTTTGTTTTTGTTTTTACAAAGGAAGATAAATGAACCTCTAATATTAAATCACATCCTTGTTTCTTTATTTTATTTGGATCACTGTAAAGATTCAATGTTGAACTTCTCCCTTCAAAACTTAAGTAAAACAGACTAGGTGACTTGATGTGTTCATTTTCTCTTTGAAAAGACACAGTAACATTTTTTACTACAATTTTATGAACAAGTTTGCAAGATACCTCAATATTTTTTTATATTAAAGTTTGTATAATATGACTGATTTTGTATTTATAATATATATTATATGTGTGTGTGTAAAGAAATTTTTGTGCAATTGACTATTCTAAGTTTAAGATCTCATTTAAAATATTGATCATTGGTCCGGCTGAGTGGCGCGGTGGTTAAGCGCTGGCTTGGGAAGCCAGCGGCCCTGGTTCGGGTCCCACATATGAGGGCCAGTGACACTGTCCTCAAAAAAACCCCCAAAATATTGATCATATTCATGCATTTTGCATAAAATATAAACTTAAGGTATATTTTCTGTTAGCTCATGCCCCCAGATCACTTTCCAGTTAGGACATCATTGGAGCAAGTGGGTCAAAAACAAATGAGAGCTCCTCTCCCATTATACAACATAATGCCTCTGGATATTTCCTATTTTGAGCAGCTATAGGATTTAATTTACAGCAGGATGCCTCGGAATATCTTTTAGTAGGAGAGCTCTCATTCTTTCTCTCCTCCATCCCTGTTTTCTAAATCCACCCCCTCAAGGAGTTGGAGAGTTTGTATTGTTTTTCTAAAAATTAAATCTTAGAAAAATCTTTTTTTGAATTCAGCCACAATGATTCTAATCTTCCGCCCATAAAAAAGGACACAGAGGAAAGACTATCAAACATAAACCTGGTATGTAGAGAATAATATTACATGTGAAGATAAAATTAATATATTCCAAACAACTCTGACAAATAATTATGATTATATTATTAAAATCCAGTCCCTCTTATATAAACTTTATAAATATGGGGTATATGTGATGCTTATACACAAAAGCTTCTTAAACAGAAGTCCAACCTTGAGAATTATGGTAGCAAAATTGATAAATTTTAAACATATCAATTGTTTTGTTATCTAAGTGTAAACACACACAAAATGAAACATTTAAAGTAATTGGTTAGAATTTCTCTTCTGTCCCCAGCCTAGAACAGGTTAAAATACAACTAAAAGAGAATGTTTTTAAAAAGCTGTGTTACATAATATTTATTTCAATATCATTTGTTCCAAGTTTAATTTACCTAAATGGCAAAACCATTGGTAAAAAAGATTACCAAAAAGATTGGTAATCTTGCTGGCCAGTCATTTTATTTGATGGTTCTTTCTTGTTCAGAAATCTTTAGCAGCTCCTCAGAGCTTCAAAGAAAGCTTTAATGTTTTTTGTATAGTGTTCAGGCCTTACAAAAACCTATCTTGTTAGCATCTTCTTTTACCTTTTCACCCTGCTTCCTATGCTCACCAACCTATCTGCCTTTTTTCAAAGTGTTATGACTTTCACTGTCTTTGAAATTCCTCTCTCATCACTTTCTTGTCTAGCTTCCGACTGTTCTCAAAGCTCAGCTCCAATTTCTCCTCCAGTGAAGGCTTTTGCATCCTTCTCTCTTCTGTCTCCTGGCCAAATTAATCCCTCATCTGCATTCCTTCACTCCTTTATTTACATAACAAGGATGGCATGTATTACACTAATATTATAGGATACTTGTTTTTCTGCTATTTTCATTATTCTTTTAGAGAGCAGAAACAATATACCAGGGTGCCAAAAAAATGTATACAAGTGGACACTTTGGTCAATGTTTCTCAAGCAGTAGTTCGCCATAATCAGAAGTGTCTGGACGCTGATGGTAACCACTTTGAGCACCTTTTGTAATTGCGGAAGTCAAATATGACTTGTATTCATCTTTTGTAATTGGTATATATTGAGTATTACAATTTTAATACAGTTTTCCTTTCTTAAAATGTGCATATATTTTTTTGTCACGCTCTGTATTTATCTTTTTAATCACTAGAGCCTGGCATGGTGAAAGAGGTAAATCAATGAACTGAATCATAGATCTATCTAGAAGTTCAACAGCCTTTTTAATAAACAAGGGAGAAAATATCCAAAATGTCTTCCCTTTTATATGAGTATATTAATCATAGTGTTTAAATGGATGGACTATTTGAATAGTTGATCTTTCTACTAGCCTGTGTATTCCCAAGGTAATTTACATTGCTCCCATATTTTACCATTGTCTTAATCCCAAACTGTGGGCGTCCTAAAGATTCCTTACAAAATTTATTGCATTAGCTACAATACACCACACCATCCTCATAAACTGAGTGCTTCACAGGCTCTTATTTCCATGAGATCTTCCAGCAGAAGTCATTTAGGTGTGGTGACTATCCAGACGCCTTCTGTGTAGCTAGCTGATGGCACTTAAGTGGAACCAGAGAGAAAGATAAAAATGCAGGCTCACGAGCCCTTTGCCAAGGAGCCGGAAGGACACACTGAAAAGTGATTTTCCTTCGACTAGAGAAAATCGCGTTCCACGAAAGGTAGCACATTTTCAGGCTGGTGATTAGCCAACTTTATATCCAGAAGGAGAGCGATTTAATAGAAGAGGGGTAGCCTTTCAGAGAATGAAACTTTTTGCCTTGGTTTGGGCTGGAGAAACAAGGCCTATCTTGCCCATCTTGAAGTAGGGCAATTAAAGCTCTTTTGGTCTGTAAGAGAAAAATCACACGCCCAGGGAATTTTAAAAGGTTTTTTTTCTTGTGCAATATGACAGTTTGAGGAAACCTTTTCTTCTTCCATTTACTCTTTCAATGAGGAAACTTATCTTCCTGACAAAAATTACATTAAGAAACAGCTGCAGCCATTTCCCCTTAGGCAGCATTCTGGGGGAATATAAGTATTTGAGAGAATAACTCCCTGAAGATAGATGGGTTCCTCAGTAGCTTTGGGCAGGAGGAATAAAGGCGATCCTTTATTTTTTTATACTGTGTGTATTAATTGGCTGGTGAGCCCAAGTTGAAAATCAACTAAACTTTATTTTATTAGGAATAGTTGATCAGCAGTATTCTTGCCTTCTTTGAAGTTTAGTAGCGTGGCTGGGCTTGGGGGTCGGAGGTCCTGTGGTCGGTTAGCCCCTGTCAGGCGCAACTGATCTTACAGATTCATTGCACACAAAGATGCCGCTATGAAATATGTCTTTACTGTACTAAGTCACAAACATGACTGGCGATAGGCCACGGTCGAGGGGGGAAGATACAGAAGCGATGAGTCATGATACTTAAGTATAGCTATTAGATATTGGAAAATTTGTGTGCGATGAATCTGTGAGATCCGTTGTGCCCAATGGAGAGTTTTAAGGTTCTTTTCTCTATTTCTAAGTTTGAGGCAGTCTGAGAGGTATCCTTTTGTGGTCTGGAATGAGAAGCTGAGTGAAATTACACTCAATCTGCACCTCTTTTCAGGAAACACCTCTTTTCAGTCTCTCCAGCTGCAGGTCATGGAGCAGTCGTAACTATTATTAAAATCCAATGATGCAGTCACATCGCAACGCACATAAAATCCTCTCTCTGAAGCTGAACTTTGGTATTCAAGTCTCTTGTCATAATGTTCTGGGACTTTCCATTTCACTATATCCCACATCTTTCCCCCAATGTCCTCACAGACATTTTCTTTGCTCATTGCCCACTGCTGCCTTAAGGACCTCCTTGTCATAGATTTTGGTTTTTCCAAATATTTGTTTCTCTGATTAGCCCACAAAGCCAAAATCTTCTTTAGGAGGAAAGAAGTGGAAGATTAAGAAAACTTATATTTAACATTTTAGTTTGTCCCATAATTCCACTGCTTTGTTTACAATAATGTTAATTGAACGTGTCCTTCCATTTAGGATTTAGGACAAAATAGGTAGTATTTTATCACATAAGAATTTCTGGGTGTATACTTCTTTCCACAAGTAATTTCTTGGTCACAGGTTTGAAATCACTCTATGTTTGTAATTCTCATTCTCCTTCTCTCTCTCGTATCTCTTTCTCTCTCATTCTTGACAACAATTATTACTATTTTGCAACTTTTGACAGCTGAACATGTTGCTTAATATTCATAAGACTTAGTAACATAACCTATAGTACTTCATGTGATAAGCACAAGTTTTCTTCAAATCTAGGATTCATTTTACCTCTACAAATTATATGTTGAAAACAATCATTTTTAGGTAAAATGGCCTTTGGAATCACAATATACAAAAACAGAGGTGTGTGAAAATTTTCATTTATTGAGCAAAGGACCAATGGCTTTAAATATGTTTTTCCTATGTTAAATGTTTTGAGTTGACAGTTCATTTCTCAAAGTAAAAATACAATGACTTGATATTTTAAAGCATATTTACTTTTCTACTACAGTTAAAGAAATGGGATCTTTATGGTGAGAAGGGTCCTCGGATAGCAGTTGTGTGGCAATAATATGTGGTTCCAGGTGTGGCAGGAACAGATAAGAAACAGAAGCTGGAGGTGCAGATTGAGGGTAGAATGGGTGGGTGGGTGGAAAAGGCGCAGGTGGACCAAGCAATCCTAGATGTTACTAAATAGAAAGATTCACCTTTACGCCATTTCTAAATGGGGTTAAGACTATTTTGAAAGGATATTAGATGAGCAGTGAGAAGTAAAAGTAGGAAGGAAAAAGTACAGCCCCTCCTTCACAGTTAGGCTTTCCAACTAACCAAAGGCACACACCCCAGATTCTACTCCAAAGTTTGTTTGAACTGATGTTAGAGGTTGCTTTAGTTCTCCTGGTAAGGGTCTGTACTCTAAAATGATGATTTCTGCTCTTGAATGGGGAACTACCAAATATCTGTAGTATTTGATGTTAGAAAAACTTGATATTAACTTTTTTGTTGAGAAGACCCTAGATTACAAATTGGAAAGCAAATTTGTAATAACACCTCTTTGTACAACTTTTATTTATCTTCATTACTCAAATAAGGAAAAACTGAACAATAGCAAAACATTGCCATGTTAAGGAGCAGTGTGTGATGTAGAGGAAGGAATGAAAGGCATGCTTGGTAAATGTTATCCATATCACTGATGTTATTAATACAAATCAACCCTTGAATCAAACTGAAGTTTGCCAATCACATGTATTTCACTTGATTTATATTTTTCACTGGGAGCTGAATGTTTTAGGAAGCTGTCCATACAGAGAAAACTTTAAAATATGTTTTACATTTATTTATATTTATATGCAAATATACACAGGTTATTTGATTTTGATTATTTATAAACTAATTATACCATTTTTATTGTTTGCTCTAAGATAAAATTGTCTTTAAAGGTGAAAGCATTTGCATATGAGGGTCTGTAGAAGAGTACATTTAGATGATATCATCTATTGCAATTTATTTTTGTTGCTTATAAAATGAAAATATAAAGAAACATATAGACAGCCAGCAGTCATCATCAATGTGACTGATCTTTTAGACCCTGAGATACCAAAAATATAGTCAGTTGCTTTGGCATCTTTGAAACTGTAACAGGTTTGAATGAATGTTTTGACTATGATTACTAATAATTATAATATTTGGTGGGAATATATCATCTTTTGACCACATCTTCTGTAAAAAATTCAACTTGCTTGGTGCGTGTCTCCCTCCGTTTTTCACCCTTCCAGGAAGCTTTCCCAAGGTAAACCAGTTGTCCTCATGAAAGAATGTCCCCTTAATGTGTTGATTGGAAAATAACAGTCACAGTTGTGAAATCTATTTGGATAAGAAACTGGGAGAATTCCTAGGGGAAAGACATAATCCTATTACTAATTTTGACCCAGTAGCACAGCCTAGAGTAATTTTGCAGGAATGAATAGCCTGGTATCTTTACTGTTAGAGCTTCTCATTAATTAATGTTTGAGTTCCAGGGAGAGAAAGGGCTCTGTCTAAGACTGTTTGCCATAATAATGTGTAAGACATGGGATCATATGCTTTGGTTTTTCTC
Organism: Aselliscus stoliczkanus; assembly: GCA_033961575.1. Classification (NCBI taxonomy): domain Eukaryota; kingdom Metazoa; phylum Chordata; class Mammalia; order Chiroptera; family Hipposideridae; genus Aselliscus; species Aselliscus stoliczkanus. The sequence continues at coordinate 26,543,054 of CM066731.1, read as the reverse complement.
TATCACATAAATTCTTGCATCTGAGGGACTCAGTACATCTCTATTCTACCTAGAGGGAGATTTCAGCGTCTGGCAAATGATGGCCATGGTGTCTGATATGAAACAGCAATGCCCACCAGAATTGGCAGAAGAACCCAAAAACATTGGCTACATCCAGGGGTACCAGCAAGCCTAAGTCAAAGTGAAAATGGCACCCAGTGGAAGTGCAGTGGGCTCCTGGAAGTCGTGTGGGTATTTGGGATCCGTATCCAGCATGTGCTGGTATTGGACAAGGCATTACCCACTAGAGGGGGCTGTGGCAGAAGAGAAAAGAAAAAGCAGAGGCTATGGCAGCAACCAGTCAACTCTACCAAATGATGGGCACGCTTTTTTAAAAATTTAAATATAGTGCATATACCATATCTATTCACTATATTAGTTTCGGTATACAATAACGTGATTTGACATTTTTATACTTTACAATGTGATCATCGCACTAACGCTAATAATCATTTATCACTGTGCATGAAAAATCCGAATGGTACTGTGTCAGCTTGGTCTAAAGTGTATAGGATGAGTGTTGGGATGCTCTGGTTAGACAAATTTTCTTGTGTTTACATGGATGTTAAAATGTTAGCATTGTCTGTGGCATAAAAAAGGGTAAGAGGGAAAATATATTGGAAAAAAAGTGGGTCTTGTTTTCTAACCTAAATTCTACCTCTGGAAAGACAAATAGGTTCATCTCTACTCAGTGAAGATTAAAAAAAAAAAAAGTGAAGTCACCAGTTGATTTTTGTTTCTGATTAGAAAGTTTTATTCTAACCTAATCCAGAGAGATCTTTCCACCCCTCCCTTCTCCACATATTGTCCACTTTAATCTTTTCCATAAGGATTATCATTGTTTCTAAGGGCTTCTTCTGTGTAACACATTTCTACTATTTATGTTTCCATCTAAATAGCTTTCTCTTTTGAGATTAAAAACTTCTATTTCTGAGCAAACAGCTGTTTTATTTAGCGAAAACCTAAAACCTGAGTATTTTGAAAAGCATTTTTCTAGACCCTTTTCTTTATTTCTCAACATCAGTATTCCTGAACTCTGCAGTCAGTATAATTTGGTCCCTATACCCTTCAGGGGACAAAGTGGGGTTTCTGGTTTTCATCAGAAGGACTATTTTCCTCCATACCAACCCATCAATTCCCCTACACAATTTAGAACTTTGAACAGAAACAAGCTTCTTGTTGCTTCTGTTGACTTATAGATAGAACTCTTCCACTGAAGGGTAAGCCATTGAGAATTCTGGCTTTTCTCAAGGGTCCTCTATTCTAGCAGCCTGCCCCACTCCTTATGCTATTATGGATGTAAATACCTGCCACTAAATTTCTAGAGACTGTGCCTGTGTGCTAGTTTCCCTTCTGTAGCTCATGAGGCTACCGTTCTCTCTGTTTTGCCTTCATTTTAGGATTTCCTTTTCTTGTTCCAAGCTCAGATAATTTGTTGTTATATTTTATCCATCACTTCTGTGTGTTTCTAGTAGGAATTGGGAAATGCACATTAGCTCCATCTACCATATTACTAAAAATGTGGGTCTTGTAGTCGTTGTCTAGACCAGGGGTCAGCAAACTGCGGCTTGCGAGTCACATGTGGCTCTTTGGGTACGTACATGTGGCTCTGATGTAAAATTGAAAATGAAAATAAAACTATCATAGTTTCAATTATAAAATTTTAAAGGATATTATTCACATAATGGTGACTATATAAAAATATATTTATGGCTCTTGAATAATTTTTAAATTGTTGTGAGGGACAGGATTGGCTCTTCCAGGGGTTGGCAAACTTTTGAGATGGAACATACTCAAAGAGCCACATGTGGCTCATGAGCTGAAGTTTGTCGATCCCTGGTTTAGGTCATTAGGTCACAGAAATTTCCTTCCTTCCTTCCTTCCTTCCTTCCTTCCTTCCTTCCTTCCTTCCTTCCTTCCTTCCTTCCTTCCAACTCCCCTCCTCTTTGACTTGCTAGGCCTGTAAGAGAAAAGCAACTCCAAACCAGTGAATACTGGGGAGTATTTTTGCCATCCTCTGGGCCCAGGTGTATTCTCTGAGTCCAAATTACTCATAGTTTTCCTCTTCTACATGATTATAAGTGGTGCTAATTAAATTACATTTTGATGATTATAAGTGATATTAGAAACTAGAGGGTTCTATAGGGTATTTATGTTCATTCAAAATTGTCACAATCAACCTGTCAATTATTCATTCAAGAAATATCTTTTGAATGCCTACAACCTCCTTCTCTAAGTGCTTGGAAACAACAGACATAGATCCCTGCCTGTTTTTGCAGGAACAGAGAATACACAAAACAATAAAAATGAAGGAGGAGGAGACAGAGAATAGACACAAACATACAATAAAAATTAAATTATGTGGTTTGTTAAAAGGTGATAAAAAGAAAGTATAAATGACTTGGAGCAGGGTAAAGGAGAACTGAGAGATGCTGTAAGGCAGTTTAGAGTACAATGGTCATGGGAGGCCTTCTTGAGAAAATTGCATTTGAACAAAATCTCGAAGGAAGAAGTGGGAGCCATGTGAATATCAGGCAGAAGGGCATTCCAGGCAGAGGGAACATCCCGTGCAAGGTGAAAGCATGCCTGGAACATTTGAGGAACATCAAGGAGGCCAGCTGACTGGAGCCAGGTGAGCAGAGGAAAGCAATAAGGTATCAAGTCTGAAAGGCAGTGGGCAAGAGTTGAGGGACACCATGAACGCTTTGTTGAACTTCATAGGAGATGGTTTTAATTTATCTGCTTAGTGCCTATTTATACAATAGTGTGTATTTTGTAAAGGAAATGAACTTATATATAATTGCTACTTCCTGTATGACAGAAATCATTAAATCATTTTAACTTTTAGGAAAATTCATACACTTAACATATATAAATATTTTAATTTCCCATCTATGATAAAAATACTTGCCTGTTATTTCAATAATAAGGTGTCCTATAAAAGTTCTCACATATGTAACCACCGCACGCTTTTATGATGTTCTAGATTCAGCTTGGATGCAGACCCACCATTATCAACTGATTGTTCTCCATAATTTTATTTTATGTTTAGTTCACTCATGTTTGAACTACTTTGTGGAGAATACAAATATAGAGAACAATTTTATACCTTTTTTAAAAACTATAGCTTGAACCAGAAAGAAGTTCCTTCTTGCTCTTTCTCCTTGATTTCATTTTCATTTCAAAACTGATTTCACACTTTTAAATGTTAAATTACTATAAGGGTTTGTCAGCTTCCTGTCTTTAATTCTAACATTAGCTATTATCTTTGCTAATTTCTTATCATGCTAATTTCTTTTCTGATTAATTGGAAGTACAACAGACACCAGCACAAAAATAGCAGAGGTCAGAATGCTTACCAAATTAGCTTCTGATACAATGCATAATTCATGAAATATAGTCACTCATGTTTTTCACTGTCTTCCACTGAAAGTGTGCCTTGCTAAATCCAGCTCTCCACATTGTTTTAAATGCTGTTGAAATCTTTAGAGTCCTATGATTGTGTACTTTTCAGCAAGTCTTTCTTAGTCTCTTTTATCATTGGCTTTCTTTATAAATATTTGTCCTAAAATGAATGCTTTTTTACTTTGTACCTCAAAATTCTCTAAAAGTTGTTTACACAGTGCCAAAGGAATTATGAATAATTCATAATTCAAATTAAGCTATTGATAAGCAAAGCATAAACTTATCTCACTATATAATGTACCCTTTTTAAACCAGTATTCTATTAGTTTGTGTTTTCAAAGAGAAGAAGCTAATTTACGGTTGTTCTTGCATTGGTAACCAGGACTCTCTCAGCTGCAGTGGCACAAATTCAGTTCAAATTAGCTTAATCAAAACGGGGAGCGGAAGGCTCAAAGGGCATGGATTGATTCAAACACTGGATCAGGGCTTCACATGATAACTCTGCACAACAGTAATAAATTCCCATGTCTATTTCAGTTCCTTTAGATGCCAAGTGTCAATCATGGCATGCAAATAGGAAATCTCTCTGCTAACAGTTTCAGGGTTGTTACTTAAATTGTAAAAATTCCTCAAAGCAATATTCTAGATCTCTAAGAACCATGGACAGATCACATACAACTATTCTCAAAAAGTAGGAATATGGTCTTCTCTCCCTTCAAGTGGCTGTCTCCTTAGTTCATGATGCTGCCTCTTCAGAACTCCCAGAGAAATATAAACAAACCGCGTCAAAGAAAAATGTATGATGTGTTTGTATTCTAGCATTCTTTCAAATGCTAGGGAATCAGGATGCAAGTTGTACTTCAAAGATGGTAGTCTTTTGTTGTTCAGTAAATCATAAGACAGTGAGTACCTTGGGCTCCTTTTGAATTTGGGAGGTGTAAGATGCACTGATGTTTGTAGATTAGTTTCGTTTGCTTCATAAAAATAAAGGGGAAGATTATGATAACATGTTAATTATTGTTTTTACCCCTATTCCTGTAAAATCCTGTTTTAAATTAAAAACTAATCCCACTTTGAAGTGAAAAATAAATTTAATAAGCAAAGGAGGTACACCCATCCAGGAGGCCATGGTAGAACATAAGCACAGCTGGGGTGGAAGGAAACTGGGGGTTTTATGTTAAAGTTCAATGTCAGTCAGCCTGCTTTCTGAGATTCATCTTGTGAAAGGGTGACAGTTTTGGGTTAGAGCCGAGACTAAAAGGCAAAAACAAACAAACAAAGGCCAAAACGAAGTAATAGGAAAAAAGAAGATTCCCTGAGTAGGAATAGTACCCTAAGAGGATTGATTCCCCATCACCTACCATTTTTTTAGACCAGGACATTGCATGTATCTTAGGAACTATCAGACACATATTTCTCATTCCATAGTCATGATGTAGAAATTTAAATATCTCTGTTTGAATTAATATTCTGATAGGATCATTGCCCCTTTTCATTTCTGCTGCCCAAATTCAAGACTCCATCATCTCTAACTGGGATTACTGCCTTGGCCCTTAGTGATCTGCCTACTCTGTGTTCTGTCCCCTCTGCTCCATGCTCAATATTGGGGTCAGGTTCACCATTCTTTGGGGTCAAGCTAATTTTGCTACTTATCTGTGCAGCACTCATCAGTGATACCCTCTCATCTACCAGGAAAATGCAAATGCTTGTTTTTGTACACGTGACCCTGGAATCTGGAACCTGCAGTAAAAACAGTCCCCCTTCTTATCAGCTGGTAGAATAGATATTAGTTTATTTACCTTCTCTACCTCAGCTTTCTCATTTGTAATGGGTAGTCAAAATAAGTATTTGCCTTATAGCCTTGTTTTTGGACCAAATGTGAAAAAAAACCCAATATATGTGATACATTTACCACAGCTGGCATATAGCTAATTCTTAATTGATGTCGGCTACACTCTGAATTCTATTTCCCTCCCTTGCCCCCTCCTGGCCACTCCCCCATATCTGCCCTATGATTTAGCTATAACCGACTTCTTGGTCCCTGAACTGCCAACCTATTTTATACTTCTTGGACTTCATACATTCTTCTTCCTCTCGTTCCCCCACTAGGCTTAAGGTTAGTAATTATATCTTACTTGCATTTACTGTGCGCCCTTGCACTTAGCTGAAGACTTGGAAGATGTAATGTTGAATGAGGGTGACTGTTCATTCCTGAAAACAGAATTGGTTTCCTCATTTATTTGCTTTTGATTGAGTCTCATGGAGGGATGACGTAGAAGCCTACTTGGGAGAAACTGCTTCATCCTAGGGACATGGGTGTCAAGTGTTGCATAATAAGTTATTTGGGCTAATAGCTATGATTTTCATAACCTTTCTCAGTTTACTGTGACCAACCTGTCTGTTTAATATAGATACTTTTTAAAAATCTGAAAACATTTACCAAAAGGATACATGTACCCCTTTGTACATTGTGGCATTATTCATGGTGGCCAAGACATGAACAAGAAAACTGTTCTTCAATAGATGATTGGCTAAAGAAGATGTGGTATATTGGGCCGGCTGAGTGGCGCAGTGGTTAAGCGCTGGCTTGGGAAGCCAGTGGCCCCGGTTCGGTCCCACATGTGAGGGCCAGTGACACTGCCCTCAAAAAAAAAAAAAAAAGATGTGGTATAATACACAATGGAATACTATTCTGCCATAAGAAAAAATGAAATACTGCCATTTGCAACAACATGATTGGAATTTGAGATTATCATGCCTAGCAAAATAAGGCAGAAAAAGTCAAGAACTGTATGATTTTACTTATATGAAAGCATGAGATCAACATGAAAGCAACAAATGAATGAGACAGACAAGGAAAAGAACATTCATAGACACAGACAACAGTTTAGTGGTTACCAGACAGTAAGGTGGGAGGGGGGCAGGTATAAAAGGTAAAAGGGGTCCAATATATGGTAACGGAAGGAGAACTGACTTCGGGTGGTAAGCACACAATGCAATAATATATAGATGATGTGTTATAGAAATATATACTTGAAACCAATCTAATTTGATTAACCAATGTTACCCCAACTTAATATCAAAAGGAAGGCATATTTATTTAGTGTCTTAGAGGAGATATAAAAATCACCTCATGGGTAGAAGTTTCTCTGGGCATGTTTTGTTTTCCTGATGGATGGGGTTTATGACTCCGGGAGGTAAGAACTCTTCCTTGATTATGGCTTCTTCTCTCAAGAACCCTCTTTTTCTGCATGGGAGAGCACCAGCATGGTCCATTATATGCAAGTCACTGCTATTGAGTTCATCGGACTGTGTCATTAAGGTGTGAAAAGCTAGTGACACTCTCCTTTTGGTCACTTTTGAAACATTCAACCAAGGTGATTTGACCACTGTAAAATACATTAAAAGCATTTCTTCTACAAAAATGTGTAGTTGCTTCTTGGTTACTTTTTCTAAGGATTCAGAAATAATAGTTCTCCTCTGATTTCTGCAAGCTAATTTTGATAAAGGGTCACCAGCTGGGTTTTTTAAAATGTTAGTGAAGAAAAGTATGAGGTGCTAAGAAGAACTAAGTTTCATTGTAAATTCTTTTAGATTTTGTAGTCTCCGTTAATCCATGGTTTTGCTTTTCCCAGTTCCAATTACCCATGACCAACCGCAGTTCAAGATTGTTAAATGGAAAATTCCAGAAATAAACAATCCATAAGTTTTAAGTTGTGCTCCCTTTGAAGTAGCATGATGAAATCTCACACCATCTCGGTCTGTCTCATCGGGTACGCGAATCATCCCTTTGTCCAGTGTATCTATGCTATATACACTACCATACCATTGCTCATTTAGTAGCCATCTTTGTTATTAGATCAGCTGCATCAGTATTGCAGTGCTTGAGTTCAAGTAACCCTTATTTTACTCAGTAATATCCCCAAAGTGCAAGAGTAGTGAAGCTGGCAATTCATATACGACAAAGAGAACATGTAAAGTGCTTCTTGTAAGTGAGAAGGCATGCATGTATAGGAAAAACCATATATATAAGATTTGGTATTATCCATGGTTTCAGGCACCCATGAGGGGGGACTTGGAACACATCTCAAGCAGATCAGGGGGTGCTACTGTACTCTGCACATTGATTCAGTGTTGGGGAGTTGCCCAGAATCATTTCAGCATAATAAATGCCTTGTCTGGTTCAAGACCTGCTTCTTACTTGTTGACAGGTTTACAAACTACCACTCAAGTATTATTTGCCCCACTTTGTAATTATTTAAATTCACTTTATCATTAGTTCTCAAGTAAACAAACGTCTCATCTAATGACAAAAAAAAGTAAAACAGTAATGAATGCATTCTTTTTTTTTATAAGATTTTATTGGGGAATTGAGGGAGGGGAACAGCATTGGGTTGGGGAATCGGAGAAGAGGAGCAGACAAGTTGCTGTCCTTTTGTTCTTCAATCTAGTTATGGAGGACATTGCTTCACTGGCTCATGTTGGTATCATCATTGCACTCTTCCCGGGTGAGGCAGATCGGTCGCCAGCCTCTGGACAGCCCCTCACAGTGGCTCTTGGCAGCTCACACTGGCTGCTAGCTGCTCACGCTGGCTGCCGGCCGCTCACTATAGCCTATGGCAGCCCACTGCAGCAGGGGCTGCAGCTATGCTGTCCTGGGGACTCACAGCAGCCCAGCTCCAGGTGGAACTGTTGTTCACCATCTTAACTGTAGAGGGCAGTGTCACTGGCCTTCATATGTGGGATCCGAACCTGGGCCGCTGGCGTCCCAAGCCAGCTCTTAACCAACGCGCCACTCGGCCGGCCCAGTAATATATTGTAATTGTCTAATATCAACAAAATGTTTTAAAATTAACTTTATGCAGATATGATTGGATATTTTCCATTAGTTGATTGAAAATAAGTGTTTGAAAAATTGCTTCAAATGTTTTCCACAATTACAAGTATGGTTACCATAGATTAATTTGTCATTGGAACACTCATACAAATATATTCAATTCCTTTGCAAACCCATTGAAATTGCAATGTCTTAGAAGTGTCTAAGGGATAAATTATAAAATCATTTAAAACAGACCTTATATTAGCTTTTAAGTAAAAAATGTAATAAAGGGCCGGCCGAGTGGCACAGTGGTTAAGCGCTGGCTTGGGAAGCCAGCTGCCCTAATTCGGGTCCCACATATGAGGGTCAGTGACACTGCCCTCAAAAAAAAAAAAAAGTAATAAATAATGACTTTGAAATTATTTGTGAACTACCGAAGGAAATACCATAAATCCCATTATGATGAACTTTTAATTTTTTTATAATTCGTAATGGGAAATACTATGTAAAATATCATTAGCAGAATAGTTTTGGCAACAATTGTTATGTTTATTTCTTAGAAAAAAGATGTATGTGTGTGTATGCATCTATCTTCTTTCCTCTCCACTCCTCACATACTACATTTTTTTTCAAAAAATAAGTGATAACATTTTTTGGATTTGTGAATTTATGAAATCAAGTCACACATTAAGGAACTGGGAAGCAAATATGAGAGGGGATCAAAGAAAAATTTAGGCTAGCATGATAAATTAACAACTTCAAAATTTCGGCTGTTACTGTTTTAAAAATCTGCCTTTGCCCTGTTTCTCCTTCTAGTTGGATCTTCTTCAAGTTGGATATTCACATTTTAAAATATTATGGAAGTGAAGCTGACACTTAAGAACTTGTCATGTATATTTAAGAAACTCTCAGGGCTTGTCATAACAAATTAGATTTTTACTGATGCCTAAGTAACTTGTTAGTAGGAAACAGAATGCATTTATTGTATGAGGTCTGATCATAGGAAAAGTTAGGAAAAAAATGGGTTTTGGAGATTTACACCTTATAAATGAGACTTAGGCCTGTTATTACATCTGTAGAGTTTGCATTTTCTTTGCTGGCCATTGGAATTACAAGTATTTGTATAATTTTCAGTAACGTGTTTTCTATATTCCAAGAAACAAGAAAGAAACAATTCTGAAATACGTTTGTGCCATTCAAAGAGGTTAAGATTTGTATACGAACCTCCAAAAATGCAAAGGACAGTATGCTGCTACAGTTAGAACCTAGATGGAATTAGCAGATCTGAGTTCTAACACCGTCTCCCCCATTAAATTGTTGTGTCTTTGACACATTAAATTGCTTTTTAAAAATTGAGATATATATACATGCCATAAATTCACCCTTTCAAATTATACAAATCAGTGGCTTTTAATATATTTAAACACCTGTATAACCATCACCACTATCTAATTCCAAAACATTTGCATCACCTTCAAATGACCCTCCATACCCGTTAGCAGTCCCTTCCCACTCTTTCCTTTCCCAGCCCCTGGCAACCATGATGTGCTTCCTGTCTCTATTGATTTACCTAGTCTGGACATTTTATATATGGGATCATACACTAGGGGACGTTTTTTGTCTGTATTCTTTTTAGTTAGCGTAATGTTTTCAAGGTTCATCCATGTTGTAGCATGCATCAGTTCTTCATTCCTTCTTATGGCTGGATAATGTGCTATTGCATGGGTGTGCTACATTTTGCTTACCCATTTATCAGTTGATGGACATTTGAGTTACTTCCACTTTTTGGCTAGTATGAGAATGCTGCTGTGAACTTTCGTGTCTAAGTGTGTGAACATATGTTTTCAGTACTCTTGTATAGATGCCTAGAAGTAGAATTGTTGGGTCACAGAGTAACACTATGCCTAAATTTTGGAGTAACTGTCAAAAATGATTTCCACAGAACCTCCGACATTCTTATCAGCAATGTACAAGAGCCCTAGTTTCTAAACATACTAGCCAATATTTTAATTTGGTAATTGCCCACAGTTTAATTGGGTTTTTTTTCTTGTTGAATTTCAAGAGTTCCTTATACATTGTGAATACTAGAGCCTTACATGATTTGCAAATATTTTCTCCCGTTCTGTGGATTGCCTTTTTCACTTGCTTTATAGGTGTCCTTTGACATGCAAAAACTTTTAATTTTGAAGAATTCCAACTTACCTATGTTTCTTTGATTGCTTATGTTTTAGGTGTCATACCTAAAAAAAGAAAAATGTTGCTAATCCCATTCTTGAAACATCATACCTTACTCTCCTGTTTCACTTCATATCCTACCCTAAACACGCATGCGCATACACACACACACACACACACACACACACACACACACACACACGCACACCCCTTTATGTTTTAGCCATTTGTGTTCCCAACCATTTAAACCTACCATACTTGGCTCTTTGGCCTTGGCATATGTTTCCTTCCTCATTCAAAATGCCTCAGTTAGCAATGTTAAAAACTCTGACAGCTCCCCCAGACCTGCCTTCCTCTGCTCTATTCAGTGGCTTTGTATCCCCCACTTTCCTCTTCTAATCCCCCAGGCATACAGCAATTTAGTTGTTCATTTACATCTCTTTCACCACACTGCACCTTGAACTCCTTGAGGTCGGATTCTTTCTTTGATTTCTAGATTTTCTGAACTGACCATTGGTATCTGAATGCATGCCTCTTAGCATCCTTACCCTGCCTTCTGGACCACCCAGAATTGAAGGCCGCATCTTCCTCAGACTGTTTTCCATGGGAGGATATGAAGGTTTGGACCTTTCCTTCTGTTTTTCCTCTTTGAGCCCATCATACCCGCCTGGTCACAATCACTTAGTACACTGTTCACTGAAGTAAAATCAGAGAAAATAATTTGAGCTAAATTATTCCTAGATTATCTGGTTCCTAATTTGATTACTCGCTAATTCTTTGGGTGAAGAGTTACAACTCGATTGAGGGTCTTTAATTTTTCTCTAAAGAGTGAGTTTTTACCCAGATACTGCAGACTCACAAGATATAAATATAAAAGTTGACTTTAATACCAGCCTCATTTTCCTTAGACCCATTGAGAACAAGGGAGAAGGGAGGAAGACGAGCCACAGAAAGCAGAGGTACAGGATCACAGATCCTGCAGGCTGGGCACAGAGCATGCTGACAGTGTAGATGACAAGTGAACCTTGTCTCCATCCCAAGGACACCAGGCTTTCCCTGTGTGCTGTAGGGCAGAGGAGCAATTTTATTGCAGACATTCAATGGTTCCAGTGGCAGTCAGAGACTGGGTGTGTTCCATCCGGGCACCCAAGATGATGGCCTTATAAGTAACTCCCTAGGGGTCAAGGGACCTGACTCGCGTCCTTAAAGGATTGAGTTTCCCAGGCATAACTAACCCACCAATCCCTTTGTAATATATTGCTTCTCACTTTCACATTTCAAATGTAGACTTGTGCCTAAATTCAAACTAATGCATTGGACTCAAATTGTGCCTACCAGCTTTAACTAATTTAGAGCACAGCTTTTTGCACTCTCCCCTCCGCCCCCCAAATCTCATTACTAACTGGCATTTGGAGAGGCCCAAGACAAGCCCCAGTACACTGACTTGATCTTTCTCCTCTGAAAGTATTTTCTTTCTGGTGAACTCCTATAGCCATACTTAGGAGGTGAATAACAAATTGGAGAATTTTTGGCACCATGGCAAGTTGACAAAACTTCCTGTTATTTCGTACCATAGACACTGGACTAGGATGGCTCCTTAATGATCTGGAAATGTTGACCAATGGCTTATGCTTGCAAGAGTCATTTAGACACTGAGCTTAATTCAAATGTTGTTAGGCAAATGTCTATAACATGATGATAGAATATTAGAAATCCTTCACAAATAAAATTATATTTGCATTTTGCAAATATGTTTAAATTTAACATCTAGCAGATATGCTCAGTGAATTTTCTAATTGGGAAATATCTCTGAGTGATAAGCATGACTTAAAATATTTAGTTTTGTAATTAGCATAGAAGTACAAAGATGATTCATGGACAGTCTCATTTCCAGATGAGATTTTAATTGAGCTTTTTAAAGGCCAAAATATCTCCATCATATGGCATGTTAAATGAATAAAAACAGTTTGGAAGAAATCATTATGAGAAAATAATTTTACAGTCTAGACATGGTTTGTACATGATACGGATTTATTGACTGAAGAAGAAAACTAAAAGTAAGAGCTATGTATAATGTGACCCTGTCACAAACTGAGAAATATAGAAGGAAGAAAGCTCAGTAAAGAATTGTTAAAAATATTTTAAATTGCTTAATGTATATTTTATTATATATGTCAACATTTATAGAAGTTGATTTATCATGAAACTCAGGAGAATTTTCTAAATACAGACTATCCCTGAATAATAGGACATACCTAATAGAATATTATAGACTTGCGGGGGAGATATTTGTGTATGGTGTGTGTGTGTGGAATAGAGGGAGACACAAAAACAGAGACAGAAAGAGATACAGAGTAAATCACGTGATTATTAAAGCATGATTTGTGACTAAGGCATTCTGAATTATTAAATATTGAATGAACATATTGTTATATACCTAACTAGAATATAATAAAATACATTTAATGTTACTATTATATGGAACACAATTTCATATTTGGGGACTCAAAATTTACAAATTTCTTCAAAGAGTATTATAGCAAAATAATAGAATCTTCCCCCCCCCCCAAATAATACCCATTATATCATTCCACTTAAATAAAGTACAAAAACAGGCAAAAGTTTTGTATGCTGTTAGAAGTCAGTTTAGTGGTTGTTACTGGGGGACATAGTGACCAGAAGGAAGCATGTGGCGGTTTAGCCTGTGTTTTGTAGTACTTGTCTTCAGATTACTAATTAATGTACCATCCTGCTAAAGATTTTCTGATGTTCATAAAACATATACAAAACACATAAAGAAGCCTGAAACATACTTTGCTTTAATGTGTTGGACCATCAAATTTATGTTTGTTAGAAGTGATAACTTCTTTCTTCATCCTTAGTTATCACCTCCGTATCTTCCCAGGCCCAATATGCTTTATGAGATTTGGCTGCGTGACCCAGGCGTCTGGCAGCCTTTCTGCTGAACCAGCTGTCAATGAATGAGAAATAAGCAAGCTCTCAATTGCATAATGTGTATAAAGTTGTGCAGTTTTATAGAAGGAATACTTGATTTGATCTTCAGTGGTTTGGGTCTGGTGGCTGGAGGTGATTATGACTATGTCTGTTTTTTTTGTTGTTTTAAATTAAATTTATTGGGGTAACATTGGTTAGTAACATATAAGCTTCAGGTTTATGACTTTGTAATATAACATCTGTATACTCATCACGTGCTCACCACCCAAAGTCTAGTCTTCCTCTATCACCATGTATTTGAACCTCTTTATTCTCTTCATCCTCTCTGCACCGCTTTCCCTTCTGATAACCACCATTCTGTTGTTTGCATCTATGACCTTGTGGTTTGCTGTTTTATGTCCCACATATGAGTAAAATCATATGGATTTTATCCTTTTCTATCTGCCACTTCTCTTAGCATGATCCTCTCAAGATCCATCCATGTTGTCTCAAATGGTAGTACTTTATCTTTTTATGGCTGAGTAGTAATATTCCATTGTATATATGTACACATCTTCTTTATCCAGTCATCGGTTGAAGATTGTTTCCATGGCAATTGTGAATAATGCTGCAATGAACATAGGGGTACATATATCTTTATAAATAAGTTTTGTCGAATTTTTTGGGTAGATACCCAGAAATAGAATTGCTGGGTCATAAGGTAGTTCTATTCTTAACTTTGGAGGAAACTCCATATTATTTTCCATAGTGGCTGCACCAATTTACATTAGAATCTGAAAACTTATAAAGACTTTAGGGAACAGTGATGATAGATGAGAAATATTATTGGCATAGTGATTGACATTTTACATATTATTTCAAAGTGTCCCAGGCACATGATTAGTTCAACTTCCTTGTTTTAAAGGTAGACTGAGATTGCCATTGCTTAAATGACTAGCCCAGAATCACACAGGTTACCGACACCATCCTGGGGTAGAACTCAAGTTTTTGAAGTTTGTAATGTTGTGAACATAGAAAACTTGCATTATGGAACAACTTCTCAAATGCCTAATGATCTGGCTTTAAAAATTGTTTAAACATTGTTAAAATGTGTCACATACAGTCCTAAAGGTCTCAAATACCCAACGTAAATGTTCTTTTTTTTTTTTGAGGGCAGTGTCACTGGCCCTCTTATGTGGGACTGAACCGGGGCCGCTGGCTTCCCAAGCCAGCGCTTAACCACCGTGCCACTCGGCCGTCCCCATAAATGTTCTTGAGGTCATAGCTTTTTCTTCAAGTTATGAAAGCAAAATAAAATATTCTTTCAAAGAAATGGGATGGAAGTATAAAGTCTCCAATGGCAATTTAATCACCTTTCTCTTATGTTAGAGTATAAACACAACTCCATATCGTGTTTGGTTTTAAGTACTATCAGAATTATTGCTATTTCAATATTTAAAACTATAGATAAGAAAGACATAAAGTTGTGATAGCTGTCTCCGAAGCTAAAAGTTAATTTGGCTTTTTATAAATTTAGGAGAACAAATTCTGAAGTCTTCAGTCGGAAATCTCAGAGTTTTCATTGAAAGTTGTTACGTCTGAAATGATTTACAAGTATAATTCATGAACTGTCCTGATATCCTAAGCTATCCATACTTTATAACATGTAATTCTCTAAAATGTATGTTCTGATTCTTCAAATATATACAAAATTTTACTATTTGGAAAGAGGAAATATGTGCTTGCCTGTATCACATGGCTCTCTTCTCTTCCCACCCACCTCCTTTTAATTTACTATCTGGTTTTAACCTGAGTCCTTAGCAAATAGTTTTGTGAGTACTCATGATTTTCTCAAGTGCCTCAAAGAAGGGACTTCCATACAGCACCTAAATAAACAACAGTGCTTTTGTGTTTGCTGTTATTGTTTTCTCCTATTTATTTCTCTTAAAGGGAGACTCACGTTTTGGATTTCGTGTTTCTCTTTGGGAACGGACTTAACATTTTCTGTTTCTACATTGGGAAATTCACTTGAAATCTTGCTTTTTGGGAGTTACTCCCCCATTGCATATGTTCAGCCACAGGCACTGACAAATTTAGCAAAAGCACAGATAAAACAGGTAACAGGTAATATCTGGAGAATAGCACATGCTGCCATTTAGATCTGCATGTTTGATGACTCATGCTGGCCTTTTTGTTGCACTAGAATAGGCCAAGCTTATTGCTGTCTCAGAGTCTCTGTGCTTTTAGTCTCTTCTTCCCTCTGATTAAAAAATATATACTTCCTTCTCTGTTAAATGTAATACATGGTGAAGCATAAATTCACCAGTGGAACTTTGAATAAGGTACTACTGATCTCTCTCTTTTACAGACAATAAAACTGAGGGAGGGAGCTTAGCTTTTGATGGATAATTGAGATAAAGTGGTTAGAAGAAAGTCTGAAATAAAGTTAATAAACATTCGCTATGTGGTCTACCAAGTAAACAGCATTGTTGTTATTTATCTGTTCCTTTTCCCATAGTCAATTTATACAACAATTTTCTGAGCTGTTGAAAAACTTTTGTATAAGCCTGCAACCAAAACCCCTTCAGTAGGCAAGCTTTAAAACCATCATTCAGAAGCTTTTAACTCTTTTCACTGAACCCCTTTAATTGTAGCACTGATGTTTTATACCATACAATCAGCAGCAGTCAACTGATAGGTTGTGATGAAAGCAGTTGGTAGTGAGGGAAAAGAAAGGCTTCTGATATAAATGGATCATAATAGCGATCTGTCACCCCATGTCACCAAGCATCACTTAAATGACCTTTATTTCATTCCATTTAAGAAAGTAAATGTATGTGTAATAATATACTTTAAAAGGCTTCCCTGATATTTTTGATAAAACGTCTTAAAATTCTTCAAAATCTAAATACTTTAGGAAGGAGGTTAAATTATTTCCGTTTATAGTTTCTTCCCAAAGATTACCTCTTTCAATAGGCCTTCCCTTACTACCATATCTAAAATACTAGCATCATCGTCCACAGGCCCCTTACCTTGCTTCATTTTTTTCTTAGCATTTGTCATTTCTTGATATTACATATATTCCTTAATTATTTTGTTGTTATTGTCTTCTTCCTCCCCTAAGATATAAACTAAATGAGGGGATCAGCTTTTTCCTTTGTTTTTTTGTTTTGTTTTGTTTTTTTCTGTATTCATGGCACATAGAGCAGTGCCTGTCATATAATAGACATTTAAATATGTGTAGAATGAATGATATGAAGTCACCAAAGAATAGAGCAGGAAACAATGGCTGAAGTTTATATTACCTACTACAATTTTAGTGATCTCAAAGTTTTTCTGTTAAAGCCTCTGTTTGATTCAATATTTACTGATATTTGCAAAACATTTATAGCAAATCTTACTGTAATCTCAAGGATACATTAGATAAATTTGCATTATTCAAAATGTAGAAATAAGCAAATATAAACACAGTGAAAGGAGATATTAAGTGATGTCTGACCCAAGAGCATTGAAAATATTTCAACTTCTGCTACTAAAAGTTCTAGTCTACGTATCCTATAAAAACTGGGCAGAGGAACTCTAGTACTTTTTATGTCATCCATGCATATATTATCTCTTTTATAACCACCACCTTTATTTAAAAATTATCTTGGGACAGAGGTCACTATCCTCCAAATAAATGTGCTAATGTGTCTATGACAACTACAAGTACCATAAATATGATATATACATTCAGATAAATGAGATTTGAATGAGGATTGAGAAATAGTGTATCCTTTTAGAAGTACCGTATTTTGCCTTATATCATGCATACGTTTTTGCCCACATTTGTGAGGGAAAAATAAGGATGCACATTATACATGGGTAGTACTAATTCTGTATCTATACAAATGTTTTAAATTCTTTTATTTATGCTCATGAGTTCAAAGTGTAGAAATCAGTAATGATACCCATATGCAAAATAATACCCTGGAATACCATTATCGGTTTTGTTGAACGTACGATGAACTTGCAATGATGACGACGAGTTCTTGGCCTTCTATGATGTGTAAATATTGTAAATTTGTTACCGGTACATAAAATTTCTTGTACCTTGTATCTATTCTTGTGTTTTGCAATTATTTGTCACACAAAATGTATTGTACTATAATATGTTAAAAAATAAATGCTAAAATTCCTTTATAATACATAAAACAAGTACCTAACTGTAAACAAATGAAAATTTGAATTAAAAAATTAAAATGAGAGATTTTTTTTTTTTTCCCTGAAAGTTTGGGCCAAAAATGTGGGTGCACATTATACATGGGAGCACATTGTACGTGGCAAAATATGGTAACTATAAATAAACACATATTTATTTCCTTGTTTATTCAATCAGCCAATCAGGTATACCTATATACCTACCTACCCACAAATAATATTAAACGACAACTAAATGAACTAGGATATATGTAGAGAAACAAAGATGAAAAAGATGCTCTCACTTTTCTAGAGAGACTTCAGTTTAGTGGGGGAAGATAGAGAGGAACTTCGTGTGTGTGTGTGTGTGTGTGTGTGTGTGTGTGTGTGTGTGTACAAACACACGTATACGAGTATATTTAGTATTTGCACTTGATCACCATCTGCTCCTATACCCTACATAATCTCTTCTAGCCCCTGACAGCCCAGTGCTACCTAAGCTAACCAAATGAACTTGCTTCCCACTTCTCAAAGGAATTGGAGATTATGAACTCTCTCTTAAGTACAAGTTCCTATGTCTGTACTTAAAAATGTTTCTCTATTTACATCTAACCTCACTTCCTTTTGTCATGCCTGGGACAAGGTTTGTCTTTTCCCCTTTTTCTGTACTAGTTTCATCCTGCCACCTATTCTTGACCCGATCTCCTCAAGAAATTTCTTCATTGCTCCTCTCTCCATTTTGTATACATTGTGTTGCTTTTCCCTCTTTTCTGCCTCTCCAGATACCTTGTCCCCATGTCTGGAGTATTTTCCATAGTTCATCTGTGTGCTGGATTCACCTGAGAGCCAATCCTGAATGTCTCTTCCCATCTCTGCTTTCAGTAATGTCACATGGGTTGACTGACATTGTCCCCACTCAAAATTGGCAAGTGGTACAAATCAGATCTCCCCTCAATCTCTTAACAGTAGCTTTTAAACATTTATAGGCTGTACTCCCTCACAAACTCAGTTCTTGAATCGAGTCGTCCACCCTAAATCTATCAGCTTCCTTACATTAAATCTCTGAAATGACACAGCCACTCAACTGCTGCCTCAACTGGAAGTGTTATGGCAAGAGGAAAAGGTGCTCCTTATCACCTGACCTTCCCCTGATCTCCAAGCCATAATTCATACTGTTGATGCCTTGCTTTCCTGAAAACCTCCTGCTCTCACTCTTTGACATAGTATCTCCTCATCTCTTCTCACTTTTCTGACCATTTCTCTTACTGGATCCTCTTTCTTTGTGTCTAGTTATGGAAGTCCCCATAATTCTGGTCACACTTCTCTTCTACACACTCCATGTTGGCTTTAAATGCCCATAGCTTTAAACCACTCTGGTAATTACTGCCTAGTATAAAGTTCCAAACCAAACTTTTTGCCTGATCTGCATGTCTAATCGGCTTTTTAATATCTCTACCTAGTTATGTCACAGGCACCTGAAATCAATATGTGAAAACCTTAAATCAGTTTTTTCTCTTAATGTTACTCCAGCTTCCATATTTTCCTACCCAGATAAATGGGCTCACCACCCATCAAGGCAGCAAAGTGGAAAACCCGAGCACCATCCTAGTCTTCTTGATTTCTTCATTCTGCAGACCTAATCAACCACTGAAGATCCTTCTGCCTTTTCATCACCACTCCATCCGCATCCCAGCTATCATCTTTTAGGTCCTCACCATTCCTTACTTAGATTGTTATAAATTTCTCCTAATTTGTCTTCCTGCCCTCTGTCGGACTTCTCAGCCAGTTCTACCCAGTGCTGCTAGGATGAGATTTTTAAATGTTAAAACTGACTGAAAATTCTTCCATTGCTCTCCACAGCCTCTAGTATAATTTCTTTATCCTATAATGCACTTTCCTGTACAAATTAGAGAACACTTGGCCCAAAGTACTTAATCAAAATGGAACTAAGGTCCACTGAAGATTTTAGGGAGTAGATCTGGGTTGAATGATGTCAACAGAAATTGGTTTCTCTTCCTAATTCAGCTCTGTCTTCCATGACGTAGGCTCCAGACTCAGTGCAAAGTGATAACAAGATAGCGGCTGCCATGCAGCTGTGTAACTTCTCACCTTTAAGGTACAGCAAGAAAGAAAATGAGAAACTTTAAACCTCCCCACCAAGGGACGCCTTGCATCTCATTGTTATTGGAATATGTGCCTCTCTGTGAACCAATTGCCATCACTTGTGAATTGTAACATGTTGATTGGCCCGCATCCAAACCATGTGAGACTTAAGGAAGGTATATCTTAGGATGGAAATTGAAACTGCAGAAGAAGGAGGAATGCACAGTTTCTTAGGAGTGGGGAAGCTACCACTCATAATGAGAGCATCTAATATTTATTGAGTACTTTACATGGTTCAGGCACTGCTTTAGTGTTTTGCATGGATTCGCTTATTTAATCTTTATAACAACCTCCTGAGGAAGTGACGAAACTGATGCTCAGAGAGGTTGGGTTGTTTGCCTAAGTGGCCTACATTAAGTGACCAATGTCAGTTGCAAAATACAAATTCTTCAGTATAGGCTTTCCTTTGCCTAATAAATTCCTGAGAATGTGTGTAAGTTAGGTGGCTGATCGTTCAAAAATTAGCTTACATTTTATAAACTGAGTGTGTGTCCCATTTTAAAAGAGCTTGAAAGTGTTTGGAGATTTCCCATATTCCCTGTTTCCCACAGCGTTAGGCACTGGGCAACTTTAAGAGTGTGTGGAAATGTCACCAGGGGCTGGGTTTTGTGGTTATCAGGTGTTTGGCAATGTGAGTTGGGGTGAAAATGAGAGGTTCAGTCTACAATTGCCTGGAGCAGGCACCGACACCCTTTTCCCACAAACTACTGCTCCTCTCCTAATTCCTCCACAGGGTTCAGGGTACATGATCAGCTATCTCCCAATTTTTAAAATCTCTATTGGGATGGAAACGGGATTCTCTAGGATTTGGGCCTTTCTCCCAGTGGAAGGAGTGAACAGGAAGAATTGAGTCAACTGGTACATGAATGGTGAAATTCTGTGGATGTTTATTTGATAAAAATCAAGTTTCAATAGGAATTACCTGTATGACTGCAAGGCCACCTGTGATCTGCTAGTCATTGTATCCCTTTCCGCTCTTACCTTTGATCATGAACTTACCCCACTCCTGGGCTCTCACACCCAGTATGTGACTCCCTTGTGTACCATGCTCGTCCTGCTCTTTCATACCCCTTTGTGTCACGGTGAGTGCTGCAGCCTTTGCATCTTTCAGAAGTTGTCTCAATGACGTCTTCTTCATGAACACTTTACTGAAATTGCTGTCCTTGTGAGCAAACAGCTATGTCTGTCTTTGTGCCCCAACTACTTACAAGAACATTTGCCACAGTTCCTAGAACTCATTAGTGTATTTCTGTTTTTGTTGGTGTACTTCTACTGTGCTGCAAGATTGGTAATAAAATGGGGAACGCGTTTTATTCTTACAGTCCTAGCATCCTGCCTGACACATAGCAGCTGCCACACACACACACACACACACACACACAGACACACACACACACACAGACACACATTCTGTCATACACACGTAAATAATATAAGAAATTTGCAGAAGCTATAATAGGGACCCCTAATTGGCTGCAATTAATTTTGGCTAGAGCTGGGAGTAATGATTTGAGAAATGTTTCTCACTCAAAGATTCTATATTAGAAACGAGTGAACACGTACATACATGCAATACAGATAACCCTCACTATTGGAAATCTTCCTATCCAAATATTTGCTATAACATTGTACAGAAATTTTCACCACACATTTACTATTTAAAAAGAAATTCTACCATAACAAATTTTATATAGTGCCACAATGGGAATAGGTTAAGTTGTAGGTGAGTTCTTGAAGAAAGATGTAAAGTATTCTTTCATCATAGCTCAGAAGTTCTTTTTCCAGGATCATGTCCTTTTTTCCTAAAGAAATAGAAAAGCTGGTGAAGAAAGTTGGCAAACACAGGAGGTCTAAGAAATGCAATGCATTAAAAGGAACATTGGAGGTATAAAATATATATTGAGAGAGATGAACATGTAAAAGACATAAGCTTGGTCTCACATATGCCTCTATATCGCCTAGGCCTTGTTCTACTTGTAAGAATATTTTAGTAATATATCATATTGTGAGTATTGATTTTGGAAAGCTTCACTGCACTACTCAAGCATAGTAGGGGGTGTTAGAAAAGCTAGAAAAGTGCCTCATGCAGTGGATAGACAATCATAGTCTTTGAAACCATGTGTTATAGATGCCACTGACGGTACCTCACACCTTTGAAGATCTGAAGAAGATGATGAAAGAGTTTGATCATTTGATTAAGAAGTCCAGTTTCGACTTCAAGTCTACAATAATGCAAAAGATTCAAAACCAAGCAAGATGATATTATTTGAAGATCA
Source organism: Aselliscus stoliczkanus (assembly GCA_033961575.1). NCBI lineage: Eukaryota > Metazoa > Chordata > Mammalia > Chiroptera > Hipposideridae > Aselliscus > Aselliscus stoliczkanus. Next base: position 26,521,064 of record CM066731.1, on the reverse strand, counting down.
CAGAGAAGGCAGATTTTTGGTAATGAGGTTGTAGCAGTTTTTCCCAGTGAATTACAGGAAGCTATTAACAAAAGTAGCTAACAGATTTCCGTTAATGCCAATTGTCTTGATAAAATTTGGCCTTTTAAAATGAAGGTCATTTTCTCAGAAGAGAAGAAAAAAGAACCAGGACATTAACATCCAAACATACGCTGACACAACTTTTAAGTGAACAATGTAAAGGTTGTCAACTAAAAACCTATGTACTTATATAACTCTGGACACCCCAGAGTCTTGGAATAAATGCAGAAGAGTAAATTGTTATATGATTCTCAAATGGTAAAAGTTTGGTCCACAAAGGAGGCATTCAGTCACTATTCAAGGAGTCGTAATTTCTGACACTTCATTTCTTAGGGGTGTGAAATCTCACAGTACATCAAGAGTTGGGCTTGAGACTTGAGTTAGTTTTTATTTTATAAAATAAACAGTGATTAAGAACTTGTTGAGTAGGCACTGCTATGAAGAAAGACACTGGATGATAAGCTAAGAAAATCCTTTTTTTTTCCCTCTTTGCAAGGATAGCTGAACTGTTTTTCCATCCCTAATTCATTTTGCCGGTGGCAACGTCAACTAACCCTCTGCACCGAGGACTGTGCACCTTTACAGGCTGTAGCTTTACTGAACCTTCAGGAAAACTCTCTGATATTTACAGGTCCTTTGTCTTTAGTTCCTAAAGATGGAAATTCCTTAGTTTGAGTTGAACATGTCTGTCCTTGCAAAATGAAAGTCAAAGGCTTTTAGAGAAAAGTCTGTTCTTCTCCAGGCTCTTTGAAAGGACTTGTTTAAGAGAAGTCGACTGATTTTGTTCATATTGGGTATTTTTCAGTAATTCTCCAAAGAAGAAAATATTTGCCTAAGCAAAGAGTGACATGCACATTTTTTTTTCTTGTAATCTATATCTGTGAAAACTGCTTCGGTCCCTAAAACGGGGAAGTCTTACCTTTTAAGATTTCTTCTCTTGGAAATAGATTGTTTTTTCGTATATCTGTTGTTTGAATATCTCTTATGTAGATGCTTTCATTGTCAAACAAAAGAAAAATCAATAATTCGCATGACAATAATAATATAGCAAATCAACTGAAATCAATTTAATAGATGTTTATTGATTTTTTTATTCTAGATAATAAATTATACTAGGGAGTCCAGGGATGAAGAAAAAAATAAGATATAATTATTGCTCTTGAGGAACCAGTAGGATCCAGATAAGTGAATAAATAACTATGAGATTTCTTTTTGCTTTTGTAGTTCTTCTAAGATATCTACCACTAGATATATTTTACATAAATATTACTACCTCTGGTTATCTGCCTAGTTCTTATAACACAGGGGTTCTCTCTTACCCTCATGGCCAGAAATTTTAAATTCCATGTTTCTTAAGTAAATAACTATTTCTTAAGTAGTTAAATAATAACATATTATTAACATAACAATTCTCACCTTTACTAGATAGATAAACCTCAACACTAGTAAAATATGATAAATATTGCAGTAGAAATACTATCATTAGAAGGATACAGTTATGAAGGGAACATAATTCTGTGAAGTTTTATTAAATTATAGGGGTGTTGATATTTAAGCAGTACTTTGCAGGATAAAGAGATTTTTCAGACAAGGAGGGGAGAGATATTGCTGGAAGTGGGAACATAATGATTGGTCTGTTCATTCTGAAACAAATAGGCACGGAAGTGTTTAGTTTATTCAGGGAGGAACCAGGCCTTGGGAAGCGGGAAGAGTGGGGGTAGCTTGAGGTGAGGACCAACGAGGTTCCCCAAGCTGAACTGTGGAGGGCCAGAAAGCAACGCCTGAAAAGCATTCAGGAAGGAAACAGCACCGACTCCATATTACATCCCTAAACTGTATTGTGATTGCAAGCAGGTTTTCCCCAGTTCTCCCAAGGTAATTCTGAACGTCTGTTCTGAAACTACAGAAAGATTCATTAAGTGTGCCTGAGATATTTATTTTCATTTGAAACAATTATTTAGGGGGGGAAAAAAATCAACCAGCTGCCACAAGTGTAGAAAAACTTGAAAATATAGGCTAGACCACATGGAACAGGATCCAAATGTAATATTTAGATGGAATGATTTTGAGGGCTTTCTTAAAAATAAGGAATTTGCATATGTAAGGTAAGCTTTGCATTAATAAGATTCGTTTGTAATATGGACTGGGGGTGGGAGGCATGGTCAAAGACAAGTTTGAAGGCTGAAGCAACATTTCTAGTCAGTGATTTGCAAACTGTGTACCAGACAACACTAGTCCGCAAATTGTGGGAGAGCCCACCTTGTAAATAATGACCTGTTGCTTAACAAACAGTAGAGATTTTAAACTTCTCAAGAACCAATTTAAACTTTTTTTTTTGAGGGCAGTGTCACTGGCCTCCACATGTGGGACCCGAACTGGGGCCACTGGCGTCCCAAGCCAGCACTTAACCACCGCGCCACTAGGCTGGCCCTAAACTCTTTTTTAAAAAATTAGGATGTTGGTCCATTCTTAAGATTTTAAAATATGTTTTAATTAATGAATTACTTACATTTATTTTTCAGATGCTCTAAAAATCTAAAAAACAAAGCTGGTCAAGATAAAAGACATAAAGGGCTTGAACATGGGTGATGGTAAGAAGAAAAAGGAGACAATGACTTAAATAGATCCTATTGAGCAGTAAAGAAAAACAAGAAACATCCAAAATAAAAACCACATTTGGCAACTGTTTAATATATAAATAGAAAAATGATCCTGGACATCAGGAGAAAAGATTAGATCCATAGATAGAAATTTGTGTATTATCTCCTGGGAAAGTCCCCTTAGACAGAACTTTGAAAAATATCAGCATAAAGGAAGTGGGAGAACGATGATGGATCAATGAAAAGCAGAGGCAGGTAGGAGGGCCTGGATGTTTCAGCCTTCTGGATGTCCAAGGAGAGTGCAGGATAAATGGACAGAGAGAGTGGAGCTGACAAGGCACTGGGAGTCAGGAGCTAACTTGTGGCCCATTGACTGGCAATGACAAAATTGAACTGGAGTTCAGAAAGCAAAAGTGGGTGGTGAAAAAGGGGAGGATATGGATGTAGAGCAAGACTTTGTGGAGTTTGTTAAGGAAGGGAAGATATAAGAGAGGAAGAGTTTGATGTCATATCTGAGGCAAGGACAGGTTGTATAGAATCCAGGATGGAGAGGAGGAGAACCAGGAAGAGGCAGAGATCAAAGATGCAGGAAACCGCAGCTTAGGATGACATTTCGCTTCAGGAGAAAATGAGATCAAAGCACAGAATCGTAGATGGAAAAGGTATCTTTGTAGTTCATACAAGAATAAAATGCATGTTTCTCTGGAAATCGTAACAATATCTGGTACAATGATTCTGAAATAAAAGAATCCCCAATGGTTTTAAGGTGATCTTTGTTTAGTGTGATAATTTGCTTAATAATTATGCGAAGGTCCATAACCTTTTCTTTCTCTGGCTATGGAAAATACTTCCCATAATTTGAAAATGGGGGCTATTTCTGAAGTGGGTACTTATGATAATCACAAATATAGCCAAGTCTCTGTGATAAATGCTGTTAGACCAATTACTGACATGCTCAATTGAATACTAATTCCTCCCATGAAATGGCTTTAATACAAGTAAAATGACAGCTGCATGGCAGTGAGAGGACGCATAAAGCTTTGCATTTGCTTGTCTCCAAGGTTACCATCTGTCCTCATCTGAAGGTTTAATGCACCGGCTTTCTCAACCCTCTGCAAAGATTCTATTTTCCGGCGAGGTATCAATAGGGTATAAAAACAACTAAGAAGGTACTTGTGCTGTTTGCTCTACATCCATGCTCATCTTAGTCATTCTGTTGTGCTAGAGAGACAGATGTCTGTATCCTGTTAGAAATTTTGTGTGATGATGGCCAAAGTAGCCAGAATCTCAGGATTGTTTGACCCCACTTTGCATATCCAAACAAAAAGATGTCACTGTATATGTTTTACTACTAAACCATATTCTGGATAAAATGGAGAGGCAAAACAAGTTTGCAAATGGATTAACTTCTACCCAAAGTTTCCATAATTAATATTCCATAATTAACAGACAAGTTTTAAACAAATATAAAAAAGTATAAAAAGTATTAACATTTTAGAAGTTTAGAACCTATTGATATGACCAGAAATAAAGAAACAATATTTTTATAGTTTCACAGGAACAGAGACACTGCTTTTAGTTCAACATTCTGTAGAATTTTGCGTTTCTTGATTTCTCAAATTCTTTTTTTTTTTTTTTTTCCCAATACACATGTATAATACCTTCTCTGTCTCAGGTGCTATGCTAGGTCCTGGGTTACCTAGGTTATGTTAAGACTATGTATCTGTCTGCAAGGAATTTATAGTCTGGAGGGAAATACAGATCAGCATCAAAGAATTAAACCACTGTTTCTAAAAAATTGTCATGGATTAAGAGCGAAGTGTTATGAGAGAACATAGAGGGTTCAACTAATGAGGAGTAGGAAAGCTTGCAAGAAGCGCTGTGTGTGTCGAGGAGCAATAAGTTAGAAATTAGTCAAGCAGAGAGGGAAAGGAAAGAGATGCATATAACATGCAAGGGGATTAACATGAAAATGGCTTATAGATAAGCTAAAGGGACACAGATGCATTCTGGGAAATGCAAATCAGTTTAGCTGGAATACTGTGTGCCAGGGGTTGGGAAGGGTGATGCAGGCCTCAGTGAGAGAGGAAGGTGGAAAGGAAAGCAGGCCTCAGATCACCTTGAGTCTTGCAAACTATATCAAGGAATTGAGGTTTTTCAGAGGGCAAAAGAGAGCGATGAAAAGGCATTGGGGACAGATATACTTTATCATCAGTGTCTCCTGCTCCTCATCCTCATTCTCATTGCCATTATCATCCTTTGAACTCTTACTCTGTGTCCTGCAATGAATTCCTTTCATGCATTAATTTTTTATAGTTGTCACCGTGATCTTATAAGAGATGTTCTATTAACATTTCTATTTTAAAAATAAAGAAACAAGCAAAGGAATGTGCTTAATTTTCCCAAGATCATAAGTTATGAAGAAACATAGCTAGAAATTATGTTTGTCTGACATCATTGTCCTTCTCTGCATTCTGCAGCTCTAATGTGAAAAATGACTGCATTTCACAAAGACCATTCAGCCCACAGTGTGCTGCAGAAGAATGTTCGGGATAAAAGCTAAGCTAGAAATGGGGGCTGGTGATGAGGCCATTGTTAGTATTCAGGCATCAGAAGACAGTGGACAGAGGTAGCAGGAATGGAGAAAAGTGCACGTATTCTAAAGATATCTCAGAGGTAGAATGAAGCAGTCTTCGTGATTAATTGAATGTATGCACAAGTATTTCTGGCTTGGCAAATGAATACACATCAGCAAGTGTATTTGTAAAATTTACCTGGTTTATTAGGACTCGAAGAAGGAGTATGTCAGAATGATTAAGCTTATACATTGCTAGGACTGTAGGACTATAAATTGGTACAACTACTATGAAAGGTAACTTACCAGTATCTTTTAGAGTTACAAATATGTATAAATCTGACCCAGAAATTTTATTTCCTGGTGTTTATCCATAAACATACATCTACATTGTATCATAGATACACGGATATACACTGCAGCATTGTATGTAATTGTAAAATAACCAGATGCAAACTAAGTCTCCTTCAGTATGAGATAGGTCAGTCGTTAGGGTAAATGAAATGCTTTATAACCCTTGAAGGTAATGAGGCACCTTTATATGTGAATTTACAGGGAAATATTGTATATAGACATATGATTATGCATGCATGTGAAAAAACAAGTTGCAGAAGAAAGTGTGTATAACAGGCTATTATTTTGTGAAAACCAAGAAATAGGTAGGTAGGTAGGTAGGCAGATATAGAGTTTGATATAGATAGACACTCATAGAATATCTTTTGAAGGATAAAGATACTGGTAATAATACTAGTTGCCTCTGTGAAGGGGAGCTGACTGGATGGCTGAGGACAGACAGCAGAAAAGGGAGAGGCATTTATCCTTCATGGCATATCCTCTTGATGTTGCTTTGTATGCATACATTTCTTATGTTAAAAATTAATAACAAAATAATATAAGTTATAAAAATTCAAAGCAGAACCTACTCTTTTCAAATCTTATCTCTAGAGAAATACATATGAGATAAAGAGAAAAGGTCGTTTCTTCCTTTGGTTTCCTTGTTTATTTAAGGATTTATCTATATATGAAATAAGAGTTTTCACAAGAAAAAGTATATTTCCCCATGATTGACTTATATTCTGCCAAAGTTCTGGAGGTCCTGAAATTCATAATAAAAGTGTGAGACTATAATAAGGTAAAAAGTGAACGTTTGAACTGGTGTTTTTCAGTCATTCAAGCCCTGTTGCTGCTAAGGTATTACATTTTGTTCATTGGTTTATTAACACCTGGAGAGTACTTGGTACTTACACTGAAGAATATGTACACAGTTTAATGAATATACTTTAATTGTTAAATTGGATGTAGGCTAGTGGAGAAAAAGGGGAGATCAGAGAAACCTGAAAAAATGAGGCAAGAATTCACAGAATCTTTGGGCCTTGTGGTGTTCGTTGAATAATTTGGATACGTGCAAGTAGAGGGGAAAGAAAACTTCAGAACTAGAGGAGAATCAGAACTTTGTAGTATAGTCGGGGCTGAGAAATAAGCATTGTAAGCAGGCAAGCTCAACCAGAGTAGGGAATCTAGGTAGATGAATATTGATATTAGTTTATAGGGAAAACAGAAAGCATGGAAAAGGCCTTTATTTGATGTGCTAATAAAAAGGAAGTTGTTCCATTAATAGAAAACTCAAAATATTCTAATATTTACTCAATAATACTTATTTCATTAACATTTATTTTGAATCTCTAGCATAAAAATGTTCTTTTCATACCTAATGCATTTTACTCTTCACTTTATGCCCATTTTCTCTTAGAATGCCCTTGGGGGAATTAGAGGCTATGTATAATACATCATTTAGACAAAATCCAATGAACCATTGGTCTCACCCAGTTTGAAATTATGCTGTAATCTTTAGTATCCCCTTTTGCTCCAAGGTTTCCTTTCTCTAAGCAAAGCAATATGATTCATTTATGTACATTCAATTGTGCTTATGGTCAAAACCTGTAATCATTTTCATTCTTCCTCCAAGCAATTTTCACAGGTTTACTTTCATAAGTATGGAATATAAAAACATGCATTTATTATATGGCAGGGTACTTAAACTGATAATCATGGAATTTTAACATCTTAAAAATATAAAATCATCTTTGTACTCAATGGGACTAGGTTATGAAAATGCTTCTTTTGCTTATATACAATCACTTTACAGAATTTCTCTTAAGTTATGTGCTTAAATGGCAAAGAAATGACAATTAAATGAACATATTAGGATAGAGTATTCTTTTGGGCTGATTTTGAAGCCCAAACTTTCATTCATGTATAAAATGATGAAAAGAATTATTTTGGTAAAGTATAATCTCAATAATCCTTTGTTGTGTTCTAGGGTTGTTCATATATTTAATGAATATGCCAGTGAGGGTTCTTGTATTAAATTCACATGCTACTTTTCTTAACATTGTGTACAGAATGACCTAAAGATTACAATTGTACTTAGGCTTGCAAATTTACAGTCCTGACTGGGCATTCAGGGAAAGTCAAATCACTCCATATATTTTTGAAAAGTTTTTTCTAACATTAAGATGTACCCTCATTAACTGTGTCAAAGAGGCAGATGGTGGCTCTTGGTAATGTGAGAATTTTGGCTGAAGGCTCTGAATACATACTTAAGTGTGGAGGCTGATGTTGGGGCTTGTATAAAGATTGTGAATTATCAAAATGAACAGAAAATTTAAACTAGCCCAAAGATTTTCTCTGGAAAGGTTGCATTGATAAGCAATGAACTATTTAAATATCATTTGAAGGAATAACATACATACTATGAAGGCTTTTGAAAAACATCTCATCATAAAAATGTAAACATAAAAGGCTTTCTTGTGTTATTCAACTCAGTACATTTTTTTGCATGCTTTGTGGGTGCATATATAAAAAATAAATCAGTTATAAAATACAAGTAAAATTAAAAGATGTTGTAATAACAAAATGAATGTCAGACTGATTTTTGTAATCATTGTGAATGGTTACCATGATTTTTTTGTGTTCAAATATATTATTATTTTAAAAGCCTAGGTTTTTAGGGCCGGCCAAGTGGTGTGGTGGTTAAGCGCTGGCTTGGGAAGCCAGCGGCCCCGGTTTAAAATCAGAAAACATGCAATTCTCTAATATTTATTTTATTTTACAAACCCACATTTAATATAAGATTATCGAAATCCAAATTGGTTATTATTGCAAGTAAAGGGCACTGAGAAGACTGCACTTTTTAACAATATTGCCATCATCTTAGGAAGTTTTCCTGAACTTTATGGACTAAAAAGTGACACTTTCTCAAAGAAAAATTGAACTGGACAAAGTACAACAGGCAAGGAAAGCTTAATTCAAGACTATTGCAATAATGGAGAGAGACTGAATTTCACTGTGCTGAAACAAAAGGTTGGAGGGTTTTAGGTGCTGGGGGTGAGCTAGTAGAAAAGTACTGGAGGATATTAGGGGTAGGCTAGTCAACGTGATTAGGCCATCTAGACATGTTTCCTGATTGACACTTATTGAATAGGCTTCTATCCTCCCAGAGACTGGGCAATAGAGTGCTATCTCCTTTGATGATTACATTTCAAAGGGATGGCTCCCAGGTTCTTGAGAAAGACCTTCCTGGATTGTAAAACTGGCTGGAAGAAGATTTACATCTCAAAGAGACCTTGGAAGAATTTAGAATTGCAAGTTTTCTGAAGTAAATGCTCTAAGAAAAGGGAGGTCAGGGGCCGAGAGTCCGGCAGTAGCCTGTCTTATTTTGTTATTATTATTAATTTTTTAGAGGGCAGTGTCACTGGCCCTCATATGTGGGATCCGAACCGGGGCCGCTGGCTTCCCAAGCCACAGCTCTTAACCACCGCGCCACTCAGTAGCCTGTCTAAAGTTTAGTCATGCTGAGGAGAATAAGTGGCTTTCTTGATCAACTCTCACTTATATTAAGTTGTACCATATACACTGACAATATTTGACCATTTTGACCTACAAAATCAATAGTTTCATATGGCGATCTAAGATCCTGGGACGAAATTTCTTGTATGTTATTTCTACATTCTGCAGAACCAAACAAATCTGGAATTGTGTTTAATTATACTCTTTTACTCTAAATGGAATTCGGGATGATTTTATCTGTATTTACCTAAATGTGTGTGTGTGTGTATATATATATACATATTTGTGTGTGTGTGTGTGTGTGTGTGTGTGTATGCTTGTATGTGTGTGTTTATAAAAAACAGGTTAAAAATTAAAGTTGGCAAAAAAGGGGGGAAAATGGTTGGCATAAAAAAGCAGACTCAAGGCCTTGAATATTTCTTAAAGAAATGTAACAAATTTGTTCTAGACCTTCCCCATAAGTAAAAGCAAGAAAAGAAGTATACATTGCATAATGCCACCCAAATCCCCAGGATTAAGGCAAAGCAGAAATTTAGGATAATAGTTTTCCTCGTTCTGAATGCTGACACATTTTTCCTTTCAGGGCTCAAAAGCATAACATTTTTCTGTTGGCAATATTCCACTAAACATCATAGCTGATTACACAGGCCTGGTTTTTGCTTGTTTACTTATTATTTTCTTCAGTGATATCCCTTAATGCAAACACTTGGCAAAAACCCCAAAATATAATTCAGTAAAATTAATTTGGTTAGGTATTAAAATAATGATATCCAGATACACAGCTATCTAAAGACAGAATTAAGACTATGTGGAAGAAAGTATTGCATCAGACAATATTATATATATCTATCTCTGTCTCTATTTCTACCTCTTCCTCTATCTCTGTCATCTATATCATCTATAGCTATATTTGTATCATCTGTATCTATATATAACTGAACCTTCATAAGAATCATGTAGTACAGATTTTTGAGAGTTTGAAGTTGCCATGTCATTAACAGATGTAAGTCCAGATGCTCTAACAATTAGCCAAGGGCAGGATGGACTTGAAAGCCTCTTGTGGAATGTAAGGAGGCAGTTTAGGATGTGGACCTTATAGCTGCTTACTCCACTTGCAGTCAGCGTCTATTGAAATTAGAATCCATTAGAATTATCGTTCTTTCTCAGTTCCCCTATAGCTTATTCATGTGCCCTTGTACTTACACAGCAGTTTTCAGAGTGCCTTTTATTTTGTTTCATTTTTTTACCTGATAGCGTGTATGTTTTAGACAGTGAATTCTTTATGTGTAAAGACTATTTTATTCATCTTTGTATCCTTAGTACTTGGAACCTGGTAAATAGGGCACACAAAATATTTGTTGGTTCTATGAATGATTTAGGAAAACTGAAGAAGTTTGCTATTTAAAATTATATATCGAATATGTAAAATTACCAATGTGCAATGGACTAATTCCACCGCCTGCTGCCCCATGTTTGCCACTTCGCAGTTGGTACAGAATCAAAATACTGAGGGTTAAGTTCACAAAGTCTTGAACATGATGGCAGACAATGCTAGTTTTCTTCCAATACTGTTTTACCCCCTTCCTTTCTAATAGACCCCTTAGTTTGTAGTTGACCTGATGGCTTCCTAGAATAATGGCTGCCTTTTCCAGTCTCCTTTAGAATAAGAGTGGTCAAGTGACTAAGCTCTGGCCAATGAAATGCAAGTGGAAATGTCATGTGTAAATTTTAGGAAGCCTTCTTCTTTCTGCTGGCTGAAACACAGACACACTTGCTGGAGCTCAGCAGCCACGTGGAACATGAAGGGGACCACATGTTGAAAATGGTGCAATGATAAGAAAAGATCCCTTATCACTGGTGTCCATAGAGTTGCCATGTCTGCCTTGGACTTCTTGAAACTCAGGCCTTTTTTATATGACAGGGAAATAAACTCTGTCTTTTCTAAGTGTCATTGATTTTAGATTTTTTTTGAAATTTGCAACCAAACCTAATGGTAGTAGTTTGGGCATATCTTTTTTAGAAATCCTTCCCAAATTCATAAGACTGGGCTGGAAGCCCCTCTTCTCTGTTCCCATATACTCCGTGTAAACTTTTATTCGCACACTTACCCTATTTTATTACAATTATGTTTGTTTTTTTTTAATATAAGACATTCTTTGAAGGCAGGAACAATGTCTTATTCACGTGTCATTCATCTTTATCCCTGAGCTACACCTAGGATAGTGCTCGTGGACATAGTATATGCTCAGTAAATGTTTGTTTAATTAAACAGTACTGTATTAATAACGGAACTAATTCAACTTCCTCGCATAGCACCATGGGCTTAATTGTACCCTCAGAAGATTTTGGTTCAAGATCGGAGGACACTGTACACGGGAGGGGCTCAAGAAATAGGGTGTGGGCGTGTGTGTTATGTACACGTGCTACTTACCTTCCACATGTTATTTAGCATAAATTATTCACTCAGATATAGTTGTGAATGATTTTTTGTTAAATCTTTGGACTTGATAATATTCGTGCCATGGGACTCCTTTTTTAGTATCTGTTCTGAGCTAATCAAGATCTTTGTTATGATCTTTTTATCACAAGTATATAAAACTGAGCATAACTGATTGACTGTATGGTGAATAAATGTGGTGCCTCTAAAAACACATCCTGTTCTTTCCTTGAATGAACAAGGAATTACCTACAGGAATAACATTACCTTAACTTTTCAGTTTAAAGGTACAGCAGTCAACTCATCATTTATCTTTGGTTTATGACATGTCTTATATTTTAAGAAAAAAAAATTCACATTTTCTTTTGGGTGTCTTACCATGATGCACTACTGACCTCGTTGAAATAAATCTGAAAAGTCCTACAGACCAGGTTCAATACACATCACTTTCTCCTTTTTCCTTATAGGTCTTCTCAAACTGTGAGTGACTCAGTGGTTTGTGCATCATTCCAGTAGCAAAGCTATACTTCTCAGTTATCTTGTCCACTGGACCTACTCTCCCTATTCTGATATCAAGAGAAGACTGCCCCACAAGACTCCTTCCTACATTGCTGCAATGTCTGTATCTAATTTATCATGGTAAGTGAATTATTTTCTAACCTTAAATGCAAATAACTGTGTATCCAGAAGCAGTATTTTGAAGTTGTAATGTCAGAACTGGAGCAGGGAGAGAACTTTAAACATCTAGGTAATAGAGATTGTTGTGTTATGTTAGGGTGAAGAAAGCAACCTAGAGTGAAAAGGTTGATACTTTCTGCACTGTGGTGTCTGGGGACTCTGGAAAGGGTTCAAGCCTCACACTGAATCTCAACATGCCCTGGGGGAGAGAGGAGTGGGAATAACATAGACTTTCAGTGTTCCTATGTACTGTTCATTCCCAGATGCAGGACTAATAAGCTGTAAGGGTGGAGCTAAGGGTGGGATAGACTTGTCTCATCAGTACTTTTCTCAGACTTCCTATTTCAACAAATCTACCCACATCAAACTAGACAGAAATCAAATACTGAAAGTAAAATTCCTTTATAGGTTCCTAGCTAAAGAGCTGGCATTCTGAATGGTCTTTGACTTACAGTTCATGTTTAAAAGCTGTTTGTGATTAAAAAAAAAAAAAAAAGTATGAAGTTTTGTTTTTTTTTGAGGGCAGTGTCACTGGCCCCCGTATGTGGGGCCCGAACTGAAGAATTTTTTTTTAGCAAATAATCAACAATTTTTTATAGCAATCAAGAACAATACTAGCAGGGATGAATTTGAAGCCATTTTATTGAACTTTGGACGTTTTTATGTATAAAAGAGTTGAATAAGTGATATCATACACATTCATAGTATTCAATATGTAAATGGAAGAAAAATGTAGTAATCTTTTCTGATTTTGTAAGAACCTATTTCATCCTTGTCTTCAATTTGTTCTGAAAATATAGATAGCATTAGATTAAAGAGTGGTTTCTGCAACTTAGCTCCATGAATTTATTTTTGGTTAAGGAAGCAATTTTTTTCAGGCAAAGGATGGAATTATTTGTTTAGATTTAGAGTGGTATTTCTGAAGGACCTAATTTTTATGGACTCCCTAGAATATGCCTTCGGATCCCTACTGGGTGGTAATGATCTCAGCTTGAAAAAAAAATGAATTAAAGAAGCTAAAATATATTCTATAAAAATAAATGAGGGCCAGCCAAGTGGCACGATGGTTAATCGCTGGCCTGGGAAGCCAGCAGCCCTGGTTCGGTCCCACATATGAGGGCCAGTGACACTGCCCTCAAAAAAATAAATAAATAAGTAAATAAATGAAAAAGTATTTAAATTGTGAATTATTACAAGATGTGTGTTTATATTATTAAAAGAAAAAAAACTACACAGTTTCTGTAGAACTTATATACTCCTTTGAACCCCTGGTAAGTATTAAGGACACATTTATTTAAAGGAATTCTGTCTCTGGCAAATGTGTATGAGAGGTGACTCCTCAAAAAGCAGGCTGGGAGGGAGATGGGGATGAGGAAGAAGGGGAAGGGATTAGACAGCAAAAATAGGCAACTACAATATTGCCACAGGGATATGACAGACAGTTCGGGGAATATAATAATGTTGTAAATACTTTGTGGGGTGTCAGATGATCACATGTCTTGTTAGGGAGACCATTTCATGGATGGAGTAGAGCCTTGATCACTGCACTGTATACCTGAAGCTGAGGTTGTATAATATTGTATGCCAGTTATAATTGAATATATAGATAGTCACGGGATGTGGATTATACTGTGGAAGGGAGTCAGAGGAAGTATAATAGATATGTATGATATGGGGGGGAGGAGTGGGGTGGCGAACTGGGGGAGGGGGGTTGTCACTGAGGGATAAAAAGTATAACTATTGCACTGTGTTGTTCACCTGAAACTAATTTCAAAAGAGGAATGTTTATTTCACAATAAAAGAATTAAAAAAAAAAAAAAGCAGGCTGCATGCCAAAGAAGGGAAAGAAAGAGAAGGAGGAAGGGGAGGTGACAGGGGAGGAGAAGCAGGGTAAGGGGAGAGAAGATGAAGAAGAAGGAGAGGGAGATTAAAAAATAGATACGATCCTCATATATCAACATAGGGTGTGGTATGGCCTGGTTTATAGAGGCCAACACTGGAGCTTGTCCTTGGTATATATATCAGTTAACAGCTGCCTTGATGTGATGCAATGATTTGATTAAGGGCCATCCAAAGTACTGTGAACTCCACAAAAGGGAAGATTGTATGTCATACCTCCAGTCACAATTTAGTAGACGTTCTATAAATTCATGCTGTATAAATGAGTGAATAAATGCAAAGCAGGTACTTTAATGGTAAATGAGTGTTTTCATTCTAAAAGAAAATTTTAAATTGCGGGAGTATCTTATAGGATCCACATATGTGAAAGTTGTTAGAATTCTTTGCATTTCAAAACTTCAAATTTTATTGAAATTATTCTTGAATACTTTCATTCAGCAGTATCCTTAATTCTGGCTATAGCTAATGATCCACATTAGATTTCCATACAGGCTCTCATTGTTTATTTTATCAGTGTCACTCCATCATACAACTGTGTGGATGGGGTTTGGCATCTCCATTCTCCCTCTTAGTATTTGAGCTCCCCATGTGCTGGTAAGGAAGTTTAAGAAGGAAATATAATATATGCAAAACAAATCACTGATTTATTTCACTTACAGTTTAGAAATCATTAACCTTTTTTTCATATTAATGTTTGTTATTCTTCTGTATTTCCTAACATTTCTAATTTATATGTTGAAAACTTTGTCCTATATACAGTTGAATAGATGTGGAGTAACTCCTCAGTTTTCTGTGGGAATTCCTCAGAGCTACATTAATTATGCAAAATTGTTGTAGTCTAGGGTCTGGCTCTTTGTTTTGAAATCCAGAAGCTGAGGTATGAAAACACTAACTGACATTGTAAAATCAACTGGGTTGACAGATTATTAATTTAAAATATGATACGTAATTTTAAGTGCACAGGATGCTTGATTTGGCCTGACCAGTGAGGCCTGTAACTGTGGGACGAAACGGCCTAGGGATCTAAGTCAGAAGTCTGGCTGATATTGCATCATCATCACAAGGAGAGCTATATGCTTCCAATGCTCAGAGGAATCAGGAGAGAGCACACCTGGTGAGATATGTCTGTCACTAAGGATGTATTTGCCAGACACCCCATCTGCTTCTCAGGGCAGCTTCTTCATGGCTGGGAGTCAGAGTAACACTGTCAGTGTTTGTGTCTGTGATGCTTTTGAATTCCACGTCTGCCAAGCAGTTTCTCCTCTGCTTGGCTTTCTTATTAATGTCGCCAATGAATATATAGTCCAAACCTTCTTCAGCCTGTGAACAGTTTGCTCTGCCTACTGTGATATTCTACACACCTGACCACATCCATGTAATGATGTCTTTATGGGAAGGCTGGTGCCTAATTGTCATTCCCATATCAACCTAGGAATTTAGAAAATATAGGTTAAGATACTTACATTCATATTTACAATTACCCAAGCAATGCTGCCAGCTTTTAAATACCCAGTAGAAGAAAATTGCCTTTTTATATATTAAAACAAACAAATAAACTTTCTTGCTCTAGTAGTTATGTGTATGACCCTTGAGAAAAGCTTAAAATAATTGGTCTTTCTGCAGAATTTCAAAAAGAAATGCAATGTAGGAAATTTCCATGTTTCTAGAAAACAATGCAGTGTCGATCAGGTAAGGAGAATGGTGGGAAATGATTATAAGAGTCACATGGTGACTTACAACAGGTGTTTCATGGATATTCCTGTTTAGTAAATAAATACCAGAGGGAGACAAGGATTAAGGTGATGTTGGTTGAGATAGAGATAAAGGGCTGTACAGAATCAGCTGCAGACATCCATGAACAGGTAAGCTCATAGCAGAGGTAAACAGGGGACATGAACAGGCACAAGGAGGTGAAAAAGGCTCCTGTCTTTATAGCACAAGGGGGTAAGTGATGTGATGCCCAGGAGTGCTTAAAAGGACTTTTAGTTCTTCCTTCCCTGATAATCACCCTCGACCCCTCCTTCAAAAAATATTTTTATAACATATATATAGTATAAAATATATACATGCTATATATATAACACATATAACATTTTAAAACATATAATTTTTACAACATGGAAGCTAAGTAAATATGACAGAGTAAACATGTATATGACATTAACCATATACCAGGCACTTTTTTAGACACTCACAGATATTAACCCACATATTCCTTCTAATAACCATGTTAGGCATGTAGTATTATTATTTTTGCATTTCCATGAATAGAAAACTTAAGCACAGAAAGTGAAATAACTTGCCCAATGTGACACAGCCTGGAATTAGTGGAGTTAGGAAATGAATGGAGGCAGCCAGGTGGTGCTTCTAACCACCAAACTACTGGTGTAAAAACAGAAACCATTCGTGTCAAAACGATACCCATGCTAAATGCATATGGCTTCAAGGCCAGTGCCCTACCTCCTACTTCCAACTGGAAGGTGTTCCTTAATTTCCTCCAAAATAGACAGATATCCCAGAGCCTCTTATGGAAGGGAGGAAGTATCTGGACCTGGGAACACTTTCAGGCATTGGGAAAGTATTGAGGGAGGGGTGTGTGGTCAGGGGAAGATCCCTCTAATCTCCTAGGAGAGGTAAGGAGATTGTTGACATCAGAAACATAGTTGAACTGCCAAAATTATGTAACATGAGCTACCTAAACTACAAAATATGAATCTTAGTTCCGTTTGTTATGTTACAAGCTAGACATTGTCAGTTTTTCATCATGATACAAAAGAAGCACAAGAGAAAGATATCAGCACTTTGCTATACACCCACTGAAATGGCTCTTCAACTGCCCATCATATAGAGGGCCTCCACTGAAAAATCCAGTACTTTCTATCCTCCCACACCTACCACACCCTCAGCTTTTATTATTTTAGTATTACTGTACATATGTTTAGTATTACTGTACATATGTTAACCAGTATTTGGAGAGAGAGCCTAGTAGTAGCTCAACTGATTTTGCCAAATGACATTTTTTTCACTCCAAATTGTGTTTCACTGTGATGCCTGCACACGCTTCAGTCTTTGTCCACAGCATCTTAAAGACCGTGTGGCTCCTGGAGTGAAATTGCTTTAACTAGAACCAAGTATAGGCTAAAGAAGACATTATATGAACCTAAGAAGCCCAGCAGCCAGTCAAAATCTATTGATTGTCTGATACCAAAACTTGGTAAAGATAACACACACACACAAAACTACAGACCAATATCTCCAATGGATATAGATGCAAATATCCCAGACAAAATACTAGCAAATCAAATACAACAATACATTAAAAATATTATAGATCATGATGAAGTGGGGTTCATTCCAGGGGCTCAAGGATGGTTCAACATATGCAAATTGATCAATGTGATACACCAGATAAACAAAATAAAGGCTAAAAATCAAATGGTCATATCAATGGATGCCTAAGAAGCACTTGACAAGATACAACATCCATTTATGATTAAAACAATAAAATAAGTGTAGAAGGAAAGTACCTCAACATAATAAAAGCCATATAGGACAAACTCTCAGCTAATATCATACTTAAGGATAAAAAACTAAAAGCTTTTCCTCTAAGACAGAAAAAGGCAAGAACCATATGATTGCACTCATATATGAGATATAAAACTGAAATCAACAAGTGAACAAGACAAATAAGCAAAAACTCATGGACACAGACAACAGTTTAGTGGTTACCAGAGGGTAAGAGAGGAGGAGGGAGGTAGACGAGGCTAAAGGAGATCAAATATATGGTGACGGAAAATTTGACTATAGGTGGTGAACACACAATGCAAATACAGTAATACCTTGGTTTGCGAGCATAATTCGTTCCAGAAACAAACTACTCGTATTGCAAGACATCGCTCATTTACCACATTAAAATGTATTAGAAATGTTTGCTCATCTTGCGGAACACTCGCAAACCATGTTACTCACAATCCAAAGTTTTACTATATATAGATGATGTATTACAAAATTGTACACTTGAAACCTATGTAATTTATTAACCAATGTCACCCCAATACATTCAATAAAAAAGATTGTAATGGAAAAAAAAATCTATTGATTGTCTATAACGTGCCATGCCCGGTGCTAAACCTAGGGATGCAGTGCTCATGAGAAGTAACAGCTACTCTCACAGGAGCTCATATTTTAGCCAGGAAGACTAAGTCAGCAAATAACTGATTTTATGTGGTAAGTGCCCTAAAAGGTATGTTCAGGATGTTTGGGAGAACAAAATGGATATTTTTTTTTTTCCTGCTTGAAAAGAAATGGCTTATTGTTTAGGAATACAAATACATCTCTTGTAGTTAGTTCTAAAAATAAATATGTTAATTTCAAATAGCCAAACACTACAGAAAATTATAAAGCAGAAATACAATGTGGCCTAAATTGTACTGTTCATAGAAAACCACTGTTATAAATGCTGAGGTATATTTTTTTTTTTTACACATACTCGCATAGTTTTGCAGAAGTGGACATTAACCACGCGAAGCATTTGGCCATCTCCTTTCACTGAAGTTTCTGTGACCATCTCTGTATTTGATGGGTAGAGAGTAACATCATGTCATGTAAAGGCTGGGTGACATTGTCTAGCAGTAGTGTTATTTATTTCACCCATCTGGACTGGGTCTGCATATGTTTTCTAATTTTCTTTTTTCATATTATAAATACTTCTATTATGAGGAAAATTATTTTCATATTACTGGTCACAAGTTCTGTGCCATTCAGGGTACCTGGTGAGACCCCATCTTGTTGTAACTCCTGGATTGCACACATCAAGGCTGTAGAGAAGATGTGTATTTATGAGAAACTGTCTCATCATCTCCTTTTTTTTGTTTTAGATAAGGACCCATCATGTATGCTAACTCTTTTCACCAGATGTAGTCCCTCATAAGCATCAAAAATGTGCTGATAATTGTCAAAGAAATATTTACTTACGGTTAACTAATAGAATTTTATCAGATGTCAACAAAATATTCTATCATGCATACCCATAGATGGGAAATATAACAAAGTATGAATTGTGTAAATTATTGTTATATTTACTAAATTTGTAAGTGAATGGTTTTTGTTGGATATGCCTATGATATAAAATGCTATTATGAGTATTGCAGAGTTTAACACTGCTCTACTCAGAGATGAAAACTAATTTGAATTATCTTCCTTATCCAAATGTAATAGTGTAATAGAATCTTAGAATTGAAAAAGATGCAGAATTAGAAGTGTAGATCCTTTGCTTTGTCAGATTATTCACATTATGCATAATATTTTTTTAATCTAAGTTCTTTAATGATTTAATCAATAGTGAATCCTTCCTTATGATTCTGTGGCATCTGCATTTAGGAGGAAAAAAAGTCTAGAAGCAGAGAAGCAGCCTATTTATTCTAAGGGGGGTGGGGTGGGGAACTGGGCTTTCCTTAAAAGTTGCCTTAGCCACTATTCTGCAAACAACTTGTGCTATTTACACTGTTCAACAGCAGCTCTCAGGGACAGTATTTGCAGTGGCAGAGGAAGTAGAGACTTGCATTGTCTTCATTTTTGGATTGCACAGAACCCACAAAGGGGAAAATGTGAATAAAGTAGATATTGCAAGGGAAGTTTCACAGTAAAAGATAAAAGTCAGAATTGTCAATAGCTTATTATTAGAGAAAAGGGTTAAAAGGAAAAGGTTAGATGTAAATATAAAGCTAATGTTTCTAACTGGAAAGAGAAAAAAAAGATGAAGACCTTCCGATGGATAGGAAAATCTTAGTTGGCGAGATACTGTATTTCTCTGCGTGGTAAGTGCCTGTTAAATGAATGACTAATATGTTTAGGTACTGGGAAGGGGGAGTGGGTTTGAGAGCATTAAACTTAAGAATCTTCATGTAGGTGGGGCTGTTCAGCTTGTAAAGGATAGAGCCAGAGCTTAGCAGAAGAGTAAGTTGAGTTTAAAGAAGCATAAATAAGGCTCAAATAACCTAGGAGAGGCAGAGGGGAGAGAATAATATAGCCAAAATGAAAACTCAAGAGAAGTAAAAATGTGTCACAGTGTGGTGATTTGGATGCAAGTCAGTTTACTGAATTCTGAAAAATCCCAATATGTATTTCTAGTCATAATATGCCTTTTCAAATAGAAATCACTTCATTAGTAACATGATTGATACTATTTTGATGTGGGCTTGACACTCGAAGTAAACACATATTTGTAGACCTCCTGACCATTTTTTGGCTATGCGCCTTTAAAAATAGCTTGTTAAAAAATTAAACATTTAGGGCCGGCTGAGTGGTGCGTTGGTTAAGTGCTGGTTTGGGATGCCAGCGGCCCCGGTTCGGATCCCACATATGAGGGCCAGTGACACTGCCCTCTACAGCTAACAACAGCTCCACCTGGAGCTGGGCTGTGCAAGTACAGGCTGCAGCCCCTGCTGCAGTGGGCTGCCATGGGCTACAGTGAGTGGCCGACAGCCAGCGTGAGCTGCCAATAGCCGCGGTGAGCGACCATCCAGGCGACTGATCTGCCTCATCCGGGAAGAGCACAATGATGATACCACCATGGGCCAGTGAGTGAAGCAACATCCTCCGCAACTAGACTGAAGAACAAAAAGACAGCAACTTGTCTGTTCCCCTTCCCCAATTCCTCAATAAAATCTTAAAAAAATAAAATTAAACATTTATAGGAAACCTGAATATTTTTCTCCATATATCAACCTCAAAGTCTTGCTCCTTGAATAGTCAGATAATTAGTGAAATGGAATATTTTATTTTTGTTCTTAAGCACTAATGCCAACCATACATGAGTCACATTTGGAAGAAAATTGTTTGGTAAGGTTTGATCTCCTTAGAGGAGTTTGCTTTCTTGTGAAGTTAATGAGTGTGAGGTTGCAGGTTCAATTCCCACAGGAACCAATTAGTTTCACTCTCTGATAGTCAAGGCTACACCTGTAACTTTGACCAGCACTTCTTCCCACCCTCCTTTGGTCATAAGTCATTGGAAACAGTTGATTGATCATCACCAATTCACAGTCAGTATAAGGAATGAATATAAACAAGAAAATCACATGGTTTCAGGGATTCATATAGGGTCATATGTATCATCTTCCTTTTGAATATCATCCATGCCTATAAATATGCTTTGAAATATGTCTTTTCATCATTCTCAGAGGAATCAAAATTTATTCTCATGTGAAAGAACTACAGTGAATGATCACAGCACTATTACCATGGACTGTGGAAGCTTTAACATAAAACTGGGCAGTTCATTCCAACCTTAAAGCTAGAATTATTAAACAACAGCCTGCTTTGGACTTGAATAATTAAGATAAAGACCAGTGAGTGGTCTATGAAATAATTTTAGTAATTAAAATCATTATGAAGGCTTAGGTATGTTATTTTCAGCAGGATCAAAGTTAAATTGACTGTGAATTCGTAAACATTTTTTGCCTTTGGTGTAGAAAATTTTCAATGATTTGTGTTATCCTGGCATATACGAAGTGGGACAATTAAGTTTGCAAACTCATCCTAGAAAAAGTGCTACGTACCTCATTGCTGAATATCACTACAGTTACCTTCGAAGTACTCCCCATGGGAAGCTATGCACCGATTCCAGTGCCTAGTCCACCCTTCAAAGCAATTTTGTAAGTCTTTCTCTGGAATGGCCATCAGAGCTGTCATCGTATTACCCTTGATGTCCTTTATGTCATCAAAAATGTTTTTCTTTCACTATTTCCTTTATCTTTGGGTAAAGAAAGAAGTCATGGGGGGCCAGATCAGGCGAGTGGAGGCGGGGGGGATGTTCAATACAGTTATTTGTTTACTGGCTAAAAACTCCCTCACGGACAGTGCCTTGTGAGTTCGTGCATTGTTGTGATGCAAGAGCCATGAATTGTTGGGGAAAACTTCAGGTCATTTTCGTCTAACTTTTTCACGTAGCCTTTTCAGCACTTCCAAATAGTAAACTTGGTTAACTGTTTGTGCAGTTGGTACAAATAAATAATGAATAATCCCTCTGATATCAAAAAAGGTTAACAAAAGTGTTGCAAAAGTTTGTGAACTTGATTGTCAGACCTTGTATCTCCCACCCTCCTTTTGTGTTTGTTTATTTATTGGATTTTATTTCTTTGTTTATTGTTACTTGTTTTTAAGATTGTGAGGAGAGTTCACCATGATTTTTAAAGCGATTACAGTTTGATGAAACAAAAATCACTTTTTAACCCAATTTAATTGTCACAAAGAGTTAGATTCATTCATTTATACTTCAAGTTGTGTTCCTTTTTAAAGAATAGGTTTGATGTTAATATTATTCCTGTGAAGATAGATAAGTTAGTATAGTTTAATTTTATGTAGACTGGCATTACATTATTTTTATGTAAATTAGAAGATATTTTCTTATATTTATATTGACCATTTCTTCTTTCAACAAATATTTTTGAGTGTCTACAATGTATAATTTTCAATGGTGTGGATAGGATGACGAATGAAACAGATTTCCTGGTGTCATTAAGCTTACATTCTGGTGCTAAAGACAGATATAAACAGAGAAACTAACATATTTTATAATACTAGATAGTGATACATATTTTGAAGAATAATCAGAGTAAAAAGAGTGATGGGAGTGAGGAACTGGTCAAGAAAAGCCTTTTGGACAAAGTGGCATTTAAGCAAAGAGGGAACGAGCTTTACGACTCTTAGAGGAAACTGTTTCAAGCAGAGCAACAGAGGGACCTAGGACTTGAGACTGAAATCTACCTGGTGTATTTGAGAACTATCAAAAAAGCCAGTGTGGTGGCTCCCTAATTGGATTGCAGACCAAAGTTCATATGAAATATAAATGTAGTGAAATTCAGTGAGTATTGAGAGCAGTGTCTTGGTTCGATTTCTATTTCAAAAGGAACGCTCTGTGGTCTTCAAATTTTGTGAAAATAATTTATATTCTTAATATAAACACTCAGCAGATATGATTAATAAGATATAATGAAAGAAAAAATAGAGGTTAATGAAATCCGTTTTTCAAAAATATAACTTGAATCTCATTATCATCCATTTTATAAGATTCAACAAATCTGATACATCTGAATGATTAAGGACATGCCATAAAAAGGGATTTCACCTATTGAAATATTTTATCTTGCAATAAGGAGTTTTACATTATATGAATGAATGTTTTTGTAAGTTGTGGAAATTAAGATGATCAATTATCCAACTTATACTTTACATTTATTTTTAAACCTCTCCCCCCAAACTTTAAGGCTATTTTCAATACATAAATACGAACATGCATTACGCAATGAAGTATCTATTCTGTACTGATTGTTTAGTGTGTGTGTGTGTGTGTGTGTGTGTGTGTGTGTGTGTGTGTGTGGTTTTGTAAGGAATCTAATGTAATATAATATCCATCCTAGTGCCAACACATGTTTTGGAGAGACTGTTGGCATAAAATTAGTAGGTGTGTTTTCTTGGGGAAAAAAAAATTCAGCGTTATTCTAAAATTATGACCTTTCTACTCTTTTGGTGGTAAAATATGGTTTCTTTTATAGTATTGTTTATATAGATAGAAGTTAGGTTGTTTTTCCTTTTTTAGGCCTTTACTTGACAAAATAGAAGTTGGAAACAGTATTGATCCCACTGCTTCTCCATCGTGTGTGTGTGTGTGTGTGTGTGTGTGTGTGTGTGTGTGTGTGTTAATTTAATTGGACCATAAAGCCAAAATGCCTAGAAGTTCTCATGTACTGGGAATTTTTTCAAACTGGCTTGAACCCAAAGAGTTAATTGTCAATGGTATGATCCAGATCACAGAAGAAATCATTCATGGATATCTGCTGCCTTCATTTGGCATTGTGGGGCTATAGATTCAGTGTATTGAAAATGCTTGAAAATGACTTTATTATCTAGAATGTGGTAAAATAGTCTTGCAAGCATATATATCCAATCTGTTGGATTCTTCTTTTACTAGATTTATGCAATCTACTGCCTACGCAAGGAGGCATGGTTAATCCATCCTTCTTCCTGGATCCACCTTTACCATTTGATATTAGGGAGTATCTCTATATACATTTACTTCATTCCTGGTATTTATTTTTAGTCATATTTAACATTGATGCATTTTCCTTCTCTTTTTCTTTTTTTGAGGGCAGTGTCACTGGCCCTCACATGTGGGACCTGAACCGGGGCTGCTCAGCGCTTAACCACCATGCCACTGGGCTAGCCCTTCCTTCTCTTTTGCAATAATTACATTTTCTTTACCAGATCATGTTAACATTTCCTACTGTTGTTATTCAGCAAACACACTTTTTATTATGGACAACATCAGTTTGTTGCTCAAAGTTACTTCATTTGTGAAAGTTACTCCCAAATAACAAAAAATACCTATATATAGTAATAACTAGGCTTTGAGCCTTTGAATGTGTTTTGATTCCACAGAATTTGAAAAGTTAAATACTCTCATATTAACATTTACAGAGGTCACATAAATGATATTTGGTGAGTTTAAATTTTGAATTATAGACGCCAGTTGAACTTAAGTGAAAATTTTCCTTTGATCTAGGTCAGCTTAGATAAAATGGTGCATGATTTTACAACTTCAGTGCTAAGTGTCCGGAGCAGCCCAGCACCGCAGCAGTAGAGAGACTAATTTCCTCTGACCGGTGACTTCCTAAAGAGCCTAAGTGCCCCAGATCTCCCTATTTCAGTTGAGAGCTTGTGGTAGAAAGTGGAGGTTCTGAGACATCCGCCATCTTTTCCAACTGATAAATTTCACGTAGGAGGGATATGATTCTTCCAGATGGGTTTTTTCAGCTTTATGCACACTAGCTTTGTAGACTCCTTCTGTAACTGAAAATTGGTTTTACTCCAACATTTGACAAAAAATTAGATTAGGTTAACTACTCTTTGGTTTTAGATTAGTGATACCAAGTGCTTTCGTGAATACGACAGAAAAAAATTGAAATGCAAACTAATTAGTGTCACTGGGAGCATTTTCATGTAGACATTTTCCCTGAGGTTTTTATAGTATCAGAAAATTACATTCAGATACAGAATTTGCATAGAATGAGTCTCATTGAAAATTTTATGATCTTTTTAAATCCATAATAGTCTTTTTAATGTTTGTATGGAAAACTAGCTAGATAGTTGAGATGACTGTACAGATGATGATATGAAAAGATTTGAAAAGCATCTATTAATTGAGTTGCCTGTTGCAAACATTCATTATATTTATTACCCTGGGTTCTTATGAACTGAGTAAGAGAAGGTAATTTTCTTGAAGTGATGATTTGCTTAATGTCTCTCCATTCATTTTGTTTCAAGTTCAGATTTTAAGCATTTAGAGAATAAAACACATATACAATGCTTATTCTATTTGACAGGTTGTAAGTGTGATGGATTGAAGTCAGGCATGGAGCTATAGCTGTTATCAGAACATATATGATGAGATAGATGAAACTGTAGCTTCCCAGTTAGAATGTATCTGGACAGCCGGCTGCTAGGATAGAGATGAGGTCATTCTACGCATTGTGGGCACCTGGTCAACTCAGCAGGTGCTTTGCACTCACAAATGGCTGATGGTTCAACAGAGCATTCAGTCTGCGGTCCTACCCCATATTGTAATGGAGAGTTCTGTGTGGGTGGGAAGATTTTTGATGTAAAAAAAAAAAAAGCCCGGGGCCGGCCAAGTGGCACGGTGGTTAAGCGCTGGCTTCGGAAGCCAGCGGCCCCAGTTCGGTCCCACATATGAGGGCCAGTGACACTGCCCTCAAAAAAACAAACAAACAAACAAACAAAAAAAGCCCAACATTGGAACAGGAGGAAAGTGATTCGACTGCCATAAGGTTGTCCTGTTACTGATGTATGCAGATATTTGTCACTGGGCATGGAGGAGTTTTGTGGCTAAAATTTCAGCTCTTAGTTATAGCTCTGGCTTATGTGAGCTAACATGAAAACTTTTTTTGAGATTTAAGAAAATAAAACAGCTTTGTTTCCATTCTGTGCTCTTTATTTGAACCTGTACACTTTGGGGAAATTTCCTCAGATCAATGTTCTGACATCTTCTGCCCTTTCTAGCTGTCTTTTCTTATCATCATAAATTATTGGCTGACATTGACAGGGCATTTGCCTAAAATCCTAGGCCATTTTCTTCAAGGAAGCTGTGAAGTCATATAGGGCATTGGTCAAAAATAGGGGTTCATAGATTAGGGCTAGTCAGGACGAAGCATCTTTTTTTTCAAAAGGAGAAAAATGAGGATAATATTGGTCTAATTTTGTTAAATTTCTTTCTTTAATCTGAAATGATATAGTATGTGATTATTTGGTTTCATGCAGTGGTCTTCCTTTTATGAAATGAAGGTGAAAGAAAAAACTATTAAAATTGTAATACTCAATACATACTGAAAACAAAGGATGAATACAAGTCATGTTTGACTTCTGCAATTACAAGAGGTGCTCAAAGTGGTTACCATCAACGTCTAGACACTTCTGATTATGGGCAACTACTGCTTGAGCAGCATTGACCAAAGTGTCCATTTGTATATATTTTTTGGCCCCTGCTCAGTATATGATGATTATGTGCCTAATTGACAAAAGCAGAAATGGTTAGCCCAAAAGTAGGCCTCCAATTCTAATTTTCAAATTTATGGTTCTATAAATCTAAAAGTCTGGGAGCTACTGATCTATTTAAGCTTGTTACCCAAATCATGAACCCCATCAACAAAACAAGTGGTAATCCAACCTTTCCTCAAAACCCTTCCTGTGACTTCTTAGCCTCATGGACTGCCCATTATGATTATGGGCACTTCTGATTATTACAAGTTTTCCCCTACATTGGATCTAAGGCTGCTACTCTAATTGCTATTTTTAAATTTTACCTAGAGACATATACGCTATGTCTAAAATAACATTTTCCCGTGTGTCTTCTAAACACCACTAATTCCATAGCATTTGTTAATAGGCATCATAAGGAAGTGGGGAAACCACAGCCAAACTATTTGGGGAAACAATCATTCAAACAGTAGATTATTTAATTTCAGTACTTCACAAATTTTTCATTGGGTCAATTCATACAACAGATATTTATTGAGCAGTTATACTATACATGGCAGGCAATGTTCTATCTGCTAACCTCTACTGGAAATATTTAAGAGGAAGATACAATAATCTGGGTTTCTCAAATTTAGACTGTAGAATCTTTTTTCTTTCTTATAGTTGATGTTATTTGGGACAGCACTAAAATCATTAGGTAAAAGCTATCTCCATCTCATCCTCTCCCTTTCTTTAAAGTTTCTTAAAGAAGACATGTTGATTCCTTTAACCTGTACTCAGTTACATGATTTCTAAACCCTTCGGCTCCTACCCTGAGCATGTCTTACTTTGTGTTTGCTTCTGTTGAAAACATGGTGATAACTGAACACACAAACCAGGCCTGGGTTGACCTAGTGCATTATGGGACTGCTTTCTGGTTGTATATTCCTGTAAGTACACCAAGAGCTCGTTTTT
The DNA here is from genome assembly GCA_033961575.1 of Aselliscus stoliczkanus. Taxonomy (NCBI): domain Eukaryota; kingdom Metazoa; phylum Chordata; class Mammalia; order Chiroptera; family Hipposideridae; genus Aselliscus; species Aselliscus stoliczkanus. Next base: position 26,493,466 of record CM066731.1, on the reverse strand, counting down.
GGTATGTATTGGTCTGTTTTGTTTTAGCTAATTTTACCATGTGGTTATCAAATGTGAGCTACCAGTCTATAATAAGCACATCACTGTATCAGATATCATCTTGTAGAGCTGGCTGATCAACCTGTCACATTAAGATCTGTTTTGGAAATTTGTTCATTGGACTTTCAAGGGAAGCTACTCACTCTGTCTTAAGTAGGGATAGTTTATGGTAGAAATTACTCTGAAATAATGAGGGCAGGTATCTCAGCCACACAGCCAAGCTCATTGTACTGTAGTAACAGCAACACAAGAAAGTGTCCAGAACACTGGAGCAGCTGTACTATTGGGCTGCACAGAGCTGGAATGTGGTTCAAGGACCAAAGGCCAATGAGAATGTAGTGATGCCCTGGTGACTGTCCCCTGGTTGCCCCCAGGAGCAGAACTTTATTGATCTCTTTTCTACTTCTTTGGCATTAATCTGACTCACTGCTGCCTGACTTTCTTTGTGACCTTCTAATTCCATGCCTGGTTCCACTGCCTAAGTCGTACCATCTACTTTAAGTCCAAGTGTTGGCTCATCCTCCCTCTGCCCCCCCCCACTCTCTTATGCAATAGCTTTCTCTCAGTGAAGCAGTTGTACTACAGCAGTTCTAACCTACTGTATGGTTTACAAAACCGCTTTGATTTTTGAGTCTAACTATGATTGAGCCAATCAGATTAACTTGTATCTATAAGTAAGACCACAAAATATGAAATCGCTTAGTATGGAACAATGAGTAGTTCTTAAAAGCATGGACCCTGGGCTGGCAGAATCAGCATCACCAAGGAACTCAGAGGCTCGACCTCAACGCTACTGACTTAGAAATTCTGGGAGTGGGACCCAGTGATCTGGATTTTATGGAGCCCTTTAGGTGATTCTGATGCACGCTCAAATTTAAGAACAGATGGTATAAAATTGCCTCTTCGGAGTATAGATTTTTAGTGTGACTGCCAAAAATAATGACTTTGGGCATAATTGATATGCAGAAGATCTCTGATAATATTGAACTAACAGTTTCAGCTGTTTTTAAAGTTGTTTTTTGACAGGAAGGGAACAATTTAAGCATATAGGATCGTGCTTCTTTTTCTGTTAGCTATGACATCCAATTGATGTAAACTTGGGATACATTTTTGGTATAGAAGTTAAAAAAATTCCTTAATGTTGAAAACATTCAGGAGGACAATGTGCTGCTGGAGGCCACTCCTGCCCATTCTGGTCGTCATGGTATTAGAAGAGTATATAGCAGCTTTATTGAAATGAAATACATATGCCGTATAATTCACTTATTTAAAATATTTCAGTACTTTGAGTATATTCAGAGTTCTGCAAGCATCACCATGATCAATAGAACATTTTTATCATACACACACACCACCAAACCCCCATACCCATTCACAGTCACTCCCCATTCCTTCCCTTACCTAACTCCCCTTTAGCCATAGGCAACTAGTAATCTACTTTCTGTCTCTATGAATTTGCCTGTACTTGACTTTTCATATAAATGGCATCCTACAATATATGGTCTCCTGTCATTGCCTTCTTTTAGCAAAATGTTCTCAAGGTTCATCCATGTTGTAGCATGTATTCGTACTTCATTTCTTTTCATTATTCCGAATCATTCTAGGTAATATTCCATTGAATAGATATACTATATTCCAATATAGACTATATTTTTATATATAAATAGCTGTACATTTCATGTATCCATTCGTCAGGTGATGGTCCCTTCGGTTATTTTCACATCTTGGCTAGCATAAATAATGTTGCTATAAATACTGATGTACAAGTTTCTATGTGGATATTATTTTCATGTATCTGGGGTATAGAATTAAGATTGGAGTTGCTATGTAATATGGTAACTCCGAATTTCATTTCTTTTTTGTTTTTTTTCCGAATTTCATTTCTTAAGGAACCACCTGACTATTTTGCAAAGTGGCTACAGTATTTTACATTCTCACCAGCAGTGTATGAGTGTTGCAATGTCTATATCTTTGCCAGCACTTGTTATTATCTATCTTCTGAATAAAGCCCTCTTAGTGGGTATGAGCTGTATCTCCTTGTGGATTTGATTTGTACTTCCCTAGTGATTAATGGTGTTTATGTTAAATATCTTTTTATAAGCTTATTGGCACTTCTTTGGAGAAACACTATTCATATCCTTTGCACATATTTTAATTGGATTGTTTGACTTTTATTATTGAATTACAAAAGTCCTTTATCCTAGATGCAGATCCTTATCAGATATATAATTTTATGGTAGTTTTTTATTTTATTTTATAAAGCCTTGAAGTACTAAGATATGATTTCTGTATAAAGAGAAAGAGGTTATTGAGAGAGTAAAAAATGTGAATTTTCCTTTCAATGAAATACGGAGTAGTAATGTTCACTGCTATGGTAATTCAATGTCAAATTCACCTGTTATTTATGCAGGATCTTTAATTGAGGGATTTTGCTTCAAATTTTGTGAGGAGAAAACCAATGCAGAGTTTTAAAGGAAAGAGAGTTTCCATAGCTAACTAACGAAGAGTTCAAACAGAATCAGAGCTAAATATAAGCTATTAAGTGTGAAAATTAGGATCCTAGTTGTTGGTGGCACAGGAAAGTAATTTCTCTGCAAAGATGGGGTAAGAACCATAATGTACTCTGCTTACGAGTAAGAGAGGGATGGAAATAGAGACAGTATAGACTTGCCTTTATTAAACTGGAGTGTGATGAGTAGGAGAGAGGAGGCTGGTCATGAGGTGAAATCAGGATGGGGAAAGAGAAGTTCTTTAGATTGGAAAGATTTGAGTATGTTTGAGACAATAGACAGGAAGTGTGTGGGGAGTGAACTATTGATTGCACATAAAAGAGAGGGTGAGGGCAAAATCTCAATGAGGTAGGGCAGGTAGCATAGAAAACACAAGGAAGCAGTTCCATAATGGCTGTGAGGCCACCTCCCCAAGCTCCTCAACCATTCTCGGATGAGGGATCCAAACAGGATGTGTCTTTCCTACTCTCGTTAGGCCATTTGATCTGAATGAGATATCTATCTCTCATCACATCCCCTTTATAATATATTAATCTGAAGGTTCTGCCAAATCGTCAGAGTTGATTTGTTCATGAAGAAGTGTTCCTTATTACAGAACATTATGCATTACTGAGTTTTTTTTTACAGTGACTTTCTGTTTGAGGCAAGCTTTTCATTCAAAAATTCACCTGATTTCAGTGGTCTAAATATATCTCTATCATGCCACAAATGCAGGTGGCATGTAGATGTGTGAAATGATTACTAATTTTTAATCTCTTATCTTAACCAAATTAATAACCAATAATCTAAACATATCTTTTTAAATTATCAGATGATTTCTCTTTGTTTTGATAGTTTATATATGAAATTTTCCTTCTGCTGTATTATCAATATCTGATTTCAAATGTCTGAAAATCAAACTTCTAATTCACCAGTAGTCAGGAGACCCATCTTTAAGTCCTGTCTCTGAAGTAACTAGCCCTGTGTCCTTGATCAAGTCACATTTTCTCTGGATATGTGGTTTCTTCATGGTAAAATTACAAGACAGAAATGAAATTGAAAGTCCCTCCCAGGTTTGTTACTTTGTTAAATCTACATAAATCAGGAGCTGCATTTTCTCCCTTTGTATAAACATATAATGTACCATAATGCTGTATTTTCTCATTGCTTATTTCTTCAACTAATTGCAAATCCTCCAAACAGAAATCCTGGTGCTGTTTCCTTCCTGTCCTGAATTCCTTTATGAATAACGATAATGTTCCAGACGGGCTGCCAGGCTAGGCTGGCCCAGGCTTGGCCTCCTGAACAGCATGGACGCATTAGCAGGACCTGGGTCCCCTTCTCCCCATGATCCATGATTACGACAAGAGCTGGGCTGGCCGAGTGGCGCGGCGGTTAAGCACTGGCTTGGGAAGCCAGCGGCCCCGGTTCGGGTCCCACATATGAGGGCCAGTGACACTGCCCTCACAAAAAGAAAAAAAAAAAAGTCTAAGGGCTGACAAGAGCTCTTTGGTCCCACAGCCCAGCCCTGCCATAAGGTCCCAGCAATCTGGTATTGTTTTCTCTACTCCAAATTTTTCTCTACAGGTCTGTGAACTATAGTGTGTGGGGTTTTTTTGTTTTGTTTGGGTTTTTTTTATTTTTTATTTTTTGGTGGTGTGTGAGGTTGGGGAGACTGTACAAGTGCATTCCATACTAAGCTCTGTGCTAGGTACTCTATAATATAATCCCAATAAATGTTTTGTTTTTTTTAAAGATTTTTTTTTTTTTAAATTGGAGAGTTGGGGGAGGGGAACATCGTTGGGGAATCAGGGAAGGGGAACAGACAAGTTGCTGTCTTTTTGTTCTTCAGTCTAGTTGCGGAGGATGTTGCTTCACTGGCCTATGGTGGTATCATCATTGCGCTCTTCCCGGATGAGGCAGATCAGTCGCCAGCCTCTGGATGGTCGCTCACCGCAGCTATTGGTAGCTCACGCTGGCTGCCGGCCACTCACTGTAGCCCATGGCAGCCCACTGCAACAGGGGCTGCAGCCCACACCGTCGCCGGGGCTCGCACAGCCTAGCTCCAGGTGGAGCTGTTGTTAGCTGTAGAGGGCAGTGTCACTGGCCCTCATATGTGGGATCCGAACCAGGGCCGCTGGCATCCCAAACCAGCTCTTAACCAATGAGCCACTCAGCTGGCCCATAATCCCAATAAATGTTATACCTATCCTGGGAGTTGAGCAATCATTTATACATGAGGAAACTAAGGCTAATTTAGGTTAAATAACTTACCCAAAGAAGTCGAGGGAAATGGTCTGAACCTCTGACAGGTCACATCCAAAGTCTTCACTTTTAGCTACTCTGTGGAATGAAGAACTTTAATGCTCTTCGTACTTTTTTCCCCCTTTTCTTGGATATCTTGAAGTATTGGGAGCAGGGAGACCCGAAGAATATGGGGAAGGAAATCTGATAACCATACCTCTGAAGAGGAAATGGAAATTGCATTTTCCCAATATTAATAGTAAATGATCATAAAAGCAGGTGTCATCTCCTGAGTTGCTTGTGTAATGAGTCAAGAACACGGTTGATCAGTATCTTAGTTAGGTTATAGCATGAAAGTTGTTTTTAAATTTCTCTCTGTTTAACTTTCCAAGCATTTTGCATAGTTAATGACATTGGTTTCTGTATATCTAAATTTATTTTCAGTGTCTGTAATAAGCCATGCTGTATTAGTTTGGAAATGTATTGTTGATGAAGGCTACAAGATTGCATGAACATGAAGCATTGGTTGTAAACCAGATGTGTGCCTTGTCATTGCTTCATTTGAAATACTGCATTATGAAGAAGTTGATGCAACATTCACAAATGTATCAGGACTATCTTGCACATGGTTGATAAATACATAGGGGACAAACCATTTATTCACTGTATAGAGGTTAGCAGTTCAGCATGTATCAAGTGCACACTTTTGGCCAGAAGATGAAAAATAATCAAAACTGAATCTTGGGCTTCAGGTAGCTAATAGTCCGGTGGAGGACACACACAGATAATTGGACTTTCAGTATCACGGGGATCATCTTTATTGGGTTCACCCTATTTTCCAAAAGTGTCTGAACCCATAAGTCACACAAGCCAAGACAAAGCTCTCCCTAAGCAGAATTATTTTATCATGTATCACTTAAGATTAAAAAAACTCACCCATAAATCTATAGAATGAGAGGTACTTGGCATAATAGAAGCTCTTCATGAAAAGAGCTAGGGATTTTATTTGTCCATGTTGTCAATATAAACCAGAAGTGGGATGAGCTTCCAGGCCTATTATCATCAGTGGCATTAGTAGACGTACAGAGCAAAAACAAATGGGCAAGGGAGATGACTTCCTCTGTCTGCTGTGACAGGTAGATCACTTGCAGAGGATGGAGCTCGCTTCTGTCACATTAGGGAAGAGACTGACAAAATGAAGCCTGTATATTGAAGGGATACAAAAATAGAACTGCATCTCACCAGGGTGTTTTAATGGAAAAGTGTTAGGTATCTCTAAGGACAATTTGGAGTCTGTGGTGATGGTGATAGTGATATATCATTAAGGATAACTAATACTTATTACCTTATTAATGTTCTCACAATCCAGTGAGGTAGAGATACTTATGATCTCCCATGTCACAGCTAACAAAATGGGCACAGAGAGGTTAATGCACCTCTCTGAGGTCACAGAGTGAGGAGAGGAAGTGTGGGAGCCTGTGTCCTAAGGACAGCGCCATGCTGCATCACATATAAACAGTTGCCAGTTTTTGACAGTGCTATCCCAGGAGTGAGACACTTTGTGTGAACAGAGCAGGATTTCAGAGAGTGCCAGGGTGAGGAACTAGGCAGTGGGGGTAAATTTGACTGACAGTTTCCCAAGCCTTTGTGAAAGAATCTTTTAAGAAGCAAAGGTGCTCAAGAAGGAGGAGCTATTTTAGGTATACGCAGAACCAAGGGAGGCCCTCTTCTTTGGTCTGGCCTAATTTTGTTTCTTTTACCTTAGACATGGAGATTCCCGGTTATCTAAGATACTAAAAATTGTTGAAAGCTTTTGTTGTTATTCTTATCCTACTGTCCTTAAATTCTTAACTTAAAATAATATTAAAGAGCATGGTGTTATTTCTTATACTAGTTCCAGTCTAGACTCTGTATTTTTTTTTCAGGGATGGAAATAGAGTTATGTTGAAAGCTCATATTTAATATCCTGGGGCAAGACTGGAATTTTCAGAGAAAAATATCTGAAAGTTTCATTACATTTCCGAGGACAGCTATGATAGGCTGTAACAATTACCTAAATTGAGGCAGGTTAATGATAAATTTCTTTAATTTTTTGATAGCAACATTGCACAATCAAGCTGGCAAAAAGCTAGGGAGAAGGTTCTCATTGGTACTTTGCAAAGATCAGATGTTCCATTTCTTGCAATTCATATAAAATGTCTTCTGATAAAGATGCACGTAGATCTTAGTTCAGCATACATAATTCCTTAGAAATAATTATAACTAACATTTATTGAGCACTTAGTGTGAGTTGCAAGCACTTTACATTTTAAAACTGGATCCTCATACTACCCTGAGGAGTTAAGAGTTACAAATATTCCCTTTATAGAAGAAAATATATGCACAAATAATAAATGACTGTCCAAGGCCTCACCAAGTAATCTCTGAGATAGGATTTGGTCCTTAGCAGTTTCACTCCAGGGCCCACACTCCTAATCAAGTCTCTACATGGCCTCATCATCCATGACAGATGCAAACTCAGGCATTGCATGGTGAGTGCATGGGGTAGATACTGCGGGTTGGCTCATTTGATACCCATGCTACTCCCATTCTAGCATATCTTCCTGTTCTAAAGAGGTGGGAAACTCAAAAGGCACCTTTTCAAGTCTTTCTTGTGGCTAGAGTTCTATTTGTGCTGTATTCAGTTGTCTGAGACTTGGAGTGTGTGGACTTGTAGGAAAGGAAGCAAAGGTACTCAGTTGTCTGGTTGCTGGTCAGGTCTTGGCATCATAGCTGCTGAGCAGCAGCTCTAAGAATCCTCTCAAACATTCTTGGGTGGTGGTTGGGGTCTTCTATAACTACTTACTAACCCTTTCTTTTCGACTAAGTAAGCTAGATTGCATTTCCTGTGAATAAAAACCCTGCTTACTGCCCAGGGCTTCAGGCCTATGAAGGGATATTAGTCCAAGGGTCTCTCTGACTTTTAGTGTCCCTCTGGTCCTGGAAAGTTGACTGGAGGCAGTGTGTTCCTCCAGCATTGGAAAGGTGAACTAGAAAGCCCATTTCAAGTTTGAAGTTCTTTGATTTTTAAGATCAAGGATCAGAAGGAGACAGAGCGGAAGGAGTGGCTTCATATATTTCCCTAAAACAGTTTTTCAACAGAGGTTCTCTCCTCCTTCGCTGAGTTAGCCACCTCCCAACAAGCATTGCATTTCTGGGAGATACCGCATCTCTTACAAAAAATAATTGGACACTGCCTTGAGGAGTAATGAGCCCAAACAGTTAAGGGCTCCAAAAAGCATTGCTTGTTAATGTTAATACCCTCAACTGTGGAGAAGCCATATGGAGATTTTTCTCATCTTTCTCTTGCCTTCAGTTTTCTTTTGTCTTTCCTCTAAGTTAAGGGGAAGTTGGATATTGTATTGGGTCTTTTTTTTTTTTTCTTTAAAAACTTCTTTGGGGGAGGGGACACCACACTTCTACTCAATTAACAGAAATATTTTGAACAGTACCGAGGTCTTTTATTTGTTTACGTCTATCATGCCATGACTTCATCGGGCATGGGTTCCAGCAGCACAGGCTCCTTTCCACTGGTTTTCACAAAGTGTGCTTCAGTTGAACTCAGGTGCCTTTCTCTTTGGCTGTCTTCTTTTCTTGGTCATTTTCCTTCACACGTTCCAGGAAGCTATCTTGGCTCCTAGAGAGCTTAATATGCTCAATTCATACATTAATTCTCTCGGGAAGACTCTTGCCCTTAACTTGTTTGTTTCCAACAATGCCAACAGCATGCTGGGTAACATGGTAGACCCTTCCCATTTTGCCATGGTGACATTTGTAGGGCATTCCTTTTTGAATAGTTCCTCTTCCCTAATGTCTACAACATCACCTTTCTTGTAGTTTCGCATGTATGTGGCCAAAGGAACAATTTCATGTTTTCCAAAAGGCTTCGAGAACACATAGTGGGTGCCTCTCCTCTTTCCCTTTGTGTCAGTCATTTTGACAAATTACTGGAAGATGGTGTTTCCAGCCCAAAAGTGTATTGGGTCTTAAAGGAAGGGTGGATAGGATAGTGTAGGAGCATCCTTGGTAATGGACAGTGACTCAGAAGGGCAGGATGACTCTGAGACAGGGATCTACAAGTTTAGCTGGGTGAAGGGAAAGGAGGATTGCCTGGAGAAGGTAAGGCTACAGAGAGGAGCTTAGACAGAACTAAGGACATAGTGCTCTATTGTGTGGATAGGCTGATAGAGTTTTGAGCAGATTTTTAAAACGGCTCTTTTAGACGATTTGTATGTAATTGGTAAGTTGGGTGATCGGAGGTCGGAAAGAATCAGAAGGGACAGTAGTTAGAAAGCTGCTTCAGGAACCCAGCAATGAGGAATAAGCACCTGAAATATGAAGCTAGAAATTGAAAGTTCAGGAGGTAGTAAAGGGATACTGGTTCAAGTAGGGAAATTGTGTTGGAAGTTGAGTACAAACACAAAAAGAGCTTTAAAAAGATGAGAATGGTCATCAGCGCCATGCCTTAAAGATAAGAATAAAGACATGTAAAACTACTGAAATTGGAGATTAGCCATTCTTGAAACATAATGTCACATACAATATAAAGAGTCGATGGTAAATAGCATGCTGTACACAGGCTGCCCATTCTTTCTAGCTGTTAGTGGAAGTTTGCACCTGATGCAGCCATAACCAGCACTGACTGCACAACAGCTACTAGGAATTCCATAGCAACTCTCTGTCCATCTAGACATAGTCCTATTTTTTCAGTCTGTGCTAGGAGGTGCCCCATGCTACTTGTTCTCATGAATCTAGGAAAGGAAGTCATTCTTTTTTTTTTTTTTTTTTTTTTTTTTTTAAAGATTTTATTGGGGAATTGGTGGAGGGGAACAGCGTTGGGGAATCGGGGAAGGGGAACAGACAAGTTGCCGTCTTCTTGTTCTTTAGTTTTAGTTGCGGAGGATGTTGCTTCACTGTTGGTATCATCATTGCGCTCTTCCCGGATGAGGCAGATCGGTCGCTGGCCTCTGGATGTCGCTCATCGCGGCTATTGGCAGCTCACGCTAGGCTGCCAGCCGCTCACGCTGGCTGCGGGCCACTCACTGCAGCCTATGGCAGCCCACTGCAGCAGGGGCTGCAGCCCACACCATCACCGGGGCTCGCACAGCCCAGCTCCAGGTGGAGCTGTTGTTAGCTGTAGAGGGCAGTGTCACTGGCCCTCATGTGGGATCCGAACCGGGGCCGCTGGCATCCCAAAACCAGCGCTTAACCAATGCGCCACTCGGCCGGCCCAAGGAAGTCATTCTTTTGAAATTGTCGAATGTGTCTCTGAGGTTATTGTTCTAACTTTTACTTCTTTTTTTATTTTGCTTGTAAATCTTTATTAAAGCAACACTATGAAAGCATTGGCATATTTAGCAGATAATGGAAAATGCTTAGGGTCATAAGAAGAACTCAGAATAACTTTTTCTTTTCCCACTTGAAAAATTTTAAGAATAAAAAAATACATTTTAAGTCTAGGGTTGCATCTCTCCTAGAATTTAATTTCAATTAGATTATTGGAGGGCACGTGCGATAGACAAGTCACACAAGTACACTTTTCCAAGTAATGAGATTGCTCATAAAATGTTCATTATGATCAAACACTTGAGTAATATGCATCAGATCAGTACTAAGCTGGTGACTTTAGAGGCTCAAAAGCCATTTGCCATAACACGTTATTTATCTCAAGGTAATGTATTTTGCAATCTTAGCCATCCTAGAACATGTTAAGGATTAGGAATCCAGTTTAAAATTCTACATTTAAAAACAGATACAATAATGTCTATTACCCATGTGCTTTTTATGGGTAAATCTCTCATGCATATATTACTTTTATTGTAAATTCAATATTAGAAAGCTTATGTTGTGGCTTCCCAGACAATATACAAATCGGAAGCAACAAATTTCAAGGGGGGGAAAGAAGCAATAGTGGCAAATGCAATAAGTTCACCAACAAGTAAAAGCTAGGCGTTTCAATGTAAGAGTGATAAAGATAAATATCATCCTTTTTTCCCAGTCCCAGGAAAAACTTTTCAAAAGCAATGATGCAAATAAAATACTTGGCTAACCCTGTAGCATGAACTGGTACAGTGATGTCCCTAACCCATGCCTGTGTGTTTTGTCTCAGTCCCTTAAAGACATACACCTTTTGCTTTTGGCCTGATACTGCTGTCGTGTCATCTATTACCACCAAGGTTCACGGGACTTTAAACTTTTTAAGTTGAACTTCAGAAGCACAGCATCTAAGAAATTCTGTCATTTAACTTTCTTGCACCTTGAGGTTCATAGATTCCTATTGTTAAAAGGTAAACTGAAGCTCATGAAAATTTTCAAGCGTTTATTTGAGCATACATGGTTGGAAAGGGCAGCGCCACACCAAAGGTGGTTAGGAGTGCTCCACTGACAGGAGTTATAGGAAGGCTTTTCTAGAGATAATGCGGAAGCCAAGCCAAGTCATCATTTGATTAGCTACAGCTTAAGCAGTTGCTTTGTTTGGGAAAGCTTTCTTGGCTGTGATTGGTTGTTTTCAGGTCTCACTTTCTTGGATTGAAGTGCATTTTGGTTTGCTTACGTAGGCCATGAAGGCATTAGACTCACCTCAGTCTAATGCCTCCCCCCCACCCCCGCCCCGCCGTGTTTTATTAGTTTAACATTATAATAGTTTAGACCAGTGAGGTAGGCTGGAAAACTGATAGTGTAAAACTCTTTAGGGTTCAGTAGAAGTCCCTTTACCCTTCTGCCCTCTCTCATTTCAGCAGAGTTCCTTCGTGGTATAGCTTTGAATCTCTAAGAACTATCGGGATATTGGAAAAGTCATGATGCATTTTTGCAACGAAAAACATAGAAAAAATACATCTTGGCTTTTCTGACAACCCAGTAGTTTCTGAAGTCCATACACAGCTCCTGGGGGATGGGAAGTGATTATCCAGTGGACTCAATCTAAAAGCAAAGCCCCATGGGTGTTCACTGTAGACCCCTCCTTTACCCCACCTATTTCATATGAAAAGGAGAATCACAGCAGTCGGAGTCTTTAGTAAGACAGCTTTCCAAACCTTAAAACCTCCCGAGGGTATTCCTGTATTACAGCAGAGTAATAATTAATTTTGAAAATGATCCTGAGTCATTATGAAAAGGTTCAATTATCCAACATAAAAATCAATCAATGCCTGCTATATGCAAAAAAAAAGCAAGGAAGAAATAACATCATTTTGAGAAAATGCCCATGTAAATGTTTTCACACTGTATAAGAGGGATAAGTTCAAGTTATTTGAAAAAGTTAAATTCTGTGAAACACTTCATAGTGCCAGCGCTCCGAAAGGAAACATCTCCATAGATGGCCATGTGTTCCCGTAAGAAAACAAGGTGTTGATTAATAAACTGAATATTGTCTACTTGCCAACCCTGGGATGTCTATGTTTATAGAGCTTAATTAAATACATTTTTAGTTGACATTTTAAATTCTTGTTGAGTAACTCATTGATGTTTCATCTGTTTGGAAGGCTTGTAGGAGGCTAATCATCCCCATTTCCCAGTTATTTTCTAATAATAGACCTGACATCAAAATTGAGTTTACCTCCCAAAAGGAAGTTCAAGGTCAATTTCAGTAAAGCTGGTCTTTCATATTTGATGATATGCGCCTTCAGATATTAACTGGGAGGACAGATCTCTGGGGCGTCACTGCCTTTTGGATATGGATTAGCTTCATTTGCTCTTGACTTTTAAATTTATCCATCATGAATATAAGTAGCAGTCCTAGAATCTGTAATTTCTTCCATTTTGATTTTTACTTAATTACAATTTATACTTCAGCAGGATTGTTTAGCATGTTTGTTCCTTAATGCCATCATAAGTGATGCACATTGTGTTTAAAATTTTCTCTATAATAAAGTTTTATATATTTATTTATTCAACAAATATTAATTGAGTACTTATTATGTGCCACTGCTAGTCACTGAGGATAGATTAATGAACACAAAATACTGCCCTTTCTGGGATTTATATTGTGGGGGTGGGGAGGGGTGGAGGGGCACAATGACTTATACTAGGTGCTTTTGTAAGCATTTTCATGAAGTAATTCAGCTAATTTCTCACAACAACCTTAAGAGGTAGGAACTTTTATTTTATTTTATTTTTTAAAAGATTTTATTGGGGAATTGGGGGAGGGGAACAGCATTGGGGAATCGGGGAAGGGGAACAGACAAGTTGCTGCCCTTTTGTTCTTCAGTCTAGTTGTGGAGGACGTTGCTTCACTGGCCCATGTTGGTTTCATCATTGTTCTCTTCCCGGGGGAGGCAGATTGGTCGCTGGCCTCTGGACGGCCGCTCACGGCGGCTATTGGCGGCTCACGCTGGCTGCCAGCCGCTCATGCTGGCTGCCGGCCACTCACTGTAGCCTATGGCAGCCCACTGCAGCAGGGGCTGCAGCTATGCCGACTGGGGGACTCACAGCCCAGCTCCAGGTGGAGCTGTTGTTCACCATCTCGGCTGTAGAGGGCAGCATCACTGGTCCCCATATGGGATCAGAACCGGGGCCCTGCTGCTCAGAGCGGGCATCCTAAGCCAACTCTTAACCAACGTGCCATTTGGTCAGCCCAAGAGGTAGGAACTTTTATTATCTACCATTTTATACATAAGAAAAATGAGATACAGAGAATACACACAGAAAGTTAGTGGCAGAGCAAGACTTCGAACCCTGGCAATTTGGCTCTAGTTGTGTAGTTCATAACCATTGCATGTACTGTCTAGTGATATTTTTATTCTGCAGAATTTTAAAAATCATAGCAATATCAGCAGGATAAATAATTCAGCAGAAGAATTTGCCTATTGAAAAACAAAATGGTTAATTTGCTACTGGTAAAACTAATAAAATTATTTTTGATTTCTATTCCCTAAGGCCTAAATTCTTCTATGATTTAGAATGTATTGATTGCCCAAATAGAATCACACATAAGACTCCCCAATAAATTTGGTCTTAAGTGAATGAGTCACTAGAAATTTCAGTGACTAACCTCTTCAAAGTTCAGATTTAGCAGCTCCACATGAGTGTGACTCATTCATATTCCTTTTGATTGTTGTCTTCCTTGTTGACCAAGAAAAATCAAGAGGAATGTGGACAAAATTATGAAGTCAAGAAAGGCGATTTTTGGTATCTGACTTTCGTACTGGGTACCCCCTGCCTCTTGTTTCCTCCTCTCTAGAGACCCCATGATAATCCCTCTATCTCTGTCCCACTTTTGCTCTGTCCCACAGAGAGCACTTATCGTATGTGTAGCTCCAAAACCGATTGATTAATGGACTGCTCCACACACTTTCCCTTTTAGGCAACCGTGTATTTTGGCAAGAGACATACAGAGAGGAATGCCTTAATGCTAGGAAATGCCTCTAGGCTACAGTTGGACAGTAGGTAGAACTAAAGGATCTATTTTATGCTCATTAGGTCTTTGGAGCCCCTAAAAATACTCTCTGTTGGAGACTACCAACTTTGTACCTATGACTCTACATTTCGTATAAGAAGGGAAAATCAGTGTTATTATATTGAAGGTAATATTTTGCCTACCCTTATATATGCCATTAATCTCTTGTTGAGTTTACCTTTGAAAACAATGTAACATTTTCCATAACTTTAAAAAAGATTCGGAGATTATATTTGATGAAAAAATAATTTAATATTTTACTCTCTGATTCTGCTAGGATTAATATCAAAAGTGAAATTTGGGGTATGCATTGCTAAGAGTATATGTAGATGGTGTTATACGTATGGTAACATAAATAAATACTAAATCATTTTCATTAAAATAATGCCACTGCTCTATGATCAACACACACAGTCCTTGACTTGAGTCATGAGGGAAAAATGTGTTCTTTCTTTAAAATATTTTTTGAGAAATAAATACTGAAATGTAAAAAGTGAAAACATGTGCTTTCTTTAAAATGAGATTTCCAGTCTGTGTTGCTTTAGTTTTTCCACTTACCAAGACAAATGTTCTTTACCATAGGTTCATTTCTTATGAAGTAGGGATACATTTGTACATGCTTTTGAGTTCTGTAAACTCAGAATTAAAAAAAACAAAAAAACAACTTAATATATATATATTTTAGATCCTGGTTGTTTTCTTTCTTTTTCAGTGTTTTTCTGAACACTAATTTATTTCTGATGGTTAAGGCAATATTTTGTTAAAAAGGAAAAATTGAAATATGAGAAATGTAAAAGAAGGAAAATGTCACATGCAAATCTATAATCTAGGAGTAGCAATCAAACATGGAGGATAGTGGCATCCTTATACTATTCCTTAGCACTGTCCCAGAGGTAGGGTGGTATTAGCAGGAATAGTTTCATGGTATCGCAAGGGGCTCCCAGCCTCATCAAAGAGTTCCTTGCTCCAGGCATGACATACAAGTAGCAGAGATACAGGACCTTGGAAAATAACCAGGCTGATGGGCACTAACCTGCCTGCATCTCTATGGATGGCAGGGAGCCCTTAGGGAGCTCTGCCAGGTGAGATCTCAGTACTTTTGAATGACCAATGGGTGCCACCTGCGTGCCAGAGTATGCTAACCACTAATAATAACACTATAAGGTAGTTACTATTATTATTGCCATTTTAGAGAGATTAGTACTGCTCAGCTAGTGAACGGTAAAGTGAGGATTTGAGCTTTGGTGGCTGACTTCCAAAGCTCAAAGTTTAAATCACAATGTTGCCTTGCTAGTCTAATAACCCAGATGTAGCAGAATGCAAAAATGTCAATACTTCTTCCTGTGTTGATGCCCTGTACAAGGTGACGTTTCAGCTTCCCCCACTGAGAAGTAAAGTCTTTCCCCTTCCCATGAATCTGAGTAGGCCTTGTAACTTGCTTCAGTCAGCAGAATCCAGCAGAAGTGACATTGCGCAAGTTCAAAGCCTAGCCTATGAGAGCCTTTGCGTGCTTCCACTCTCTTGCAACTCTCCCCAGCTGCCATATGACAACTGGATGCTAACCTGCTGGCGGATGAGAGAATATGGCCCAGAGCTGAACCAGCTCAGTGGTTCCAGCCAGTCACAGAGATGTGGGAGAGAGTACAAAAAAGACCAGCAAAGCCAACTTACACCTGACCATCGTTGATGAGGGAGCCCAGTTGAGAAAAAGAACCACCCAGATGAGTCCTGTCTAAATTGTTTATCCACAGAATTATAAGTTAAATAAGTGATTTTTTTTTAGCCACTTCATGTTAGGATGGTTTGTTATGCAGCAATAGCTGACTGCCATACCAAAGCTCTTTAATAGAACAGACAACCAAATAATAAGCATTATATTAAAGCACTCTATCCTATATATCCATGTACCGTGAACTCTAAACATATTCGAAGTATCCTGAAACCAGTCTCCCATTCCTTTTAAGCAGCTAGTAAGCATCTACACTCTGTATGGCGAGAGGAACTTAGTGGAGATCTTTCTTTCTGAGTCTTACCCTGACTTGATCTTGTCTGAGGGTTTGCTTGCCTTACTGTTTGCTTTTGCACTTGTATGGGTATCTGGAAAACTGTCTTTTCTATTAACCCCAGGAATAGTTGTTACTCCTTGCTCTCTAAAATATCTGTGGAGTTTATTCAGGAACATGCAAATTAGAAGTTCACTTAATAGAACTTGACTTATTTTTGAGTCAGGAATATAGCTGTGATAGCCATCTCTGTCTTGCTCATTCATATACATAAAATTACATTTTAAAAAGTATCTGACCAGGTCCACACAAAAACCTTTACATGGATGTTTATAGCATCTTTATTCATAACTGCCAAAACTTGGAAGCAACTAAGATGTCCTTCAGTAGATGAGTGGATAAATAAATGATGGTACATGCAGACAATGGCATATTATTCAGTGCTAAAAAGAAAGCAATCAAGTATCACTAAGTAAAAAAAACAAACCCACCTGAAAAGACTACATACTATACGCTTCTAACTACGACATTCTGGAAAAGACAAACTATGGAGACAATAAAAAATTCAGTGGTTGTTAGGGGTCAAGGGGGAGGGAGGGAGGAGTAGACAGAGTACAGAGGATTTTTAGGGCAGTGACAGACACTCTTCTGTATGGTACTATTAATGGTGGAGAGATATCGTTATACATTTGTCATTATTCATTATACATAGAATGTACAACACCATGAATGAAACCAAATGCAAACCACGGACTTTGGGTAATAATGCCCTGTCAATGTAAGCTCATCACTTGTAACATATGTACCACACTGTTAGGGATGCTGATAGTGGGGGCAGCTGTGCTTTTATGGGGTCAGGGGTTTACAGAAACTCTGTACTTTCTGCTTAGTTTTGCTGTGAACCTGCAGCTGTTCTAAAAAAATTAAGTCTGCTTTTAAAAAGCATCTGAAGACTACGATTTACATATTGAACTAGACTCTTCCCTCTGCTTCGTTGTGAAAACATTTCAGGATTTTTGAAGTATATTGATATGATACATGTGTACATCTGGGACATGACAAGGTTATAACTCTGAAACTGATGCAATCCTGAGCGTTTTATTTTACTGTCAATGCAATAATGCTGGGATTTGTCTAAAGAGTGAACGATTTTTCCTTTGAATCTGAATAATTTTCCCCAGAGAGGCCTGGAAACTTAGGATGCATTGCTAATCAGTTTTCAGTACCCAGCTTAAGAGAACTGCTGTTTGATTAGTACCCACTGCAAATCAATATAACATGAAAGGTGTCCATTTTAATGAGCAGAAAGACTGCTATGAGAAATAAGGAAGATTTATCAAAGAATTTCTTAATTTGAGGGGACACCAGAGGTCATCTACTAATGGAACACCTTCATATTATAAGTGTGGGTACTGAAACTCTTTAAAAGTTTGTCAACTCCTCAAGATCACATAGCTAGCTAGTGATTGAGCGACTAGCATTATTTATTGCATCATGCCGTCTTTCTTTGCGTGAAGAGTCCAGAATGGGTTATGGTGAAGAAAGGAAAACATGGTGGACCAACTGTACCTCTACAATTTGGAGAATTGATTGTTCCAAGAATGGCTAGTACTGACCCTGAATCCTCTCAGCTTTGAGATCTCCACTTAAATTTATTCCTGGGCAAGGGGTTATTTGGGCCTTCTGAACAAATTGTGCTCACTCTTGAAAACGCAGCCAAGTATCACATTGTTTGGGAAGCCTTCCTAGTGTCCCCAGGTACTGTTGATAATGTCCCCAGCATAGCTGATACTTTATATCAGTTACAACCATGGTTCTTGACCAACGGGATGTTTTTACCTCTTAGGGAATGGCAGATGTCTGGAAACATTTTTGATTGATGGGACTTGATGTTGCTATGTGTATGTAGTAGGTAGAGACCCATGATCCTGCTAAATATCCTGAAATGTACAGTCAGGACAGCCCTTCCACAACAAAGGATCGTCTGGCCAAAATGTCAATAGTACTGCTGTTGAGAAACCTTGGGTTATAGCATTGTCTTAGGTGCTTGGCAAAACCAAACATGGTTCTTCTTTCTGCAATGGACTTAACTTTTAGTTCTTTGAAAATCAGTACTGAAATGGACATTTCAGGCCATTGAGAGATACACATTAATTCATAGTTTTTTTCCCACTACTTTTTAAATTTTTTAAATCCCAAACTGCATTCAACCATATCCAGATATAACTCACATTGGAATCAGTTCTTTGTTGGTGAGGTTTTGGACCCACAGGGTTTTGCTCACTGCTTCAGCGGGAGGGAGTAAGGGATGGTTCCACTGCTCTTTCTTCTCCCTTCCAAGGTAGAATATGGGGCTCTAATTGGAGCAAACTACTAATCATCTCACTGTTGGCAAGTTCAGTGGGCTGGTCCCTCTCTGGTCTCTACTGGCAACTTTATTCCAGCAAATTAACTTTATATATTCTTCAATTTTTGCTACTCTTTGAACAAGGTGCACACAGGTGTTAGTGTGACTTAGTTGAGAAAAACAGCTATTAGTTACAGTAGAATAATCCCATTTGCTTCCCAAAGGAACGAAGCAAACAACATTTATTCTATGGTGAGGTGTTTGTGGAGATGAGAGAGGGAGCAGGAGAAGAAGTTGGCCTATCAAGAGGGATTTAACCAGAGGATCCTCCTGGGAAAGCTTCTATCACTGGAGTGGTATTTATTGTACAGAGATTTATTTATTTTCTGCCCTAGACTGTGAACCTCTTGAGGTTTTTTTTTCTCCCGTGCCTAGGATACTTCAGGCATATAATAACGCTTATACTATAACCACACATAGAGGGAGAAATGATCATATATCACTTTTCCCCATGATTATTAGCTTTGCCAGAATCATCTCAGTTTTGCAAGAGCATAGAAATTAGGAGCATCATTGGGCTTTTGTCAAATAAAGGAAAAAAAAAATGTGTTGTTTGGTGCAGACATTTTCCCTTGTCTATAACTATCTAATTCTTAGGGAATGATTATACAATTTGGCCTGGGAAGGAATAATTCAAAATGAGAAAACATTTCTTTCCAAAGAAGTTAAATTAAGTTTTATCTTCTACAAGAATTACTAGACTTTTAAATATACTCAGTATACAAAGACAATGAAATTGCAAAAGTAATGAACACAGAACTTGAAACAATTACAGTGACTTTAAGTAAAGATCAGTGGAATTACATTCATGGATATTAGTTCACAACTACTAAAGAATATTTAAGAATACTTATGATGTACTCACTAGCTTTATATAGCAAGATGATACTATTGTACTGTATAAAAAGCTTAGTTATGGTTGAACTTAATGATCGAAAAATAATTAGATTGGCACCCAATAGACTATCATATGGACTACTGGATAAAGAAGTGGTATATATATATATATATATAATGGAATATTACCCAACCATGAAAAAGAGTGGACTTAGAGTGTATTTTGCTTCATGAAATAAGTCAGACAGAGAAAGACAAATACCATATGATTTCGTTTATATGTAGAATCTAAGGAACTAAATATGAATAAACATATTTTGAAAAATACGAAAAAAAATGAATGAACAGAAAAAGACTCATAAATAAGAGAACAAACTGATGGTTGCCAGATGGAGGAGGATTGGGGGGCTGGGTAAAAAATTTGAAAGGATTAAAAAGTACAAATTGGTGTTCACAAAATAGTCATGGGGATGTAAGTACAGCATAAGGAATGTAGTCAATAATATTGTAATCCTTATGGTGCCAGGTGAGTATTATACTAGATTTATTGGGGATCACATCGTAAATTTTATAAATGTCTAACCACTATGCTGTATACCTTAAACTAATATAAAATAGTATTGAATGTCAAGTGTACGTGGAAAATAAAAAAAAAGAAAGAGAAAAGAATTAGACTGGCTTTCTTTCCTTGGAATATATAAATAATTAAGTATGATCTTTAAAATGTATTTAGTGAATTAGAATTTTTATTAAATTTATTGGGGTGACATTAGTTAATAAAATTATATAGGTTTCAAGTGTATAATTCTATAATTACACATCATCTATATATAGAATTATATGGTCACCATCAAAGTGAAATCTCCTTCTCTCACCATATATTTGACCTCCTTTACCCTCTTCTACTTCCCCGCTTACCCTCTGATAACCACTAACCTGTTGTCTCTGTCTATGAGTTTTTCCTAGTGTTTGTCTTGTTTGTTGCTTTCAGTTTTACATCACACGTATGAGTGAAATCATATGGTTCTTGACTTTTTCTGACGTACATATTTAGCTTAGCATGATAATTTCAAGATCTATCCATGTCATTGCAAATAGCAGTATTTCATCTTGTCTTATGATCGAGTAATATTCCATTGTATATATGTACTACATCTTCTTTATCCAGTCATCTATCAAAGGCCACTGGTTGTTCCCATGTCTTGTCCACAATGAATAATGCTGCAATGAATATATGAGTACATATATCATTACTAATAAATGTTTTCAGATTTCAGATTTTTTTGGGTAGATACCCAAAAGAGGGATTGCTGAGTCAAATGGTAATTGTATTCCTAACTTTTTGAGGACCTTCCATACTGTTTTCTAGTGGCTGTACCAATTTACATTCCCACCAGCAGTATATGAGAGTTCCTTTTTCTCTACAACCTTTCTAATACTTAATACTTATCTTGCTGATAATAGTCAATCCAACAGGTATGAGGTGGTATCTCATTGTGGCTTTTGATTTACATTTCTTTAATAGTTAGTGAATGTGAGCATCTTTTCATATATCTGTTGGCTATTTGTATGTCGTTTTGGGAGAACTGTCTGTTCAGGTCCTCTGCCCATTTTTAAAAATGGATCGTTTGTTTACTTGTTGTTGAGCTGTATGAGTTCTTTATATATTTTGGATACTAGCCCCTTATCAGATATGTTGTTCGCAAATATCTTTTCCCATTTGGTTGGTTGACGCTTTGTTTTGTTGATGGTTTCTTTTGCTGTGCAAAAGTTTTTTAGATTGATATAGTCCCATTCATTTAGTTTTGCTTTTACTTCCCTTGCTTTTGAGGTCAAATTCATAAAATCCTCTCTATGATCAAGGTCCATAAGTTTAGTACCTATGTTTTCTTCTATGCAGTTGTTTCAAATCTTATATTGAGGTCTTTGATTCTTTTGAGTTAATTTTGTAGTATGGAGACAGCAGTCTACTTTCATTCCTTTGCACATGGCTTTGCAATATACCACATAAACAAAATAAAGAATGAAAGTCATGATCATATCAATAGATGCAGAAAAAACATTTGATGAGATACAACATCCATTTATGATTAAAACACTTAATAAAATGGGTATAGAAGGAAAGTACCTTAACACAATAAATGTCATATGACAAACCCTCAACTAATATCATATTCAATGGTGAAAAATTGGAAGCTTTTCCTCTAAGATTAGGAACAAGACAAGATGTCCCCTCTCACCACTGTTGTTCAACGTAGTACTGGAAGTCCTACCCAGAGCAATCAGGCAAGAGAAAGAAATAAGAGGCATCCAAATTGGAATGAAGAAGTCAAATTGTCACTTTTTTGCATATGGCATGATTCTTTATAAAGAGAACCCTAAAGATTCCACCAAAAAAACTATTAGAATACAGTTTACTTGCAGGATACAAAATCAATGTACAAAAATCAACTGCATTACTATATATTAACAATGATATTTTCAGAAAAAGGAATGAAAAAGAAAAACAATTTCTTTTGCAATTGCAACAAAAGGATTAAAATACTTAGGAATAAACTTAAGAAAGCATTTGAAGGACCTACACACTGAAAACTACAAGACATTTTAAAAAACAATTGGAGGAGACATACGGAAATGGAAAGATATTCTGTGTTCATAGATTGGAAGAATCAACATAATTAAAATAGCCATATTACCCAAAGTAATACACAGATTTATACAATCCCCATCAAAATCCCAATGGTATTTTTTAAAGAAATAGAACAAAAAAAAATCATCAGATTTATATGGAATCACAAAAGACCCCGAATAGCCAAAGCAATACTGAGAAAAAAGAAGTCCAGGGGTATCATACTCCTTGACTTCAAATTATGCTACCAAGTGACAATAATAAAAGCACAATGATATTGGCAGAAAAAGAGACACACAGAACAATGGACGAGAATTGAGAACCAAGAAATAAACCCACATATATATGGGCAGATAATTTTTGACAAAGAAGCCAAAAACATACAATGGAGAAAAGAAAACATCTTCAATAAATGGTGCTGGGAAAATTAGATGGTTTTTTAAGTACTTTTTTGGGGGAGAAATGGAGCATGTTTTACTGCATTATTCTTTTACAGTAAACAGTAAAAATATTTTAATATTACTGAATTCAATCACATCTAATAAGTAATATTTTGACAGTTATTATATTTGGACTATTTGAATCCTTGATATAAAATCATGTTGTCTGCTGAATAGATTTTGAATACTTTTTAATCCTGCTTCCTCCTTAGAGAATCACCTTACAAATGTTTTACCTTGGAGAGTATATGGCAAGGTCTCATGCCACTAAATAGCAAAGTGAAGAATTTCTTCTTTGATTTATTGGGATTTTTTAAAAAATGTCTACAGAAGATCATGCGCGCGCGCGTGCGCGCACACACACACACACACACACAAACTTTAAAAACTACCAGTAAAATGTCCAACCAGAAGCTGACAATGAATAGTACATAAGTGCCTTTTATTTCAATAGCAATGTAAGGTGTAGATGACTGAAAAAAATCTTTTAGTTTGTATTTTCAGTTGACCTCATTTATTGCTTGGAGGAAAAGGATTAATAAACAAAAACATTTTATTTAGAATGAGCTATTGTTTTGATGCTCTGTACCCATCTTTCTAGCTTTACTATTCCATTTGCCAATGTTGCGATTTTGTCAATGAAGAGAATTCAGTGAAGATGATTTAACTTGGAAACTAAAGATCCTGTTACTTTGCGTTTCTAATTAATCCAATGATTACTACTTACCTTTGTAGGTGGAGTAGTGGCTATTTGTGTGTGGAGATATTGGCTATTATGACTTCCTTAGAAGGAAGAGAGAGGTGATTCTTTATTCAATAAATCAATCCATTAGTACAAAACCAACCCAGAACTCTCCTTCAAAAAGAGCCCTGAACCTTCAGAAGGGGTCTTGTTCTCTTAGAACCCTGAATTAATTACAAGGTAATTTCCTGAAGATGGCTCCACTGAGCCAAGTGGCGATGCCACTGTTTATAAATGCAGCAATGGTAATCAAAGACCTGGGCTTGAAAACCTAAGACATGGCTAAGCTAATATAGGATGTGGCTCAAAAAAATAGCAAATGGATAGATTACTGATTGCTCTGAGCAAAAGAAGAGTGATGGAATGTGTGTGACAACCAACTTTAAAGTGAGAAAACAGCAATAATTTCTAATGACTCTGATCTGTACTAAACTCTAAGATTTCAGGATTCAGCTGTTTCTGTTGCATCTGTGATTTTCTATGTATCCTCCAAAAATGATTCATGTGTTCAGAAATGTTTATTCTTGTCCTTATTCACTTATTTATTTATTTATTTAATGAATCGTTATTGAGCATCTATTAGGTACCTGATACTATGCTAGGTGTTGAGATTATAGCAACACATAAGTCCTACAATGTTTTGACCCTTATATAATAACTATATAAATAAATGTTTCATTATCGTTGAGGTATTAGGAAGGAAAAATATCTTATGAGATGAGAATGATTTCTGGGAAAATTTGACCTGGTGTACAGGAGAGAGAAGATTTCTCCATGACAGTGACAATTAAGTTGAAACCTGCATGTCGGCTGACTTCTGAGTTGGGAAAGTGCTGATGTTTTCAAGGATGAACAGGCATTAGGGAAGAGAGTGGTTTGACACAAGCCAGGCCAGTTCATGCACAGCACGCAGGCCTGGTTAAACATGGTGGCTTTTATCCACTGTATACCCATTATATACTACACCGTGCACTATATAGTGGGCATATATGTAATATGCACGTGATGCTACATACTTGGCGCCATGAAGGATACAGAAGTGAGAAAGACATGGTTGGTTCATTCTATTAAGCCCCAACATCATCAGGGAGACATATGAATGATGCTTTTTTTCTCACAGGAAGTTTATGTAAGATGGACTACCTTCCTCTTCATTTTATCCCTTGTTCCTAATGCATTACAGTTGTACTTAGTAGTAAATATATGTTGATTGTGTAATTTTTTATCAATATCCATTATGTAGTGGTAAAGCTTTGCTTACCCTAGGTCCCCGATTTCTGTACAAGTCTTTGAATCTTAGAACTTGAGCATTTT
Source organism: Aselliscus stoliczkanus (assembly GCA_033961575.1). Taxonomy (NCBI): domain Eukaryota; kingdom Metazoa; phylum Chordata; class Mammalia; order Chiroptera; family Hipposideridae; genus Aselliscus; species Aselliscus stoliczkanus. The sequence continues at coordinate 26,468,889 of CM066731.1, read as the reverse complement.
AGTATCTAAAGAGTGAGGCTTCAGGCTACCTTTGTGTTTGATTCATTATGATTAAACTGTGTCATCTTGGATACAGTGTCCCCCAAGGGCCCTGCTTTATATGCAGGACAGTAAAATTGCTGGGCTGTAGGAGGCACTTTGTATACAGCATGTTACTCTAGCAGCCAGGCATTGAACACTTCTGAGCCAAACTACCTAGGATCTAGTCCTGACTCTGTACTCAATAGGACTGCAATGTTCTAATTTTCCTGTCTTCAGTTTCTCAGCAATAAAATGGAGAGAAAAGCAGAGCCTACTTCACAGAATTATTGTGAGGACTGAATATGAAAATGCCAATCAAGTTCTTAGTATACTCCCAATGCATATTACCATGCAACAGTCAAAAAGGTTGTATTTATTTTGTGATTTGTTATTAGGTAGTTTTCAGAATTTCTGCACGATACTAGTCCTTCTAGCATTTGAACCTAGATTTTATTTTTTTTCTAACAACTTTCATGCCGGACTATATCAGGTCATCCCAGGCTTTTTGTGTCTCTCAGAAAATGTCCTCAGCCATGTCCAGTAGCATACAAATGAGTCCCCAGAATCCCAGGAGGCAATCTGTCCTTCAAATGCTGGGATGGGAAAAATGTGGCTCTGGGACCGAAAATGAGCTATGTCTCATCTCTCAAACTGAGCTGTTCATATGAAAGCTATTTAAGGCCCAACCTTGGAAACAATTGGCAGACCTCTTTAAAACACTCACCATGCATAGCAGTGTGCAGCTTCCAGTATTAAAATCAAACAGAACTTTGGGCCCTAAGCAATTCCTACGTACGTGTTCTTATCAATTTCCATAACCTAATTTATTTGGGCACGGAAAGTTCCTGAACAAATATTGTTTGTCAAGGTGAAGTACACAGGGAGTCACGAGGTTTTAGACCTAAAACTCTGCCCTGCAATGGAATTATGTTAATGATCAAGTCAGGCAATGGATGTAAGCCTCTACTTTTATTGGTTACTGAGCAGACTGGATTTTAATTCTTATATGTGTTTTGGGTGATTTTTCTTTTTTTTTTCAGTGTTTTTCTATATTTCCCAAACATTTTATAATATATATGTATTATTTGCATAATCAAATAAACCATTTTCCTTTTAAAAAGATATATATTTAATAGTAAGATAATAACATACAGGTTTATCTCTTCTATAATCCCATTTATTTTTATTTTCCGATAAAAAAGGAATACTTCTGCTCAACATGTTATCGGAATTCAGTGATAGGTGGTCACTTCCTTTATTCTGAGAATTATTCTTGATAAATACCATATGAGTTTTCATTGCTTGCCAGGGAATCCATTTGGTTGTCTATGACTGACTGAGAACATTTTTTGGCAGTTCACTAAAGAAAACATGTTTTGTAGACAAGGCTCCGCTTTGCCTTCATTAAAAGTAGTTTTTAAAAATATATGCCTTATTTTCCTAGAGTCGTTTTGCATTCATCGTACATGAACCCTGTTGGTACATTCATTCTATGATCATTTTTAGCTCTAGCTTTGACTTTCATCTAACATTGCTTTTTGTTACATGGTGATTTAATATTAGGCCAAAAATACATGCAAATGCTTTTACCTGACCCCAAGAATCCTATTTTACTCTTCGTACACTCTCAGAATTACATATCCCTTCCAGTAGTCACTGTGATTTATTAATGCTCCTACTAATCATTTTCGAAAAACATCAATGTCTATCGAGCTTCTTGTTAAGGCTCTTAAATCTGTAAGATTTTATGGGCTCCTAGACACAGTTAGTGATCATTAAACATTGTTAAATTGAATAAGAGCTAATCAAGACAAATTTTCAGTAACACTGAAAAGCGTTTTACTAGCTTGGTTAAGGGGTCAGTATTTAGATTTTATTTTAGCTGCATGCTATCTAGAAAATATTCTTCATTAGATGTTTTCTAGTTTCTGCAGCAAACCCAGTTCTCAAAGAATAGAGTGGTTAGCATATTATAAATAACAAAATTTAATTAAGGTGCAGCCAATGCTTTATCTACTTTTATTGAATGTCTGATAATAATTTTATCATAGTACTGCACAGTGCCTTTTGCTTTCCTAACCAGCAATATTTTCTAGTCTAAATAAGGAGCTATTGTTAAATGTCTGAACTTGATGAACTGATTTAGGATATTTGGGACTTTGTTTTTTGGCATTGATGATTTTTGGTTTGTAAAGATGCCATCAATGATTTATCACCAATGAAAGGGCAAATATTTCCCATGTGACAAATGCTAAGACATCATGAACTACTCCCAGGAACACAGCTTCAGTGTTTTCTGTCATATGTACTTGAAAGACAGAGGAAACCATGTTGAGGTAAAGAAATCAGGGAAAGGGAAGTCAGTGTATATTGCTTTTCTACCATGTGCCCGTTCATGTGGGATCTCATTTAACATGTTCAAGGTCATCAGCAAGTAGAAAACAAATTAGAATTTAGAATCAAATCTATCCCATCCAATCTTGAGATCTATATTTTTCCCATTCATACCACTTAAATTCTTTCACAGACAGTGCATTTTTAACATACATCAGGAGAGCTTGCTAATCTCTGGTCATAAAGAGGAATGGGTGGGGGCCCGGCCGAGTGGCGCGGTGGTTAAGCGCTGGCTTGGGAAGCCAGCGGCCCCGGTTCGGTCCCACGTATGAGGGCCAGTGACACTGCCCTCAAAAAAAAAAAAAAAAAAAAAGAGGAATGCGTGGGAATGGGATGTTAAAGATGGGAAGCAGAAAGAACCTTCTGGTCAAAACCTCATGGGAAAAGAATAGAAATCACAAAGGGTGTTTGAGAAACAAGAAGGAGTTTAGCTTGACCAGTCCAGGACAACTTTTGGAAGAGTGGTGAGAATACAGACTGGAAAGAAAGGTTAGGGACATATTGTAAAGGACTTTTAAATGCCAATATAAGGAGTATGGACTTAATTAGGAAGGCAGCAGGGAGCCACTGAAGGTTTTGTGCAGGGGAGCAATATGATTACTGCTGACAGCAGTCTTAATAAGGCTTAATAAATAGTACAGTTTATAACCTTAGGCCAACTACTGAGCAGAAGCCAAAAGCTGTGCTTCAGAATTAGCAAACCAATTACTGTGAGGGATGATGGCCGGAATTTAAACTGAGTCATCCTTTACAAGAGAGTAGAAACTCCTGGAAATATAAACAGATACCTGAAGTGACAGGTGACATGTCTTCTTGGAGCCTTTATTTGAGTCCATAGTGGCACATTGTTAAAATGCCTTCCAGGCGCCATCACTTACTTTTCACCATTTTAAAATCTCTATTCCTTGTAAATATTCAGTGTTTTCATGTTTTTTTCAGCAGGCCTAAAGTCTATTACCATCTATCTTATTTCTTATATTAATGCTTTGCTCTCTTTACGGGTATTGATATGCTTTGCTGAAAAGAAAGATGTCGTTACATTATCTGCAATTTGAATTAACAGCTGATGTTGACTACAGGACAACATTCAAATTTCAGTTCTAGCAAGCAGAATAATTTTCTTTTTTTGTTTTTTTTTTTGTTTTTTTTTTATGTGTGGATCTGAACCGAGGCCGCTCGCAATAATTTTCTTTTTTAATTGGGAGAGTTGGCTGCATAAGAATCTACTAGTTTCCTTTATCTTTTGATTATTTTAAGAGGCTTTTAATGTGTTCTGTGTGTGCACACACGTGTGTGTATGTGCATGCATACACACATGAAAAAGCAAAGGAGTGAGAGTCAGAGAGAGATAATATGCATATGTGTATGTAAAAAAAGGGCTAGTTGTTTATTATATTGCTTCCTCCTGGGGAACAGAAAGTTACATAATTAAGTTTCTTATAAAACATATTCTCTTTAATAAACTGTGGTGTTTAATTCTACTGTCACCCTCAGAAATTTGTGTTCCCTTGTCAGCATTCCAATATTGTTTTGAAGTTTATGTAATCAAACTTATAATATTATGGTTAGTTTTTTGGCCTTTTCACCCTGACTAGACTGGCATCTCTGGAGAACATGTTTGGTCCATAGCGTGGCACCTGGCTCAGAGTATAGCTGCAAATAGTTATTCTGTAGCATTGAAGTTTTCCTTTCCTAGAACAATTTTGCATGAGCTTTCATTCACTCAACAGATTTTGAGAAACTCCTAAATATTTTGCCAGGTAAACAGATACAGATCCCTCTCTTAAAAAACTTACAGATAGGGCCAGCCGAGTGGCGTGTTGGTTAAGAGCTGACTTGGGACGCCAGCGGCCCCGGTTCGGATCCCACATATGAGGGACAGTGACGCTGCCCTCTATAAAAACAAACAAACAAACAAACAAACAAACAAAAACAACTTATAGACGAATGATCAGATAATTACAATATAATCTCTAAGTGTTGTGATTGGTGTAGATACAGGGTAGAGGCAACCTTGGGTGGCTTATTAGAGGGGATGACCTTTTACCTGAGTGGTAATAGAAAGGAAAAGCATAAAGATGGGAAAGCAGGAGAGAGAGTTATAACAATGTATATGGGCCTGAGTGTAAGAGAGAATCCCAGGATCAGAATGCTGCTAATTTAGTATGACCATGGAATGAGTGGGAAGTGAGAAGGCTGGAGCCAGACCCTGAAGGTATTTTGTTGACACATAAAATCAGGTGCCACTGAGATTTCTATATTGTAAATTAAAAGTCTAATTTAAAATTAATTGAATGCTAAGTTCTTGATAAGGAAGCCAATTACTATGGCTACCCATTGTCATTTCTTTGAAAGAAGCCAAGGGTTGTTTGGTTAAAAATGGCACAATTTTATTTTGTGACTTTAGACTTTAGAGGGTTGTTTAGAATACAGAACTAGGGTTCTGATATCTACTTAAGAAGGATAATAATAGTGCCTACTTTTAAGGTTGTTGTGAATTGTCATTGAAATAATGCAAACAAAGTGGTTACATGACAAATATAAGAATTCAATATGTATTACTGGTATGCATGATGGACGGTTTTGTCTTGTATTTGTGGGAAAGATCCAATGTGTTGTGAAGTACATTTGTGCTGGTGGGAATGCACAAATCTGGCCAACATGCCAGTGAAGCCAAGTCCTTCTGGTCTACTATTTTTCAGGTAAGGTTGACCACTGGGGCCAAAATATTATTTATTTAGCGATTTCTTATCTCCAGCTTTAAACCCAACGTAGCAGCTTTTGAAGATTTTATTTTATTGGGTGGCTTAGCCATTTGTGTCTGGTGAGACTTGGAAGAGGCCCTGACTTAGGGTTTATCAAGTTTTCTCTTAGAATGTTAATTAAAATTACAGGGCCGGCTGAGTGGCTCAGTTGGTTAAGAGTGTAAGCTGAGCTCTAAGCAACAGTAGTTCAATGCCCAGCCCAAGCTGAGCTGCCTTTGACCTGCCAACAGGTGGCAGGATAGCTCAGCTAAAAAAAAAAAAAAAAAAACAATAATAATGAAATAAATAAATAAAATTACAAAGAAACAAGGTTGATGCAAGAAAGGAAAAGTGATTAAAAGACTTAGTAGGAATATTACAACAATTAGATTTCTGTGTTCCTAATGAATTATTTCTAGTGTCTTACACTTAATGCAGTGCTTTAAATTGTCAAGTTTCACCTCTGCTTTATACCTGCTGTGTGACCTCATCTAAAAAAAAAAAAAAATGGCAATAAGAGTACCTACATCATAAGAGTTTTGGGTGATTATACAATAATTTATATAATGTACCTAAAATGGTAGCTGACAGATATTAAGTATTCCATTAGTGTTAGCTGTTAGAATTCTACTATTATATAAATATGACATGATTGTACAAATGAGATAATTTGTGCAAGTAAGAATGTGCACTTCCTCAAATTATGGATTTGTCACTCAGATCTGAGTAACATTTACTACAATGTGCTATGTACAGTCCTTACTCTCAGGAACTAATTATTTCTCACTTCAGACTGTGAGCCTGAGGAAGTTAATTTGTTTCCAGTATGATCAGAAATCACATACTAGTTCAAATAAATCTCACATGTGTCTTTGAGACCAGGGATCTCATTTATCAAATTGCCTGTTACTAATAAAATGTAGTTTCTATCTACAAAAAGGGTTATGTTCACAGAAAAATAGTTTGTTTCCTAATCTGCTAAATATAGCAGTGTAAACAGGAACCACTAGTAGTTCCGACTCTAACCAAATCGCATCAGTATTACTGTAGCGTCTTTATACCCATGAAATATGTATGGTTTAGTCAGTGTTCCAACTGGAAACAGGTAACACACTCAAAATGGGTAATTTGAGGATAGTTTCATAAAGGGATGGTTTACAAAGGGTAGACCAGAGTATAAGAAGCCACAAGGGAGAGTACAGCAATCTCGAGGGACATGGTGGTGAGTGGAACTCTACCACCTCCACGCATGAAGTGGCCAGGGATGACAAGAGATAGGGCTTTGTGCAAGAGGCTGCTTCACCCCAGCTGGGGCTTTCTCCAAGGGATGCAGCTGTCCACTCACTATCACGTGGCCAGCTATTTTAAAGGAATGTCATCAATTTCAACTTTTGACCAAAATGGCAGCTTATAGAATTTGATTACTAGGAAGTAAAATAAATAAATAAATAAATAAATAAATAAATAAATAAATGACATTAAATCAATGGAGGGCAGGTTCATTTGGGGCTGTGAATGAAGTCTGTAAATTTGGGTTTTGTAATCTTTAGTTTTGATTTTATCTTATAAATGAACTACTGAATATATACTGGTATACTTGTATGTATAAAATAATGTATACAAGATTCGTTTGAAAATATACTAATATGTTCATCTCCTCAGCTTTCTGTATATTTCCTGTCCTTCCCTATCTTATAATTTCTCTGTCATTTTCCTGCCCTTTGTTCATAACAAGATATCTGATCTTTTGAAATGGGGTTAAAGCTCCTTTCTGTTGTTTGTTGTTTTGTTTTCAGAATGCTCTAAAGTAGGTATCAGTGATGGAAATTCCTAAAACAGTATATCCTTGCTGTGGAGCACCACAGAGCAGCCACTGAAAATCATGCTGTTAATCTGTTTGTTTATGGAAGAGGAATAGATGTCCAAAACAACTGGAAAAACAGCAGGCTGCAAAATAGCACATACTTAGGTTGATAAATAGATAGGTGCGATTTTGAGTATGTATATGGATTGCATGTGTGTATACACAAAGACATCTAGAAGAGTCACCCAAATGTTGACAGTGGTTATCTCTGAGGGATGAGATTCAGAGTCATTTTACATTTTACTTCAGACTTTTATGTATAATTAAAAAAGAATTTACAATGAACATATATTAGTCCTCGGAACATAAATCCTTTTTTTTTTTTTTTTTTTGAGAGGGCAGTGTCACTCGCCTTCATATGTGGGACCGGAATCGGGGCCGCTGGTGTACCAAGCCAGCTCTTAACCACCATGCCACTCGGCCGGTCCACATAAATCACTTTTAATTTTAGAAAATATTCCATTCCTATATTTATCACCACTGACTGCATTGACATCGTTGCATTTATGTATTCTGACACATTTGCATATGGCATTTTGGGAAATGGAAGCACAGGAAATTTGTGAGGAGTAGGAAGCTACCGCTTTAGTCACTCTGAGTTCTGTGGATGAGAAAATATGTCTTATCCTGACCAGGCTTCTTTATTCCCAGAAGTCATGTTGACTTTAAAGGATGTGCTCATTTAGCCTCCTAACACTGGCGAGGCAAGTGCTTTACAAGTTATTTCTTAGCCTCTATTTGTAGATAGAGAGATTTGAAGAGTCATGGTAATGATTGGCTTGATCGCGGTCACATGGTGAGTCTGTTAGCAGATCTTCCAAGAACATCCCACTCTCTGGAGTCTGAATCCAGTCAATAACCTGTTGGTTGAAACGCTAAATAGATGATAGATGAGCTTGTTATGTGGCAAGAGGTACCGAGAGTGGAAATCAGGATCCTGTGAGGAGACTTGTTCTCCTCCATTGTGTCCCACTCCCTTTGTGGGGCAGCAGAGGGCCCCCCCTCCCAGTGTAACTGGGGCTCCCCACATCCCTCAGCTCTGTTGGATTGCTGCATTGTTGGGAAACAAACTCTCAGCCAACCTCTGGTTCTTTGTTTCTTATTTGGGCAACAATCAATGGATTTTCTTTAAAACCTAGGCTTCTGATTTACATGTCCAGCTGCAGTAGTCTTAACTGACAGATTTATTTCATTTTAGGGAATTAGATATAACTCAAAACACTAAGGAAATCAATATTCAAATTAGACTTTTCACTTAAGCCTTTTTTTTTTTCCAGAAAGAATACAGCTCAAACTGGATAAACATATATATACTATTCCAACCCTCTTTTAAACAGTTAAAACTGAGTTCTCAGAAAATCAGTAGCCCACAATACTTAAATCTCTGGGCTAGAAAAGAAGGAATGGATTTTTATATGAAGGGAAAGAAAATCACTTGTGTTTTAAAAAATACCTTTAAATGTGAACATGTATGAATTTGGCAGAATGATCCAAGGGGGGAAGAAAAAAATATATATGGTAGCATTATGAGAGGAATTTAATATATAAGAAAGCAATACTGAAGCAAAGTTGAAAGCTTTAAGTCACTTTTCTTTTAATGATATCACACATTATAAAATTGGTTATGAATTGGGGGTCATACGTCTTTATTTGTTAATTTGCAGAATTTATGTTCTAACATTTATCTTTACTCTCTGATGTCATGAAGAATATATCTCTCTCATAAATTTCCTTACTTTGGAGAAATAAATATATCACTTCTTACTAGTTTTCTCTACTAATAGATATATTTTTAAGTTCAGTTCCATTAATGAAATTATTTTGAAGTTTATGTTATCAAGTAAATTATCTGTGTTTTAAAGTCATTATAAATCATTAATGTGTGCAATCTCTTACAAAATTACAAACTCCGAAATCTTTATGTTCATTAAAATAACGTTGTGTATTGGTAAATATTTGGTATTAAAGATATTTTATATCTAAAATACCTTAAAGTATTAATGAGATATCAGACCATATGGTATAGTCAGTTAAGGTATTAATACTTGAGGAATGTTTATATGTCAAAGAGATTGTGCTTTCTTTTCTCACGTGACTGTTCTATACACTAAGCATGCATTAAAAACTACAACAACAACAACAACAACAACAAAAACAGAAGCCATTATACAGTGTACCTTAACTGAATACTAATAATGTTTAAAAATACTTAAAATCTTATCAGATTTAGAAGAGTGACAGCTAGCCAATGAATTGGTCTTCATTTCATTTCTGAAAAATGACCCACCATGAAAGCCCACACTTGAGGAGAACTATTATTAGAAAAGAAAATTACCAAATGTGAATGAATGAATTGAAGGTTAGTGGCCTCTGAGCTTTTTTTTTTTTTTTTTTTAGTAACTGGTTTGTTTGTTTTTTTCAATTAGAGTTGACATGCAGTATTATATTAGTTTCAGGTATACAACATAGTGATTAGATATTTATATAACTTGTGACGTGATCTCCCCAATAAATCTAGTACCCATCAGACACCATACATAGTTGTTACAATATTATTGACTGTATTCCTTATGCTATAGTTTACATCCCCATGACTATTTTGTAACTACCAGTTTAAACTTCTTAATCCCTTCACCTTTTTCACCTACCTCCTCAACCCCCCCACCCTTCTGGTAACTATCAGTTTCTTCTCTGTATCTATGAGTTTGTTTCTGTTTTGTTTGTTCATTTCTTTTGTTCTTTAGAGTCCACACATAAGTGAGATCATATGGTATTTGTCTTTCTCTGACTTACTTCACTCAGCAAAATACTGTCTAGATCAATCAATCTTATTGCAGACGGCAAGATTTCACTCTTTTTATGGCTGAGTAATAGTCCATTGTGTGTCTGTGTGTGCCCCCCCTTCTTTATCCATTCTTTTATTAATGGACACCAGGTTCCCTCCGTATCTTGGCCATTGCAAACAATGCTGCAGTGAACTATGGATGTACATGTCCCTTCGAAGTAGTTGTTTGGATTTCTTCAGATTAATACCCACAAGTAGGATCACCAGGTCCCTCTTTGTCTCTTACTATAGCCTTTGCTTTATAGCCTGTTTTGTCTGGTATAAGTATTGCTACCTCAGCTTTTTTTGTTTGTTTGTATCCGTTTTCATGAAATATCTTTTCCATCCCTTTACACTGATTTCAGTCTGTGTGTGTTTTTTTGATCTGAAGTGAATCTCTTGTAGGCAGCATATATAAGTGTCTTGTTTTTTTATCCATTCAGCCTCCCTATGTCTTTTTATTGGAGCATTTAATCCATTTGCATTGAATGTACTTGTTGATAGATATGTAGTTATTGCCATTTTATTATTCATATTGTTTATCTTTTCTTCTTAAGGAAGTCCTTAACATTTCTTGTCATAGTGGTTAGGTGGTGATTAACTCCTTTAGTTTTTTTTTCTTGTCTGGGGAGCTCCTTCTCTGTCCAATTCTAAATGATGCTTTGCTGAGTAAAGTAATCTTGGTTGTAGGTCCTTGCTTTTCATCACTTTAAATATTTCATGTCAATCCATTCTGACCTGAAAAGTTTCTGTTGAGAAATCATCTAGCAGTCTTATGGGGGCTCCCTTGTGAGTAATTAACTGCTTTTCTCTTGATGCTTTTAAGATTTTTTTTCTTTGTCATTAACGTTTGGCATTTTGATTATGATGTGTCAAGACCAAGGTGTGGGCTTCTTCGTGTTTATCTTGTTTGGAAATCTCCTGAGCTTGTATGTCTAATTTCTTCACCAGGTTAGGGAAGTTTTCTGTCATTATTTCTTCCAGTTCAGCCACTGCCTGTGGCCTGTCTTGGGCCCCTTGCATGAGCTACAAAGCAGTATACAGATGTCTTCCACCCGCTCTAGGCTTGGAGGTGCCTGGGAGAGGCAAAGCTGAGATACAGGCTGCCTGTCATCAATGCTGGGCTTGGGGCTGTTCAGCAAGAGATATAGGGCATGCTGAGGCCAGATGCTACTTGTTTGGGGTTTGTTATCCTTGAGAGATTTTAGGAAAGTCCATAGCATGAGCCAAGAAAAGACAGTTTTATGGAAAAGCCACTGGAAATGGCTTGGGTGGATGTTCAAGTAGGGTGGGGTAGTGTCTCAGGGAATCACCAGGGCATTGCGAGTGGTGTTAGCCAGGTTGATGGAGACCTAAATATGATGGCCGCCTGCCATCTGCACATTGGGTAGTAGGAGCACTCAACAAAGGAACAGTGGCATTTGCCAATATCTCTGTTCGGGAGAAAGCTGCCCTTCCTGCCCTGATGCCAGATATCCCAGTCCCTCCCTGTACGCTGCTGGCACCTCTGGAGCTGCTGCTCCAGTGCCAGAACTGAGAGTGAGGGAGTTCGTCAGTGAGTAAGTCTGCATGCAGGTCATTTTAAGAGTTTCGCCTGGGATTCCAGCAGCCCTCGGTCTCACTCAGCCCCAATCTGCTTGTTTTCACAGCCAGAGTTGTGGAGATTTCTCTTCTTAGCATCAGAACGCTGGGCTGGGGAACGTGGTGTGAGACTGGAATGCCTTGCTCCTCAGGGTATTCCTCTGCAACTGAGATACCCTCCTGTTTTTAACCACCACACATGGTTGTGGGACCTGCCCATTTTGCGTCTCTGCCCCTCTTCCCAGTCTCAATGTGGCTTCTTCTGTATGTTCTTAGTTATAGGACTTCTGTTCAGCTAGACCTCAGGCAATTATCAATGGTAGTTGTTCTGGGCCGGCCGAATGGCTCAGTTGGTTAAGAGCTCGCTCAAGAGTGCAAGCTGAGCTCTGAGCCTCTGAACAGTGGTTCGAGGCCAGCCCGAGCTGAGTTCCCATTGAGCTTCCAACAGGTGGCAGGATGGCTCAGCTAAAAAAACAAAACAAAACAAAACAAAAAAACACAATGATAGTTGTTCTGTAGTTTATAATTTGATGTGGTTGTGAAAGGATGCAGTGTTCACCTACTCCACCATTTTGATGGAAACTCTGGCCTCTTAACTTTTTTGAGGGTGCATACTTATCAATAAAAGATGTACCTCCAATAAACATGCATGTATTTATTAATACATTATATATATGAGCTTTTATAATAATGTATTCTGTACATGATAAAATATATTCCTGGGCCTGCCAAGTGGCGCAGTGGTTAAGCGCTGGCTTGGGAAGTCAGTGGCCCCGGTTCGGGTCCCACAGATGAGAGGCAGTGACACTACCCTCAAAAAAACAAACAAACAAAATATATTCCCAAAATAGAGTTACTAATGTCAATAGAAATTTTAACATCTTTCCTACCACTTCCAAATAGATGATTTTGTGAAATATCTGGATGTGTACTCCCCCCTCCCTTCCCCACACACATGCACACACACACACACACTTTGGAGAACATTAGTATAGAATTCTGCACTTTCCTAGACCTCTTGAAGTAATTCTGAGTTGTATAATTGTAAGTTAAAATCAGAAGACACAGATTTCTTTACTAATTAACAGGTATATCAGTTATCAAAATAACCTACTTCAAAACATAGTGTAAAACTATAGGCAGCTATCATTATTCACGTGTCTATAGGTCACCTGGATGGTTCTTATGGGCTCAGCTGGGCTCACTCTGTCTGTGGTTAGTTCCAGGTTGGGAAGGTAGTTTTGCTGATCTTGAATGGGTTCCCTCATGTGGCCAGCTATGGACTGGTCTAGGATTGCCTCAGCAGGGACAACTGGTCTCCCTTGCACATACTTGTATATTATGTTCCTTCAGAAGGTTAGACTGGAATGTTTTCACCATGATCTCAGAGAAGGATTGAAAGCATAAATGACTAAATGCTTTCTCAAGCCTCTGCTTCCATCAGTTTTGCTCTTATCTCATTGGCCAAAGCAAAGAAAGTTACTTGACAGAGCTCAGAATCAGATTGGGAGGGGAACACCAAATTAAAGGAGAAAAGGCATGGATACGAAAGGCTAGTAATTGGGGTCATTTATGAAGTCATTCTACATCACCAAGAAAGTCTCTTTTCCACTAAATATTTGCAAGTGTCTGATAATTTCCATATAGCTGTAAGAATAGCCAGTGAGAATTATACCCCAAACTTCTGATTACTTGAGTATTTAGGGTAGTTCTCTGTCTATAGAGGCTATACTCATGGATGTTTCATCTTTGTAATTCAACTTCTTTGAAGTTTAAGTTACATTTTAAAATTGCATTTCCAAAGGGTTTGTCATCACTGTCTTGGGTAGTCTGGACTCTGAGGAGTCTGGGCAAGAAAGGTGTAATTGTCACTGTCATAGTTATGTATGGACTTGTTCCACATATGCATATTGCTGACTAATTCTAAAGATCATTGTGCAGTGAACAGTAAGTCTCCTTTCATGAAGTGTTAGTCTAAAAGAGGAAATGTGATAATATTTATAATTTAAGTTTGAAATGGATAATTCCACAATGAAGACACAGGAGTCTTTGTTCTGTAGTGTATATTGTACTCATATATTACTTAGAGAACAAGTACCTCAAAATGGAAAAAAAAAACACATTTCTATTCAAAAGTGAAAAAAATTTAATTCTGAATGACAACCTTGTATCTATTTTTGAGGTAATTGTAAATGCCCAGATTCTGTGTTATTGTCTTAGAAAAACATTTGCTCATTTAAAGTCTAAAATAATAAAAACATTAGTAGTAATACTATCTTTGTTTTAAATCACATTTAATAATTTTCCCTGTGTTTTGCGTATCTATTGTTTCAAATAAAGAGCTGAATGTATCCTTGGAGTACATATTGACCCATATAATAATAACTAATACCATTTTAGAGTACTTATAAGGTGCTATTTTAAAGCATTCAGTTGGTGTTCACAACTCAATGAGGTAACTATATTTATTTACCCAGTTTTACACATTAATAAAAGACAGACATAGAAAGGTTACGTAACTTATCCAAGGTCACAATCAATTGTAGAGGGAGAAGCTGAATTAATTTCTGTCAGTCACCAAACCTTATGCTTTGTATTCTTAATCATTGCACTGTACTGCATTTAATATTACATGGATTTTTAGTATTATAGAGACCTGTTAAGAGGTGAATGTGCCATCCCCTGACTGACCAGCATAAATATCCAACGTTTCCCTGGGGTTCTAGATGCCTCTGAATTCCTGAGCTTGAAAACATTGGTCCTATGGTTTTCTCAGCTCTGATTGTGTTTTCACTGAGCCACTTTTTCACTGAATCAATATGTAGTTTGGCCCCATGGGAGTTTGATTTCTCATTATATAATAGTTGATTAAATTAGCATCTAGTTAAATAAAAATTCACAAAGAAAAACATTTCAAGAGCAACCCCTAGGACTCTCATTATTGTAGACTCAGTTTTTCAAAACTATATATGTCACCCTCAAAATGTTCCTTCTGAATACTCTCAGATTTCATATCTATTCTAAAATGCAGTTCTCAACTATCCTTTTGAGCATCCTTACTTTAGCAGTAAAGCAAGCTCTGGTGTTCAGTTTTGGAGCTGTCATTTGCATTATGTAATTGGGCTTTATTTAAGGAGCTATTTCTGTATTTTGGGAACTACAGGTAGAATATACACTAGATACAATTTGAGAGAACAAAGTGGTTAAATTCTGGCAGGTAAATTAGCTATTCCCAAAATGCTTCTAAATAAATTCTGTTATTCTAATTTAGTGGCCAGAACAGTTGTTTATTTTGTGCATTTATTCCATTATTTAAACTTTTGGTAAGGCCAAACTAGATTTGAAAAGCAGAAGAAAAGATAGCTAATGTTGGTCTATTTGTGTGGGCAGCATTTTTAACCACAGGAGAGGAGGATATGATGAAAAGATGTACATCGCCTGACTTAGCTCTCCTTTCTCTGAGAGATGAATCAAAGCCTCTTTACCCTTAGGAGCCTCTTTCCAGAGAAAATTCATTCCATTGTATTACATAGGAAACATTTAAGAAAAAGGTGAAATCTCTTAACCTCCTTTATCAAGCAATTTTTAAAAGAATAATCATTTCTTTCTTTGTAAAAAAAAATGTTTTTCTTGGTCCGTTGTAGACAAATAGAAAATACAGGTAAACAAAAGGGAGGCTATCAGAATTATCTATAATTCAGTCATTTTAAGTAAACCTTTAACTTTTTGTGTACTTTCCCAGGATTTTTCTGTATATTTAAATGAGTTCATATTATCATAATTTGTCATCTGCTTTTTCCTACTGAAATATATATCATGATTTCATGATTGTTTCCCATGTTATTAAATATTGTTCGATAATATTTATTTTTCTTACTCTATATTTCTTTTTTTTTTTTTTTTTTGAGGGCAGTGTCACTGGCCCTCATATGTGGGACCCGAACCGGGACCGCTAGCTTCCCAAGCCAGCGCTTAACCATCACGCCACTCGGCCGGCCCCTTACTCTATATTTCAATTTTTTTTTAAATTATTTTTTTTTCCAGTTACAGTTGACATTCACTATTCTTTTATATTAGTTTCAGGTATGTAGAAATCTATATAATTTATACAGTGATCTCCCTGATTCATCTAGTACTACCTGACACTATACATAGTTGTTGCATCAATAACACTATTTTTAATAGCAACTTAATAAGTAGGTGTAACTATTCCATTAAATATTCTATTATGTAGTTAACCAGTTCTCTTTGTCACACTCAGATTGTTTCTTAATTTTTCACTATTACAATAACACTACAGCAAGCGTCCATCTAACAAGAGCTTCCAACACCCAAAATTATTTCCTTGGTATGAATTCATATTAGTGGGAATGATGGGCTAAAGTGTGTATAAAATTAGCAGTCTCTAGTGAATTCTTTCCTCTTTCAAGGTCTTACCCCGACCAGCAGTTTTATGAGATTCTAATTTTCTTTGGACTGTATCATTGATCAGTATAATTTAACATTCTTCTCCATTTGATGAATTTTAAAAGATGATGCCTTATTTTCTTCATATTTCTTTTATCACTAGTGAGGATGACTTTTTTTCTTATGCATTTTTATATTTACATTTCTTCCTTTTGAAAATACAGGTATGTCTTTAAACCATCCTCAAGATTGAGTTATTTGTTTAGCCTAATTTGAGCTGATATTTCCTTCACCATTGATCAAAAAATTTGAAGAGCAACTTGGGATTAACCCCTGAAACCTGAGTACTGCAATTCACACAGATTTATAGGTATTTGGCATGTTTAGCTTTTGATATTACTTTTTACTTTGATACAATCTTATAAAGAATATTATTACTCCTCTGCCCAATGTATTTTGTGAAAGTGTAAGATTTACCACTGAATAACACCAATGAAAATACCTAAAAATTAAAAAGAACTGAAAGGATCGATCGATATGTCACCATTCTTATTGGTCTTATTTCTTTCACCCTCTAGGTTGCTAAGAGGGACAAACTGTCTATAGTAATACAGTTATATGGACCAGGTGCTCTCTCTGAAATATGTTTTCTTTTCAAGAGTTAATCCTTTATCGGGGAACCTGTGGCGCCCACTCTTTGAAAATCAGGCTGAACAAAGGCTAGCGAAAAAAGGAAAGCAAATATAGAACACCTGGGCAGAAGTGTCTTCTTGTGGCAAACATCACTGCACCCACCTGAGAGAGTGGAGCTGGCACAGGTCTATTTTTTTATTCATTCGTTAAATATGAGCTGGGTACTGGGATTTGGGGACATGGGTTATTATTTTTGAAAATCAGGGTAGGCCTCTCTGAAAGAGAAAAGATAAATGTCAGCTTCTTGAAGAGCGAGTGTATGTGAGGAATACAATGGGGCTGGAACAGAGTGAACGAAGGGGAGAAGCATAGGAGGTCGGATAGAGGTCAAGGGCCAGGCCTGAAAGGAAGACTATGGAAGCAGAAGCCTGGGACTGCCACTTACTGTCCGTGCCTCAGTGACTTCATCTGTTTTATGGGATAATAGTACACCCCTCACTAGGATGTTGTGAGGATTAAATGTGGTGATACATGTAAGGTACTTAGAATAGGGCTTGGCACTTTAAGGGTTCAGACATTGTTTTCTAGTTTTTTTTTTTTTTTTAAATTGCTACCCAGCCTCTAAAACCCTCTAATTTCTTGCATATCCATCCTACATTTCTTTTTTTGTATATCTTCTGATATTCAGCCTTTTAAAATACTTGATTGAAAAAGATCATGCCTGAATCTAAAGTAACTTTATGTGTTAGAAAATATTAATAATTGTTGTTTTCTGTCCTTCAAGAAGGGTTATAAGTGATGGAGGAAAGTTTCAGTGTGGTCTTAAACTTCTCGAGTATCTCAGCACTCGTATGAAATTTCTGTAGAAACATAAGTTTAAAAGACTAAAGTGACTAAGAGTGAAGAGCCTGGAGACAGCTTGTATGGGTCTGAATTTGCACTTCACTGCTTACTCAATTGTGTGACACTGGGCAAGTTTTGTGCCTCAGTCTCTTTATCTATAAAGTTAAGATGATAAAAATACTTATCTCAGAGTAAATTTGTGAGGATTAAAGTATATGAATGTTACTTGCAATGCTTCCTGGCTTATAGTACATAATGAGTATTAGATACTATTATTATAAGTACTGTTTTATTGTGACTCATGAGTAAACTGAAATTGAAATTATTATGTCGGGAAATTTGTCAAAAATATTTGTGAAGTTTTCATCATTTCTCTGTCTGCGATAACGAAGTTAGAATTTTAAGAAAGTGCCTCAGCAGATATTTCTTCCTGTTGATTTTAATTTTGAGATATGCCTCCTTTTTGGTTGACTGATTTTGTGATTATATGCCTTGAAGTGCAAGACTGCAGGAGACTTTGAAGTCTTCTCAGAAGGCTTCAAACAATGAAGCTCACAGCTGTGGCTGATGTGGGTCTCAGATTCAGCTCTCATTCTGGATTAATTTTTAAAACAATCAAAAAATATTGGTATATTCTGAAAGGGCTGAGAACCACCCTTGGAAGGGTCACTCTATATTGAATTCAATTGCTTTAACTTGGTAGCTGCTGTCATTGGGACATGACTGTGGCTGTTTTTCCTTCTTCATAAAATATTACCCTAGGAATATTAATTTTCTTGATTCTGCCAATATCTCCAGGGAGAGTACTGATTATTTGAAGCTATAGGAAGAAATGATGACAGACTAACCCAATCCTCTGAAAAAGTGTGAGAAATCTCTTAGGTGAAAAGCTAGTGATAAATCAATGTGTGATATCACAATCAATCAGATACCTGGGGGCACATGGGCTTAGTTGGGGGGTAGGGACCGAAATGTTTCTGCCCTTAGCTTATTGACGAAAATATTAGCATCTGTAGCATTCATAGTATATTTAGCTGAAAATAACTGAATTTTCTCCAGTGCTCTTTAAATAGAAATTTCTGTAATGATGGAAATGTTCTGGTATTGCATGGTTCAATACTGAGGAACTTCATTTGCTATCTTATTTAATTTTAATTAATTTAAAATGTAAAGCCACCTGGGGCCAGTGGCTACCATAATGGACAGCACAACTATAAATGATGGCTTAAACAGGTACCAGGTCTTTTTTTCTCACATGGAAACAGGAAGCACAGAGATACTGTGGGTGTTTAAAGATGTTATTAAGGAAATGAACTCCTTCAGTATTTTCTCAGCAGCCCTAAGATTCTACTTTTGTCCTCATGGTCATAAGATGGCTGTACCTCTAGGCATCTCATGTAGATTCAACATAGAAAGAATGAGGTTTGGTAAAAGGTTAGGCCTTCACCTTAGGAGGTTCTGTGTTATCCCCAAAATACTTTCGCCTACTTCTCATTGTCCAGGACTTGTCACATAGCCACCCCTGCTCCAGAGAGACTGGGAGTTCTGTATTTCCCTTACCAGATTCTATTGCAGGGAATGCAAAAGGCGGGAGGAGATTGGAATAGATATGGAGTGTACTGGTCTACAGTTCAGCCATAGAAGACATTTAGTTAATTATCCTATAGAATTCTATCGTCATGGGCCTGGAATTGTCTCTTTCAGAGATATAGGTGACGAATCGTAGATGACACTAGACTTGGGCTTCTGCGGGGGGCTGGCCCCCGCGAGGACCAGGGGTTCCCTCGGGTGGGACCGCGTTGGCGAGAAAGAAAGAAAGATGGAGACACCAGAAAGAGGTTCACAGGAGTGTCACACCTTTATTGTTAAAGCCTGGCCCCTTTTATAGGGGCTTCTGACTATTAACTCAATTACGAGTTATGTTTCACATGATCATGATGTTTTCTCTTACTCAGAACTTTTACTTTTTTGTAATGGTATCTTTCCAGGGTACACTGTGGCCTGCTCAAGGATTTTACTTATCATCATCTAAAGAGTGGTTACCATGACTACCTTACAGGGCGTATACTTGAACTATTGCCAAGAGTTTAGCAGTGGATGAGTTTAGGGCAAAAACCTATTTTTATGTGATTATAATACTTAGCAGCAAAAGGAGTCTCAAACTTTTCCTATCCTACTAAGAGCTGCATATTATTGTAATAGAGGGTAACATCTGTTTCTCAGTAAAAGCTTCAGTACCAGTTGCTACAGCAATGTACAAAACAAAGAGTTAAAACAAGGCTGTTAATTAAAATAACTCATGGTCAGTAAGTTGTCTCTTATCAGAACTCTCATGGCCGAGAGACCTTGGTCTCCTGGTCTCCAAGGAAACCTTTTACAGCTGCATAGGCAAGTAAGCTCAAGATTGGATGATATCACCAGTTTCTCACAGGCAGGCTGTCAGTTTCTCACAGACAGGATTTGTCCATGTGACCAGAGGCCTGAGCCTCAGTTTCCAAGGGGCTTGAGTCCCCTATTTCTCAGTCCTGGGGTCCCCCTCGGACTGTAGCCTGTTTTAGGGAGTTTCCTTATCTTTAGGAAATCTTGCCCCGTCATTGACTTACACAGCCAGCTATCATCAGGGTACCCCAGGAACTTGCCATAAATGCAGTGAAAGTACTGTCTCCTATAGGATCTGATGTGGAGGAAAGGCACATGGGTTCATAGAGACAGGAGATACTACATGACCAACCATAAGGCAGCACCCCAGACATCCAGTGCTGAGCGTGGATCTTTATTTCAATGTGGCCTTGTCAGACACCGGGATGCTGTCGGCCCTCAACAGGCTTCAAGATTGTTTAGTCCCATAGAATATAGGAAAAGACTTCAATGTACTAGAGTAATGATAAGTAGAGTGTTGCATTTAAGGAAAACTCACTGACTAATAGAAGTGATCATTGAAGTATTAAGACCAACACAGCATGTTACATAGGAAATAAAGATACTAGAGTTAGAAATTCAACACCAAGATCTTAATATATGTAGGCATCTCATGTTAATGGGGTATGTGAGAGGCATGATGTGGTATAACGTTCCCATTGGTCATCCTGGAATACCCTCCCCTCAACATTAAAACATACCCTCTCAACCATGAGCAAAGACTGAAAACCTCCTTCTACAGGTCAGGAACCTGAGGCTTAGAGCAGTTAAGGAAGGAACTTGTCTAAAACTTCGTAACCGCTGTGTGGTGGGGTCAGAATTCAGATACTAAGGTGTTGAAGCAGGAAGAAGCTGAGGCTGTACAGTCTCTTAACCTCAGCTCGTAGCCTGGTTCCTTCACTTACTGGTGATATTTCTAAGATCCATCCAGATCTGCTCACGTTTGTTCCCCAGCTGGAAATTCATTAACAGGGGCTGCTCTATTAGGTAAAACTGGGGTGCGGTACCTCACCGTTCACCTTCTGTCTCCCAAGGCAATGAGCTCCTCAAGAGGTGAGATTTCTTCTAATTATCCTTAGATCCCAGCAGAGCATCTGGCGTATAGTAGAGACTTAAGAAATAATTATTTTATCAAATAATTTATGATAGACATCAATAAATTTCCCATTTTTGGAGGATTATTAAGTTATATATAATATGTGTTTTCCTGTACCAGGAATGGTTGAGATTTTTTTCTGACTGCTTAGGGTTTCTCAAATTTGGTAAAAAAATATTATTGTGAAATGTAAGTAAATTTGTGAATGTCCTTTGGTAGTTTATGCAGTATAATTAAGCTTATGCTTGTTCAGTGTAAGTATTTTCCAGTAATTTCTGTAATAATGTCTCTGTTATAGAGATTTATGTTCACTTAAAATGAAAACTAAGAATAGAAGGATTTCTGTAAGTTATTCTTTGTGTGTCTAGGTAGAACGTCAATGCTTTCATTTACGTAATAGATTGGTATCATTTATTCTCTTTAAGCATTTTTCCTGAAGTGATAATTCCTTATAAAATGACTGTATTTCACAAACATCCAAAGGCCCAGTTCAAAAAGTTGAAAGAAACCATATGTGTTATATAAACCAATAGACAAGTTAGTTTGCTTAGTCTTAAAAGGGAACCAATGGATTAAATTAGCTAGCATTTAAAAAATACAATTGAATTGTGTACAGCACAGATGGGACAGAAAGTTATATTTATCCCATACTTTCTTCAAATGTATATTGTGCTCTTTACTTGTCTGACTTCATTTCAGAGCAAAGTAAAGGAACCTTTAGTACT
The DNA here is from genome assembly GCA_033961575.1 of Aselliscus stoliczkanus. Classification (NCBI taxonomy): domain Eukaryota; kingdom Metazoa; phylum Chordata; class Mammalia; order Chiroptera; family Hipposideridae; genus Aselliscus; species Aselliscus stoliczkanus. The sequence continues at coordinate 26,447,339 of CM066731.1, read as the reverse complement.
ATGTTCAAAATACCTTGGTTTTAACAGCTGCCTCAGGAAGAAAACATTATTGATTTTATAATTCGAAGAATAAAGACTTCACTTACCTAACTCTCTCCTCTTCGAAACACCTGCTGGGTGTAAAATGATACCCTGAAATGAAGCTACTGCCTGTTTTATAGAAGTCATAAAACTTGGAGAACTAAGACAGATACAGAGTTGAGAGGCGTCTGGTGTTTCACTTTATCTTCCTGTCATGGTCTTTGAAGTTCTGGAAAAAATAATACAGCTTTCTCATGAAATCTACCTCTACCAGTGGACTTCAAGGATTTCCTGGCCCTCCTCATCTCAGGCAAAAATGGTTTGGAAATCTTTTTGTTAGTTCCCTGTAAGCCTAGAGGGACAAATCCATTTTAGAGGTCCTGATAGGCACTGGACCATTTGTATACATTATTTGCTATCCTTACAAATAATGAGGTAAACATTTTCACTCCATTTATAGGCTAGATTAATGTATCTCTGAATAGTTAAATAATTTGCTGTGGTGGATTAAATTCCTTGCTATTCCTACCATTGAGAAGTGGGGTTTAATTCCCCTCCCCTGGAATCTGGACTGGCCTTCGTGACATGTTTGAGCAATAGTATGTGGCAGAAGTGATATTCTAGGACTTCTGAGGCTAGGTCAGAAGAAGCCTTGCAGCTTCTGCCAACTCTAGGGACACTTGTTCTTGGAGCCCTGGGCAGACATAGAAGAATTCCAACTATCCTGAGGCCATCAGGCTCTAAGGAAACCCCAGATATGTTAAGCCAGCCTGCAGTGGTTTCACCCCCAGCCCTTTGAGCCATCCTAGCTGAAACCCCAGTATCAGGGAACAGAGATGAGCTGTCTCCACTGTGTCCGGTCCACAAAGTAATAAGATTTAAGTACTACTACTACTAATAATAATAAGTGATGATGATAAATTGTTGTTGTAAACCAGAACACATAACTGGAGCACTTGCCAACCTCTACCCCAGGGCTTCTGACTCCAGAGTTGGCTCTTAACCTCCCTGTAACTGTTGGCTGGCCATGTCCTGTGATGTTTTATTAAATCTATGATTTATAACCGCAGGGAAAAATTGAATAAGGTGGATTTCTCTAATGAGAAAACAGAGTTAGAACCAATTTAAAATAACTCTGCCATTATGCTTCATTTTTCTTCATATCCCCAATCCAAACTGGCATTTTATATATCGGTTTTATTCAACTGCCTCCTGTCCCAGAATATGAAGTCCATGAGAACTTCATTTTGCTCTTTGTAGCTTTAACACCAGCATCTGGCATTAGTAGGCACTCAGGGAATATTTGTTGAATAAATGAATGAATCAGGGATTCACAGTGAAAAGAAGGCATAGGTACTACTTTTTCTGTAGAGGATATAATTCTTCTGGAAAATATGATAACCAGAATGTTATGAAAATACAGAGCAAACATCCAAACCCAGAATTAACAGTTGTTGAGATTATATGTTAATATCACAATTTTTTCCTCTTACAAAATACTAGAGAAAATGTTGAGTCTGCCTATATTTTCCTATAGGAAGCAGCCCTGTCTATATTTGACATGTATATTCTTATTTAAGTAATGTTAAAGTTGAATGACAATTATACCTCAATAAAGTTAAAGAAGAATTGGATTCAGAAAATACCATTTATTCATTCAGCAGTAATTTACTGAGTGCCTACTAGGAATCAGATGCTATTCCAAATGCTGGAGATACATTTATGGATAAATACTGGAGGTCTTACTTCCTTTGAGTTTACTGTTAGCGGGGAAAGAGATAATAAACAAGTAATTTGAGACCGAAATGAGATAATGCATTACAGTGAAGTGAGTAGTGCTTTGAAGCCCAACACAGGTCAGCGTGATTGAAAGTGAGTGCGGCTGGGGAGGCAGGGAGCAGAACTGCCTTGGTTATGGTGGCCTGGGGGCACCTCTGAGCCGGTAACAGCTAAGCTGTAGCTGAATGAGGCATCAGCCATGCAGACATCTAGTAAGAGACTCTGCTGAAGAATATAAAGTGAATGGTGCTGAGGTGGGAACAAGTTTGCTGTGTTTGAGGAATAGGAAGGAGGGTGTAGCTGAGGAAGTGAAGGAGAGAGTGGTAGAAGGTTTGTGGATAAGCGAGGGGCCACGGGGGATGGGTAAGGACATGGATTTTATGCTAGGAATTCCAGGTATTCTAGAAAGGTGCTGGACAGTTAAATCAGGAGAGTGATATGACCAGATTTACATGTGGGTGTTATATTAGACATGTATATATTATATTGGTAATAATTATTAACATACTAATTATGTTATAATGATAATAATAGTGTAACAGAGGCAAAGTTTACATATACCCGCTTAGGGTTTTCCAGGTGGAACTAAGATTTAAACTGACATAAAATAGATTAACAGGAGAAAAGTATGTAAGTTTTACTTAACACGGGAACCCTCATAAGGAAATGAAGACCCAAACAATTGGCAAAACCTAAATGCTTTTATTCTAGGTTGAGCAAAGAGAGGCAACTGTGGAAAAGTAACTAAAATATACAGAGAGACCAGAAGAAGATAAGAATTATTTTAACAAGGTCTGTTGGCACAGAATTCTCGGCTTTGACTCCGTGTTGAAGGATGTTTCTTTTCTCCTGGTACAGGGCATACATCTTTCAGATGGGCATTCTAATCTCCAGTTTTTAGGAAGAAAAGGGGACGTTAGAATGACCTTCCTGCATCTGTTCTTCCAAAGTGCCTCCGGCGCAAACTAATCCCCGCACCTACATGGCACACCAACATGGCACACTCCGCCACCCTTCAGTGTAGCTAGTGATAATTTATATAATAATATATAACAAATTTGTTATATACAATGCACATATATAATACAATATATACCGTATACATTTCTACGTTTTCCGTTACATATTTCCATACTTGAATGACCTTTCTTGGTCTACTACATGGAAAACAGATTGGAAGGCTCCATGAGTGGAAGAGGGTAACTATTGAAGAGGAGTAGAGGCAGCGTTGCCAATCGTCCAGAAGAAATAAATGCATTAGTGGGTCAGACAAGGGCAGAATTTCTAAACCCAGGTACTATTGACATTTTGGGCCAAAGCATTGTTTGGTTTTGGAGTGATTGTACCGTGCATTGTGGGATATTTAGCAACATCCCTGCCCTCTTCTCAGTAGATATCAGTATCATTGCCTACTTCCCTGTCCCAGTTGTAACCAAAAATATCTCCATATGCTTCTAAAAGTCCCGGGAGAGGGGGTAAAATCAGCCCCAAATTGAGAACTATTTATAAGGGGATGGTATTGGAGATGGGGGGAAAAAAAGCCATATTTAATATATATTTGGCGATGGAGCACAAATGTCTTGCTAACTGAGTGGATTTAGAAGGTCCAGGGAAAAAAAGTCATTGGTTCTTGTACATGACCACCATTTGCATGTAAATAACAATATTTTCTTTGCCGATGATATTTATCTACAGTTTACCAATGCAGCTTCTGAAGTGTTCTCGGCAACAACGTCTTACGTGCTTGTTTTATCTACCTGCACATAGAAAACTACAAAATTACCTACGAATCTGGACTTGTTATTCAGTCAGATCTTTTCCCTAATTACCCTTACTCATGAGGATTTGTGATATTATGAAAGAAAAGTACTTGTTCCTGATAAATATCAGTAGATCAGTTTAATTATTTATAAAGGTCTGCATTATTCTTGTATGTTTATGTGACTTTATAAGCACGTTGGATACTTGTGAGTATGTGTGTCCCAGATAAAGAGCTAGTACACTATCTGTATGTAGGTTGTGGAGGAGGCAGGAGTGACCATAAAACTATGGGAAATGGGTACGTTTTGACTTGTAATAATAGGGAAACTGTCGCTCCATTCTTTCACTTTGCTGTCCGGTCTTCGGGAACCATCCCCTCTTCACTACTATATATTCCCTTTTGTCTTCCCTGGGCTCAGCTGCCACAGCTATAAAATCATTCTTCATGTGACATACATCCCTTCAGTGCTCTGATCACGCATGCTCTCTAGGATATGATGGGTCATATCTGGGTGACCAACCACATCTTATGGACACCTACCCCTGACATTAAGCTCCAAAAGTGGTCAGAGGGATGAAGAGTAAAGCAGGACTTTACTTTCTTTATTCTGGACATTACATCCAATTTCACTATTTAAGATTACACTGGCGCTTTTGAAATCCACATGACATTTTTTTTTCTCCCCAAGGAAAAATTAAAAAGTAATCATGACTTTTTGCTTAAAAACTAAAACAGACATTATTTATAATGCTTTTGCCATAAAAATATATTGGAGTTAGTAATTATTTAAATTGGTAGTACATAAACAATAGCTATCGTTTTGTGACTGCTGATAATGTTCCAGGCAGTTAGCTAACTGGTCATGTACCTTCTGTATGTTATTTCTAAATGGCATAATGCTTCTAGATAATGCATCTAATTATTCCCAGTTTAAGATGTGAAAACCAGAATTGAGAGATTAGTATGTAGTCTTGCTCAAATTTGCACTGCTGGTAAATAGCATATCCAGGTTTCAAACATAATCTGTCTGTCTGAAGAGCCCACATTCTTAACCACCTTACCCTCTGCCCCTTTTAAAATCAAATACGCATCACTGACTGAGTGCCTATTAATGTATTCTAGGAGCTTTATGAATATAATTTCAATTATGCCTCATGAAAGTCTAATAAAATGGGTGTTTTGTGCCAATGTTATCATTAAAACATGCAAGGTTTCAGGGACGTTTGAGGTTTTACAGTTTTCGTCAGGACCTTATAATTTCAAGTGGCAGAAAAACCTAGGTATTAATAATTCACATCAAGTCTCATGGTAAAACTGGCTTCCATCGGCCTGAGCCCAAAGGTTATAATCTCCCTCTCTCCATTTCTTGGCTGTGCTTTGCCCTCTGTCAGCTGCCTGCCTTCACGCACAGCCTTCCCTGTTGAGGTGGCTGAATGGCTTCCAACAGCTGCTGGCTCCTAACTTCTCCGCTCGCTAGGCCTTAGTGGGCCCACTGTGCCTCCCTCCCTGCCATTCCTACACATTACTGGAACTGAAGAATATTTCTCTCATTTGCTGGGCCTGAATCACATGCTTTCCCTGGGGCAGGGAAGTGGGTCAGCACAACCCAGACCCCATGGAGAGAAGGGGTGCATTGTATCTTTTCCCAAAAAGAAGGGGAGGAGTGTCCTGTGAGCAAAACAAGATAACATTTGATCCAGTGCCTTCTTATCCTTTACACTGATCTTCATCTCCAGATAATTGTCTTGAAAAATCCATTGTGAGATAATTTGTCAATCTTTTGTACTTCTATGAAAAAATATGCACAGAATGGACTTTCGCCTTATCTTTTGTTTTAAGGCTGTACTACCATTTTCTGTCTTTCCCGCCAATGCAAATTGCCTTTATTAGCATTTCAACAATCTTTATTTCAATATCTTTGACCTCTGATTTGGGAGAGCGTTCTTTCCCCTTGGGAGAAATTAAGCAGAAAGAAATATGTAACCCAGTGGAAACAGTCCACGATTAGGAATCAGGAAGCCATGATTATGATCCCAACTTGATAACACCTCACTGTGAGTGAGGGGCGGCAAATGATGTTCTAACTTTGAGATGATCTTCTATGCCTCTCTTACATAATCTATTTAATGGCTATATTTTCATACTGCAATGAATGCGAGAGAGCTTGTCCAATTCGCCAGTAAAGCAACATTCATTCACTCAGACCAAATGAATTGAGGGCCTATGGCAAAGTACTGTGGTAGATATGGTTAAGGCTACAAGATGGCTCCTCAAGGGAATCGGTTGTCTTCATCTAAAAATGCACTGATTGTCTACTATGTGCATAATAACACTGGGCTGAAAGCTGGGGCTGCAAGGATGTGTAGAAAAGCTCTAAAGGGCTTCTAGTTTAGCTGGAGAGATGCAGGCAAAGACGGAGGTAAGTTAAATATGTAAGACAGCATATACAATGTGACTAAAACAAGTGCTTCAGGCATTAAATTTCTAATGAGCCATTCAGACCTTGAGGAGCTGTTCACACATGCCTTGTAACATGGGTGAATCAAACTGCATCCATGTTTTCGACACAGAGGTAAATGGAGGAGGTCAGCATAGGTACAAAAGCACTAGATTGTTGACCGATGATATCCAAAGAAAAAGATCAGGAAACTTAACCACACCAAAGAAATGGTCATATCTTCACACATTATAAACTCATCCAGTGCAGGAGTCACTAGTTCCTATCAACATGTGCTGTAAATAAAACAAAAACTCTTATCTGGGTTGCCATATGAATTGGGTTTTATTATCCTTAGATCAACGGAGGCTTGGTCAGATTAATAAACTTGTCCTGGGTCACAGAGAACAAATATCAAAATTCGATCTCAGGACCAGCTCAACTCACCCCATAACAAGTGCTCATCTATATACTACACTGCATTCCTGAAGTGCTGCTGTTGAACTGGTGCTGCCTAACTACTATAGATTGTTAGGAAGTCAACAGTGCATTTACACACCCTCACATTTCTATGTGACAGTACAGGGAGAAAGAACAAGGGCTTTGGAGTCACCAACTTGGTGACTGGTAGTTGCTTTGTAGCTGGGCAAATTATTTAACTACTCTGAGATTCAGTTTTATCATCTGTAAAGTGGGGCTGACAGTAATGCTGTTCTCACAGGTTGGTTAAACCAAATGGTATTTATTAAGTACTTAGTGCCCAGTCCACAGTCAGGATTCAATAAATGGCAGTGGTGTGTTTAAGATACAGGGCCCGGGGCTGGCGGGGTGGCTCAGTTGGTTAAGAGCTCGCTCAAGAGTGCGAGCTGAGCTCTGAGCAACAGCAGTTCAATGCCCAGCCCGAGCTGAGCTGCCCCTGAGCTTCCAACAGGCTGGCAGGATGGCTCAGCTAAAAAACACAGAACAAAACAAAACAAAAACTAACAAACAAACAATGATACAGGACCCAAGACAAGCTTGTTGGTAGAGGGCCCTATAGCTTGTCTCATAGGTCTGGAATTAGATTAGACTGCTTTGGTGCCTTTAATTTATCAGTCACGTGACACTGGGCCAGCTATTTAACTTCTCTGCCTCAGTCTTCATCTCCATACAAATATGTTGTTTTTTTTTTAATTATTAATGGAATCTCTTTATTACATTTATTAGAGTAACATTGGTTAACAACATTATATAATTTTCAGGCATAAGATTATAATTTGACATCTGTATACTCAATTCCATGCTCCCCACCCGAAGTCTGATTTCCTTCCATTACCATGTATTTGGCTCCCTTTACTCATTTTGCTGTCTTTCCCTTTAATGAAATATTTTACATCCTTTTTTTGTACCATGTCTTCGATATCTGCCATCTCCATTGTTGCTGGGGTGATTAAATGAGAGAGTGCATGAAAGTTGCTTAGAACCCCGACTGGAGCAAAATAATGGAAAATGATAGTTGAGTTGTTGCTTTTTCTGTTGTCCTTAATATAGTAATTATATTTGTATTTTAAATTATTTTAACTTTTTCATTGTTTTAGTTTTATTTAATTTGCTTTTCTGATGTTTGCTTTTAAATTAAGGGGTTATAAACCACAGTACTTAATGAATTCATTCCTTCTAGACTCTTCCCATGTAGCTAAGGCTGTGCTTGTGCCACCCACCTCGACCGCCTTTTTTATATAGCTAGTTTTTTTAAATTTATTTATTTATTTATTTATTTATTTATTTTTTTTAAAGATTTTATTGGGGAATTGGTGGAGGGGAACAGCGTTGGGGAATCGGGGAAGGGGAACAGACAAGTTGCCGTCTTCTTGTTCTTCAGTTTAGTTGCGGAGGATGTTGCTTCACTGTTGGTATCGTCATTGCGCTCTTCCCGGATGAGGCAGATCGGTTGCTGGCCTCTGGATGTCGCTCATCGCAGCTATTGGCAGCTCACGCTTGGCTGCCAGCCGCTCACGCTGGCTGCGGGCCACTCACTGCAGCCTATGGCAGCCCACTGCAGCAGGGGCTTCAGCCCACACCATCACCGGGGCTCGCACAGCCCAGCTCCAGGTGGAGCTGTTGTTAGCTGTAGAGGGCAGTGTCACTGGCCCTCATGTGGGATCCGAACCAGGGCCACTGGCATCCCAAAACCAGTGCTTAACCAATGCGCCACTCGGCCGGCCCCCTAAATTTATTTTTTAATTACAGTTGATATACAATATTGTATTAGTTTCAAGTGTGCAACAAAGTGATTAGACATTTATGTACCTTACAAGTGCCGTTTTATTTGCAACCCAAATGTTTGCAGATTTTATCTGGGAGAAGGTCTTTTTTAAAACTGTTTGAATGCTCAGCACCTAGCAAAGCACCACTCACATAGTAGATGCTCAATAAATGTGTTGAATGGATGAGAAGCCAGAGAGCCATGCTTATTGGATTCATAATAAAAATAAAGTCTTAGATATAGTTCTAATTAGGTTCTGCACATAGAACTCTCCAATAATAAAGTCTTTGAGAATTTGTGAATTTATAAATCACCCACTGGGTTTGGAGACTTGAAGTTGCTAGATAAGTGAGGTTTTACTGTGTCTGATTATTTGTAGGCATGAATAAACTTTCACTTAATTAACTTTTTATTTCATTTTCACTAAAATGTAGAAAAATGACTGTCACAGATGGATTAACAGAGGTGCTCCTATCTATGGGACTGCACTGGTTGTTTTCAAGTGGACTGGTTGTTTTCAAGTTTAAAAAACACCAGGTGTTGTCTAGATTATTATAAATTTATAATTTATCGGTTTGTTCCTACACCCGTACCCACACCCTACCCCAAAAAGCTATGGTAGATGATGCTTCAGGAGGGCTCTGAAGAAAGGAGTGCAACATTTCCTGGACAGCTGTCCTCAAGGATGCCATATGGACCACTGCACAATTTGTCCTTAGTGCTACTAAATGTCACAGGGGAATCGGCACAATCTCTCATGAAAATGTGATTTTTTTTTCTTTACATGCTGAAAGCACTGCTGATTTCTATACATGGACATTATCAGAATTATCTGGTGTCTAGTTAAGAGCAACAAGAGAATTTCATTCCTTTCTAGTTGTGGGTGATAGAATAACTTCCAACTCAGTAAAATCGGATTGTTAAGTTTTACTCTAGGACTAGGCATGCATCTAAAAAAAAAGTCAGGCCACTGATGAATAGATTACTATCCATAGTTTCTATTCTCATTTGTTCCGTTTCAAGGAAGCACTGGATTTGGTGTGTAGTCATTATCTTTTTGGATATAGGCAGTTAAAAACAATGTTAAAAGGAATATTCAGCAGTTGGAATTTTTAATAACAATAATAAAATCAAGGTTTATGTTTTGTCTTTGAAAAGCATCGTAAAATATAAAGTAGTACCAAATTGAAATTAAAATACCAAAAATATCAGTACAGCATGTTAACCTAGAGAAGATCAGTGTTTTCTCACCAATTGATATTCTTAGTTTAAATGTATATAGTTAATGACCTCTTATTCATGACATTCTCCCAGTATAACAAGTAACCATTGTTTATTTTTTATAGCTGAGCTTGGACTTACAAACATCTGTTAACTATATTCATTCCTTGTTTGAGCTTTTCAAAAAGTTTCATCTGAAAAGTTTGATTCCAAGATTTTTGTAGAAAATGTATGTGTACACACACACACACACACACACACACATCTATGCATGCCATGAGACATTAAAATTTAATATAAATCACTATATTTAAGAACAAATACAAAATACTTTAGACATGACCTTGGGCAATAGGTATTAATAATTCAAGGAAGCGTTCTTTTCCTGATATTTCTAAATCCTTTTTCTAATGAGTCTACCAACAGAGTTCTTTATTTATGGGGAATTAAATGGAAGCTACTAAAGCAGTCCTGATAATATCCACCTGCTTTTCCTGTTATTATAGAGCTTTATATCACAGTGGGGAAGACAAACATGCTAATATCACCTCTTTTATTTCTAGCATAACTTCAAGGGCTGGTGACAAGTTTGCAGTCTTTTAAGAGGCTTATTTAGGCCCTAAATACCCAAGAAGGTGAACCCTGAATCATTACAAGACAAACTAACAACAAAGAGGTGAAAAGTGCCATGAGGCCTAACTGGTAAATTTTAAGTCTGTTCAAGCATTAGCATTTTCATAGCGCCAGGCAAACCCATCTGCAGATACGGAGGCTAGCAGCCTGGTACCCGTGCTTTGGGAACTGCTCATTATTCACTGGGTCATGTTTCGGGGCAGCAACCCCAGCTGGCACCATGTTTAGCTTGTGCTAAAAGACCCACTAGCCTTATGGCTATGCCTGGTTCCTAGGAGTTCTCTCCCCACTTCTGCCAAAGTGGAGGACACCCTCCTTGATTTCCGCCCATATCCATTATTTGTTGCCTTTTTTGGACTTTCTTTACCTTTGATGTTTACTCTAGGTATCCACTTGATCGGATTTTACCAAAATAAAAATCTTAGGGACAGACATAAAAAGACACTCATGCAATTAGTTCATAATGTAGCACTAATCAGATTGCAAAGTCTTAGGAAGAGTGTCTATGCATGACACAAATCATATCTTCATAATCCCCTTAAAATCCCCTTAAAATAAAACTGTAGCTTTCCCTAAGGGAAAGTGGTTTAAAAATAGATTTGTTTGGGGGGTGGGGAGGGCAGGTGAAGTACTACCTTACACGCAAGTTGGTCTTAATTTCTCCTGGGGTAAGAGTGCTGATGAACAGATGCATTAACATGACCACTGTTTGGGTGTATTTCTCAAACCCTAGTGTTTGCAGAGCCCTTTCTTACTAAGCTATGAAATGGAGATTGGCTTCCTGACAGGTGTCTTCTCCAGTCCAAGCAGAAGGACAAGAGGGAGAATATGAGTGTGATGAGAGGTGGCTTGTCCCCCCTACACCATTACTCTCTAGAAATTAGCAAATTGGTTATCTTGTAGTATTCCAAGTGTGACTTGTAGTCTGAGGAAACTGCTCTGACTCATTTCTGCTCCTACTCACTCTTCAGGGTGTGGAAATGCCCTGGGTGATCCTATTTCATGTCTTCTCTGAATCCTTAGGCAGCTTCTCCACTTAGAATTTGAATTTTTACAATGATCTCTGGTTGAAAAAGTCTAGTAAAGTTTTAATCCCACCCTCAACAAATGATATGTTTTACTTACTTTTTTTGCTACTTCTATTTGTTATGAGGCTGGGTAAATTATACCAAAGGATTCTATTTCCATATTTTTAATATCATCATCTACATCTGGATTTTGAAAACTTATTAAAAGTTAAATATTTCTTTGAAGACATTTTTCACTTTTGGGGGGTACTAATTTGACAGTAACAGGTTTAGCTCTTATAATATTTCATATTAAATTACTAAATCTACCTTATCTAAGTACTTTTCTTTTAATATTTAGGAAGAATATTATGATGGTATAAAAGAGCTCTACTAAAAATAATGTAATGAGAGGAGGGAAATGTGGTAAAGAGGTCAACAAGTCAGTCTTTGGAGTTTTAAAGGACTGAGTTCAAACCTCATCTCTGCCATTTATTAATCTCTTGATCTTGAGCAAGTTCTCTAACCTTGCTGATTTTCCATTCTTTCTTTTCTGTTAAGTGGAAATATGAATAGTAGCTGCTCCACAGGCCACTGTAAGAATAAGTAATGCATTAGGGCACTTATCACATCGCCTAGCACATAGTAAGAATACAGTGAATTACAGTGACAATGGTGTGGATGTCAGTATTTTTGTGTTTTTTGGTGGTTAGAAGTCTGATATGGGCACTATCTCTAAGTCACTTCTGTAGGTGTTTTTTTTGTTTGTTTGTTTTTGGTATTCTACGAAGAAATTTCACCACAGTACTACCTATCATTTACTAACACATTGTATTGTATGGTTTAAATGATACCCTACAAAGAAAAATACACTTAATAGAAGCACATTTCCCACATGCATAACTGAAGAGCAGTTGCATTTAACACCTGCCTTCATTGTACTCACTAACCAGCATTTTCTTTAGGGGATAACAGCTTGCTGTGTGGAGTTTGGGGTCTCCATTTTCCTTGATTGCTTTCCTGCCTGCCAGCCCCTCCCACAACAGCCGGGCCCTGGTGGAGATGTGGGTGGAGCTTGAGAGACATTTAGTACCAGTCTCACAGGTAACAGAAAGCTCATCAGATCCGACTGGGCTCCCACAGGGCTATAAGGTTGCCTGCTGGCCTGCACAGAAATGACGAAGGACAGCGACAGCCCAGGGTAGGTGGGATCTACCAGCTCCATCTGTCGTTACTTCCTCTGTTGTTATGAAGAAAATATTTCCTAGTTCCATTATCAAATAGATCCTTGATTCCTGTGCAAGTAGGAAATCAAATCTTTGTGTTTATGGGACCAAACAGATGGATTTTGGTTGCCATTTGTTTCCTGGCAAAATGGGATCGTGAATAAGGCAGTCTGCCAAAGGCATAGGTCTTAAAGAAAGGGAAAACCTTTCGACATGCTTGGTTTGCTGTATCCATTTCATCGGATCCCTTTCAAAACCATAGCTTTGTAAATGTTAAATGATATATTTTTTCAGTTTCACCTCAGCGTTACCTGTCATGTACTAACTCCTCTTATTGTATGGCTTAAATGATTTTAAATGGCATGGGGAGATACTTTTTAATTCCCCATTAAAAGTATCTTTAGCACTTATATATTTTAGTATGTTTATGTAGCTTAATGTGTTATTGAAAATTATTTTAAAATAATTGCTTGAAAAGTAAGTCAGGAAAACTTTTGTCTGTTTTCCTGGAATAATAGTTTTTCAAGCATTTTATATTTTAAACTAACAATGGTCTGGGTCTAGCAACATAGGATATCTGTTGGATATTGTCATTTTTCAGTGGTTTGTGGATGCCTGTGTGATCATGTAGAACATCAGATAACAGCAGAGGCTCAGAAACCCACCTCCCACCTCCAGAAGTAAACTCCCTTTACTCACTAATTCTCTCTTTTTTTTTCCACTATAATATTGCATTTTCTTTTTCTTTATATCAGTAAGATGTAAATAACAGCATTGATAGTTTTTAACGTCTTTCAAGTACCAAAATTATCGTATGTTACTGTAGTGTTTTACATAATTAAAGATTTCTTTTTTTCCTTCTGATATTGAGTTTACAGGTAGGCAGGTGGGAATAAATGTAGTTTTTGAAACTTGAGTATTTAACCAGATAACTTAATTAGCATTCTGCTGCCTGACTTGAACTTTATGGTTGACTGTGAATTTTCATCTTGGAAGCCAGAAAACCACAATTATCTGGAAACTAAATTAAAAATATATAGATTTTTGCCTGATAGAGAGATATTTTAGGGGTTGAAATTGTCAAATTAAGAATTAATCTGCTTCAACAGGTGTTACCCCTTTCATCACTTTTGGCCCTTTATTTAATAATGAGAAAAACTTGCAGTTCTTCTTGCCTTCCTCCATCAATATTTAAGTGAGGAAAACAGTCCAAAGATCTTAACCAAAAGCAGGTAGCCACATAGAACATGCTTTAGTCACAAAACCAATCGAGTTATCCAGAAACCTGAACAAATTAGTTCTTTAAAAATACACCACCACTTATACTAGAAGATGATGTTGATTATTGAATATAGGCCACTATTCTGTGTGCTACATGATGTGAGATGGATATTGCTAATGTTCTAGTGTACTGATTAGTATACTGAGGTATAAAAATGTAAATAAATTTCCCGGAATCTCATGACTAGCAAATGATGGCAGTAGAGTCCATAGTACCTTTTAATTTAAAAAATTAAAACAAATCCAACTCAAGATTAGTTTTTTAAAATTCCACTTACACTTTCTTCGTTAGATATTCAAATGACAAAATATGTGCATATTGATACAAATAAAACAATATAAAATCGTACAGAGAAAAAATTCTGCCACATCCCATTTCTAAAGCTACTCTCCTGGCAGTGGGGAATAGCCTTTCACATTTTTCTTCTTGCTTAAGCAGCAAACACATGTATGTTCTCCTACATGTTTTTAAACAAAAATAAAAATATACTATAAACATTACTCTGAAATTTGGTATTTCACCAAATTGCACGTCACAGTAGAGTGATGCTTACTCCAGGCCAGTAGAAGTATAGCTCAGCTTTGCATTGGTGCATAATACTTCATGTGATGAATGAAGCCTAATTTATTCATGTTATGATAGATGTTCAGATAAGTGAATGAACAATTGCCTAAGTGTTTGAAATAGACTCCTGACAGAAAGTTAATGAGCCAGGTGCTTTAAGCAAAGCCAGGGTCTGGTTATGAAGACATTCCTCATAATACTGAAGTTTCTTGATCAAAATTTTGCATGGCTACAGCCCAAGTGCCATTTCTTAAAAATACTCTCCATCACCTGAAAGACTATAGCCGAGCTTGTGTTTGTCTCTATGTAGTATCTTCAGTTTAGGTTCTTTGAAGCAAACCAGGACTTAGGAAATGTAAAAATTGAAATGTCCACATAACGTTAAATTTTTGCTAATGAGAAAAAAGAAATCATTAAATCACTGTAGCCCTAAACTTTGGATTGGAAAGGAAAAACAAAAGCAATGAAAACAATAAGTAAAGTATGGGCAGCTCTGAAATAAACCCCTTACCTGGGATAGTCTCCATAAGAAATACGCTTTCCATGACTGATGTAACCACAGTTCTCTGTGTACAACAGACCATTAAACCCCATGGCTCCTGTGGTGCCAGTCAGTATTCACATAGAATAGTCTTTAAGCCGCCTCAGTTCCTCTTGAGTAGAGTTAGAATTATTCTGTAAATGCTTTTATATTTCCATTTTATAGAGTCCTGAAAGAGGGTTTTTTTTTTTCTTTTTTTAGAGAGGTTGGAAACAAAGAAAATCTATGGTTAGTACTTCCCTATTGTGCCTCAGAAAAGTAATTCCCTATTTTCCTCTTCCCCAAGAACAAACAGCTCATCAAGTTGTTTTCTTGACTTCACTTAACTCCTGGAACTGGCAGTATTCTGTAAGCAGCAAAGTGTGATAGTCAGCACTGTCCCTATCAAGAATGTAACATGCTTTGTGCTCCTGCAGAACCCATCAAAACTAGACATGTGGAGCCTGACTCTGTTTACATCTTAAATGTCTGAAAGAAATTTGACACTCTGTTTATTCACTCAGGGTTTAGTAAAAAATAAAAATAAAAAAAAGAAAAGCTCTTAAGGTGATGACAAGAATGCAATAATCAGAATGTGTTTTAAGGCTGATAACTGTGAACATTGTATTCTAGAATCCCTGGAAGGTAGGGCTATACCCGAGTGATGATATCGGAAATCCTACAAGTATATATATATATATATATATATATATATATATATATATATATATATATATATATACTGGCTCTAATCTATATTTGATTTATACAGATGAATTCTACTGAGTTACAAACAAAAACTTGCCCAGAAAATACATCTTAGTAGTTGTTGTTTAAACTTATACTATTTAGAATAAAGATTTGTTCTAATAATTTTGACATTTTGAGAAATTTCGTGTACATGTAATCATTCACTTCAAAGCTAGTTCAATTTCATAACAATTTCTATAATGATTGTTTTTAATTCAGACTAATAGGAGGTTTTTTTTTTTCTTCTAACGGTTTTGATGATGAAGTATGTTGGTTGGATCATTAATGATTTAAAAATAGCACAAAGACACAAAGCTTTATATAGTATAAAATTTTAATTGTTTTCCACAAATGCTTGTATCTGTGGAGACCAGCAATAAAAAAAAAAAATTAAGTTTGTACATGTATATGTCATTTAGTTCAACATAGACTTTTTTAGCTTTTATTATTTGTGAGGCATTTGGCTTTTTGTCAAAAGATTGAAAAGTGAATAAAACAGGATTTTTGCTTTCCAGCGTTTTACAGGTTAGTGGATGAAAATGAGAGTTACATGCATAAATAATGTTTATGGTATGTCATCAGGAAAGTTGCTACTGTGTTTCCCCCAAAATGAGACCTAACCGGAAACTAAGCCCTAGCATGATTTTCAGGGTGCTCGTAATATAAGCCCTACCCTAAACATAAGGCCCAGTTAAGATTGTCAGCCAGGGCCAGCCAAGTAGCATGGGGTTAAGAGCTGGCTTGGGATGCTTGCGGCCCGGGTTCGGATCCCACATATGAGGGCCAGTGACACTGCTCTCTTAAAAAAAAAAAAAAGATCGTCAGCCAGACATAACTGTATTTGAATAAATGTAGATTTTTAAACATGAATAAATGAATAAAATGCATCTTTTGGAGCAAAAATGAATATAAGACCTGGTCTTATTTGGGGGGAAACACGGTACTTGATCAAACAGTGGGGAGTTACAAACACCTGAGGATATGAGATGATCTGGGGAAAGGGAGCATACTTGACAAAATACCCACTGTGTACTGAATTCAGGGCCCCAGAGTCTGCCAAATACTTCAGAATAACGTTCCATGTGTAAAACACACAGACCATGATCTAGCTCCTGATTCTGTCTGCATTGGATTCCTTTCTAGTAAGGTCACCTGTGTAATAAAAGACTTGGGACAAAGAAGTGATTTATTCTTCAGTGGTAGTTTCAAAATGATACAACATGGGTGCTGAACCCCACAAATATCCAAAAGAGAAGCATGATATTAGCTGAATTTTTATTCCCGCGCAGCTTCTTAAATTTGTGAAATCCATGTATTGGGTTGTTGGAAAAGTCATGATGCATTTTTGCAACGAAAAACATAGAAAAAATACGTCATGACTTTTCCGACAACCCAATGAATCTGAACTCAAAGACAGCACTGTTTTTTTTAAAATCTATTCTGTAAATATGACAGGAAACCAAAATGTTGATGGTAATTAACCATTTGTTTTATATTAATATGTTTTCATTAAATATACTATGCTCAGAAATATAAAAGGGAAACTTTTCATAAGTGGAGAATTTCCTGTATTTACCTTCCCCCAAAAAAGTGGTCTAAAGGATCTTTAGACCATTCGGTATCTACAGACACCATTTCTTTTTGTTACGTTGGAGTGTGTCATATAATAATTCTGAAAACAGGGCCACTCTCTCTACTTGATATTGGATTTGTAAAGAAACAAAATTTTACATTGGTTAGCAATTTACTACTCCTAGCATTTCACTTTTTGAGAAGCATTTTAAATTAACTGCATATTTTAATGGGGACATATGAGAAATCTTTCTTTGCTTTTTATTGTTTATTTTGAAACTTGATGAAAAACTCTTCTCAGGGTTGTTTTCATATACAATCCCATTGAGAGTGATAAAAACTTTTGAAGACCTATTTAAATAATAAACTGAAATATAGACAATTCTTGAGTGGGTCTATAGGACTCTAGGATTAAACTGAAACTCTTTACTGTGATATAAGTGCCATTGGTTTATAGGCCCTCATACCTCTCCCCACTGCTGCGAGTCATATCCGTATATTGAAAATTGCTCCAAATGTGCTTTGCTCTTTCTTAACTGTGTGTCTTTACACAAGCTTACGTCTTCCCAGAAGGCCCTTCCAGAATGCCCTTCTTTGTATTTGTCTACTTTGTACCACTCCTTCAAGTGTCTGGTCAGATTTGACTTCCCCTTTGAGACTATTCCCATCTCCAGTCTGTGCTGTCCAATTTGAGCTCTCCCAGGGCCTACCTTACCCCTCACTGCTGCACATAATCACATTGGTATAATCACATCACCTGTTGATGTCTCTCTTCCCTTCACCTGGGAAGACTCAATTCTTATTTGTGTTCCCAGGGCTTAGCATGGGGCCTCACCCTCAGTGTTGGGAGATTTAAGGCTAAAGTGTATGTACCCCTTGAAAGTGAAAAACTCCATTTGATGACTGAATAGCTCTCAAATGCTGTGTATTTCCACCAATGTAAAGGCAGTTTACATTGTCTGCTGGTTTTCTTTGATCATGAACTTTGAGCAGTGGGAATCATGTTGATGAAATCCTCTTCTTTCTTCCTTTGTCTGTGGCCATGCCTTCATTCAGCCTTCATTATATCTCATATGAACTATTTCAAAGTCTTCCTAACCTGTCTCTCTACCACCAGTCCCCTTTCTTGCCTTTCAGCCTGTATCTCACTGCTGGAGAGAGCTAACATCCTCAACATATATCTGATCATGTCATTTCTGCTCTTAAAACCCACTGGGTGTCCCTGTTAGAATACACAGTCCAGGAATTTCAGCCCAGCATTCAAGACTGTAGCTTGGAAGCAATGTGAGGTCTAGGACATACCAGGCTTTGCCCATCATTATGCCCCCAACACTAACACTGTGCTTGGCATATCCTGGGCATACAATATGCACATGTATGAATTATCTATTTCATCAAATCTGTCAGTGATCACTAAACAATGTTATTTTATGTACCACTAAGAAAAAATGCATGCAAATTAAACTGTGAAACATAATTCTTTCTTTCTTATATCCCTTTGAATTTTTACTCTTACTGAAAGACTTTTTTTAGACTTCAAAAAAAAAAAATGTTTATCCTCGACCACACATGTGCATAAATAAAAGAAAAAATAAATGGTTTAAGGTTATTGTTACAACTTCACAATGAAAGCTCAACTTTTCTGAATCTCTTTCTACATCAGAGTCAATGATATCAGTGCTTTGTTCCACACAATATTGTCCTTTGTTTCATCAGGTGTATTCGTGATGAAGCATTTCTTAAAATAGTCAATTTTATTCCAAGTCCTGACACTCACTCTGCAAGTTTTTATGTGCATGCATAAATAGTGAAAAATATAGTAACTACTACCTGTCCAACTGCGTTCTGATTTCAGAGTGATAAAAGTTTAAAAAAATAAAGTATATCTCAGAACCAATGAAATAAAGGAACGTGTGCATGGAATAAATGCATGATACTACCTATCTGTTCCTCCACACACATGCTGCTGGTCTCCTCTCTCCATCACTCAGTCTCACACACTTAACTATGAGATTTTGTGAATTGAGATACATTCTTTTGCAACTCTGCTATTGCATTCATCCCTACTAATTCTGCACAAAATAACCTTCTTTTGTATTCTGAAACCAATCAATACTAGCCCTTCATGATACAATTTAAATGTTGTGTCCATGCGTGTCTTCCTTACTTTCCCAGATGTCAGTTTCTGCCTCTTTGGTGCCCTCTGAACATTTTGGATACAATCCTTTTGACACTTCACACCTTCCTTCCTTCTTCTCCCACTCCTTCACCTCCTTCACCTCCTTCACCTCCCTCCCTCCCTCCCGCCCTCCCTCCCTCCCTCCCTCCCTCCCTCCCTCCCTCCCTCCCTCCCTCCCTTTCTTCTAACTGCATGATCAAGGATAAGGACCAACCAAGTGGTATTCTAACTCTTGCTGCTTGAGTGCAGTTACGTTTTTGTTTCGTTTTGTTTAATTTCTTGGGGTGACAATGGCAAGCAAAATTACATAGGTTTCAGGTGTACAATTCTGTAATACATCATCTACATATCACATTGTATGTTCGCCACCCAGAGTCAGTTCTCTTTCCATCACCATATATTTGACCCACTTTACTCTCTTCTACTATCCCCTAACCCCTTTACCCTCTGGTAACCACTAAACTATTGTCTGTGTCTATGAGTTCTGTTTCTTCATTTGTTTTTCTTGTGTCTTTGTTGCTTTCAGTTTTATATCCCACATATCAGTGAAGTTATATAGTTCTCTACTTTTCCAGTCTGACTTATTCCACTTAGCATAATAATTTTAAGATCCATCCATGTTGTCACAAAAGGCAGTATTTCATCTTTTTTTATGTCAGAATAATATCCCATTGTGTATATGTACTACATCTTCTTTATCCAATCATCTATTGAAGGACACTTTCGTTGTTTCCATGTCTTGGCCACCATAAATAAAGCTGCAATGAACATCGGAGCACATATATCTTTACCAATAAATGTTTTCAGATTTTTTTGGGTATACTCTCAGGAGAGGGATTGCTGGTCATATGGTAATTCTATTCTTAATTTTTTGAGGAACCTCCACACTGCCTTCCATAGCGGCTGCACCAATCTGAATTCCCACCAACAGTGTATAAGGGTTCCTTTTACTCCACAGCCTCTCCAACACTTGTTATTATTTGTCTTGTTGATGGTGGACATTCTAACTGGTGAGATAATATGTCATTGTGGGTTTTATTTGCTTTTCTCTGATGATTAGTGATGTTGTGCATCTTTTCATATGTCTATTGGCCATCTGTGTATCCTCTTTGGAGAAACATCTGTTCAGGTACTCTGCCCATTTTGTAATTGCATTGTTTGTCTTTTTGTTGTTGATTTGTATCAGTTCCTTATGTATTTTGGATACTAGCCCCTTATGGGAGGTGTTGTTTGCAAAAATCTTCTCCCATTCGGTTGGTTGCCCCTTTGTTTTGTCGATGGTTTCTTTTGCTGTGCAGAAGCTTTTTAGTTTGATAACAGTCCCATTCATTTATTTTAGCTTTTACTTCCCTTGCCTTTGAGGTCAAATTCATAAAATCCTCTTTGAACCCAAAGCCATAAGTTTAGTACTTACATTTTCTTCTATGTGGTTTATTGTTTATGTTTTTATGGTTAGGTCTTTGATTCATTTTCAGTTAATTTTGGTACACAGTGTTAGATGGCAGTCTAGTTTCATTCTTTTGCACGTGGCTTTCCAATTCTCCCAGCACCATTTATTGAAGACTCCGAATAGCCAAAGCAATCCTAAGGAAAATGAATAATGCTGGAATCACACTCCCTGATGTCCGCTTGTATTACAGGGCAACAAAAATCAAAACAGAATGGTATTGGCAGAAAAGCAGACACACAGACCAATGGAATAGAACTGAGAACGCAGAAATAAACTCACATAAATATGGACAGATAGTTTTTGACAAAGGAACCAAAAACATACAGTGGAGAAAAGAAAGCCTCTTCAGTTACATTTAAAAAAAAAAATAAAACCTGGTATATCTCATTCCTCAATTTGACTGTGGAGTGGTATATAAAAGAGAACATTGTTCCCAAGTTGTTCTGGGAGGACTTCTGATAGTATTGTTTTTATATGACTGGTGCCCTTTGTCAAGCATCAGCTAACAAAGGACTTATTTTGCTTTAGTCAGAATATTTAAGTTCTTCATTGGTCAAGGCCTGCATTTCAAAAACCAACAAAAATTCACAAACCCCGTATCTGTGTATGTTTCATTGGGATTGTACAACCTATTTGACAAATAATCATTTACATCCTCACAGTTTTGACACTAAAATTAACCAGAGATCAGAGCCTGTAAGTGACAACTGAAATCAATTTTAGAACCTTTAGGAACAAATTTAAATTTCTCAGTTGGAATGCTGTCTATTGATAAAAAATATTAGTCAAGGTCAAATGCCTGTCCTTTAAAAGCATCTTCTCATTTCATTAACCAGTGTCAAAACGAAGAGTTTGTGTCCAAATCCCTAATGTTAACCATGAGCCATTCTATTTACAGACATTGGCATAACTCGCAAAGAGATACTGACAAAGGAACAGGTGATGACGCTCTGGAAAGTGTTACTGAAAATACTGTCTGGTCCAGCAGTGTCAATCACAGCTGGATGAAAATAGAGGTACTGGATAGAAATTCATTATGGGACCATAGCTTCCGATTCCCTGGATCCTGGGTAATTCCTATTGATACAGAAATTTGAGAGTAAGTGTTTTTAGATTATGATCTAATGAATCTGATGCCACAGGAGATATATTCATTGTTTCTTGGTAGACCTAGACTAATTCCAAAATTCTGGGCTGTAAGGGTCAGTGCTCTTAGGTCCCATAATTCAAAAACTTTGAAAAAATATTTTCAGAGTATTTTCATCATTAGTTTTTCACTTTTAAAAGCTATAAATGTAATGACATTTCACTTTAGTCTATATGCATGGTGAGTTAATTAACTCCCACTTTGAATACAGATAGAGGAAAGAACTGAAAAAGGTCATTTTTGTACTGTATGTTTTCCAGAGGAAATGATCTATGGTATAGAATTAAACAGAGGACTTTTAAAAACAATTCTGAGTCACTGCAAGCACTCAGGAAAAGAGCTGTGAGTCATTGTAGGTCACCCAGAGGATAGAGATGTAGCTCAGAATAGAAAGCAGATATTAACTTTCTATACAATACCCGCCTCCTACTTCCTCTGATAATTCTTAAATCCATTCATTGAGTCATAGAATCATACTCATGAAACAGTGAGGCTGTTTCCTGAGCAGCTTTTCATTAAGGATTTTCTGGGTGGCCTCTAATATTTTCAGCAAAAGCACCATAAGCATCATTTACCAAAAAACAGCATTGGGATATTTATACAACAAAAAGGAAACTTGAAAAAGTGATCAAATAATTAAATTGGAATATGTCTACACCATTGTCTGCTTTTATTCCTATTGATAAAATAATTACGTTGCAAAGGATTTAACAGCATCAATGTAGATTGAAGAAAAGAGACAAATCGAATCCATGTCAATGAGCTATTGTGAGTTATTTTCTCCATACCACCCTTTCACCTTTATGTTTTCTTTGTAGCTTGTGCAGTAGCTTCCAGAACATCCATCCATGATAAACTCCATATAAATTAGGCAGCTATTTCATTACCTCTGGAGCCTGGTTAATCCCTTTGCCCAGCCCCGCTTTCACCTGGATTCTTACTAGAGTTCTATGTCAACCATGGATGAGAGATGAATGGAGACTCAGGAACCTAAGAGACCAAATAAATGTGTGTATGTATGTGTGTTCCTGTGAGTTGCAGTTATATTCATTATATGCATTTACATAAAAACTCATCATTAAACTGACCGCTAATTAAGTGGCTAAGATATCTGACTGTGTCATTGTTATCACATTTTTTTAGACAATTTTCATAAAAAATTTTAGTCTTTCTCCACGTCTTCAGCTAGGATTTACTCATTTGCTATCTACTTATTGATTGCAGACATTTATTAAAAACCACCAGCATGCCAGTCACTGTTCTAGGTTCTGGGACTCAGGTGAACAAGAGAATTCCTTCCTTCCAACCTCCTTGTTTTCCTACTATTGCTTAGGCTTTTGGCACAACATGTGAGGAGTAATCTCCTCTTTCTGTCCCCATCTGTAATAAGCTAATCATTTTCTGTCCTGTCCAGGGGACTTTCACTAGGTAGAAGGTGGGCCAATATCTTGAAAAACCCAGGATACGTAGCATATCTGCTGCTTAATAAGCCTGTAATGACATGGCCTCATTAATACATGCCAGGGTTTTCTCGTTGCATCAGTTGGCCACAGTGTGTACTTCTCACTTTACTAAATAAAATCGTTTAATGTAATAAAATGTACTCCTTGTGATGTAATGATGGCTGTCAGAAAAATGACACTGTGGCTAACCCTCATTGTTCACCCAGTGTCACAAGCCCACTGTTCTGCCTGGGCTAAAATCAAGGGAAGGGAAGAGCATTCATAGGTATCCAGTTGACTGTCAACTCATCAAAGCCATTCACTAAGGCATTCCTTCACTTCTTTGAAAATAAAGCACCCATTGCATGCCTGCTTGTGGGAGGCATAATGGTAGGTATGAGAGGTGCAGTGCTAGACATGGCAGAGGTGGTCCTAGCCTCTGGATTCTGATTTGTCACTTGCAACTTCCGTTACCTTTACTGTTGACATCAGTGTTCTTAATCAGGGCCTTCATAACTTGACAGTGACCCCCAAATAGATCACCCAGAATCTCTTTGCACTTGTCGTTGTCTGCAGAGACTTGCACTGCAGAGACTTGCAGTGCGCCATCAGAGGCTGCCCTATCCTAGCGGGGTGAATTCTGATGAGACTCACAGACGTGGGTTGTGGCCTGCATCCATTGCCTGCCATTTTGAAAACAATTGTACCACATCAAGTAGTAGGGTTACCTACAGCCTTGGTTTCAGAAGCATTTCTAATGGTGGCTATGGGCTTAAAAGCAGCCTCTGAAAGTGGCTAATCTCTGTGGCTGTGCAAAATCATTGGTGGTGAAACAATTTGTGTAATTCTTATCATTTTATAAAAATAACTTAATAAGCATCCACTCTGCAGGGATGTTTCAAAGGCCAGGGTATATTCTCCTTAACATGTCTTGTTAAGGAAAAGACTTTCTGTAAAGCAGAAGTTCCATATGTGTTCCATACATTTTTCATATGTGCTGATTGAATTTGGGGTGCATAGTAATCACTCTAACATGTGTTGATTTGGTAAAATGATACCGTTGAATAACATTCAGTTTTATCTCCATAGGTTTTTATAAAATCTCACAGAGAAATATAGTATTTGGTGCTTATATATACAGATTAATATAAAAAAGATGTTCGTGTATATTTACATAAGTATATGTAATTATATAATGTATGTTTATATATTACAAATAGTGATATAGTGAATTAATATGTAAACATAAAATTAATATAAAAGTATATTAATTATATAATTTATATGTACTTAAGACATAAACAAGGGTTGAACAAGAAGGATATTTAACCTGAAGGGAAGAGC
The DNA here is from genome assembly GCA_033961575.1 of Aselliscus stoliczkanus. NCBI lineage: Eukaryota > Metazoa > Chordata > Mammalia > Chiroptera > Hipposideridae > Aselliscus > Aselliscus stoliczkanus. The sequence goes on along the minus strand of CM066731.1, from coordinate 26,422,758 downwards.
ATTAGAGGAATATAATCGCCAAGCACATATATTTGAGAATCTGTTTATCCAAGAATAGTTAGAGTTGTCCTGTGTAGCCTCAAAGTTAAATTACAGCCAGTGGTTTGAGAGTATGTGAATGGATTTTAGCTCACTATGTGGAAAACAAATTCTCACATTCAGATCTAACCAGAGTAAGAATAATCTGCCTTGGGAGATGATGAATTCCCTTTTGTATTTACATATAAAATGGAATTTCAGAGTGGAGTCAAGTATTGGGTATGTGGTTTAAATAGATGGCCTTTATAGTTATTTTAAGCCTGAAAACAGAATTCTCGCTGATTCTGCTTCTTTATTTGTAAATTGACAATAATAATACCTGCCAGTCCCCTTACAGATGGTTGTGCGGATCAGAATAGATAATATATTGCAAAGTGTCCCCAAAATATAAGGAGTTCGTATTTATATTGCACCAAGGGAAGTTACTCATTAATAATGAGTTTGACTCAGATCTGACTAATACTGCAGTATTCATTAGCATGTATAAGAAGCATCCAAATTAAAACACCTAAAGATATTTCGTGAACTTGTATTTTTAAAGCTTATGTTTGGAGAGAAAAGTGTACTGACTCATTTTAAAGGGACTTGGATACTGATGTATTTACTTCCCTTTCATATTTGTTTTTTAGTTAATAGTATTAATGTATGATTTTTCTAATACGTAAAGGACCTTGGATGATCTCATGACAGGCTTTTTGTTTGTTGGTATATTGGTCTATTTTGTATGTCTCAAAGCAGGTTTGGAAAAGGAATAGTCTGAGAACATTCTACCTCTGCAAATAATTGAGCAGAATTAAAATTATTTCAGAGAAATGAAAGTAGGCTTCTCAGGTTTATGTATTCACATTCTTACAATATAGTCTTTTTTATTAACCTTTAAAAGATGCAAGGTTATCTGATTGTTATGCTTTAGGCAGCTTGTAGAAACATAAATGAGGTATTGTGTCTAACTTCTTCATCAGTATTTCTGCGAATGTGTTAGTTTATTATTCCACCTCTGTTTCAATCCTTACCCGTTTATATATGCTTCAGTTCCTATTTTGAACTTTGGGAAAACACATCGCTTCTCTAAGTGAATAGCACATACAACACAAGACCTTGGATAAACTATTGAAAAGTCTACTGACATCCCATGAAGTATGAACATCAGCAAAAACATTATTGTGGTGAGAACATTTCCTCATTTTCTCAACATCATCATTTATTTTGTTGTTCCAGAGCCAGTTAACATATTACAAAAAATCAAGGAAATTTACCACTTTTAATTCTGTGCCAATAGTTAACGGATTCTCCGGAAAGAGCACTGCTCCAGGAGTTAGAAAACCTGGTTCTTACACTTCCCAATTTGGTGATCTTGGGTGATGCACTAACCTCTCTGAACTGTATTTTTTCCTATGTCCTTAAGAGACCTAGAAATGACTATCCCACTTTACTTTGAGGATCAAATGTGATAATATATAAAAGGACATTTCAATTATTACTGTATTTCAATAGTAATAAGCACAACCATTTACATACTTTCTGACAATAACAATACCTAACATTTTTAAAATCTAAATCTTTGTTATTTATGCTTTCCCTGCCATTTATTACTTCCATTTTATAGATAAGAGATCTGAGCTCATAGTTTAAAATGAGCTGTCAATACCTGTAAATGTCACCTCCATTCTTCTACCTCCACATCCTGTGTTCTTTCTACTACACTCCGCTGAGTCCCTGTTCTCCTGAGCCCATATTTTATCCTCTTTCAGGAAAAAGAAGAGCAAGTCAAGGAGACTGACAGGAAAAAAATGCTGGAGGGAGGCAGATTGTCAGCTTTAATAAGGCTGGATCCTCTTAAACGATTTTTGCCTCTGACCTTCAACTACAGTGGTCTCCTACGTGATGATGAAAAGGGATTTAATGGGATGGGAGGCTTAGTGAACCCATTCTCAATTTAATAGAGTAAATATTCACTTTTTCTCAGTTAACTTAGGTATTCATCTATGGCAGTGTTTTCAGCACTTCTAATAATTACCCCTCCTTCCTGCTAAGGAGGCTTCTTAGACATTTTTTTCCCTAACATTTCCCTTTTTCCAATAGAATTTTAGTATCATAGTTATACCGTATATCAATTTATGGTTTGTGGCCCTTTGGAGGTGCTGAAGCATTGTGCTAAGATTTGTTTTTGCCCTGAGAACTAATTTTGTATGAGAATGAGAATGCATAGTGCCCTTCGGCTTCTGCTTAGAGAAGTGGCAGAGAGGCTGAGAGCATGGCAAAGCCTTCAGATCATAGTTCAGCCACTTCCAATTTGTGTGACCTTGCTGATTACTTAATTCATCTTTGCCTAGCAGGAAAGCCGGGACTGTAAAAGCACCAACATCATTGCGTCACCCACATAAAGTACCGAGGGCAATACTAGCACATAGTAGGAGATCAATAAATGCTTTGTTGTTGTATATTAGAGTCCTGAATCAGAGTCAGAGAAACCTGAGGTCTAACGCTGACTGATTTGAGTAGCATATAGTCAGTTATTACCTCATACCTGAGTTTCTTCATCGATGCATCATTGATTTGCTTCTAAACCACTGATGCTTCTGCATTGCAGAATGTAAGTAATTACAGGGCCTCATCTATTTTTCTTCACACTTAATTTAACTTATCTTTTTCCCCCTGTTATTTATATGTGTATTTCATTTTAACGAAATAATTTCCAAAATTCTCTGACTATATGGTCTTTGTTTTTTCTGACTGCAGCCTATTGAATTGAACCTATAATCTTGTAGAAAAGTACTGAATTCCACAAATGTTTCCTTTGAAATAATAACAGTACTCCATACTTTATAAAACATTTTCAAGCCCAGTATTGCACTAATACTCAAAACATCTTGTGATGTAGGTATTTTTATTCTTTTTTTTTGTGATGAGAAAGCTGATAACATAATTAATGGAGTAAAATTAAGTTACAGGGTTAAAAATCTAAGTTGTTTATTTCTAGACCAGATTAATGGATTATATTTGTGAGAAAAAAGGAGGCTTGCGAGTTGTGCAGTTTTTTGCACACAAAAAATGCAAAACTTTTAAATTGAAAAATAAAAGACATAAAGAAGAAACCATGTGTTTCTTCTCTTATGCCTTTTTTCCTGTTCTTCACAGAGTGGAGGAGATTTGGACATGACAAGTAGCCTATTGCAGCCATCCCTCAGGGTCCCCAGGTTCTGACAGTGGCGCAGTTTAAGTGTCAGTGCACGAGACTCTTGGGAGTGCATCCATTGGCCTTTTTTGTTGTTGACTTCCTAGTTGTTTAATGGCAGCTAGAAGAAATTTTCTTATGTTTTAAATTAATTAATGTATTCGACAAATGTTTGCTGTGCACCTAGTATATGCCAGGTGTGGATGTGCCCCTTCACACAGTAACCGCGGATGGGCAACCTGGTCTGGTTCCTGTCTTGCATCACTGAGCATGGGCTTCTTCTCTGTTGTCATGACATCTACAGAGGGTACCGAAAAAAAGTTATACACATTTTAAGAATGGAAAACTGTACTAAAATTTTAGTACTCGGGGCTGGCCGAGTGACTCAGTTGGTTAAGAGCTCGCTCAAGAGTGCGAGCTGAGCTCTGAGCAACAGCAGTTTGATGCCCAGCCCGAGCTGAGCTGAGCTGCCGTTGAGCTGCCAACAGGTGGCAGGATGGCTCAGCTAAAAAAAAAAAAAAAGAAAAAAAAAAAAAAGTAAAATTGTAGTACTCAATATATACCGATAACAAAAGATGAATACAAGTCACATTTGACTTCTACAATTACTAGAGGTGCTCAAAGTGGTTACCATCAGCATCTAGACACTTCTGATTATGGCAAACTACTGCCTGACCAAAGCGTCCACTTGTATATATATTTTTGGCACCTCCGGTATATTTATTCATTGAGTATTTATTGAGTAGCTACTCTATGGTAAGCTCTAAGGATGAAGTGGTGAAGAAAAAAGATAAAAGCCTTCGTCCTCATGGAACTCAGATTTGAGAGGAGGGGCTGGACAGATAAACAAGACACCTGAATAAAATACATTGTATGTTAAATATTTTTTCAGTATGAAAGAAAAATATATATAATAGAAAAGCGGGATAGGAAATGTTGGGTGGGGTGAAATTCCACGTGACTTGGCCATGGGAAGCCTCATTGTGAAGGTGGTTACTGGAAGGAAGTGAGGTATCCGCTGTGGATGTCAAAGGAAGGAAAAATAGGCCACAAGGACTATGGTGGGAGCCTGCCTGATGTGTTTGTTTGAAGAATATTGAAGGGGGGAATGTGGTTGACATGAAATCAAGTGGTCACGTGGGGACAAGAGAGAGTAACAGGAGATGAGATCAGAAAAGCAGTAGGAGACCAAACTGTTCGTGGAGAGCCTTGTAAGTCATTGTGAGGACTTTGGCTTGAACTCTCAGTGAAATGGGAAGCCACTGGAGGGTACCGAGCAGATGCAGGACTTCATCATATTTACATTTTAACAGGATCACTTTGTTATTATGTTCAGAGCAGAGAGGCCAGGTGAAACATAATCTTGGCTTGGGCTGGAGGAGTGGTGGTAGAAAGATAGAAATGGTGAAATTATAGATCTATTTTGAAAATATATCCTACATGGCTTGCCAATTGACCAGTTGTGGAATGTGAGAGAACGAGGAAGATCTGGGATGATATCAATGTGTTTGACTTGAACACCTACCAGACTAGAGCTGTCAATAACAATCTGAGAAACATCATTACCTGAGAGCATCCTCTCTCCCACAGAGTAAGACTCTTTACCAACATGAATACAGTGATGGGATACTGTTACAGTATTTTATCCAGTGTACAGTTTGGAGACTTGAATATTCTTGAATGTTCTATGAACTAGCTACGTGATATAAGATAAGCCACTTTAAAGTCTCAAATGTATTTGTTCATAAATGACACTGACTCAGGTATTATGTTCTCTAAGAAGTCTTCTCGAATGTCATTGTCCAAAAGAGATTCATCAGTTTCTCCTATGTCTTCCTTTTATATCCTGTATAAGCTTCTGCTGTTCCACTTATTTGTATTTATATGTTGACACATCTGTTGTCCTTATCTAGACCATGTGCCCCTCAAATGAAGGCAAGACCTTTATCTTATGAATTTTGTATCCTGTACTATAACACAGTTGAGCACATAACTGCCTACTTTACATGATTTCAGAATTTAATAAAAAGAGGTATTCATTATTTTTTCATGAAATTGAATCTTCGTAGCATAAGCTTGGAATATAACTTAGGAATAGGAAGGGAGTATGAATATTATTGATTTGAAAAATCGATTGCACCACATTGAGCCACAAATTTGGGGGGGGTGGGGGGTGTTGGTGAGGATGGCAAGGAAAAGAAACTTTCCTTTCAATGACTATTCTTTTAACTCAAATGATTTACATTCAGCCATAGTGTAATTTGATCATGCTCTTGATTTTTCTTTGGAAGTCAAAATTTTAACTTAGAAATCACATGATTATCTTTTGATTTTGTTGCTTTTGATTCAGTTTTCTTTGGATTTGATTTATATTAATTGATTTCCCCCCCAAAGGAAATACATAATTGTACTAAGTATAAAGGAATACATGTAGATACAGTAATGAAGATGAGCTGAAGCCCTGTCCCTGAAGAAGCCTACACTTGGCTTCAAATCATTTAATTAGACTTGATTAAGCTACAACACAGATTTCCTGGATCACGTTCTGTATGATTCCCAATGCTGAAGGTTCTTCACGGGCCTCACAGAGATAAGGCAGACTACAAAGCTAATGATTCTGATTTTAAAGTAATGAGAGATTTTTGGTTGTTCCTGAAATTTGCTCTAAAGGCAATTCTGAGGGATAAATTCCAAAAATACTTGAAACGATAACAGCATCATTTGGGGGAGTATCCAAGCTACTTTGAAGAGGAAAGTACTCTTTTTTTTTTTTTTTTACCGTTTTATTTTGACAGAGGAAAGCTACAAAAATTGTGAGTGTTCCCATATGCCCTTTACCAAGCTTCCCCTAGTGTTAATGTCTAACATTGCCATAGTTCAATTATTGAAACCTAGAAAGGGGCATATATAGAATTTTATTAACTAATCTATAGCCCCTATTAAAATTACATCAATTTTTTCCACTACTGTCTTTTTTACATTTTTGTTTCAGGATCCAATCTAGGATCCTATATTGTATTTCATTGTTATATCTCTGCCATATCCCCCAGTGTGTGTCAGTTTTTCCTTATCTTCCATGACCTTGCCCCTTTTGAAGAGTAATGGTCAGGTATTTTGTAGAATGTTTAAATGATGTTTCCTCATGATTGGCTTCAGTATATATAGGAAAATACTCCATTGAATATATAAGCTAGGATGCATTTGTTATAAAAAGTAACATGTCACATATAAACATAAATAATCTTAAAGACTATTTTTGAACAGTATTGAGCTGGTATTTTTTTCCCTAATTCAAATCTACCAAGGAGTTCCCATTCACAGATAAAATGGTGAGTTAGTGAATCAAAATTTTTTTTCAAATATGCAATAAAAATGTACTGGTAGGCAGGTGCCTTGGGAAATACAAAGGCATGTAAGACATAGTCCTTTACCTCACATAGAGTCAGGCTAAGGTGACAAGACATAGAGGGTTTGTTCACTATTTGACTGAATTTATTCATTCTTAAAATGTATATTCACAAAAGATTAATTGAAAACAACATAGTAAAGGAGGATTACTTTATCATTAGTTTTTTTTTTATTATTAGTTTCAGGTGTACAAAACAATGTAATAGTTAGACATTTACACCCCTCACAAAGTGATAACTGCCCCCCCAATCTATTGCCCCTTTGACATCATATATAGCTATTACAATCTATCATTTAATTTTTAAATCATTGAATCAATTAAGGTTATTTATTTATTTATTTATTTACTTATTTTTTGAGGGCAGCGTCACTGGCTCTCATATGTGGGACCCGAACCGGGGCCGCTGGCTTCCCAAGCCAGCACTTAACTACCATGCCACTCGGCCGGCCCAATTAAGTTTATTTTGAATGGCTTAAACAAAACAGAAATGTATTGGCTCATATAGGCTGACCAGCCCAAATATCAGGATCTTCCAGATTCAGGGCTTTAAAAATCTCACCAAGACTTGGCCCCCTTCGACCTCATTTCCTTACCTCCTACTTTGTTGACTTTAGTCTCAGTTCTCATGTGTTAGCAAAATGGCATCAGTAACTCCCATCTCGCTCTTTTTGGGTTTTAGGGGCAATGGAAAAGAAGAACCACTTTGCCAGAAACGATAATACATATCTTCCCATATCTTTTTTGGTCAAAATCACATGCCCATTCCTGAACAATAGTTGTGGACAAGAGAAAACCATATAAGGATTTCCTTGGTCTTGGACCCCCTGCCCCACCTGGGATTTGGGTGTACAGTCAGATTCACGGAGGTCACATGACTGAGAGGGGAGTTTTTTTCTCAGATGGAAATTGGGATGCAGTTTCGGGAAGGATGGTAAATGAATGCTAATTGGTAAAAAGAATCAGATATTTATGATAACCCTCAAATATGAATTGGTTTAAATTTAGAGGGTAAGTACTCTTCAAAACATGAGACAAATTTGTTGCTCTAGTAAAGGATATACCTACATGTAAACACACAACTTGCTGTCCCATGCTTTGGTCATGGAAGAGACTTAGGCGATTAAATTATATTAATTTAATGTCACTCCATGGAGATGTATCTCATTTTCTTCTAAAGTTAATATCCACATTGGCCTGTCATTTAAATCAGTGTTTGGTGACTATATTTCTTAGAAATTTCTCCCTGATAAGCCAGAGCAATCAGTAGTCGCTCCATATGGTCTTCTGGTCTGGGCTGCTGGTGTCCAGATTTTTTAAACTGTTCTTAACTTTGTACTGTGACGTTTTGGTTTGGTTGTTTCTTTGTTTTTCCTAACAATACGCCATGTTGCAAAATTTCTCAGCAGGTCAGGCAGTGTGGTTTTCCAGTCATTCGTTGTTGTTTTTTTTTTTTTTTTTTTTTCAGCATTACCCAAATTATACATCAGTGACATGTCCTACAAAATCTGTTTTTGCATCACTCATTCTTGGTCAACTTTTCTATGCAATTATTGCCAGGGAAGGTTATAAAATTCTTCTAATATCATTAGAAAAGAAGAGAAAACTCTCTCTGAATGGGTTAGTGTATTTTTGGTTGGATGTTCATGTTAGATAAAATGACCACTCGTTTTCTTCCAGTTCTAAGCTAGGATGGAACATAATGCCACAGCACAAACAAAGTACTGCCACAACTGGATACCTGGTAGATGCCTTTTGATGATGGTGATTAAATAAAGGTCAAAGAATATCACTGCACCCTAATAGTAGTCATCACACAACATCAGCCTTTTTCATGGTGCCTTTGAAAATACTACTTGAAAAGATTATTAAAACTGTGCAGCAAATGCTCTCATTAGGCATCTCAGAGTTTCTTCAGATAAATAAAACAAATGTTAGGGTTCTGAGTACAAGATTGTAGGTTTAAAAGAAATCTAAATGTAACCTTTTGTTATGTCAAATAATAAACTCCAGAGATAATCATACGGGCTTTCTTTTAACACAAAGTATATGCCTATCTCTTTTCTAGAAGGCTCTAAAATAAGCCACATGATATGACCACAAATCTATGGGGGGAGGGAGGATATTTTAATAAAACAGAATTTAACAGTGTTTAATTTCTAGTGAAAGTGCAGAGATTTCTAAAGAGGATTATTTCCACTTTTCAGAGGGTAAACTCGAGTAGTATAAAACATTATTATAATACTTCTAAAACAGTAGCCTATCAAATTTTTCCTGTATATTTAACTTCTGGGATCTCATCAGAGGGAGAAGTTCCAGTCTTGTCTATTTAATACTCAGTTAAGACAGATCAGATGAGAGTACTCCATATTCTTTTATGTTTGGTGTGTGTCTTTCTTTGCCACTGATATGAGCCTTACAACTGTCAGTGGAAGGCAGGAAGGCTGTCCAATCCCAAGCAGAAGTTTGATTACTTAGTTGTACTATGCTATCATGAATCCAGTGAGAAAAACCTATCTATTATAGTACTTCATCTGAATTTCAGACTAATGTTCCCTTAGGACTGATAACATTATGGACAATGTAATCTAAAGAGCTTTCCTATTTACTTGTTAAATTGGGACCCCCATGTGACAGGGAACACTATTATTGTTGTGCTTGGAAGATACAAGCTTTTCTTTTCAGCACCTGATTATGGACAGCAGCATATTGGATATGTAGATTTCAGAGGGAAGGCTTATGGTAATATAGAGAAGTGAATTTAAGAGAAATGCCTGATAATGGGGCCAAGGCGTCATGGCCAGTGTAATGAGAAGGTATCGTCAAGCAGAAGAACAAAGCAGGCAATTCCATAGAATATAACAGAATTTATTATAATGTAATGTACTTAATGGGAAGATTGGGTCGGAGAAGAACACACGGCCCAGAAGTTCTGCACAGGTTATATTCCACTGCAGATCCCTATCACTATACTTTTACAATAGTATAACTTGGGTAATAATGATTGACAAGACAAAGGAACAAAGAATGCATTAGCACCAGGGGCCATATCTCCTGGTGGTCTTGTGATAGATGGTTGCTTATAATTGATATTGTCACTAGTTTGATATTTATCTGAGTTGTCATGCCATTCCAGCCTTACTAACAGAAATATTTATGGCAACAATTTAAGAAACACAGATAATTATCAACTAGAGGACTATGACAGTTGAGGTTGGTCAGAGGTCACAGCATGAAACTTAAAAATGAAATAAAATTTGGAGTTGGTTTTGTTCACATCTATACCTATACAAGAAGCACTTCTTTAGATTACAGTGGTCTGAAATGTGAACGCTGAAAATGGATTACTTGGGGTTAATATACCAGTTCCAACAATCGCAAGTTATGTCAGGAGTTGACACACCATATCTGATCTTCCAACTCTGGCCCACTGCCTTTTTCGGTATGGCTTGTACCTAAGAATAGTTTATGCATTATTGAAGAGTTGAAAAAAAAAAAGGAGTATTGTGTAACCATGAAAATTATAGGAAATTCAAATTTCTGTGTCCATAAATAAAGTTTTATTAGAACACAGCCACACATTTATTTATGTGTTGTCTGTGGCTGCTTTTGTGCTGCATCAGCAGAGCTGAGTTAGTTGCAACAAAGACTCTATGGTCTGCAGAGCTGAAAATATTTCCTAAAATATTTAATATTACCTTCCACAGAAAAAGTTTGCCTTCCTCTGAGCTACATGATCTGAGTTCAATTACTTAAATTCTCTGTGCCTCAGTTTCTTCATCTGTAAAACAGGGATACTAAACTAATACTTGTGTCATAGAATTGTAAGAGCAGGAAGAGGCAGCATAGTGTAATGGTTACAAGCATAGATTCTGAAGCCAAACGTCTGAGTTTAATCTTGGTCTGCCATTGAATAGCTTTTGTCCTATACAAGTTCCATAACCTCTATGTGCTTCAGTTTCCCACCCATCTGTGAAATGAGGAAAATATAGTACTAATACCTATTTCATAGGGTTGTTATAAAATTAAATGAGTTTGCAAAGGTAAAAAATATCAACTAGTGTCTGGCATTACTGCTATAATTTTTTTTTTTTTTTTTTTTTTACTATCGGTGGTAATGTTGCAATTATTTTGGCTTACCTAATAGCATTATTTTAAGAATTAAATGAGATCATCCAGGTGAAGTTTGGGGCCTCTCAGTCAATAACTGTTACCTGTTACTTGTTGATTATACATATTTTCAGCTCTAATGAGCTGTGCCTCTGCTTCTCATGGTGGCTGGGAATTGGAATGCTGTCAAGAATAAAAGGGAGCAACAGGGAGGCGATATGGAAACGCCTTCAATATAATTAATATAAGATATATTCCTATATTAAATTCATTGGTGATGGTAAAGTAACTGATTAGTAGCAATGTCCTTAAGTGACCTTGTTATATATAAATAGGTGAGAACAGTTTATGATCAGTGTGTGAATTTTATGTAACTGGCAATTCTACAAGGATTGAATATGACTAAAGGAGCTCTAATTTTTTGGTTTCCATCATTTCACAAAGCACACCATCCTTAATGTATTTCTAAAAAATAAAATGACAAGCCCCTAACCAAAGTGTCATTAATTCAAAATTACTGGAGTCCAAGTAGATTACTTTTTATAATATTATATCTCTTTAGGCCACCTCAAATCACGCAAAGTTGACATTTGGCTAGATTGTTTTAATTCACACTTGCAAAGCAGAATAGAAGGACAATAAAAATATCTCATGGTTTACAATATTATACAACACAATAAAAGAATTTAAAAAAATATCTCGTGGTTATATTCTTCTGTCTGAACAGTAAGTAAGAAAGCACTTGGCAGAAAGAGGATCTATAAAAAAGAAGTGCATGAATTGGTTGGAAGAGAAACTTTTGTTTAGCAACAAACACTGGATTCAGTAAACCCGGAAAAAGAGTATTTTTAGGATAGAGGTGGATGAATTAGCATGAGAAGTTGGTTGGAGGTTTCTGATGCCTTTGAGCTACTTAATATTTAAATTTAATGTAATCTATATGATTAATTCTAAAAAATAGTTTGATTATAGGAAAGAACTGTTATATAATTTCTCCTACTGCTATTTTTCATTATAAACCCATTTTAACTTTTAGCAGTAAGAAACAGTTTTCCTGCAAGTGATAGCTAAAAGTTAGAATAGGTTTCTCAGAGAAGTTTGGAGAATGTATCCATGTGTGTATGTGAGTGTATGTTTGTGTGTGTACTGCTAAAATAGAAAATTAAATTCAACTGCATTTAAGCAATCTATGATAATTTCAGGTTCTTACTCAGTTCTTTTCCAGTCTAGTACTTTTGACAATTTCTACATATTCTTCACTGAATGCTGTAGCAATTGTCTTCAAAAGAGGAGAAAAGGGGTTATTTTTACCTAGATTGATCACTTTACAACTCCATCCTAAATTAGCGTTACACTATCTTTGTAAGAAAATACAGCATCAATAATTATAATTTTGGTCTAAATATTTAGTGTATGCCGTGAATAGTACTGTGTCCGTACACGTCTTATATTGTCCATTTTTCAAGGCCTGTGCTTGTTTAAATTGATACAGACCATATGCTGTTGCTAATTATGCACACTACCGTGTTACTGTGCCTAAATGGAACCATAAATCAAAATCTTTTATTCAGTTCTCATTGACATACTTTAAGCAATGTCTCATCTACCTAATGAGTCTTTATTGCCCTCTACAGTATCACAATAGATTTGCTCATCACATTTTTTCTACTGCTAATAGGAAGCAATTATGCAAACTAAATTCATTCATAGGGCTGCCACATCCCTTAATTCCAGGGTGCACCATTGCACTTTTGCCCCCTGGGACTGTGCACTGCACAACCTGGCCATACATGGCAGTCACGTGTCACCCTCATGGCACAAACACAGAGGGATTCCATTTGGAGTATTTATGCTTGCTATTTAGAGGTCGCCAATGAATTTACATAAACTAGCTTTTCCCAAAAGATCCAGGATTTAGTTACACAACTCGGTTGCTGTAAATTAAGTATTCATACCTATTTTATTCTGTAGAAATTCATAGTTATTCTGGAACTGTAAGAAGCACTTGAGAATACAAAATTTGGGACTTTAGATTTTACTCACAAAAGATTAAAATGTTAAACTTGATGTAAAGCAAAAACTTATTACTGGAAATGTAAATTTATTTACAGTGCAATGTTTTCAGTTGTGAAGTTGGCTAGTTATGTAGGCGGAAGTTGTAAGAGTTGGGATAGTCAGTATATTACAAGCATTTTACCACTTCTTGACTTCTCTATATTTTTTAACAATGGTAGTGGCAGTGCTGTAAATTTCCGGAATGCTCCAATCCCCCACATTAGTTCCCAAAGAGCTAATTATTATTTTTTCATTAATTTTCAAGCTATATGTCATAAGCAATTGAGAAAGAATGGGAAGAAGCTGAAAAAAAGGAGGAACAATGCACAGAACCGCTCACATCTTGTTTTTCTGCACTGTGATATTCCTCAAATTATCTTCTAGAGTTCAAACCTATTGCAGCTATTTCACTTTCTATATATTTTTTCTCATTTCCTTTGAGTAAAAGCCTGATGTAAATAGGTTTTACTTTTACTAGGCTTATTGGAAAAGAAAACAATGGCTATGTATATAATAATGTCTTTTTTTAAAATATGCTTTCTTTTTGTACTATTGATGTATTTTGATGGTTTGACTGAATACTTGCTGATAATAATTTACAGGAATAGTTCAGCCCCAGAACTTTTTTTTTTTTTTTAAAGCTGAGCCATCCTGCCACCTGTTGGCAGCTCAGTGGCAGCTCAGCTCAGGCCGGGAATCAAACCAGTGATCCTGTTCTCAAAGTTCACACTCGAACAAACTCTTAACCAACTGAGCCACTCGGCCAGCCCAACCCCAGAACTTTTGAGTGATAGTATTACTTAATTCCTTTCTGCGTTTCTATCTTGTTTCCTCAACTAGATAGTGAGTGTTTTGAATGCATGTGCAGTACATATTGTCAGCCCTCTGTATGCATTTGTGACATAGCACAGCAAAACGGGCTTCAACGTGGAGGATATATCTGACTTTGTGTGTTCGTCGGCCAGTCACTAGGTATATAAACTTTGAGGGTCCCATATGCCTTCTGAGCCTTCAGTTGCTAACAGAAATATAAAATTTCTCACTTGCCTATCTTTTTTTTTTTTTAAAGATTTTATTGGGGAATTGGGTGTGGGGAACAGACAAGTTGCTGTCCTTTTGTTCTTGAGTCTAGTTGTGGAGGACCCTGCGTCACTGCCCCATGTTGGTATCATCATTGTGCTCTTCTCGAGTGAGGCAGATCGGTCGCCAGCCTCTGGAGGGCTGCTCACAATGACTCTTGGCAGCTCACACTGGCTGCCAGCTGCTCACACTGGCTGCCGGCCACTCTCTGTAGCCTGTGGTAGCCCACTGCAGCAGTACAGCTATGTCGTCTGGGAGACTCACAGCAGCCCAGCTCCAGGTGGAGCTATTGTTCACCATCCTAGCTGTAGAGGGCAGTGTCACTGGCCCTCATGTTGGGATGCCATTGGCATCCCAAGCCAGCACTTAACCAACATGCCACTCAGCTGAGCCTGACTTGCCTATCTTACAAGGGTTTTTGTGGATTAAATTATGTAATGAGCATAAAGAAATTTAGACCAATAAGGTACCGTAGGAATCTAAGAAAGAACGATTGATCACTTCTCACTAAATCAGGGTGACAGTTACTATTTAAAAGCTTTCTGGTTTCAGGTCACTGAGTGAAATAAATTGGTATCTCTGAATATTACATAATCACCTCCAGCACTGTTAATACAGTGTACCAAGTACATGAAGATAACCAGGCCATGACTAGAACTAGCAAGAATGATGAGGTAGGTGAGAATAGCCACTCTTTTCTTTGAAAATTTTATATTGTGCTGATCCTAAGACAGGCCAATGGTTTAATGAAACATATTTAGATGTCTGGGTCTTAAACAATTGGGACACGAGTGACATGTAGGATGCTCAGTGTTAAAGACTGGATTTTGAAGGGGTCTTGGAAGGCCCTGTACTGAAATTATGTAACAGTTTTGTGCCACCTCCTTAATTTTACATGGTAAATTTAATCAAAGAAACATTTTAGAAATTTGCATTAAAGACTTCCAACAGTAGGGAGAGGCTGGATACCAGAAACATAATATAGCCAGATATAGAAACTTTTTAATAGCGATTCTTCTTTAAACATACATAAAGCCTTTCTAAGAAAATACTGCCTAACTCTCCAATGAACTGTTTTGGTAGCACTAGTAAGAACATGTGACTGATTCCTTTCAAAGCTTCCTCGATTTCAGGGTTTGAAATTGAGGAAAAATATGAAATGCTTTTGGCTAGAGAACCAGGAGGGTAAATTCTTAAGATGAGCAGTGTGTGTGCGCGTGTGAGTGTGCGTGTGAGTGTGTGTGTGCGTGTGTGCGTGTGTGTGTGTGTTTGTGTGTTGGGGGTGGGGAGGAAGTATACCCAAGAAGCTTTTCAGAATTAAAAGTGTCAAATGTCCTCTATATGGAGCAACTCAATTTTCCACCTGTTTCTTTAACATTTTAGCCTGTTTTACTTTGAAAAATATATCTGAAACATACCCTTGGAGGATTCATAACTTCATTTTGATTAAGTCAATATCTGTATCTCAGAATTATAATTAATTATATCCCTTAATTATTTATATCCATTAATGCTTATCTTAGTCTGTGACATCTTCCTCCTGATAGCCATGCATATGAATTGTGGGTAGATTAAGTAATTAATTCTATTTTTCCTATATGCTTATGATGTTATTGGGTTTCCATGAGCAGGATATATAAGAAATTTGAGGTATTGTTACCAGTAAACTTGGGAGAAGATAATGGACATGTTAAAATAACATGTACATAATGTTTGTGGATACCTTCATTCATTCATCAAACAAGTATTTGCTGACTGTCAAATATGAGGCAGACATCATGCTGACTTACCTTTAAGTATATATATCATGCCTTTTTAATGGGGAGAAGATACAAAATTGCAAAAAACAAACCAACAATAACAAAAACCACTTAGTGTATTAAAATCAGAATGGCCACATGGATTTTTTCTATTACTACATTTTGGTGGATGTTTATGGGGGCTCTGAAGGGCTATTTTCTATAAGCATGCATGTTCTGAGCCCCAAAGTTATGTGGAGGACAAGAGCAAAGAATAGGAATTAAAACGTCTTCTCAAGGGATCCAGCCAAGTAAGTCCTTTAGCAATGAATACATAAGATGTTGAGGCAGTTGCTGTAGGATATTAGGAAGTACAAGAGTAAGAAATCAGAGGAAACTGGCCTCAAATCCCATCTGTAGCCCCTGCAAACTCAGTGATATTGCGACAGTTACTAAATTCCCTAAATAACTTTTTCTTTATTTTGCAATGGGGATTAAAATACCTACTCGTCAAGCTTGTTATACAGTGTCCTACGTAGTTCCTGTGCTAAAATAGTTCCATGAATAAAATGTCCTTATTACTAGATTGACACATTAATATCAGTAGTGTAGTTTGATGGGCACTCAATGCATCAGATATCCATAGACTTAAATAGCAGAGAAAGTATAATACTAAAATTTTCCTCCTCACGTCTCTTATAAACAACTCTAGAATTTGTTTTGTTAGTTATTTTTGATTTCACTTCATTGTGGATCTTTTGTTCCAGGCTTCGAAGTTTCTTTCAAATGAATGGTGGCTTTACATGTCGTGATATGAAGATATTTAGAGTAATTATTTTATTTTTTCTGTTTTTTTTTTAATTAAAAAAATCAGTTACAGTTGATATTCCATATTAGTTTCAGATGTATAGCATAGTGGGTAGACATTTATATAACTTATGAAGTGATTCCTCCCAATAAGTCTAGAACCCACCTGGCACCATCCTAGTTATTATGATATTATTGATTATATTCCATATGCTATAGCTTACATCCCCCTGACTCTTTTGTAACTGTCAATTTGCACTTCTTAATCCCTTCTCCTTTCTTTTATTAATAAGCAGAATGGATATAGTTTCCTTAATGTTTAGTTGCCGGGGACTTTAATTACTATGAAAATAAAATAATCTTTACAGATAAAGAAACAAAACATGTGAAAGTACTTTGAAAACTGTCTCGCAACATCGTATTTCACTTGGTCATCTGACTCCTATAAGGAAAACGTGGCAGAAGTCACTAGTTTTAAGTAGGAAATAAAGAAGTGAGATTGCTTCCTGTTCCTGACAGATGAGTTGTAGAGCAAATATTATGTATGAGAGCAGTCACTTGAGAATGCTTCACAGGGCAAGATTTGACTTGAGGATACTGGCATTTCAGTACAAAAAAACCAAAAACCAAAAAAAATCCAGCATATATTAGTCAATAGAATTGATAATAATGTAAATTAAAAATGTTGAGTTGGTAAAGAATGCCTGACTGAGCACTGCCAAGCACCATCTGGAAAAGCCAGTGATATAACACCTGAACATGATTTCCTTTAGAAAATATGTTTGTCCCTATAATGCTGTGAGACAAAGCTTTACTATAATCTACTTATCTCCAATTTCATCAAGAAATTTCCAATTATAATTTGGTTATGAATTATTAGCTTGTATATAGGCCTATGGAATATCTGGTCTACTTAAAAACATTTCTGATTATAAATTAACAACTTGGCATTATTATTTTAATGTAAAGTTCTCTTGGAAATCTGATTACCTGTAGACTTTATCCCACGGGTGAACAATTCAATTTCTAAGCCCACAAACTGAGGGCCAGATTCTGGGAAATGCTGATGTCATCACAAGATTAGCAAAGCAATCTATCTGGGGAGGCTGCTAAGCCTTCCACAGACATCCTTGCCAACAATCATTCCATTCAAAATAAAGCTGTTCTGAGGCGGCTGAATGGCTCAATTGGTTAAGAGCTTGCTCAAGAGTATGATCTCTGAGCAACAGGGTTGCTGGTTCGATTCCTGGCCTGAGCTGAGCTGCTGCTGAGCTGCCAACAGGTGGCAGGATGGCTAAGTTAAAAAATAATAATAATCAAAATAAAACAAAATAAAGCTGTCTTTCTTAGACTCAAATACAATGACTGAATTTACATTTGATTTTCAGGGAATCAGACCAAGGGATTTGATTTGGCTTTAGCCTCTTATTCTGTTTATTAAAAATGCATAGCTAGAAAATCTACATGACCATGATTTTGGTGATGACTTTTTATTTATGACACCAAAGGCATAATCTATGAAAGAATTGATGAACTGTACTTCATTAAAATTAAAGTTTTTCTCCTCTGCAAAAGATACTGTCAAGACAATGAAAAGAAAAGGCCACAGACTGGGTGAAAATATTTTCAAAAGATACATCTCATAAAGGACTGTTATCCAAAATATATAAAGAACTCTTAAAACTCAACAATAGGAAAACAAACAACTCAATTAAAGAAGTGGGTCAAAGACCTTTATAGACACCTCACAAAGAAGATATACAGAAGGCAAATAAGCATATGAAAAGATGCTCCACATCATATGTCATCAGGGAAATGCAAATTAAACTCAAAATGAGATACTACTACATACTTAATTAAAATGACCAAAATCCAAAACACTGACAACAGCAAATGCTGGTGAAGATGTGGAGAAACAGGAACTCTCATTCACTGCTGGTGGGAATGCAAAATGGGACAGCCAGTTTGGAAGACCTTTCGATGGTTTCTTGCAAAATTAAATGTACTCTTACCATATGATCTAGCAATCACATTCCTTGCTATTTCCCAAAAGGAGTTGAAAATTTATGTCCACACAAAATCCTGCACATAGATGTTTATAGCAGCTTTATGTATAATTGCCAAAACTTGGAAACAACCAATATGTCCTTCAGTAGGTGAATGGATAAACAAACTCTGGTTCATCCAGACAATAGATGAAGTTCATCCAGTACTTAAGAGATAAACTATCAGCCATGGCAATGTGGGGAGGAGCCTTCAATTTACATTACTAGATGAAAGAAGCCAATCTGAAAGGCTCCATCCTGCGTGATTCCAACTATGACATTCTGGAAAAGGCAAAACTGAAAACAGTGAAAAAAATCAGCACTTTCAAGTGGTTGAGAGGAGAGATGACTAGGCAGAGCACAGAGGATTTTTACGGCAGTGACACTATTCTGTATGGTACTACACTGGTGGATACATGTCATTATACACTTGTTCAAACTCATGGAATGCACACCACCAAGAGGTGGGGGCTGTTGGTAATGGGGGAGGCTGTGGTGGGAGGTGCAGGGGGCGTAGGGAAGATCTCTGTTCTTCCATTCAATTTTGCTGTTAACCTAAAATAGCGCAAAATATAAAGTCTATTTAAAAAAAAAAAAAAAATATATATATATATATATATATATATATATATATATATATATATAAAACTAATTTTAAAAGCACAAGGAGATTTCAGCTGTTAAATCATCAATTAATTCATCATTGGGTTGTACTACTTTGTTGATTTAAATGTCACTTTATTTTACTTTGGCAAAGATTTGCACTAATAACTGGATTTTGATTGTATTAAAAGTTAACATCATTTTAGCAAGGAAAATACTTGATTTTGCTGGAAGAATACAAAGCATCTCCTGGCCTCATAAACCAAATATTTTGGTAGAAAACATTGTCTGACTAACTCATTTAAGGCAAGATTTTATTCTGCAATGACTAAATGTTTATCTCATTTTTTCCCCACTCTTGATAGACTAAAATGTTTTTTCCTATATGATATGAAGGAATAGATGAAGGAAATATATGAAGGAAAATCATTAATTTAATGATGAATGCTACCTGAAAGTCAACAAGGATAAATAATCTTTATAAAATTGTATGTATATTTTATATACACATAATAGGCAGAGCTATTTTTTTTTCAAGCTATTTAAGGTTGTCCTCTTTTATAATCCTGTCCCTCCTTAACCTGGCATGTTTTTTGATAGATTTGCAGGTTTCTTCTAGTACCCATGAGATCAAAATTTAAAAATAACTATCAGATATATATATATATATATATATATATATATATATATATATATATATATAGAGAGAGAGAGAGAGAGAGAGAGAGAGAGGAATATTATTCACCCTAAAAAAGAAGAAAATCCTGCCATTGGTGACAAAATGGCTAGAACTGGAGGACATTATGCTGACTGAAATAAGCCAGACATGTGGAAAAAAATACTCTGTGTTCTTACTTGGTCTTCTTTTCCTTGTGGAATCTAAAATAGTCAACCTCAGGAAAGCAGAGAGTGGAATAGCAATTGCTGGGGGCTGAAGGGAGGGAAAAACAGGGAAATGTTTGTTGACATAAACGTCCAAACCTGTAGAGAATTTTTATAATAGTTTATTTGAGCCCAGCTGGTGACATACAGGTATGTCAAGAACAAAAACTCAAATGCTCCGGAGGATAAAGTTTTGCAGCTTCTCCTATGCATTTGAAATTAAGGAAAGACAGAGATTAGATTTCAGGATAGTTAGCAAAACTAGGTTCTCTCTTGGGGCTTCATGCCCTCTTTCCAGGGGCACTACTTCCGGTATTTCAAAGGTGTGTTAACCTAGATGCACAAGAACAATCGACAGGGCTGGCATCAAAACTTTCACTAAAGAAGTTACAGGCCTGGAGTGTGACTCCCACCATGGCCTGCCCAGCTAGGAATTTATGATCAGACCACCCTGTGAAGTTACTGGCCGTAGAACCCCTGTTTTTTAAAATTCAAATTTATTTAGGTGACAGTGGTCAACAAAACTACATGGTTTTCAAGTGTACAATTCTGTAATACATCATCTGTATATCACATTGTGTTTTCACCACCCAGAGTCAGCTCTCCTTCCATCACCATATATTTGATCCCGTTTACCCTCATCTACCACCCCCCTCCCTTCTTACCCTCTGGTAACTACTGAACTGTTGTCTGTATTTATGAGTTTTTGTTTCTTTGTTTGTTTGTCTTGTTCATTTGTTGCTTTCACTTTTATAACCCACATATCAGTGAAATCATATGGTTCTCGACTTTTTTTGCCTGACTTATTTCACTTATCATAATAATCTCAAGATCCACCCATGTTGTCACAAATGGCAGTATTTCATTGTTTCTTATGGCAGAATAGTATTCCATTGTGTATGTATACCACATCTTTATCTAATCATCTATCGAAGGACACTTTGGCTGTTTCCATGTCTTGGCCACTGGGAATAAAGCTGCAATGAACACCAGAGTACATACATCTTTATGGATAAATGTCTTCAGATTTTTTGGGTAGATACCCAGGAGAGGGATTACTAGGTCATATGGTAATTTTATTCTTAATTTTTGGAGGAGCTTCCATACTGTTTGCCATAGCAGTTGTACCAATTTGCATTCCCACCAGCAGTATATGACGGTTCCTTTTTCTCCACAACCTCTCCAACACTTGTTATTATTTGTCTTGTTGATGATGGCCATTCTATCAGCTTCCTTAGTTACCATTATTATGTGTGTGTGGTGAGAACATTTAAGCTCTCCCCTCTTAGCAAACTTCAAGTATACAATACGGTGTTGTTAACTACGATCACCACACTGTCTATTAAATCTCCAGAACTTATTCATCATGCCTAAAAATGTGTACCCTTTGACCAACATGTGGATGAAAACCCTTTTTCTGTACCCTTTGACCAACATGTGGACGAAAACCGTTTTTATACCCTTTGACCAACATGTGTATGCTTTGACCAACATGTGGATGAAAACCGTTTTTTTGTTTTGTTTTGTTTTTTCCATCTCTATGTTGGTCAAAGGATACACATTTTCAGTTATGCATGATGAATAAGCTGGAGATTTATTAGACACCGTGGTGACTGTAGTTACCAATACTGTGTTGTATACTTGAAGTTTGCTAAGAGGAAAGACCTTATGTGTTCTCACCAAAAAAAAAAAAAAAAAAAAAAAAAAAGGGTAACTAATTGAGGTGATAGATACGTTAATTAGCTTGCTTATGGTGATCATTTCACAATGTATATGAAAAGGTTACGCTGTGTACCTTAAATATATGCTTTTTATTTGTCAATTATACTTCAATAAAGCTGAAAAAATACCTAGCAGCCATGAGCAACATCACCTTGACTTGCCAGGCCATTTTACTGTGCTTAAGTAGTTTATAGCAGCATTTTCTTTCTCCTGGCATTTATTATAGTAGAAAGCATGTCTTTGCCTCTTCAGCTGGGTAATGCAGAGTAGTAAAGTGAAGCATCAATCCTTTAACAATTGAAAGAGTTGAACAATTCTACTTACCACAGCATTTCTTGCTGTCTTTTCTTTTACAGACAAAAGTAACAGAGGCTGTACATTCCTCGCAGGGGGAGGGGATTAACCAGGCTTATTTAGGGCATGTACCATGGAGTCTTCTAGCTGCCCTGGACTTCCCTGTTCATGCAAAAATCACAAGAGAGAGGACAGGGACAACTTTGAACAGCAAAGTGATGTGACTGGAGACAGAAGAAGAGAACAAGAACTTAGGGAGAGAAAGAGGGGGAGGAGGGTTAGGGAATGGCATCAGCCATTTCCCAGAAGACAGTGGAGATAGCAGGGTAACAACTGCTGTCAGGGGATGATGAGAGAGGATTTTGTCATTATGAGGGAGAGAAAAGACTTGCACTATGTTTGCTCAACATGAAGAGTGTATGTGTAACTCCACTGAACGTTTCCCAAGACTTTGATTGGGTGAATCACAGAAAGGTCTATCAGCCCAGCTTCTGGAATGTGAGACTGGAGGAGGGAGCTGTAGAAGTTCAGAACATCACGGGAAGATGCTCCCCTGTGGTCTACAGGTTATTCTGAGCTAAAGGCAACTTTAGCCTTGGGCTCAAAAGTAACTTCTGCTTCTCCCTTAAGTACCTGGAAGAACTTAAATTTGAGCCCTTGCCCATAGGAAGAGATGATCAAGGATAACCTCATGTGACCTTTCTAAGGGGCAAGAAAGAGCTCTATTTACTAAGCACCTGCTCCTCTTATCATCCTGTGTGACCCTTTGAAGCCCCCAGGGCGCCTTACCTCATCCCTAGCTCAGTATTTCTCCTGTCCCTTTCTGTCTCTGAACCTCTCCTGCATGTGGGGTCCCTGACTCTGTCTTGTACATGAGGTTCCCATACATATGTATGTGTTAAATGTGGTTATTTTCTCTTGCTAAGTAAAAAAATAAATGAGTGTAGTATCCCTTGTAATTTTCACAAAAGAGTGAATACCGAAAGTGCAGTCTTAGGAGCTCTAGATATGTAGAGCCAGCTGCCTGCTACAAGTTTCCCTTTGGGCACTGTGTGTATACAACTAGCCTAATCACCTGCCCTTTTCTCCCCTTCACCCCAAGCTCTGCTTAAACTGCTCCTATTGTGGTGCCCCACCCTCCATCTTTGGGAAATGGGAGCCATTTAAATTCCCGAGCTAAAGATGCTGTCACCATCTGTCACTGTTCTTATCTTGTCCCGTCATGCCCAGTTGGTCCCTATCTTCTTATGCTCCTTTTCTCCATTTCGTACTGCCCTTGGCTATGATTCAAGCTCTTAACACTTTTATTCTGACATACAATATTATATTTATTTCAGATGTACAGCATAGTGAGTCCACATTTATACACCTTTATAGGTAATAGCCTCCTTGTCTCTTGATTCTTGTCTTGCCTCTTGCATTAGATTTCTATTTCTGCTGTAACAAATGACCACACATACTTAGTGGAATGAGATGACACAGATTTATCTTACAGTTCCCACCACTCATTTCACTAACTAAAATCACAGCATGATCAGGGCTGCATCCCTTTCCAGGGTCCCAAGGGGAGAAGCCATTTCCTTGCTTTTTGCAGTTTCTAGAGGTCATTCATAATCCATGGCTCGTGGTCTCCTTCCTCCCTGTTCAAAACTAGCAATCTTTATTTTGTTCTGTAGTCTTATACTACTGTCCTACTGTGGTCATGTATCTCCCCAAGTCTCCTCATCTGACTGCCTCTTCCACTTTTAAGGATTCTTGTGATTACATTGGGCCCACCTAGATCCACAAATATTTTTCCATCTGAAGATACTTAATCACAGCTGCAAAGATCCTTTTGCTGGGTTTGTCATCTTTTCACAGGTTGAGGAGATGAGGACATGAACATCTTTTGGGGCTGTATTTTGCCTACCGCACTCCTCTCATCTTTTTTCCTCCCTTCCATAGCATGGTGGTGAAGAACACTAGCCTGTCATTCTATCTTTATTAGATTCTGTCCGAGTGACACTATTTAAGTATTGAACCTCTCTGAGTTTGTTTTCTCATCTGTAAATGAGTTGCTCTCTTGTGTAACATAGTGTGGAGAATATAGTATTCATTCAACAACTTTTACCTGTTTCTAATAATAACATCATCATCATGATAATTGTCTATTTCCTTACCTCCCCCTATATCTTTAAGCTTTTTAGCAGAAGAGCCATGACTCACTCATATTATTGTTTTTGCAGTGCTTGGGATAGGGCCCCAAGATAAGTGCTCAACTTATTAAATGTTTTTGAGTTAATTCAATAGCTATTGAATGAATTAGTCAAGCAAAATAAAACTCTCCCCCTATTTCGGACTGTTCAAAGAAATGTTGCCTCACAACCTCTAATGGCCTCTATTTTTATGCTACATGTTTAGCTGATGTCCCTAAAGCTGTACTGCATGTTTCATATATTTTTCTTCTAGCAAATTGTGTGTGTATAAATTCTCTCAGATATGACCTTCTAGGTTTCTCAGCTAACTGTGTCAAGAATTAAGACATATTAAGGAACGTGATCTTGAAAAAAATTCTGAAATCCCACCTATCTTTTCTAAATGTGTTTAATCATATAGAATGTGTTAGAGAAAAATACTGATAGTTTTGAGATTTTTTTTTAACAATGCTCTTTTTTTCTTTTTGTGCTATTTCAATTATATACGTAGTAAAATATTGTTTATGTATTAAGTATAGGAAATAGCCTATTTTTTTGTATTAAAAGTTTTTGAAATTTCTCACTGTCACATTTCATTATTATTTCTGTCTAATTTATATGCCTAAATTGAAACTTTTCAGCTTGCCTTTTGTCATCCAGGAAGATATGGAATTTGTAGATTTCTAGTATAGCACTGCAGTTAAATTCCTATGCCTAATTTCTTATTGAAATGACCAGATGGATGTTATTATATTATAATAAGTTAGAAGTACTCTACAATAACATCTTAAATGTCAGGATAATTTTTAAACTAAAAATTCCTGGAGTTTAAGTAAAAACCAGCTTTGGGTAAAATTGAGTAAATATCCCAAATACTGTAATGCCTTCCTGAATATTATTAATCCAGGTACCTCTAATGCTATTGTCTGACTTGGCAGAGTCAGGATGAAGGGTGCAGAAGGAGTGCTGGGGAACCCCACCCCAGAGTAGCACCATCACTGGAGTGATTTTGGGAATTGCCAAAAAAGTTCATCAGTGTAAATTTTCCCAGGAGATAGATTTTCTTTAATAATTAAGGATATGCGCAAAAAGCATGCACATTTTATATTAGTGTATCTGACATATCATTTTGCACCTTATATGTAATACACACTAGGTAAATATTGGTTGCTTGATTTTAAAATTTTGAGAATTGGTATTGATATTTCGGAATATTAAATAAATCAGTGATGATGTAAATAAAATATTATTGAGATATGAGAATTGTTATGATAGCGTTATGAAGAATAATATTTTGAAGGGTTCTAATTATTAATGATAAAATATATTTTATGAACTGTTCTGTACTTACAATGTTTAGTTTTATGAAAAATACTTGCCTCTTGTTGACTTATGTATTAAGGTCCTTCTATGTTCTGTGATTTTGAGGAACTCCTTTAACCTTTTCTACAACATATTTTTCTCACCTATCAAACCACTTTTCTTCCTGTAACTAAGGTGATCATATAATTTGCATCCAAATTGAAACACTTGAGAGAGAATAAAGGGCACTTTTAATGATTATACCAGGACCACCGGATTAAACAGCTGTTCCATGCAAATGGAAAGTGTGATTACTCTACCCAATAATTGTCCTGTTTTCATCAAATATGACAGATACTTATTGAGTACTATTATGTGCAAGACATTATGCCTTGAACCAAAAATATATAAAAAGAAATGCGTTTCCCTTTCATTGGCCTCCCCTGTCACCATCAAGCATCAGTGTTGTGCTTTGATGTATTTTGTTTTCATTTCAACAATGTATTTCCTGACTTAACAATATTGAAAACTGCCAAAGGAGTAGAGTAGGGTACATTCAGTGTCATGAGGGCAGATTTAAAATGTTATAAGGTGCAGTATTTAAAAAGTGTGTACCTCTTTAGGGTGAGCCTGGAAGGCTGGTTAGGACTATTGATGAAATGAAAATAGGCACTGCACTGGGTCGGCCTCCTTGGCTGAAAGGGAGGTTTATATTCTGTCACCTTGACTTGAAGAAGGCACAGGGGAAGGCTAAGTTGGATTTGGTGCATCCAGCCTGTTTGTGGGGAAGCTGTAAGAGCTAATCGCCATATGGAATTATATGAAGGGCTCTCGATGCCCATCTGAGGAATGTCCACTTAATGTGATTTATTATTAAACAAATGACCGTCTCCATCCCTTTCGCCTGCCCTAGGTAGTTCTCTGTCTGCCTGTACTCTAACTGGTATGTCTCAGTCAGGGGTTATCATTCATTTTTTTCCATGTCTTTCAGATCTGCTTTCCCAATGCATGAGCTCAATATAGGAGCAACCTGATTTTTACTGATTCTATGTCCATTAGCCACAGACCTTCTCTTGGCTACGTACTCATTGGAATGAGTTATCTGTTGGCCCAGTGTTGCTTAGATAACTGGCCTT
Source organism: Aselliscus stoliczkanus (assembly GCA_033961575.1). NCBI lineage: Eukaryota > Metazoa > Chordata > Mammalia > Chiroptera > Hipposideridae > Aselliscus > Aselliscus stoliczkanus. Next base: position 26,396,189 of record CM066731.1, on the reverse strand, counting down.
GTTTTCCTTCCTGTCTTTCTACTTCCCACCCCCAGTTTATCTTTGCTGTCTTTCAAGTTTTTATTCCCCATTTCTTCACTGATATTTTATTTCACTTAATAGAATTGAAATCAGTGTGTGTGTAGAGACAAACACATTCATTTGCATACACACATCCATGTGAGTTCTGTTTTTTTCTTGACCTATAAACACATTTTTTTTTCACATTTTAACTAATTTAAATAAACATATTTTAAATGATACATACAACTAATGCGAGGATGTAGCTTTTCTTTCCATTCCCCACAGAAAGTTCCTATGAGGTTCATGACATTTTAGAAGTGTGAAAATATTGGTCGTGTGAAATTTTCAGTTTTCAAGTCTATGGAAGAGAGCCGAGACTTACTGAGTTACATGCTACACTGTCATATATGTGATGGGCAGCAGTGTGGCGGGGAGAAGGACAAATGTAAAATGTGTGACCTTGGGCAAGTGAGTCACCCTCTTATGCAGACTCCTTACCTATAAAATAAGGCTGAGGAGGATCAACTTTCCAGGGTTGATTGGGATACTTTACTTAGCACATCCTAAAGTATCTGGTCAGCCTTGTGATGTTACCTCCAATTTTAACAATGAACAAGAAAAAAAAAAGTGAAAATGCAAAATGGTGTAAAATACTCTGGTTATATTTTATGAGACACACAAGAGGTTCTCAGATGTTCTGGGTTCACTCTGATCTCAGGCTTTTTTATAGGGGTCCCAGAGGCTAAATAGATATCTAATGGTTTGTCAGTTAATTAGATCCAAACAACTGAAAGGTAGCCATTTGGGTGGTGGACCATCAAATGTCAGTGTGTTTTCCTTGAATATTGTACAAATCCATCTCCCCCCACTCCCTGCCCCTGTGAGTTTGTGTGGCTTCTGAAGTGCCTTGGGGCACAGTTTGGAAACGATGAAGGCCCTCACTTGTTCAGCGCTGACTGCTGTTTAATAAACATCAGCAAGCGCTGGTGACACTGATTCACGACTTCACCCTCTCCAAACTTTTTCATCTGTTTAGATGGTGTTAGCTCAGAAAAGCCCTCGGAGAGCTTTCAAAAGGAAAAGTTGAAAAACAAAGCTAGGACTTCAGGTAACGTGTTGCTGTGTGTCTGAAAGCCTCAGAGAATCTAAAGCAAAATGGAAGAAAATGAGAGACTCGGTTCCCAGTTCGTTCACTGTATCCATTACAGTTGTCCTTAAAACCTAGGGGTACCTACTTTTATGAAGCTCCCTGGAGCTCCTCTGCAGAGGCACCAAGCAGAAGACTCCTCAAGGTCAACTGCACAGGGAGGGATGTGTAAAAAGAGTGCCTCATGTTTACTGTTCCTGCCTCCAGGCTCTGGAAACAGTCAACAGCAACAAAACATGGTCCACTTACCATTTTCCAGATCTTTCAGTATGTTTTAAGTTGCTTCCCAAAGGTATTTGGGCCAGGGTAGAAAGCTAATTAAGTCTTTAGAAAATGGAAGCACTGCCTCACTAGACCTGTAAGCTCCCAGGCCAATTAACCCCTCAAGTCATGTGTGTCATATGCTCTATACAAGTATGAATGCTTACTAAATCATGTTGTCAGTGCTCTAACAAACGTCACCAGTCCAGAGTCCTAAACAGTACAGTATAGGTTTCTGAATTGCTGGAAGATAGATCGAGACAAGAGCCTTTACATATGAACTGAGGTTAAAAATAATCTTTTTCTAAAATGCATCATAAATTTCCCTCCATTCTGGAAAGCTGTAACTACAGATACAGAAATTGCTGGAGTGGACCTTTGGGTTAAGTGACTTTTTGCATTGAGCTAGTATTAAAAAAATAAATCTTTCTAAAATGCATTATAAATTGTTCAGCATCCTTAAATGCTGTAGCTATAGATACAGGGGTGGTTGGTGGGCACCTTTGGGCTTAAGCAATGTTGCCACTCCATTGCCATCTAGGGGAAAGCCACTGTCTTATTTGACACACAGTACAAAGCACACTGCCTCCATCAGGTTCAGGTGGGCATTTGTCACATGCCAAGCTCCTGTATTCCTGGCACAGGTTCCTCCCCTTAGAGTGCTTTGCTTCCATCTCCTCTCACTCTGTCCTCTCTCCCCATTTCGCACACTCTTTGCTGCCATCATATCCAAGTTCATGGTCAATGATCCACCTGAACCAGAACCCCACTCCCCCTGCAGGCCCACAGAATCACAACCTCTGGGCAGGGAGTCCAGGCATCAGCATTGTCAAATAACTTCCTGTGGGATTCTTATGTTAACTAAAATTGGGAAACGGTCAGGTCGTATTGGATTTCCCAGTTTTTCTTTATTATTCCTTGCTTCTTAGGGAGTCTGTACTCACATGTGCTGTTCCCCCTTCCTAGGAGGTCTTTCTGACTCGCACTTATTTCTTCTGGAGGCTCAGAGTGTGTGGATTGACTCTCAAGGCCTTTTTTTCCCCTAACATTCTGTGTTAATGTTTACAGTTATTATAGAAGGGAGATTGAAAGAAATGGAGCTGGCAGTGAAGGTCATTTAGTATTATATTACCAGAACAGCTCCATGTGGCAGTGTAAACTAAAGGTATGAACGCAGTCTGTGCAGCCCGCCCTCCGTACCTCCTGTCCAACTCCAGCTCTTCAGTAGAGTGTTTATAGGACCTTGAATGAGATACTCAACCACGCTAAGCCTCAGTCTCTCATCTATAGAAAGGGGACGGTGATACCTACCTTGACTAGTCATTATGAAAATAATCAGAATATGTTGTAAGAATTTAGATCTCTGAAAATATTAATAGTAAACATTGATTGGTAATAATAAACATTGATTGCTAATGGGGAAGTAATAATAATAATTACCCCATTTTACAGATGAGGAAACTGAGGATAGATGAAGTGAGGGAACATGCTGCAGATCGTGGCTTGTAAAGAGCAAAACAGAAAATATCTTCTGCTCCCATCTGCCTAGTCTACAACCTGAGTTTTTCCTGCCAGATGGCCTGATGCCCAGTCTGAAGCTGAGGGTTCTAAGTGCCAGGTTTTTAGGGTTTAGAGTTTTATCTCTCGCCCCTTCCCTCCTTCCTTTTCTAGACAGCACTTAATGAAATTGAAAGCTAAAAATATTGTTTATGGTTTCACTAACAGATGCCTTTTCCCCATTAAAAAAAAAAAAATTACTGTTTGATGACTTCTCACCACACACAGTAGGTGTGTACTGTGGGGAGAAAAAAACAAAAAATGCCCGGAACATGATCTAGGATCACTTAAAGCCTGAAGACAGGCATCTGTAAATCCTAACCCTCTCCACTTTCATTAGTATCCTGATTTACTAACCTGAAACTACGGTGTACAGTCAGCGAATATTCACTGACTAAATGCATGAATATTGAGCATCTATTCTGTGCTACTATGCAGTCACCTATAACAGTGCATCTCAAACATTAATATACACACCAATCGGGTGGAATCTTATTAAAATATAAAACCTGGTTCAGTTGGCCTAAGATGGGACTTGAGATTGCAGCTCTTTCAAGCTCCCAGGTGACACCACTGCTGCTGGTCCATGGGGATGCTTATGCAGGTCAAAGCTCAAGAAGCACCTTGGTATCTCATTCCTCTCTCTGAATTCCCTAACACTTTGTGGCATTTCTTGACTATTCCTTTGTTATTTTACTTATTACTTACATCTCCCAATAAAATTTAAGCTCTATGAGAGCATAAACCTTTCTATCTCGATCATCACCATGCCTGACACATGCAGATGTTCAGAGTGGTGAGATGGAGCTGAAAGCTGACTTAACTGCCCAGAAATACTTAGTAATATTTATCATTCAATAAATGACCAAATGAATATAGGTAATGGCTAATATACCTAAATATGTAATAGTTACATATTGTTTATGTGATCCTCATAACCACATTTTGAGAAATATGTGACCAACCTCAAGTTGAAAATATACCATAATACATGTCAACTTAGTAGTATGGACAGATATAACACAACTTTTTGAAATTAGGTTAACTATTGAAAGTTACAGAGAAAAGGTACTACTTACACTAGTTTTGAAAGAAGACGAACATTGTTATAAATATAGAAAGAGGAGGAGAGGAAGGTATTCCACGTTGATGGAATGTGGCAGGATAAATTTTTGAGGTTTTTATCTTAAGGTTTGTTCCCTTTGAAGTCCCTCTCCCCATTTCCAATCAATTATTCAGTTTTCCTGTCATAGAGAATTTTGCAGGGCAAAAGGCAGAAGCCCCTGAAGTCTGTTCTTTGCACCTTTTGTAAAATCCTAAGGTTGCTGAAGAAATTATACTGTGTCCTGGAGTAGGATAGAAGACAGAAGAGTTCCTGTGAGCACAGTTAGAGGAAAAAGAATTTCCCAAGACGGGAAAGAATTCAGTGTGAGCTGCTGTGGGTGTTAACGCATTTTTTTCTATACCAGGGTCCCTTTTGGTAGTTTGGTGGGGATTACAAAGGAAGCCTATTATATTGAAATTCATGGATCAAAATACTTTTTAAGGTTACAATATTTTAATCTATGTGTTTATTTATTAATGCATAAAATAATAATATCTGGTCACATAACTCATAATTACCTTAATTTTGATACGGTGATGGGCACAGATTTTTAGCTATAAATTGATATAAAAATATCTCGTTTTTATTCATAATGGGTTTACAAGTACTGCTAATATTATTGTAGTTTATTGCCTACATTTATAATAAAAGGAAATGCTAAATTTTCACTTAGAGGTTAATGAAAGTAAAGACGTGATCATTTTCCCATCCAAGTCCGTGGCCCCTTGGACGTGACCTCGGCTTCAGAAGTGCTTGTGTCTCATGCTGAGGCCTTACATCTCCCAGTAGAATTCACATTTGTATTAGTCAAGATAGTGTAGGCCTGTGCGTCTCAGTGTCTTGTCCCTGAGCCAGTAGAATCAATATCACTTGGAAACTTGTTAGGAATATAAATCCTGAGGTCCTAGCCCAATCCTACTGAATCAAAAACTCGGGGAACAGGGTTAAGCAATCTGTGTTTAGCGAGGTGATTATCATGCACGTTCAAGTGTGAGAAGCAATAGGCTAAGTTATACTTTAGCTCCCAAATCCCAGTATTGTAATGCCACATGGTTTAGTTTTCATTCAAGCTTCATGTCCATCATGGTAAGCATGGGCTCATTCTGCTCCACGGCTCCTCAGGCTGGGATTCTGACTGACAGCACAGCCCCATCTGCAGCATGATTGGTACTGTAGCAGAGCAGAAAGAGACATGGAAGGTCTCACACTGCTGATGAACAGACCGCAAGTGACACACAGCATTTCCAGTAACAGCTAATTGGCCAGAACGAGTCACATGGTTCTATTCAAATGGTTGGGGGGACAGGAAATGCCTGGAAACCAGGGAGCTTGTGAAGACTTAACACTACTGAGAGACATCAAGGTTTCAAAGAAGATGACCCATTAATACTGCTAGGGAGACTACCACAGCCATGCCAACGATTCCCATGTTTGCAGCAGGCAAGGAAACAGCAGCATCACAGGCCCTGAGGGAGCCATGCAGCCTAAGACAGTGGGTGCACTGGTTTAGACCAATGTGTTCAATGCAGTCTGTGACAGAGATAGACCAGTGTAGACCAATGACTGGGATGGGCCAACGAAGGGGCCATTTCCTTTGGTTTTGGTGATGGTTAAGGCTCTGCAATTTTTGTAGAATCCTGGTCAAGGAAGGAAAGTGCCAAAGTGACTGAGATTGAATTTCCTGCTGCAGGATGCTCAGGGTTACATTTAGGTTGATTCAAAGAAAAATGTTAGTTCTGACAGTCCTGAGATTGTAGAGTAAGCTTCATATCCATTAGAGCTGTGTTCTGCACCTGTTCAGCACTTAATGCAGGACATTTTCGAGGGAGACTTCTTAAGTACTTTTTATGATGATAAAATATACTCTTCAGATACTTTAACACTGACTAAATTGACACATTGACTAAGAAAACCTCAGACTACAGTCTTTCTAAATTCACACTGGGCCTCAATGGAGCAGTATGAGTCATTGGTACTTAAACATTTCTTTGTTATTGTGACAGGTAATTCTTTTTCATCTATTTCAAAATATTACACCCATTCAACTGGCATTTTTCTATAATACTCTGCGTGCCTTGCTTTTATCTCAAAATGAAGAGACAGTATTAGCCATGTAATGATGAGAAACTAGTCAGAGTAAAAGTTGAACTTATACAGTGTTGCAGAAAAAAATTCTAGTTTACCTAGTGCAGGTTTTATTATAATACTTGACTTGAAATTATCTACTGGAGCCTTAGCCACTATACCACCATAAATATATATTTGACAAAGATTGAAATTTGTAATTAAAATATTACATTTGTATTTAGTGGGCATAATATATTTTTTCAGTTGCGCTGTAACATACCAGTAGGTGATTTCTCCCCCTTCCTCCCAGGAGAAAAAGCTTCTGTAGAAGAATTTATATGGTCACAATATACACTTTTTACTTATTTTTTCTTTTTTGGTGTCTTTACTACGTGTCAAAGAGTGGGGTAAGACATATTGGTAGAGACTATTTCACTTTCTCACTATGAAATATACATATTATAATGCCTGTTCACCTTATGGGCCTATTTTCCCACCATTCTTACTACATATGTGTATTGTCCAGGAAAACTCATTTATAGGATTGTTAGTATTCTTATTTTTTTGTTGTTGTACCTTAAATTTTATTGATTTTTTTTCTTTTTTAAAAAAAGTATAGTTGGTATACAATGCTATATTGGTTATATTAGTGTACAACACAGTGATTTGATGTTTTAATACCTTATAATGTGATCCCCCCAGTAATTCTGGAAATCATCTCTCACCGTGCAAACTTACCACAATATCCTTAGCTATATTGCTCTTCCATTTTTCACTCATCCCTCCACCCCCTCCTTTCTGCTAACCATCCCTTCGGCCTCTGTTTCTATCAGTGTTTTTTGTTTTGTTTTGTTGTTAGATTTCACATATAAGTGAAGCCATATGGTATCCTTTTAAGTGAGTTCAAATGTCCTCGTTCATTTCTGAATTTTGTACATATGACTTTTGTCTTCTCATTGTACTTCCCTGCTAGAAATTTTCTGATAATTGTACTTAAGCAATAGCCACCAAAAGTTCTTATACAGACTTCTGGAAATTGGCTCATATTGTTTGCTATGAATTCCATTTTTGCAAACTTGTGGTAAAATATAATTTTTTAACAAAATGGTGCAATTTTATGAACATTTTACATTCTTAAAAGCAAACATTTTTCTCAAATGAGTTTTTGAGGTTTACTGACTACATAATAAATCCACACATGGATTATTCCTTTAACCATATCTCAACACACTCTGTCTTATAAATAAATCAATCTATAGAGTAATTCATATATAATTAAAAAATGGAGGAAATAACCTACCTGCAAAAATAATAAAAATTTTGCTTACTAATAAAAAAATTTTATGAGACAGTTTTCTACCCACATATTTTAGCTTCAATCAAACAGACTTTTGTATGAAATCCAAAATCCTTGCCATCAGATGCATGGCAGTGCAAGGGGTAACCCTTGATCTCTCTAATTGAAGTTACAAGTTGAACAGCTATAATTCAATAAGGTTTCCCTATGCAGCACACAAACATGTCTGAGAGAGCCACACATTGAAACATCTGAAGGTGGGCAAATCAGACGAATTGGAGGAAGAAAGGGAGAACAGTCAGGTGCCTGGATGCAGCCTGGAACTCACTGCAGTCCTGGGAGAGAGAAGAATTCAGCCTGCAGGTACATTCTTTGTGACCCTGAGCATTCCTGCCTTGAGTGATCATCATATAATATGGCTGAACCAGGATCAGGGCAGAGGCTCAATACAAAGTGTGATAGCTATGATCTAGCAGCCTTCACTCCCAGGCAGAAAACAAAGCCACAGAGCCTGGCTGCCTCTCCCCACCCTCTAAGGGCTCACCTCCTCATGCCCTCTCAAAGCTAGCAGCAGGCCCCAGAAGAAACGGTAGTAATGAATGTCAGATTAAAAAGCAAAATATCAATAGCCCTGAGAACTGGAGAGACAATATCTGAGAGACATACACTGAAACCAATCCCAGTGACAGGGTGGAGATATAGGGGTGAGGCAGCTGTGATCTAGCAGTCACCATTACTCCAAAGGCACCTCCCCAGCCCACCTCATGCCCATTTTTCGCTGCTGACACTCAGGATTTAACAGGCAGCACAGCTCTGCGTCTGGCTTCAGGGGCAGCACTGGGTTTCAGGGGTTCAGAACCCCATAGCCCACCACATTCTCCCACAGGGTTGGTACCCTGAGATTGAGGCAACCTGGTCATAGAGCAGATGCCATCTCCCCAGGGAATCTTCCACTGCAAAAAACTGAAACAGGACAAGAGAAAAATAAAACACTCCAGTGATACCTACTGGGAAACAAATGAAAGACCTCTTCGTATCAGCCTGGTGCAGAGCTCTTTCCCATAAATGCCTAGGAGGAGAAATAATCCATCAAATTCCACGAACAAACAAGGTAACAAGGCATCTCAGAAAGAAAATGAAAACTCTCCAGAAAATAGAGTTAAAGAGATGGAAATATGTGACTTAAATGACAGAGAATTCAAGATTGCAGTTCTGAAAAAAATCAATGAGATGCAAGAAAACTCAGATAGGCAGTTTAGCAAACTCAGAAATAAAATCAACAGAGAAAATGAATATTTCACCAAAGAAACTGACATTTTAAAAAAGAACCAAATAGAAATTCTGCAGCTGAAGAACTCAGTAAAACAAAAAGATGAGGAATGAAATAGTGATTTTAAGAAATAAAGTTGGAGGAAAGAATTAGTGATATTGAAGATAGAAATCTGGAAATGACACAGATGGAAGAAGATGGAGACCTGAGAGTTAAAAGAAATGAAAGAACTCTACAAGAACTATCTGGCTCCATCAGAAAGAACAATATAAGAATAATGGGTACACCAGAAGGAGAATAGAGGGAGAAGGGAACAGAGACTTTTCAAACAAATAGTTAATGAGAACTTCCCAAACCTATAGAAAGAACTGGATCCTCAAATCCAAGAAGCAAACAGAACACCTAATTATCTCAATCCTGAAAGGACTTCTCCAAGGCACATTATATTGAAACTATCAAAAATTAATGACAAAGAAAGAATTCTCAAGGCAGCCAGGGAAAAGAAGATAGTAACCTACAGCGGAAAGCCCATTAGATTTTCATCATATTAATCAGCAGAATTCTACAAGCTAGGAGGGAGTGGAATCAAATATTCAAACCATTGAAACAGAGACATTACCAGTCAAGAATAATATACCCAGCAAACCTATCCTTTAGATATGAAGGAGTAATAAAGATCTTTTCAGATATACAGAAGTTGAGGGAATTTTTCACTATAAGGCCTGCATTACAAGAAATTCTGAAGGGGGTTATTCTACTGGAAACAAAAGGACAAAAGGATACAAAACTCTGAATAAGATTACTAACAGACAGACAGAAGCAGGAAATGGCAATCCCTACTCAGGGCACTATAGACTTAAATATAATATAAAGAGTAAAGAAGATATAAATGTAAAAAAGGAAAAAGAGAAGACAGTTTGCTACTGCAACTCAGAAAGGAACTCACAGCATAAATGAAGGTAAATTGTGACAACAGAAACATAAATGGGGGAGGGGATAAAGATCTGAATTTGCAAACAGGAATGGAGATAAGATGCATGCTGAAGAAAAAGGACTACTGTATATGTGAAACTTTGTTTTGCATAAAGTTAATGGTAGCCACTCAAAAATAAAAAATAATAAATCCAGAACTGAGACACTTAACGTAAGAAAAAAAGGAAACAGAGGGGGAAAAACATAGAATACCACCAAACTAAACAAACATACAGAAACACAAAGACAAAGAAACAATGGAAACACCGAGCTACCAGAAAACAAAAGATAAAAATGGCTATAAGAAATCCTCATATATTAATAATCACCCTAAATGTAAATGGACTGAACTTACCAATAAAAAGGCACAGAATAGCAGACTGAATCAAAAAACAAAACCCAACCATATGCTGCCTTCAAGAGACACACATCTCAGCTACAAGAACAAATATAGACTCAAAGTGAAAGGGTGGAAAATGAAACTCCAAGTAAATGGCATCCAGATATAAGTGGGTGTACCTGTACTTATGTCTGACAAAACAGGTAATTTTTCAAGATAAAAAAGGTAATGAGAAAAAGATGGATATTTCATAATGATAAAGGGGATTATACAACAAGAAGACATAACACTTATCAATATATATGCTCCAATCAAGGAGCACTGAAATACATAAAGCAACTACTAACAAAACTAAAGGGAGAAACTGGCAAAAACACAATTATAGTAGGGGACCTAAATACGCCATTGAAAGCTATCAATAGATCAGTCGAACAGAAATTCAATAAGGAAATATGAGCCTTAAATGACACATTAGACCAAATGGACATAATCAACATTTACAGAATATGTCATCTCAGGATTCCTGACTGTATTCTTTTCTAGTGCACAGAGAATATTCTCAAGGATAGACCATATGTTGAGACACAAAACTAGCCTCAGCAAATTTAAGAAAATTAAAACTATACAAAGCATACTCTCTGAAGACAGTGCTTTGAAAGAAGAGATCAACTGCAAAAAGAAGTGGGAAAAACCATAATGGAGATTAAACAATCTGCTACTGAGGAATGACTGGGTCAAAGAAGAAATAAAAGGAGACATCAAAAGATACATAGAAACAGATGAAGATGGAAATGCAAAAATATCAAAATTATTGGGATGCTGTGAAAGCACTATTAAGAAGGAAATTTATAGCATTATAGGACTATATCAAGAAACAAGAAAAATCCCAAATAATAACCTAACATTACATCTTGAATTAGAAAAAGAAGAACAAATGAAACCCAAAGTCAGTGGAAGGAAGGAAATAATAAAAAATTAGAGCAGAATTAAAATAGAGAACAAAAAGACAATAGATAAAATTAATGCAACAAAGCTAGTTCTTTGAAAAAATTAATAAAATTGTTAAAACCTGTCTAGACTCACTAAGAAAAAAAGAGAAAAGGAACAAACACAAAATTAGAAATGAAAGAGAAGTTATGATGGATACCACAGAAATAGGATCATACAAGAATACTATGAAGTACTATATGCCACCGAATTCCATAAACTAGAAGAAATGGACAAGTTCTAAGAAATATATAACCTTCCTAGACTGAATCACAAAGAGCTAAAGAATCTAAATAGACTGATCAACAGTAAGGGAATTGAAACAATCATCCAAAAGCAAAAGCCCAGGACCAGATGGCTTCCCTAGCAAATTCTGCCAAACATTCAAAGATGATTTAATACCTGTTCTCCTCAAACTCTTCCAAAAAAATTGCAGAAGAGACAATACTTCCTAACTCATTTTATGAGAACAACATTACCCCGATGGCCAAATCTGGTAAGTGTAACACAAAAAATTCAAACTATAGATCAATGCTTCTGATGAATACCAATGAAAAAATCGTAAACAAAATACTAGCAAATTGAAAATAACAATATGTAAAAAAATTATACATCATGATCAAGTGGGGTTCATTCCAGGGACACAAGGATGGTTCACCATATGCAAATTGAACAATGTGGTAAAACACATCAACAAAATAAAGGGTAAAAATCATATACTATCAATAGATGCAGAAAAGCATTTGAAAGGATACAACATCCATTTATGATTTAACTCCTCAGTAAAATGGGTATAGAAGGAAAGTACCTCAACATAATAAACACCATATAGACAAACTCTCAGCTAATATTCTTAATGGTGAAAAGCTTTTCTTCTAAGATCAGAAACGAAATAGGGATGCCCCCTGTCACCACTGTTATTCAGCATAGTATTGGAAGTCCAAGCCAGAGCAATCGGGCAAGAGAAAGAAATTAAAGGCATCCAAATTGGTGATGAAAAAGTCCAGTTGTCACTTTTGCAGATGACATGATTTTTTACATAGAAAACCCTAAAGACTCCACAAAAAAACAAAACAAAACAAAATGAAAAAAAGAAAACATTAGAAACAATAAATAGAGTAAATCTACGAGATACAAAATCAATGTACAAAAATCTGTTACATCCCTATATACTAAGAATAAAATTTCAGAAAAATAAATGAAAAAAAAAGTTTATTTTGCAATTGTAACAAAAAAGTATAAAATACCTAGTTATAAACTTAAAGGATTTGAAGGACCTATGCACTGAAAACTATGAAACATCATGAAAATAATTGAAGAAGAGACAAAGAAATGGAAATATATTTTATGTTCATGGATTGGAAGAATCAACATAGTTAAAATAGCCATATTAACCAAACCAAAGCAATATACAGGTTTAATGCAATCCTCATCAAAATACCAATGACATTTTTTTTCAAGAAATACAAGAAAATAATCAGACTTTTATGGAATCACAGAAGACTCCTAATAGCCAAAGCAATCCTCAGAAAAAAGAACAAGACCAGAGGTATCACACCCCCTGAATTCAATTTATACTACAAAGTGACAACAATCAAGTCAGCATGGTTTTGGTAGATAAACGAACACAGAGACCAATGGAATAGAATTGAGAACCCAGAAATAAGCTCACATAAATATGGACAAATGATAGTTTTTGACAAAGCCAAAAACATACAGGGGAGAAAAGGAAGTCTCCTCAGTAAATGGTGCTCAGAAAATTGGAAAGCCATGTGCAAAAGAATAAAACTAGACTATCTGTTATTATATACCAAAATAAACTCAAAATGGATCAAAGACCTAAGTCTACAAGACCTGAAGCATTGAATTGCATAGAAGAAAACATAGGTACTAAGCTTATGGATCTTGGGTTCAGAGGATTTTATGAATTTGACCTCAAAGCAAGGGAAGTAAAATAAAAAATGAATGGCAAGATATCAAACTAAAACGCTTCTGCACAGCAAAAGAAACTGTCCACAAAACAAAGAAGCAAGCAATCAAATGGGAGAAGATATTTGTAAATAAAATCTCCAATAAGGGGCTAATATCCAAAATATATAAGGAACTCATCCAACTCAACAACCAGAAAAACAAACCAGTTAAAAAATGCTCAGAGGACCTGAACAGACACTTCTCCCAAGGAAATATACAAACCGCCAACAGATATATGAAAAGAAGCTCAACTTCACTAGCTGTTAGGAAAATAAAAATAAAAACAATGGCTGTTATCAACAAGACAAGTAATACCAAGTATTGTAGGGGCTGTGGAGAAGAAGGAACCCTCATACACTGCTGGCAGAATGCTTGGAGTTGATCTTTTTCTAAGACAATTTCATTTGCCATTAGTTCACCATTTTGTATGGCAAGGAGTGAACTGATGCAGGTTTTACTTCTTTGTCAAAAGACTAGACAGATATTTTTAAAGTGTATAGTGTCCTGTTTTATTAAACAACTAAATTTATGCCCAGGAAGTGATTACCATAATAACTGCTTATTAATTACTATTTCTTTGGGCTAATATTTATTCTCATGAAAAATTTTATTATTTCTGGTGGTCTTTATTGAGGATGAGTCTGTGAAGGTCATCTTTAGTCAGGAAGAAAAAGTCTACATGTTTAATTTGAAAAATATTAATTTTAATTTCTTCGCCTGCTATGGCCGAGACCTTTGTGTAGCATGGTTTTGTCTTTTTAGTCTATGTTGTCATCAGTGGAATAACAAAATAGATTCTACTCTGTATGTTTAGAGGTTTTTGTTCTTTTTGTGTGTGTGTTCAAACTTACCTGATACTTTGTTCTTACTGTGAAGAAAAGATGAAAACACAGTGGACCTATCAGCATCTCCAAAATTGCCCTCAATAAACTGAGTGCATGATTAGAATAATGAACAATTTTCAGTTTTCCTCTTCATCCTTGAATCTTGAATAGCAAATAGAATCTTATTTGTATTTCATGTTGGGTAGAAGGAAAACACAGAAACATAATTAATGTGTGTAATGAGATAAAGCATTATTTGGGTTCAGACTCCAACAATACCCTTTAAGTTAAATAGACTGCGGTACAAAAGTAATAGTTCTTCCCCCAAAATTCTGACCTTCTTGTCACTCTCTCATCAGTGACATTGTCTGAACAGTAAAGCAGTGTTTTATTGCCTGCGATGTTGAGAAATGAATGCTAAATGTGTAGTCACTGAGCTTTCATTTGCTTAGTGTGAGAAAACTCCATGACCCAGGAATTTGAAATGACTACTAATGTCTAGCTACTGGCTGAAATGCTCTATAGATTTTTGTGGTGCAAATTGTCATCATGTGTAGACTATTTAACTAATCTCCCGAGAAATTAGCAAAGGCAGCAGCAGGGGCGGGCAGTGCAGGGAATGTACAGCCATCAAAAGTAAACAACAACAACAAAAACAACCAGCAGACACTATACATGAAATGCATATATAATGTTTCCTTCTAGTTAAAAATAATATATATATTCTGCACGTAAATTGTCCCTTTTAAGTGATAGAAAGTGTATAGTATTTTCATCCTAGTTCTTCTTAGTTAATGCAGAATGAAATATTTGAATATGTAACAAAATTGCTGTACCATCTAAAATTCTGTTGTAACCATTGGTTATCTGTCAGTCATCAAGGGCAGGCAAGCTTCCAGCTTTCATATCATCAATTAAGGGGTTAAGTACCACAGATAATTTACAAGAAAATAGATTAATTGTGTGAAGAAAATACAAATAACATGGCGTGGTGGGGGGAGCTGACAACTTGAGCTAATCCAGGACAGTTTTTCCATAAAGGGACTTTTTGAGTTGAGACCTGATGACAATAAACCAGACATGTGAATTTCTAGGGAAGGTGCATTTCAAGCAGAGGAAACTTCTAGTACCAAAGTGTTGAGGCGAGTATAGTTTCTAGGAACAGAAACGAGCGTGGACAGGAGATGAGGCCAGTGACGCAGACAGGGGCCCGGTCATGTAGGATCTCACAGGATAGGGTAAGTGGTTTGAAATCTACCCTCAGTGAAGAGAAGGCATTGAAAGGACTGCCTTGATCTGAATTGTGTGTTTAAAAGAGCATTTTGCTGTTTGTATGGAAAATGGATTGAATGAGAGGAACGAGTTGAAGCAATAGGAGGACACAGTGGCATCCAAAGAAGGGATAATGCTGGGTCAGCCTAGAGTGATAACCCGGAACCTCTTCTCAGGATCCTCCAAGTTACCCTTGCTCCAAAATGCCCCCTGCCTCTGCAAAATCAAAATCCTATCCATTTAAACACTTCCTGCTTCAATGGAATAAGGGAAGGATAGCATACTTCCTCCACAGCTGTTTCCCATCCCAGAGCTTAGGACTCTCAGTATCCTTTTCTCCACATGGAGATTATTTTGAACCATCCAGGTGGTTTTGATCAAATAGTATGCTGTAAAATATTATTCTTAAGCTCCAATAATAGCCCTACAGACACCAAGATGAACTTTAACTGACTAAGGAGAGAGTTCAATGGCCAGAAGGTTAAGACTATTTAAATTGATACTCTCTAGTACTTTGGGGTTGAGCCTTGACATGCAAGACAGGAGTTACTGACCAATCACAGAGACTTTTCAAGTGGGGTATCATTCTAGAAATCTTTCATTATACAAGATTCCTTAGCTGCTAAAGAATCATTTTTTAAAAAGCTATGCTTTGCGAAATCATTTTGGGGAATCGGGTCAGGCAGTATAGGCAGACCCACCTTCCTGGGCATGCAACCTGTGCTTAAAAGGGCTTCACATCTGCTTTATGCTATGCTGTCATTGTGTTGAACTCTTAGTAGTTATTTTAACTAGGAGCCTTGCATTTTTATTTTGCACTGGGCACCACAAATTTTGTAGCTGGTCTTGAATAGAGGGCCTGGGAAACTGTTTTAAAATCTGTCCCTCTGCTCTAAGGCAAGGGTCGGCAAACTTTTGAGATGAAAGAGCCGTCGGGTAAGCAAACTGTGGCTCGTGAGCCGCAGGCTCTGAAGTAAAATTGAAAATGAAAATAAAACTATCATAGTTTCATTTACAAACGTTTTAAAGGCTATTATTCACATAATGGTGATTATGTAAAAATATATTTATGGCTCTCAAATAATTTTTAAATTGTTGTGAGGGACAGAATTGGCTCTTCCAGGGGTTGGCAAACTTTTGAGACGGAACGTACCTAAAGAGCCGCATATGGCACAGGAGCCGCAGTTTGCCGACCCCTGCTCTAAAGCATAGAGAGGTAGAGGCAGGAGTGGAACAGATTTGAATAAAGGGGTTCTTGGCAAAGCCAATTCATTGCCCGTAGAATCTGCGATGTCTAGTCCAGTGGCTCTCCAGTGCCTTTGTGCCGTCCACTCCTACCTGGTATTACCTCTCTGTGGCACGATAAGAACTTAAGTGATGATTTCCTCAGTTTTTTGTAAAACTAAATTTATTCCACTCAAAGCTCGTCCTTTATTGTGAAATTAAATTTATCTTGCCAGATTTAGTCTAACATATTTTCTGTTTTGTCACATCTTGGTAACACACAGCAGTTTTTCCTTTGTTTTTAAAGCATTTCTGTATAATAAAACTTGACCACCTCATTTCAACCCAGTGCTTCTTGGCCAAAAAAAAAAAAAAAAAAACAACAAGCAAAACTGAACAAAAAAACCCCACTTGCGTCCCACCCTGCCTCGCGCTTTACTTTTACCTATTTTTTTTTCTAATCCCATCATCACTTTTCTCTTATTTTAAGTATTCCCAATAGTAATGACTCACAGCTCACAGATACGTGAACCTAATTTCTTACAGTTAAATAAAAGGTAATCAGAAATAAATCCACATGAATATTCAAACTTGTTGCAGGCAAATTCAAAGTTGGGGAGGGATTACCCTCTTATAACCAGAGTGCTTATCATTTTTTATAATTTTAATTTATTAATCCATCCCTTTTGTGTCCTGAAGGAGAGCAGCCATTTTATTTTGATCTCTTTATCCCCAGCACTTAGCATAGTGCACTGAACTCAATAAGCCTTCAAGGAATATATAGAAAGTGATTGAAAAAAAATGTAAATGTCCCTAACATGGAAGGATGTCTCCATTCTATCACCACCTTTTTTGGCAGTTCCAACCCTTCCTTAGAGAGTGATGACTTTAAGAAAGGTTTTACAGGTGAATGACATCTGTAGAGGCAGTTAAAATTAGATGTTTTCTCTGCTTCAGCAGGAACTGAGAAGGTACTGGTTGCTCCCACCTTTCAAAATGTGGCCTGAGACCACCAAGATTGGAAAAGCTGAGGGTCAGGAATTGATTTTGTGACCCTTAGCTGACAACCCACTTCCTGCCAGTTTGGAGGTTAGAACAGGAGTTTCAGAGAGAAAAAGAGCTGCTGGCATTCTGGGGGTCCTGTCCTAACCCAATCCCCCCAAAGGTGTGAGGGATGCTTTTACCACACGTCAGACCTTCACTAGGACAACCCAGAGAACTTGCGTGAAGCAGTGGGTTAGACTTCACTCAACACTAAGAAACCAAGACAAGTAGGGACTATAGCTGCTGGAAAACCTGACAAGGCGATGGGGGAGCTGCTACATCATGGGGGTGCTGAAACCTACAGGGCAAAGAATTCTTGCTTCTTGTTGGCAAGATGTGGCCATATCAAAGAGACCTGGCCTGAAAGAGTCTTAGATTGTATCCAGGAGGGCTGCCTGGGGGAGGGAGGTAACCCCAGCAGAAAGAACATGAGGGTATACATGGAGGCTAATGAAGGAGCGATTAGTGACCAGTGGCAAGAGTTGCATTCACCAAAACAGAAGAAACTGCAGATAAGAGTTCCAGGGAGAGGTAAGCTAAAAAGAATCCATAAAATATCCAAGTGACAAGAGAAAGAATTGGTTGTAAACCCCTAACAAAATGCTGATGGCAGTAAGTAAGATCCCTGGAGTCTAGGACAGTATGCTTCTTATTTATGGTTTTGCTTTTCATGCTTTTAGTTACCCTTGGTCAACCGTGATCTGAAAGTATTATGAAGAAAATTCCAGATATAAACAACTTATACGTTTTAAATCGCATATAGTTCGGAGTAGGGTCATGAAATCTCACACCCAGTGCTCCATCCCACCTGGGATAGGAATCATTCCTTTGACCAGTGTCTCCACGCTGTACACGCCACCCACCCATAAGTCACTTTGTAGTCATCTCCGTGATCAGATTGACTGCCGTGGTATCGCAGGGCTTGTGTTCAAGTAACGCTTGTTTTACTTCATGCCCCAAAGTGCAAGAGTAATGGTGCTGGCAATTGGGATACACCAGAGAGAAGCCATAAAGTATATGTCTATATAGGAAAAAACAGTATATATAGATTTGGTATGATACGCAGTTCAGGCATCCACTGGGGGTCTTGGAATGTATCCCCCACCAGATAAGGGGGGACTAGAGTCCAGGGCCTTGAATGTAGAAGAGAATCATCAGATATTTGGTGAATACAAAGATGTATAACCTTGGTAGGCCAATATCACAAGGATGATTATCAGCGTTGTATACAGATGAGAAGGATGAGGTCCAGGCAAAGCGTCTTACATCAATTTTTCTTCCTAGTAATGACAGGATGTAGTCCAGAACGCCAGAACGTTGTTCTGAAAAGGAGCCCAGGAAGCACTTACTTCCGTTATCAGGCTTGTGATACGAAGCAACTAGGTGTTCTTAGAAGGCTGCCAGGCAGCCCTTCCCATGGCTTTTGTACCAGGTTATTCATTTTGTCCTTAGGTTAAGCCTTTCATGGTGGTTTCTGTATGCCTGTCAGGATACTAGTGGTTCAAATATGAATAAGACAATCCCTGACCTCAGATAGCTTATGGCATAGAGATTAAAGGCAATCATTTATCATTTACTTAACACAGAACATGAGGTCAAGAAATATCAGTTTTGTCCCTGCCATTGTAAAATTAAGTGGTTGAACTCAGGTTCCCTATGGATTTAAAAGTCCTACAATGAAATATTCTGTGGAATGTCAGATGATCATAAGTCTTGTTAGGGAGACCATTTCATGGATGGAGTAGAGGTTTGATCACTGCACTGTATTACTAAAGTGGAGGTGGTATACCTACTGTAATTGAATATATATAGATAGTCACGGGATGTGGATTATACTGTGGAAGAGAGTCAGAGGAAGAGTAATAGATATATATGATATGGGGGTGTGTGGGGTGGTGTATTGGGGTGGGGGGGTTTGTCACTTTGAGGGGTAAAATGTATAACTATTGCACTGTGTTGTACACCTGAAACTATTGGGGGTGGGGGGGTTGTCACTTTGAGGGGTAAAATGTATAACTATTGCACTGTGTTGTACACCTGAAACTAATTAAAAATAAAATTAAATTAAAAAAAAAAAAAAAAAAAAGTCCTACAATGTACAATTAAATATAGATTGCTACTTTTTTCCATCACCAAATTTTATTTCTTATTCTTTAATGATGATTGGTTGAATATACTGTTGTAAATAAAGAATGGACATATATAACTGCCCTTTTTGTTACTGGCTTTGTTAATGTGTAATATTTTGCTTCTCACCATTTAATCTCCAATATTTTTCCTAATGTATTTTATAACCTGCAGAAGAATCAGGACTGGAAAAATGCAGGAGTAAAATGACTATCAGCATAATGCCAGTTGTTTCAAAGGGTCTTCTAGCCTAAGCCTTTTTCTTAAAGCACGTATTCAACCATAGTTTTCAGCTTTCAAAACTGGTTCGAATCATAACTCAGGAGACAGCTCTCTTTTCACATAACTGTTATGAATATTGTTGTTTTCTCACCAAAGAGATATGACAGTAATTTCTTGAGAAAGATTTGAGACATTGTGACTGAGACAAATTAAGAATGAAAGAAGGTGGGGAGAATAAATATAACTTCATGCCCTGTAAGTCTTCTGAGTAAAGACATGTGTGAATTCTATGTGGAGGGATAATTCTCTCATTAATTAATTCATTCGTGTAGTAAATCTTGTTGGTGTATGTGTAACGTGCAAGGCACAGTTAGGTGCATGCAGGAAGTGTGCTTTCAGCCCCACCAGAGGGAGTAGTGACAAGAGAGACAGAGCAGAGCAAAGTGAACATGAACAAATGTAGCATTGGACTTTGTGGTAAATACTATGAGAAGCAGGTAAGCAGAATGCTAAAGGATAACCTGGGGTTGAGTGGGGGTGGGGGAGCAGGAGATGAGAGACAACCTATGTGGAATCATGGCGGATGGTTTCTCTGAGGAGACTTAAAAGTGGCTGGCGGATGGCAGCCACCAGCCACTCAAAGAGCATTCCAGTCAGAGGGAGTAGAGAGCATGTGCCGAGGACATGAGAGTGGAAAGAGCTTTGACATGTTTGAGAACCTTTAAGGATACTAAGGTGACCCTAGGATAAGCAAGAAGAATAGGAGACAGAGACATGCAGGGTCTTATGGACCATGGAAAGGAGTTTAGAAATTCATTTGACCACAATAAGAAGCCATTCAGTTCTTTGAATCCAAGAAACAACATAGGTCCCTTATGCTTAAAATGCTTGTTATGACTACAGGAACGAATGGTCTAGCAAGAAGAATAGGTAGCAGGAAAGAAAAGTCTAACTGGGGAGGTGAATCGGGAGGATTTGGTAAGAATAGTCCAGAGGAGTGACAACTAGGGAGGTGCTGTTGGAGATGGACAGAAGTGGAGACATTTAAGACTTAATTTGAAAGCAGAACACAGAATTTACCGATGAATTGGAAGTGGAGAGAGTTACAAAGGAAGGGATCAAATGTTGCTTGCAAGTATCTGGCTTGAGTAACTGCATGGATGATGGTGCCATTTAGAGAGATAGAGAAGGCAGGAAGGAAGGTTAGGGTTGAGTTTAGGAATCGAGTATTTGTTTAGGGGCATGTTAAGTTTAAGGTGTGCTGTAGGTAGTGGATAACCAAGTAGCTAGTTGTGTATTTAAGTTTGCTGCTCTGGGAAAAGTTTGGGCTAGGACTTTTCAGCATATAAATATTTCATCTCAAAGGAATGAATGAGAACATCGAGGGAGACAAAACAGCAGAGGGAGGCCCAACTCCATTAGCCCCTGGATTTTCCAAAATATAGGATTAAATAGAAAAATAAATAAATAGAAAGACTCTTTGAGGAATAGTGGAAAAAGGAATGGTAAAAGAATTGTGCATTAAGGAATCTAAGGAAAAATGCTTCAAAGGTAAAGAGGCCTGTCAAAAAGAGTCGAGGACTTCTGAGTACCATCATGCTGAGTATTTATATGGATGATGTTATATTACCCTTTTCATAAACCTTTAAGGTAAATGCTCTTATTAAACCCATTTTACAATGAGGAAACTGTAGAAAGATTAAGTAATTTTCCCAAGATCCTGTGATGAGGAGCCAAGCTTTGAACCCACGCATTCTAATCCCATGGCCTTAACCTCTGGTCTGTGTACCTCCACGAATACATCCTGCAACTAAAGGTTAAGAAAATGAAAACCAAAAAGTAATGGTTGCACCACACAAAGTGATTGAAAACCTAAATGATTTGTTCTGTGAAGGCTATGGATGCAAAGCAGTATTGGAGAGGGTTGTACAATGAGGAAGAGATGAAGCTGTGTGCTGTAAAGGAGAGAAGAGAAATCAAGGAATGGGATGGTGGCCTTCGAAAGAAAAGGACTTGAAGGGCTGGGAGAGGGTAACACCCAGCTGAATGCTGGTGGGAATAGTTTAGCAAAGCAGAGATTAATGCCCAGGATGGGGAGTAGATGGCCTAGGAGGAGAGCCTTGAGAAAGTGACATAGAGGAACATTTTCTCCCTTTCCTGCATCCTTTCCTGTGCATGTAAAATAGAAATGTCCTTCCCTGTGAAGTATTTAGAAGAGAACTTTGGCTCTCTATGCATCTGCCTGCCCTAAGGAAGAAGAGTGATGTCTCAGGCTGTGGAAAGCACTGTGGTTATATGGTCCTCTGCCTTCTATGTTTGGATCTGATGCCCACAGGTATTCTCTGAACTCCTGCTGTCCTGGAGTAGCCTCACCAGGGCACTGCCTCTCCCAGCCACCAGCTTGTGATGGAGTCCCTGACTCCTCAATCGATGGGGTTCCTCCATTGTTTCAAGACTTTTAAGGAAAGAGAGTGGTTGGAACCCCAAGTACAGCGAGAGGATGCAACTGGATTCAGAGAACATGTGGAGAGTTTGGCTTTAACAAGAGGAGGACCATACTCTTCTCTGTAATAGGAAAACAAAGTCTTAAATTAATAGTGAAAAATAAATGTAGGGTTCTAGAATTGCCATTGCAGGAAGACAGTTATTTCTTTTATGTAATTTCAAATATTGTGTAATATATTTACATAAAGAAGGTCTAAAATCCAACTTCATTATACTGGGCACCACATAGCCTTCATATGTGAAACCATTATCATCTGAGCAGAAGGAAACTCTAACAGATTCCCCATTGATTCTCAAATTGGGGGAGAGGACATGGCATATCCTGTTTAGGGTAGCTAATCAGAATCTAAACAGGGCAGTTTTCAAAAGAAACGTTTTCAATCAATAATACAATCAATAACTCAATCCAACCTTTAACAACCATCATTTTCATTTGAAAACAGGATTACTTAAGGATTTCTTTATGTTCACCAATAGGATGATTTAGTTTAAAGAGGTAAAGAACCAACGGATTAACCAGTGATGTTTTTCATCAAGTTGCTGAATTAATATCTAAATAAGAGACCTGTATTTTTTTGTATATCTTTTTTTCCTGTTTCTCATGTCTTCATTTGGGGAAATTAAGATGGAAGATTATGTGCTATATTAGCATTTTAACTATTATACCATTGGGCTTTGTTTGGCCAAGATTATTATCACTTGCAGAAGCTATCTTGATTAAATTTGGAGCTGCCTTATGTTGTTCACAAGCAAAACTATATTTTAATCAGCTAGTCCATATGCCTTCTACAGATAGTTTCTAATAGGCCCTGTACAAAATAGATTCCTTTAATCAGCAGTGTTGGATAGAAGCCTAAAGTCTTAAAATAGTCTTCTTTATTCTGATTCCTTCTTTCCAAAATGAATAAACAGAACGCAGTCCCTGTGGCAATAGCCTGTTACAAATCATTTCATCAAAAGTAATAAAATTAAATTTCATCTCTGTGAGTTATTGCAGGAGACTGTTTAACATCTACAAGAAGTTGACTTCCAAATCCTCCAAGCCCTAATCTTTGGATTTGCATAATGGGTTTCCACTTTTAGGATTTTCCAGTTGAAAGACTTTGAAGTTCTAAGGCAAAAATTGAAATAAATTGGAAATTTGTGTAATTTCAAAGTGAATGCTTGTAATATAGTGGCATAATTGGAAAGTACATGGAAAGGGAAACATAAGAATTTTGCTAGTATTGACTTAGCATTTTGAAACTTTATAAGAGAAAGATAATATGCAAAATTCTTAATGAATACTCAAAAAATATAAACCAGAACTTTCTAGTCAATAACATTGTTTCATCTCTAGATTGCTTAACCTGAACTTGAACCCAAATATTTGATTTCAGAGTCCTTTCTCTTTTTACTCCTCCATGACACCGCTGATTTTTTTGTTTGTCTGTTTTTTTGCTTCAGAGGAGATATTTAATCAATAAATTCACAAAAATCAACATTGTAATAAAACTGTACAAATATTTAGTCAAATTCTAAAACTATTATGAATTTTCCCTGCATGCATGTTGGCATTATAACAAACCACAAAAAATGCTATGCCTTTGTGAAATAGCAAACGTGAAATGAGTAAAACTACACAAGGTTGTTTGCTAGCTCTAAAACAAGTGTTTACTTGAATTTTTTATGAAGACTGTTTAATTAAATATGCTTGATATCTTGGGTTGCATGTCATCTTTTATTTCTTAGTACTGTAAATGTTTCATATTTGAGAGCTATGTACAACATATTGTAAAAATAGAGCTTGGAAGATGATTTTGACGGTTTATGAATGATTATTTTTTTAATTTTTATTAAATTTATTGGGTGACATTAATTAGTAAAATTATATAGGTTTCAAGTGTATATTTCTGTAATATATCATCTATGTATTGTGTTGCGTGTTAACCACCCAGAGTCAGTTCTCTTTCCATCACCATATATTTGACCTCCCTCTACCTTATTTACCAAACCCCTCCCCACTTACTCTCTGGAAACCACTAAACTGTTGTCTGTGTCTGTGAGTTTTTGTTTCTTTCTTTCTTTGCCTTGTTCATTTGTTGCTTTCAGTTTTATATCACGTGTGAGTGAAGTCATAGTGATTCTCGACTTTTCTGTCTGATTTATTACGCTTAGTACTGTAATCTCAAGATCCATCCATGTTGTCGCAAATGGCAGTATTTCATCTTTTCTTATGGCTGAGTAATATCCACTGTATATATTCACTGCATCTTCTTTATCCAGTCATCTGTGAAAGGAAACTTTGGTTGTTTCCATGTCTTGGCCACCATGAATAATATTGCAATGAACATAGGGGTATATACATCTTTATGGATAAATGTTTTCAGATTTTTGGGGGTAAATAACCAGAAGAGGGATTGCTGGGTCGTATGGTAATTCTATTCTTAAGTTTTCGAGGAACCTGTATGCTATTTTCCATAGTCTGTACCAATTTGCATTCCCACCGGCAGTATATAAGGGTTCCTTTTTCTCCACAGCCTCCCTAAAACTTATTATTTGTCTTGTTGATAATAGCCATTCTATCAGGTGTGCATTTCCCTAATAGCTAGTGAAGTTGAGCATCTTTTCATATATCCATTGGCCGTTGGTATGTCTTTTTGGGAGAAGTGTCTGCTCAGATCCACTGCCCATTTTTTAATTGGAGTTTTTTGTGTTGTTGTTGAGTTGTATGAATTTTATAGATATTTTGGATATTAGCCACTTACTGGAAATTTTTTGCATAAGGATATCAATTTATCAAAGCTCCAGAGTGTTTCTTTAGAAATTACAAAGCTAGATTTAGAGAATTAAGTGAAATATTTATTACAGTATAGATAATGGAGATGAAATTATTTCCTTTGTCTATTTAAGCTCAGAAAATTTCCATAATAGGCTGGGATGAAGTCTATATTATTACATATGAATGTATTACATTGATCATTATGTCGGCTACCAAACTGTCAAAAGGCTTACTCGCTTAGTTTATTTTCGTGGATTTTTATATATGCATTTGCTTGCATTTTTGTATTATTCTTGTGGCTTTTTGCCATGATGAAACCATTCATTCATTCAGCAATTTATTTACTAAGTGCCTACTATATGCCAAAAACTATACCACGTCCTGGGAATAAAATGGTGAATAGACTGAACTTTTGTGACTGTAGGAATTAAATTGATCTGATAGTGAGGACTCCTAATAGAAAATGCGTTTCTCCTACCTCTTTTGTGGGCTGGAATAGACATAGGGATAAGCAGCTGGCCAACTTCAAGTACTTGGATGTCTTTTTCATAAAAGTCAGCAATAAATTTTAACCTTTTATGTTAGGGTTTATTAAAATCTGGAGAAGCAGATTGGTTTTGGATTTAATTTCTCGTGGTTTTAGAATAAAATTAGCTATAATAGCAATAAGTTAGTGTATGCTTCCATATGATTCATAGTATGTACACTGGCTTGCCCTTCACAGAGTTGAATTCAATTGCATTTAACAAGAGAGTCCCTAGCAAATCATTCCTACATGTCACTGCACCTGTGGCTTACTTCTCGAATTCTCTGTTCTCTGAATTTCCAAGATAGGAAAGCATACATTTCTTAGAATGAATACAGGGATAGAAGCATGTCTTATTATAACAAGTTATCTAGTTTTGGTATCCCAATAGCTATTCTAATACCAGTTTATATTCCCAAAGGATACTGCTGTTGAAACATTCTGCATTGGTTTGGAATTTAAAAAAGAAGATTGTGTAATTGCTGATTCCATGTTAATGAGATCGCCTATCTCAATCCTCGAATTTGGGGGCACAAAGAATAGTATGGCTACAGCAAATATAGAGCAGGCTAAAATTGGCATATTCTATCGCAGTGGATTGTTTTTTTTTTTTGCTTTAAAGCATAGCGTTCCAATCTGTCATTTCTTCTGGTTAGACTTCTGAATATGCTTTGGGGTTTTTTTTGCTGATTTTATGGTTTGTTTTTAGCTGCTAATTTGTAATCAGACTGTACAGGATGGGTAACAAAAGCCTTAATTTTGCAATGTGAAAATTTTTTAGGCATTTGCTCTCAAAAGCTGTTTTTGAGTGACTTGAGATTTTTGCAGCAGCCACATTATCCAACTTGGAATAGCTGCATTCTCAGCAGCTTTACTAATTTAAAAAAAATGTCCTTACATTAGCTCTTTTAGGAAGCAAGGAGACAGCTTTGCCAACGGCAATGAGTTATGCAAACCACACATGGCCTTCTTGCTGGAAATTACTGGAAAGGATTGCAAGTGTTCAGTCTTTGGGGCACAGCCATTCACATGCATCCATGTATATATGTGTACATGTATGTTTGTGGAAGTATATGACAAATGAATGGGCAAAGGGTGAATTTGTATAACTACTACACGTATTATAGATTTCTGTGGAATGCTATAGCTTTCACATAAATTAACACATTTTATGCTCATAATAACTGTCTTGGGTAAAGCAGGCAGATAGCACCATTATGGGTTAAAAAAAAAGAGAGAGAGAGACTTAGACAGTCCCTCTCCTTGTCCAAGATCACATGGCTGGTAAGTATCAGAGCTGAAATTTATCTCCTTATTCTAAAGTGTGGCATTTTGGTTAAATGTCCTGATTGGAGTCCAGTTTCCCTAATTTTTAGCCCTATCACTTTATCTAAACCTCAGTTGACCCCTCAACACATAGGGTATACAAGTATGATACCTACCTCATAGGTTTATTGTGATCAATAATTGAAATAATGTGTGCATAGCATGTGGTTTGTACCCTGTACCTTATAAAAGCTCAAAGATTGCTCATTTTTGTTTGTTTTTGCTTAAAGCAAAAATTATTACATACCAAGTATCCTATGGGCTTTTATAAATATTAATTTAATCCTCATGGCAATTTTATGACAAAGGTATTGCGAATACCTCTACTTTACGTATGAGAAAACAGAGGCAAGGAGAGGTTAAAGAAAATTGTCCAAGGTTACACAGATAGTAAATACCAGATTAGAGGTTCTGGCCCCCATGTCCATAGTGTTAACCACTCTGCTATTATGCTCAAGGTACATAGTCAAATATATGTAAATGTGGCATTTACATGCTAATATTATACCACCTTAAATTCCTATGACCTAGGGAATAGCCCCAGTTTACTACAGTAAATTTTCTCAGCTGTTGCTACTATTGCCCAAGTGTCTTAAGACTAGGCTAAGTAGATAGTAGAAGGTTCACCTTTTCCAGATAGCTACAGAACTCATTTAATAAGTTATAATGCAGGTACAGTTTCAATTCCACTTGATGGAAGAGGTAATTCCAAATAAGAACTCAAACTCAATGAAAACATTATTTTCTTATGCAATTAAGTCCTATCAGGGATTAATTTAGGTATAATCTAGAGTTCTATCATGCAGTATTTAGACAAAATAACAATACTATTAAAAGATGCAGAGCCTGATAGAAAAAGAAGATGAAAAGCTTTTCATGGTTATGATTTGAATGGAAGATGGTAGAAGACTAGAGATAGAAGGTGAAAACTCCACAATGTGAAAGGAAAAGGAAAGGTAAGATGAAGAGAGTATAACAGGTAATAAATAATAATAATAAAGTGCTAAATGTAAAGAAGCTCAGAGAAAGGCTCTCCATGGTGAAAGCTATTGAAAGAGGAAGTTGGCCCAGATTTTTGAGAGAAGTCCTCGTGCTGGGCAACAGAAAGCATCTTCAGTCCCTGTTGGCGCAAGCCCTGGGCTGTGGAATACAGGTGACCTCAGTTCAGCTAAAAGATTCGCGTATCCTGCTCAAACAGTAATCTGGAAAAATGAGTGGAAGTCTTCATGTTTCCAATAAGGTAGTAATAAGGTATGCAATAATAAAATTTAGCTAATTACTGTAAGAGTAATTCTGTATACATTAGTTGGTTTTGGAAGTTTTTTTGCCACTTCTCTTTTTGTCTAGTTTGTGACTTCACATTTCATCACTGGCCTACTCGGCCTCTCCAACCATTTGGAGAACTTGCTGAAATTGACACAAACCCTATTTTTCCAGAGTAGGAAACTCAAAGACTCTCCTCACACTTCTTTCGAATTCTTGTTTTTACTTCCTCTTGGGTTCTTGGTTTCTACTTATGCCTTTGAGTTTGCTGTTTTAAGTCAACCCCACACCAAATTAAAAAAAAATGGTTACACCCAAGTGGACTGTTGATGAATAGTTGTTTTCCTAAAGATTTGGGGACTGTTATAGGAGGAATATCACCTTCATGCAACTCAAAGATCTCCCATTTAGCTTATTCTCTTATATTCTCCTCCTTCCCCCAAATTCATACTCCAAAGTAGGTGAAACTCCCTACACAGCGCAGTCCCTACGGGCTCAATGTTTATCTGAAGTAGCGCAGCTGGGAAGGATTCTAAGAAGTTGATATAATTTCTTCAACATCCCATGGAAGTTTGAAGAACAATATCATGTCATTCCCATATATCCTCTTATAAAGAGATTGGACTTGGATTTATTCAAATGTGAGTGCTATGCTGAACATCTTTGCATAGGATGTTTTCTGGGTCCTCAGAACCTTTCTGGGTATGTTTTATCCCCATTTTACAGATAAGGAAATCGAGTCTCAGAAAAGTGTCCAACATTGTTACATGCTGAAAGAAGTTTTTGGAATACATGTAGGGAAGAATAGGAATAGTTCATTTCTGCTCAAAAATAGAGGAACTAGACCAGGCAAACATTATGAAATGCCAGACAGTCTGCCTATCAGAGTCATGCCCAGAGGGATGGCTCTTTTAACTTATTTTTTTTCTCCATCCAAGATATTGACACTCATTTTCTTTTGGAAATGCAAAGCACGTTAACCAAAGATCCTTTTGGTGCCAATGAAGAGATTATTTTAGTCTCTATTTGTAATGAATGTTTCACTTATTATCAATGGGTATTTTGTCTTATGTACACCTACATATTCCATTATACTATATTTACATGAACACATTTAATTAAAACATTGTTTAAAATTTTAGAAAGGCTTTCCCGTTCTTAAAATTTGGAAATTGAAGGTAGTATTTAGCGGGTTTCCTTGTCAACCATAATAGTTAGTTTTAGAATTTTTAAGGGCGTAATTCAATTACCCACCCAGTTCTGCTTTCTCAGAATGTGTAAATGGAAGTCTTTTCTTAAGCAAACCAGCAAACCTGCTAGCAATATTCCAAACTGCAGCAATAACAGTGAAAAGGCTACCCTTCAAGCCTTGATAGAGGAGTGGCAAAAAGAGGAGGGAAAGTACCCAAAGGCCATTTTTTGCTTGCCTTTGGCCTTTGGAAGTCAGACTATGCTCTTTGCTCATTCCAAAGAGATCTGGAGGGATAGCCAGGTTAGCTCAGCTGTTTAGAACGCAGTGCTTATAACACCAAGGTTGCTGGTTTGATCCCCCCATGGGCCACTGAGTTGCGCCCTCCACAACTAAATTGAAACAACTACTTGACTTGGAGCTGATGGGTCCTGGAAAAACACACTGTTCCCCAATAAAATTTAAAAAACAAAAACAGAGGTTGTGGAGAGGACTTGTGGGACACTTAAATATTTTGAAGTGATGTAGAACTTTATTAATTCTATGAAGTACTTTATCAAATATAAGCCATCATGAATTATATTATCTCATAGTTATCAAATATAAGCTGTCATATACATTATAGTCTCTAGTACTTTTATCAGGTATAAGACATTATTATATAGCCTGTGAAACTTCAAGCACACTGATCAATTCTAAAACAAGCCAATATAAAATACAAACCGTTTCTGGTGACAACATAACCTGCTATGTGAATTTGAGATAAAACATGTCACACTTATATTTTGAAAACAATCTTTGCCGAGAACTAGAGAGTAGTTCTCTTTTTGTCTGTAAAATTCAGCACCTTTCCTTTAAATCCCTATTCCCCTCCCTCACCCCCAAAAAAACCCTTCCTTTATATTGAAATTCAAATTTGATATTGAAATAAAGTTTATAGGATGATGTATAGAAGATCGACATTTTTTTTGTAGGTGAAAAATGGTCAGCTACTGGTGATTTCTTAGGGTTTATAGGGTTCAATATGATATTTTTAGTGTAGTCTAAGTCTTTGTGTGTCTAGGTATGCTTTTCTAGAAAGCCATGTGAGGACGCCCTCACTTCGTTGCCCTGGTCACCTGCAACTTCCTAACTACTTGTGACTCATCTTAACGCCTTCTTTACACGCCTATAGTACTACTGTAACTTTTTGCTTCAGTCCACAAATTCCAGACTGAGATAAGGATGGTGCTATGGAGAAAGCATTAATCAAAAGTAAATAACCCAATGCAAAGTAAATCCATGTTTCCTTAAGTGTGTGATCCACGAGGTGATTTTCGGGGCTATCCTTGAAAGACATAGCATGAAGCTTGCTTAACTTTGAGAATACAGCCTGTACAGCCTTCTACCTAATTTCAACAAAGCAGCCGGAGTGATCCTTGTAAAATACAGTAATCATGCAACAACTCCTTTGCTCTCCCTTGGCCTCATTCTTTTTTTGTTTGTTTGTTTATTTTTATTTTTATTTTTTTTATTTTTAATTAGTTTCAGGTGTACAACACAGTGCAATAGTTATACATTTTACCCCTCAAAGTGACAACCCCCCACCCCCAATACACCACCCCACTCCCCCCCATATCATATATATCTATTACTCTTCCTCTGACTCTCTTCCACAGTATAATCCACATCCCGTGACTATCTATATATATTCAATTACAGTAGGTATACCACCTCCACTTTAGTAATACAGTGCAGTGATCAAACCTCTACTCCATCCATGAAATGGTCTCCCTAACAAGACCTATGATCATCTGACATTCCACAGAATATTTACAACATTATTAATTATATTCCCCAAACTGTTTTTCCTATCCCAGTAGCAATATTGTAGTTGCCTATTTTTGCTGTCTAATCCCTTCCCCTTTTCCCTCATCCCCACCCCCTCCCAATTAGCAACCCTGATTTTTCCTCTATATCTATGAGACAGTTTCTGTTTACTTTGCTCATTCATACAGTTTTTCATATTCCACATATGAGTGAGATCATATGGTATTTGTCCTTCTCTGACTGACTTATTTCACTCAACATGATAGTCTCTAGGTCCATCCATATCATTGCAAATGGCACGATTTCATTCTTCTTTATAGCGGAGTAATACTTCCCTTGGCCTCATTCTTTAATGAGCTTGAAGCTCTATATGATCGGCCCTCATCCCCCTTCCCCCAGCACCATCTTTTGACTTCATCTCCTGCCTCTCTCCCCCTCCCTGTCTCTACTCCAGCCACCTTGTTCCTCTAATACAAAAATCAAATTATGCACTGGTTGAAACACTGCTTCCCCAGATAAGCTCATGGCTCCTTCCTTCAGATCTCATCTCAAATATGGTGGCTGAGAGCCCTACCTTGGCTCTCCTCTCTACAATAGTATGAATATACACCTGTATTCCACATCCCTTTTACTCCGTTTGATTTTAATCCACAGCACTTATTATCACCTGATTTATTATTTATTAGTTTGTTTATTTACTGATTATTTGTCTCCTTCCATCAGAATGAGGGTTTCATGATAGTGGATGTTTTGCCTGTTTTTTTCACTGTGTATTCCTGATACCCAGACCTCTCTACCTGGTGCAAAGTAGCCATTCAAGGAATGAATGAACAGTCCCTTTCAGCTCATGATAAGCAGGGGCATGGGGTTGAGGAACAGGCGAAAGGATCCCAATGGCGAAAGGATCCTTCCTTAGATTCATTCTACTCTAGCCATCTTTGGGAGGCTAAAGCCCAATAATATCATTTATTTCTTTTTTGTAAAATTTTATTGAATTTATTGGGGTGACATTGGTTAGTAAAATTATATAGGTTTCAGGTATACATTTCTATTGCATCATCAATATATCTTTCCATTTATTTTTACCATCATCTTTTTGTGGCAAGTACCCATTCAGCAACTATATTTGATCTTCACTGTAAATGAATGTTAAAAAATCAGTCAGTTTCTTATGGGAACTTTATTAAAATATATCATATCCAGAAAAACTGTAAAAATCATAGATTAGATTTTCACAAAGTAAATACATCCTGATACCCAGACCCTAGATCAGGAAACAAAATATTAGCAGAATCCCAGGAAACCCTCCATATCCCTATCAGTGTAGTGTAATAACTCCCCAACAGTTGTGCTACCCACACTTCTAATATCATAGGGAGTTTTGCCTCTATTTGAACTTTATATAAATGGAATCCTACAGTATGTGCTTTTCTGCACCAGGCTTCATTCATCAGCATTATTTTTTTTATGAAAACTATCCATGTTGTTGCAGGTAGTTGCAGTTCATTTATTTCCATTGCTGTATAAAATTCCATTTTATAAATATTACCACAATTCATTTGCCCATTTCTACGGTTGGTAGACATTTGGGTTCTTCTGATATTTGTGTGTTCTAAAAGTGCTTCTATGGACATTCTTGATTGAGTCTTTGGATGGACATCTTTATATTTGTGTAGGATATATCCTAAAAACAGAATAGGTGAGTCAAAAGATGCGTGCTGTGTACTAAGCAGACACTGCCAGACATTTGTCTAAAATGACCGTACCAGTTTTTATTCTCACCAGTAGTGTTGGAGAATTCCACTTTTATCTCATCACTATATTTAATATCGTGTCTTTTACATTTTAGCTGTCCTAGTAGGTGTGTTATGAGTGCAGTGTAGTCTTTTTTTTTCCCCCCTCCATGAAGGAAAATATTTTATTTATTTATTTATTTATTTATTTATTTATTTATTTATTTATTTATTTTACTTTTAATCATGCTTGCTTTTTTTTCTTTTTAAAAAATTATTAGTTACAGATGTACAAAGTGCAGTGTAATCTTAATTTGTATTGCTCATGACTAATGCTATTGAACTCTTTGTAATGTATTTGTTGGCAATTTGAATAAAGTGAGTCAGTTTCATGAATATTAAGCAGGTAATATAGGTGCTATGAGGATATGTCAGAAATCATGTAGGCAATAGTGAATTGACTAAAATGTAGTAAACACTACTTTCATAAGTGAATCCATTAGTATCGACACATTCTATTCCTTTAAGAAAGCTTTTGCTCTGGTAAATTTAATTTAATAGAAGCTTATTGGGAGTTAATTATGAGTAACCCCCTCTGTGGAATGCTGTGAGGCTACTGAGGTTGATGTCATAGGAAGCCTCCCAAAGGCAGCCATGTGCCATCCGAGGCCAGAATCGTTAGCAGGAGCTGACAGTGGAGCAGAAAATGGAAGCTGATGTGCTCTAGTTCCAGAAAAGAGAAATAAAGCCTGCAGGTGTGAAGATGTATGAAAGCTTTTGAAAATTGCAAATGTTCAGGTGTGATTACCATCATTGATAAAGAAAACTGCCAACTTGTTTTATATAGGGAATTAAGACTTGAGAAAAATGTCACTTGAACGTTAGCCCCAAGAAGTACCAAGGGCGAAGAGTAAGCTCGGCGTAGGGTTCAGTTACATTACAAATATCAAGTAGTGGACTTTGAAATATTCGAATGTAGCTCATGTCATTTACCAATGGTTTTTACGTCAAGATAAACATTCTCGTGCATGAGTGGGGAAAGTATTTCATGGATAGCTTTTGCTTTCCATCTTAGAACTGGTGTCAGCCCTTTAAGATGTAGATGTGAGCAATACTTTTTATTGTCATTGAGAGTGTCTGGAGAAACAATATGAACTATAATTTTTACAGGTAAGATGCAGTTAAAAATTAAACAGTGAAGTACGGGCAACCTCTAGTTATCCAGATGATCATTTCATTAGTTTTATCTGAGTTGCAATTATTTATTTCTAACTAGTGTTTGACTATAGCATTAAAAAAAAATACCACTTTCAGAACCAAAAGCAATTCCCAAATGCATTATCTTTGACACCACGTTTTAGCTTGTTATTAGAAAAATAGAAGCCCTTTATCACCTTACATTTTAATATATTTCAGTGAAGCCTTTCAAATTGACTAGGCAGAAGAGTTTTGTTGTTTTTTTTCTTTTCCCTAAACACTTTCAAAAAGTTTGAAGAATTTAAAATCCTGTAGGGAAGGTCTGTAATTTCTGAATAAACCTTGTTCTATTTCAGGGGCAAATATAACTCAGTTGTTGAAAAACAATTATAATGGAGATAAATGTGAAACAAGACTCTTGCTCGAGTCAGTAATCATAACATGTGGTATTCTTTACTTATAGGTTGAAGAAAAAGTCCCAGTCAGTGGATATTACTGCTCCAGGCTTCAACCCTTTGGCTGGTGCCGGAAAGCAAATGCCCCAAGCTGGTAAGCCCCCTGCACCCAAGACGCCCATCATTGAAGAAGAACAGAACAATACAGCCAATACCCAGAAGCATCCTTCCAGAAGGAGTGAGCTGAAAAGGTTCTACACCATTGGTAAGCACCAGACGTTTTATGCAAATTAATAGATGAAGCCTGTCTAAGTAGCATTATGAATATACGAGCCCACAGTTAAATGCTCCGTTATGGGTAAAATGTGCCTATCTTTCTGATGATTTATGTAGACATTTTCTTATATGGTCTGATCATGGAAGTGGAAAAATACCGAAAACCTCCAGCAAAGTTAAATAAGAGAGTGAGCTTGAGGACTTTCTGTATCGTGGCTGAAGGGGACTAAATATGTTGGGCTGTTGGAAAAGTCATAACACATTTTTGCAACAAAAAACATAGAAAACATACATCATGTAATTCCCGACAACCAAATATATATAAGTAAAATCTCATTTTCCAATTTTTAAGCTTAGGTGCCACCATTATTATTTTCTCCCTTTTTCAGCCAGCACCAGTTTGGGTTTTCTGTTTTTGTTCTTCTGTTTTCCCCTCCAGGCCCTCAAGCCTCTGACCCTATTCTGTCGGGTTGTTAAGATAGTGGACGATGTCCTTCTGTAACTCACAAAGCCACTAAGAAAATAGAAAATGATTACATTCAGAGAGAGGACAAATTACACTGTAGGCCTGCTTTGGGCTTGCACGCCACTTCCCTTTGGCGACTTTGAGTCACGTCCAGAACTCATCGTATGAAGGAGTAATTAATTGGCTGTGGCTAGAGGCCTGCAGGTTAATGTCCCTTTTTTCCCCAGGTAGAAACACTCTCCTGCAGTTTGAACTTTAACATTTAATGGAAGTGTTGTATGTAATCATTCTAAATGAGTGGAATTACCAACTTTTGGATACCAGTATTTGTCCATAATGTATTTCATTTTGGAGAAACCTGGGTGTATCCAAAAGCCTTAATAGTAGAAGCTGTGGCTTAATGAGCTTAACAAAGTTACATCAAAGAGGTCATGTTTTTTTCAGCATCTACCACCCCCTCAACCCCCATGTGGGATATTTGAAAGTTTTTTTCTCAGATATTTTAGTGTCCTTATCTAGAAATGATAATCATGAGATCAGATTTCTTACTCTGATTCCTACACCAATTTTCTGTGTGACTTTGTCAAATCATGTCCCTATGTCTTTGGTTTAAACTATTTCCCTTCAAGCTTGAAGACATGTCTCTATGGAGGTCGAGTAGTATTTCAGGATTTGGCTACTAAAACCACATTTTCCCTTTCCACTCTTTTATGCATCCACTCTTCCTCTACTAGTTTCAGCATTCCTCGTTTAGATTAAGATGTCCAAGTCTTATTTTTCAACAGGCAACAAACACGATGTCCTTAAGGATGTCAAAAGTCAGCTAACAAGAATGGATCTAAAACAGTCTAGCTGGTGCATATTTCCATTTTTAAAACTTATGATAACATGCTTCTAAAAATCAATCAATTAGGAAAGCCCATAAAGTTGATATAACTGCCTCTCCATTTTTCAATGTCCCCTCCTCCCACCTTTCAACATGTCTACCACCCTCTATTACTTTTCTGATTTATTACCTGGCTAGGAAGACTCAGTATTTTGCTTTCAGAAAATAGTTTATTGTACAAACTCAATATTCTGTAAATAGGAGAAAATGAGAGAGAAAGACTGACCAGCTTGGCCAAAGTAAATAGAAGCTATGCCTAGAAAATTGAAGTCTATAAATGGTTTGGATTGCAGAAAGATAAACTATAAGTTATTTTAAATAGCTCTACCATTAGGGAACTTCTAATTATTGGATTTGAAACAATATGACTCATAATCAATGTCAAAGGCATGTCTTTTATGTTAAAATTGACACCTCAATTGTGGACTTAACTATGTTTATGTAACCCTAATTTGGACCTGAAAACAACTTAACTATGTTTATGTAACCCTAATTTGGACCTGGAAACACTATTTTCAAAGCTGAAATATTTGTAGCCATGTAAATCGCCTACATGGAAAGATCATTTTACAAAACAAGTCTCCTTCAGTATGGGTAATGCACAACAACAATTAAAATAGCCATTATTGGTAATTCTATATATGAGATGCAAGTTAAGCTCCTTTCTTCTATGTCATTCTCACACAGCGATGAAAAGTAGTTGTTGTACCCCCAAATTCTATAGATAAGAGATAGAACCTTAGAGAAATGAAAGGACACATGAGCAAGAGATCGCAGACCCTGTAAATGAAATTAACTTTCTCCTGTGACATTTTAGAGTCAGTCAGCCGTCTGTGTCGCTCAGGATACCACCCCCCTCCGCACAGAGAGGAGCCGGAGGAGTTTCTATAAGTAATATAGTGGAGTGATATTTTTATTGCAATTCCCAGATAATTTCACTTAAGGAAATCATACCAACTCATCCATCAGCCAATATGCCCCTTCATTTGAAAGATATCTTTCAATGCTTCAATGTGTGATTCACACAATAGGAACAACCTGGGAGCCCTCTTGTGGCCAATTAGAGTATTACAATTAAATTTAGCAATGAAGTGCTTTGTTGTATTTAAGTAAAATACTATATTTAAATTCAAGCAGTGACTCTGGTGATTGAAGTATTTTCAAATAAAAAATAAAGAATGAGATCATTTTGGAGGTAAGTGCCTCTTAGTGGCTATGAGTGGCCATAGTAGCTTCTTTAGAATTTTCGTTTTTTCATTTTGCAGCTATTATCCTTCATGAACCTATGTATATGGTCTACTCCCTGTGAGAGAACTCTAGTAAAGATAAATTACAGCCTCCTTATATAGACAATAGATTCAGGCTCTTAATTATTTTTCATAACAGAAACATATCAAGCCTAATATAGCAGCAAGAAAATGACACAGCCTAAACTCATTACTTTTTATGAGAGAATTGCCCATCTTACATGAAGTGTAATAAAATTTCATTGATTTAGAATAAGTAAGGGAAAAACTATTCTCTATTGGTGTGAAATACATGAATCTTTAGAGAAATTAAAAGGAAAGTAATCACTATATCTGGACAGTGGCAAAGGAAAGAGCTTTTTCTACCCTGCCTCTGTCATTGACTGTATAATTTTGCAAGTTATTTACTATCATTTGACCTTAATTTTCTCATCTGGTACAGTGAAAGATTTAAAGACACAAAACAGTGTCTTTCTGAGGTTTTTTTTTCTCTTACTCTCTTTTTATTATCACAACTGACCATATGAAGTATTATATAAGTTTTCTTTTTTTTTTTTGAGGACAGTGTCACTGACCCTCATATGTGGGACCTGAACCGGGGCCGCTGGCTTCCTAAGCCAGCGCTTAACCACCGCGCCACTTGGCCAGCCCAAGTTTTCTTGATTGCTATGAAACAAATTACCACCAAGTCACATTTATCAGCTCACGTTTCTGTAGCTCAGGGTCTGCATGTCTTAGGTTCTCTGCTCAGGGTACCACAAAGCTAAAATCAAAACGTTGGCTGTACTGAATTCCTATCTGGGAACTACGGAAAGATATGCTTACAAGCTCTTTCTTCTTGTTGGCAGATTTCAGCTCCTTGCAGTTGTAAAACTTAGAGCTCCATTTCCTTGCTGGTTGTCAGCTGGGGCCCATTCTCAGTTTTTAGAGGCCACTTTCTTTCCTTGTTTTGTGGCCCCCTCCATCTCCAAGTCAGTAACCATGTGTCGGAGCCTCCTCAATTGAATCTCTGACTTAGGGTTAGCCAAGAAAGCTCCCTGCCTTTAAAAGGCTCACGGATTTGGGTTAGGCCCACCCAGATGATCTTTGTGTCTTAAAGTCAACATAAGATAATCATGGGAGTAATGTTTATTCATGTTCCTGGGGATTATGCAGGTGTGTACAGCACAGGGGTGGGAATCTTGGGACCGTCTTAGAATTCTGTCCAACACATTTTGCATCACTTACTGACTATATACACATTCAGCTACCAGCACAGCTCAAGCAAAATTTCCTTAAAATATTTCCCTTACTATTTATTCTGATCATTTTGATTATTCTCTATTTCATTTTTAAATGCAATCTCACCTCACAACATTGATGGCATATCCATTAATGAGTTGTAACCTGGAGTTTGGAAAAAAAAAAGTCACTAGATTAGATATTTACAGTCCTTGAGATGCTTAAAATTCTGTTATTTTTTAAAAATAAAAGTGTTCATTAAAACTAAAATAACGTAACAGATTAGTGGACCAGCTCTAATGGGTCAATAGATACAAATTGAATAGAATTTTGCACCACTCCAATTTTGTCTGTGCTCGATAAAACTAGTGGAGTTTGACAATGGATATAAGGGAGCTATCTTTTGAGACCATAATCCTGACATAAAGTTAAAAAGTGAATCCAAATAGTGGACCCAGCTCCTTGTCATATTCTGTGCATTTGATACCTTTAAGTCAGAGAGCTATGGGCCAGCCAAGTGGCACGTTGGTTAAGAGTTGGCTTGGGACACCGGCTCTGAGCAGTAGGGCCCCGGTTTGAATCCCACATATGAGGGCCAGTGATGCTGCGCCCTCTACAGCTGAGATGGTGAACAACAGTTGGACCTGGAACTGGGCTGCCGTGAGTTGCCAGCGATGGTGTAGGCTGCAGTGGGGCTGGCCGGCAGTTGGTGTGCGCTTTCTTGAGCTGCTGCAAGCTGCCGGGAGCCGCCGTGAACAGCCGTCCAATGGCCAGCGAGTGACTGCCTCATCTGGGAAGGTGGTCATCATGGGGAGGGGGGGCAAGACCTGGTTCAAATGGACACACCAGTGAGTAGAATACAAGACAGATTCCCTAAAGGCTGTGGTGAGGCTGAGCAGCCAAGGTCAGGGCAGGCTCACGCCAACTGCCATGGGATCCAAAGAGGTGAAAAAATTGCATCAGAAAATAAAGACTTCCAGAGGCTCTTTACTGGCTTCATAAACCTGGTCACCTTTCTTCACCTTCTTCCACCCTGCTTGCCTCTAAGCTCCCTTAGCACCTGGCACTTACCTGCCTCCCTTATCTTCTTGGGTTGGCATGTCTGTCTCCTGTCTCAGTTCCTATGGGTAGGGAATGATGCTGTGAATTTCATGAATCCCAGCACTTAGTACATTGTGAAGTGCATAGTAAGTGCTAAATAAATGGTGGGGGTGAGGACAGGGAGGAGGAGAGGGGTGCTGGTGGAGAGTGCCTTTCTCTATGGAGGACAAGAAGAGGAAATCTGCTAAGAGTTCAGCTTAAGGAAGAGCTTTGGAGGCATCAGGGCTCCAGAGAGAATACTTGGAGCACCTGCTGTGGAGAACAGTGAGGAACAGAATAGTACAACCTTCATATGTGTAAAAAACGAAGAAACTCAAGAATTGTTAGTTATCAAAGCCCTGTTTTATTACTTACACTATTTAAATGCTCTCCGCAAATTCATGAAAAAGGCAGAAAAGGGTGAAACTTGGCCTTCCCAGGTTCCGGGCTCAGCAAGGCTTCCAAACAGGTCCAAATAAGGGGCTCCTTGGCTAACAGGTAACTAAACAATACTTCTGGAACTTTCCTTCAGTTGAGGTCCTCACCTTGTCATGTGAACTGACAGTCCCCACCCCGTTTAGTCTCCTGTTTGTCCTCATGGATCAGTCTCTACCTTTTTTTTTTAAACTTTATTGGGGAACATTGTGGTTTTCCCAGGACCCATCAGCTCCAAGTCAAGTTGTTGTCCTTCAATCTTAGTTGTGGAGGGCGCAAGCTCAGCTCCAAGTCCAGTCACTGATTTCAGTCTATTGGTTTGTCAGAAAAGTCATGACGTATTTTTTTTTCTGGTTTTCGTTGCAAAAATGAGTCATGAGTTTTCTGACAACCCAATAGTTGCAGGGGGCGCGGCCCACCATCCCATGCAGGAATCGAACTGGCAACCCTGTTGCTCAGAGCTCACGCCCTAACCAACTGAGCCACCTGGCTGCCCTGTATTGTTAAAGACATTTATTTTTATATTTATATTGATCTCACTCTGACACCTTCTATTTGTAAGACACCATCTAGGATGAGTCAGAAAATATTATTTACATAAATATAATTTCCAGGTATATTCAGATGAGTGAATTTGGATTTATTTGGGGGATATGCGTAACTCACACTTTTCCACATATGAAAACATTCATTCATTTATGAATCTATTCATTAATTAATTCAATAAATATTTATTGAATGCCTACTCCATGCCAGGCCTTGTTCAAAATGCTGCTAATTCAGGAGTAAACAAGACCAAGTGTAAGCCCTTAGGTGCTCATATTCTGATAGGGAAGACAGGTTATAAATAAATAATGATATATTAACATATTGTCAAAGAATGAGTTTTTAAAGAAAACTAAAAGAGGTTTAGGGGAGAAAGGTGATATAGGAAAATTATTTTGTAAATGTGTTGAACCCTTATGTAATTTTTATAAACATTTCAGCAGCTGAATTATACAGTTCGGAGAAATCGCTTAGGCTGGTTTCAGTTACAGGACATTAGATACGTTAATAATATATGTTTTTCAAAGAAGCATAGAATTAGTTTATGAAAAGACTAGCAGAGTGGACATGTGCAGCATGAGGAAGAAAAGGGTTGAGGGGCAACTTAATGGTTCTCAGAATTTCCAGCGTTGTTTCAAGAGAAACATCTGTGCCCAGGTGGTCATTCATTTCCACAGGAAAAGAATAAGGCAAGTGGATTGAGCTGCAGCTGAGAACACTGAGATTAAATGCGAGAAAGAATGTAACACATTTTAGTAAATGTCACAGGGGTGTTCCAGATTTATTTTAAGTTCAGCTTTTACCTCCTTGGAGTATAGGCATCAACTTGCCTAGAGGGAAAAGTCATAAGATCAGCTCTCAAAGACCTAAATGATTTTGGAGCTTATGTGATCTTATCTTTTGATCCTTGTAGATCTGGTGAACTTATCAACTGCTTAAAACTCTGCATTGGTGCCTCCCTCCCCACAGGAGAGGGTCCTTGCTCTAGAGACCTTCCATGCTCTGTCTCTGCTTCCTCTTCAGCTTTGTCTCAGACAAGACCCTGCACCGCCACCACACCAAACTCCTCTGTAGGATATATCAAGTTACACAAACTTTTCCTTCAGCCTTGAGTAGTGTTAGGATTCTTCGGAAACTTCCCTTGTGCCTTTAGTGAAGTCAGGGGAAAATCTAGGTAAATGATGACTAATGGTGAAGAACCCATCCTCTCCATGTTTTCAGGCCAAGTTCTCCTCTCAATAACAAAACCAAAAATGAAACTAGATTATTGACAGAGAGCTCAGTGAGTAAGTGGTGTCCCAAATGGTAGTTTATACCATGGATGGTAAAACAAATCCTTTAGAAAAAGAATAGTAGTTTGTCATGGAATTACATTTATTCAATTAAAGAGACTATCCCATCCTTCTTTTCTCCCTTTCTTCCTCTTTCTTATTTTTTCCTTCCTCTCTTTCTATTTTCTTTCTTTGTTTTTTTTTTTTTAACCTCCTTTCTGGTGTTAAAGTGAATTGACTTGTGTATGAATGCATGCATTGGTTTAGTAGACTGTGTGTGTGTGTGTGTGTGTGTGTGTGTGAACAGATGTTTCTTTTTATTTTTCTTTTTTTCTTTTTTGTTAAAGTACAGTTGACATACAATATTATATTATGTACAACATAGTGATTCTACATGTATAGACTTTACAATGTGATCAGTACAGATGGTAGACTTTTTTAATAAGATTTGTTCTTTTATAATCTCCTGGTATATCAAAGTTAAGGTGGGAAATGTTCCCCAAAGTATTACTTTGAAATTTTATTGATTTGTGTAATTATAAAATCTGAAACCCAATGATAGTGTCTTTGGCCCTGCTGCCTTCAGGTTGAATGCCTTTAATCTCCCAAGCTTTATCAAGCAAGTTAAATACAAATTTGTACCTTACAAACCCCAGGGTGCTTACATATTGAAAAGAGAGCCTACAGAAATAGGGGACTCCTGGGAATTCTTCTGAGTAGTTGGCAAAATGAAAACAGTAATAACTAGTTGAGGAATTCAAAAAAGAGAAAAGCAAGATGTACATTTAACTTCTTTTAAGCTACCGTACACCAGGCATTTGAAAATATCGTCACATAACTCAAGTGCCTATCATTTTGAAGGCAGACCTTTTAATTATAAGAATAAAAAAGATTAACTCTAAAGTGAAAATACCATAGCAGAAGAGAGGGGAAAAAAAGGAAAAGACTAATCTAGCTGGAGGCTACACATTGTACAGCATGAAACCACAACCTTCTGTTCAAGTAAGAGGATTCTTCCTGTACAGGCAGGAAGTCTCGGTGATTTAATCAGCAGAACCATCTTGGCACACAGGTCACTGCCTGTGAGCACAGAAACGAAAATGGATGACTGCTCCAAGGGTTCCAATTAAATTATGTTCTTGAGAAAAATGACTTTGTTTTGAGATTTGCTCTGACAGTTTGATGATTTCTTGTATTTTCTGGGTCACAAGCATGTTTAGGGGAGATTATTCTATTGCTGAGGTTCCCTGTAAATGAAATCTGGACCTAGGTTTTCATAAATTTTGAAGACAGGTGCCATGTGTAGAAGTGCCAGTTCTGTCTTTTTTTTTTAATGCACATTGCTTAAGAA
Source organism: Aselliscus stoliczkanus (assembly GCA_033961575.1). Classification (NCBI taxonomy): domain Eukaryota; kingdom Metazoa; phylum Chordata; class Mammalia; order Chiroptera; family Hipposideridae; genus Aselliscus; species Aselliscus stoliczkanus. Next base: position 26,353,016 of record CM066731.1, on the reverse strand, counting down.
TGTATAATTTTCATTAAGATAGTGAATTTGAAGATATTGAAAATTCAAGTTCAATTTTTTGTTCATTTGCAGAATAAGCAGACCTTGGGATTCAATATGAGTGTGTGTGTGTGTGTGTGTGTGTGTGTGTGTGTGTGTTGGAGGGGTATTTGATTGGGTTCTTGTTTCATATCTTATCTTTTTTATTACCAATATTTTCATTTCCAACCCACTTTAAAACATAAGGACTAGAAAAGGCAGAAACCCCTTTTCAACTCTAGAATAAATATGAAAGCTTTATTTCGTCCTAGAGAAATTCGATATGTTTTACTAAACATTTGTACAATTTTAAACTTTACTGAGTAGCAGTAGGTGTACCTGGAAGGAAGAATAATGTTCATTTGATACCCACATAGATTGGTAGTGCTTATAAAGTGCTAGGTAAGCTTGAGAACTCTAATTTTATAAGGGTAGCACCGTATTTGGTACATAAGCCTTATTCTTTTTTTTTGCCTTAACAATGAGGTTGTTTTCTGTCAGAAGTAATCAACCCAGAATCAAGAAACACAGCTTAATCATGGCCATGATGAATAGATTAAGAAATGTCAATAACTCTGAGGTTTCCCTGAGCAGCTTGTGTTGGTATGGTGTTTGGATTGCACTGTAATAGTTTTATAACTTATTATGAACAAATTATACCTGTCAATTTACTTAATGATTTGCAAACTGCCCAATTAAACCTATATTGGTTAAAATTGTGGGATAATTAAAATGGACATTGTTTCATTGTTGAGAAATAATCACAATCCTATTTGAAATTTGTAGAATCCTATTAAACTAAGTCCCTTAGCTCTGTCAGCAATCAAAACTTCCCTTTCGACCCATCAGCACTTGTAAGAATGTTCCGTTTGAGTGAACCATGACTAGGACAAGAAAAGATTATTTTTGAAAGACCTCCTTTATTTTAAACATTTAATGATAGAATTAATGGCAGTTTGAACACTGAGATACTATGTCCAAATTTCCCCAGTGTTTCCCTTTTTTTTTTTTTTTTAAAGATTTTATTGGGGAATTGGGGGAGGGGAACAGTGTTGGGGAATCGGGGAAGGGGAACAGACAAGTGCTGTCTTTTTGTTCTTCAGTCAAGTTGTGGAGGACGTTGCTTCACTGGCCCATGTTGGTATCGTCATTGCACTCTTCCTGGATGAGGCAGATTGGTCGCCGGTCTCTGGATGGTCTCTCACCGTGGCTATTGGCAGCTCATGCTGGCTGCCAGCCACTCACTGTAGCCTATGGCAGCCCACTGCAGCAGGGGCTGCAGCCTACACCGTCGCCGGGGCTCGCGCAGCCCAGCTCCAGGTGGAGCTGTTGTTGGCTGTAGAGGGCAGTGTCACTGGCCCTCATATGTGGGATCCGAACTGGGGCCACTGGCGTCCCAAAACCACCTCTTAACCAATGCGCCACTCTGCCGGCCCTCCATTTTTTAAAGAGTATGAATTTGAAGAGCTTCTAGGACCTTGAACACCTTCAGAAATAAAACTATTGGTACTTCCTGATTGTTTTTTTTTAAGTTGGCTTTTCTTCCCAAATCATTCTAAAGATGTTTCTTCATGCATACAAAAATAAAAACACTAACAAAAATAAAACAAAAAACAAACAAAAGAACTATAGAATATATGCTCTCTGAAATGTGGACCATATTCACAGCTCTGGCCAAAAGATTATTACTGAAAAGAATGTGAAAACTGAAACGCCAGGAACAATGGGGAGAAATGCTTCTGTTGCTGTTTCTGCCAGAGGTTTTGAAAATGCTTTGACTATAAGTTAATCGTTGTGTCATTGGAATTAACCCCTGGTCATTCGCAAAAAGGTGAGATGAATGCACAGACTCAGCCTGAAATGAGGAGAGCAAGGAAGTAAGTTTATTCAAGAAGACAGATACCCGCATAGAAGTTGCCAAGGCAGATAACGGAACCTAACTTTAGGTTAGCTTTTCTTATATAGGAAAGGGTAGGTAAATTTCCTTACAGCAGGAGATGTGACGTATAGACTGAGGTCATTTGATTGACATATGTTGGTTATATAACTAGTTTCTTTCTGCATATGCTCGTACCCAGAATGCGTACAGAAAAAACCATGGTGGAGGAAAGGGGGCGGAGGGGGTGGCAAGCCTTTATATTCATTCCATTCTAATTACATTATAATTAGGCTAGAGTTCAACCAACGGACAGATTTTGGCAGTTTGCTTTGGCAGCTTGCACATGTGTGAAGAACCAGTTAATACCAGTTGGGTCTTATCTCCTCTTTCTAAATGGGTTTAGACATGTTAGAATGATTTGTAGGGGATGAGCCTGGATAGTTACTTGGGGAGGGGATGCAGGCCTGGGCAGTCCCCTTCAGATTCAATTTTTTTTTTTTTAAGACTTTATTGGGGAACTGGGGGAGGGGAACAGCATTGGGGAATCAGGGAAGGGGAACCGACAAGTTGCTGTCCTTTTGTTCTTCAGTATAGTTGTGGAGGACATCGCTTCACTGGCCCATGTTGGTATTATCATTGTGCTCTTCCTGGGTGAGGCAGTCGCTTGTCCACTATTGGATGGCCACTCATGGCAGCTCACAAAAGCTGTGGGCCAGACCCCTGCAGTCTACACTGTTGCCAGTGACTCACTGCAGCCCAGCTCCAGGTGGAGCTGTTGTTCACCATCTTAGCTGTAGAGGGCGTAGTGTCACTGGCCCATGTGAGATCCGAACTGGGGCCCTGCTGCTCAGAGCTGGCGTCCCAAGCCAGCTCTTAACCAACGCGCCACTCGACCAGCCCCAGGTTCACTTTTATTAGCCCTTTTCTGCCTCATCATTAATTACTTCGAGTAACCCATTTATAAATACTTCAGTGACCATTCGTAATAATTCACTGTAAATCATGTGCACATCTACATGAAAGCAAGCTTCTAGCGAGCTATTTAAAACTTTACTAGTTCAAACTTTGGGGGCCTCTGAACAAAGTAGGAGATTGAAAAGCATTTGTGTTAGTACAATCTGGAAATCAAAAGCTATGTGGGTTGTAATGGAAACATGACTTCAGGATACAAAAAGTGCTATGTTCAGTAAATTCGCTAGACAAACTGCCTTTTAGCAGGTAAAAATAACTACTAAGATCACTTAATGGATTGATTTTAAAATGATATTTTCTATTAGTTAACCTACTTCAAGTCACCATGTATGTTTGAAAATATTAAAGTTAAATACCTTAAAAATATTATGTGAATATCTTTAGTAATTTAGATGGATGTTTCCTGGGGAAGGAAGCCCATATTGTTTACATAATCATGGTCCACAAACCTTAGCATCCCATTTCCTCCATTCTGTTTGGTCATGTATGTGGTAAGCCTCTCGCACGAATTGGAATCTTAAGTCGTCTGGTACGTTCTGCCTTCTGGAAAGAACTGTTGTGCATTAAATTTAAAAGATCTTTGTTATAAATATTAAAAACATTATGATTAAGTATATGGAAGATATCCCATTGTCAGAGAAATTAATGAAACGGTAAATAGTGCCTGTCTACCTGCTGCATTACAATATTTTCCATTTGCTGGGATTTACATTCAAGGATGCTTGGACTTTATTTTCTTGCTTAAGTTTTAGACACTGGTGGGAGGGCATTGATTTTTCTCTCAGAGATCTCTGAGCCACAGGAGGCAAAAATTATCGTCAATATTGTATTTTGTATTGGAGATAAAAATATCATAGGTGCCCACAGTGAGTTGAACTTTGTGACTCTGTTTGTTTAGTGTCTCATAGACCAATTCAAAAGAATTTCCTTTCCAAATAGTAGGTTCAGTGTCTTTGAGGTCTTTTTCAAGCACTATTTCAAGTGAGTCAAGATATAGCAAATGCCAACAGAATAATATTTACTCTAAGTAAAGAAACAGGGTATCTGGTATGCTATGTGGAGCTGCAGTCTCATTTCCTGCTTTAAACAATTCTCTCAAATTACAGATCTTTTGTGGCATGAGAAATATTCTTGTAAATAAACATAGGTGAGTAGGATGGGATGGACATAGCCAAAAAAGATTCATTTAAATAAGAAAAGGAGGAATATAAATAATAATTCCCTCTCTCTCTCTATTCTCTTATTTATTTTTCACCTCCATCCCTATAGAAGATGCCTCTCTAAACCTCAATTCAATAGGCAGTTTTAAGAATGCGTATTCATTCATTTAATAAATGATTAACTGACTACCATTGACAACTGCCAATAGTTGTAGATGAACCTTGAGACAAATGGAAGGCCAGATAATAACTGTCTTTCTTGTGTGCTATACTATGTAATTTGGACAGTCTTGACACCTTGGGAATTGCTAAGGGTTTTGCTTGAGGGGGTGCCTTGATAAGGTGCTTTATAGAGAGATGTTTTGAGATCGTATGAAGAATGAGTTGAGGAGATATATATATCTAGAGACAGCAAACTATTTTAGGCATATATAAGGGATAGATAGTATTTTGTAGCTCTGGAATTACATAGGCCTGGGTTTGGTTCCTAGCTCAGCCATTCTGAGGAGCTCTGTGACTTTGGATAAGTCACTTATCTCTTTGAACTTCTGATTTTCATTTGGAAAATGAAAATATTACCCTATACCATTCAGGGTTGTAACAAGGCTTATATGAGATAATGTGTACAAATTGCTTACTTGAGATACTGGTGCAGAGTAAGGACACAGTAAATGTTAAATACAAAGCAAAGTGTCAAAATAATATTAATAAGAGTGACAGGAGCCTAAACTAAGGCAGAGGCAATATGACAAGAGAGAATTGTAGAGAGATAATGGACATAAATCCAGAGTAATTGGGGACCAACTGAAAAGGAAGAGTAGATTAGATTTTCCAGTTGGTGCTATAATTTCAGGTTTCAAATACTTGGAACAACAATAGCTAACATTTTTCAATTAAAATGATACATCTCCTTTTTATAAACAAAGAGAATAATTCTAGAGACAGAAAAGGGATAAAAATACATAGCAGTAAATGAGGAATGAATCCACAGGCCTTTTGAGCTCTGGTTCAGAAATGGGACAGCCAAGAACTCAACTCAAGTGGGTGAGTGCCACTAAAAGGTCACCATGAACTGTCACAGCCAAATAGAGTCAAAGAAGATATCACAGCTAACTGAAAGGAAGTCTCCTGGATGGAATCTTAAGAAAAATGACACTAGGTAAACAGTAAGGAAATTCAGATGAATTATGGACTTTAGTTAGTAGTAATGCACTGATATTAGATCATTAATTATAACAAATATATTCTAGCATCTAATATGTGATATTAATAATAGGAGAAACTGCATATGTGGTATATGAAAACTTTCTGTACTTTCTTAGCAACTTTTTTTGGTGAATCTAAAAACTGCTCTTGCATAGAGAAATTTGTTTTAAAATTTTAAATAAAGGACACCATGCATGGTAGAAGAATGGAGCCCCACTCACATTTCTGAACTTAGACATTGAAAGGAAGGCTGGAAAAAAAGCTGTGATTACTGCCCATCCAGGATTGTGACTCACATTGGATTTTCAGAGGCCAGAAAGTCTTGCAAGCTAGACCTGGGAGAAGCCATTCACTCATTCCTTATCTGAATCTCTTTTCTCCCCACTGGCAGCATATGACATGAAACACCAATATAAGACCTTGTTCTGGAATGGAAGTCTCAAGGGACAAATAGAGCTAAGAGAAAAATGGCTAGAAGGAAAAAGAAGATGAGATTGAGAGAGAGATGAAACCTAAAAGCTCCCTCTCAAGAAGAGCCTGAAACTAAAATTTAAGTATATGAGGAAAGCTAAAACTGAGAAAATCAACAAAATAAGGGCCGGCCGAGTGGCGCGGTGGTTAAGCGCTGGCCTTGGAAGCCAGTGGCCCCGGTTTGGTCCCACATATGAGGGCCAGTGACACTGCCCTCAAAACAAACAAACAAAAAAAAGATGACAACAAAATAAAAAATTACAAAAAGAATTGACTCTTGATTAAATTAAAAACAAACAAACAAACAAAAAAAACACATGAATTCTAAAAATGACCTTACGTTTGTTTGAGGCTTTCAGGATAGCCATTGAGTTTCTGATTTGAACATCTGGATGAATGGGGTTATATTTACAAAGATGGGAAATACTCCAGGAATAGCTTTTGAAATGGAATATTGAGTTCAGTTGTGAGTCAGTTGAACTTGAGGTACTTAAGGAAATAGGTAGTTGACTCTGCAGTTCCAGTGCTTAGAAGATAGATTTAGAATGAAGATAACAATCCAAATCAGTATGTACATATACAGTAGTTTCTTAGGATGAGGGAGTAAAATGGGAAGACATGAGTCCTACCCAAAATGTAAGGAATAGGATGAGATCAGTAGGCTGCACAGGAAACTGAGAGAGGCTGCTCAGGAACATTGGTGGCCATCTTTGTTGTTTCCTCAAGCTCTATAATCCAATAAATCTGTCCTGTCTTAGCCTCTACTAGTTATTTAGGGATAAATGAAACTAAGCCACCAATATGACCAAAAGTGCAAAAGATGATCTCGTTTTTAGCTGTGGGTTTGTCATGTATGACCTTCATGATATTGAGGTATGTTTCCTCTGTATCGATTTTGTTGTGTGTTTTTATTATAAATTAATGTTGAATTTTGTCAAATGCCTTTTCTGTGTTTATTGAGATGATCATGTTATTATTATTCTTTGTTTTGTTGATGTGATATATCACGTTGATTGATTTATACATATTGAACAATTTTTGCATCCCTAGAATAAATCCCATTTCATCATGGTGTATGATCCTTGTAATGCATTGTTGAAGTCTGATACTATTTTGTTGAGGATTTTTGCTTCTATGTTCTTCAGGGATATTGGCATATAATTTTCTATTTTGTAGTGTCTTTGGTTTTGGAATCAGAGTAATACTGGCCTTATAGAATTAGCTTGGGAGCATCCCTTTCTCTTCAATTTTCTGGAGTAGTGTTAGACAAATAGGTTTTATTCTTCTTTAAATGTTTAGTAGAACCCACTTGCAAAGCCATCTGGTCCTGGAATTTTGTTTGTTGGGAGTTGGATGTGGAGTATTTTTTATCCAAAAAAACGACAGGGAGCAGCAGCTTCTCTTCGACCTCCGTTTTTGGTCCTCAGCTATGATATAAGTAGAGTAGAGTAATAAAATCTGTCAAGAAAAATGGGATGGACTGGGATTGATGCCTAAGTCTCATATCTCAGAAAAAAAATGACTAATGATGTTAAAGGTAAATTGTTTTTATCTGATCGAGAAAAGCCAATGAATCTCCAAACATCTTTTTCCAGGATTGAATCAGTATTCATGAGTCTCCTCTCTTAGTGTAAATCACACTTATGATTCATTCTGTTTAAACACCCTATTTAATGCAGAGTCATACCACATCACACATTCTGAGAATCTTTTCCTACATTATTTTAGGACATGTGGAAACCTTAAGGATGATCAGCTGACAGCTAATGACTCAGGGTCTAAAGGCAGTTCCGTGATCAGCCACCTGAACAAGCAACAGGCTTTGTTTTACTTGTCATCAGCTGGACTCACCAGGGAAAGTCTAAATGCCTTAAAACGTTCTAAAGAATTGCTTCCTAAGGGCCGGCCTAGTGGCTCAGTTGATTAAGAGCTCGCTCAAGAGTGCAAGGTGAGCTCTGAGCAACAGCAGTTGAGCTGCCAACAGGTGGTAGGAGGGCTCAGCTTAAAAATAAACAAATAAAAGAATTGCTTCCTAAATTTTCATGTGCCCTGGAGAATCATAAAAATACAGATGCTGACTCAGTAGACCTGGGGTTGGGCCCACAGTTTTGTATTTGCACAAGATTTCAGATGATGCTTAATACTGCTGGTCCATGAAGAGCAAGGCCAGTCTAAAGACATTTGACAACATATATAACATATCTTTAAATATTTGGATCTGCGGTACCACCCTGGTCCACGAATTTATCATAATGACTTGAAAGGAACTGCACAACTCCTAGCCCTTGATACCTATGATCCAAGAAACTTTCAGAATAAGAATAAAAATATGGATGTTACCTCACACACACATGCATAGTCTTGATACTATAAAATATGTGAAACACCATATGGTTTAATAGATAAAATTATTTTGTTAAGATTGGGGCATTTGAGACATAACAGTTGCTGAATTTGATTAGTTAAGGGTGCCAGCTGCAACAGTATAATGTAGTTTAGTGCAGAGCAGTAAACAACAGGTTCTGACACAAGATGGACACCTTAGAATTTAGCAATATTCTCGCTATTTTAGGTCTGCTGTTCTCGACTTGTGTCGGTCAAGTTCGTTGGTCATTTTTTTTCTACTGTTCAATGGGAATAAAAGTGCTTCCTTCATAGAGTTTTTGTGAGTTTTAAATAAGATCTTTTAAAAAAAAGCTTAAATAAAGCTCTTTATACTTTATCTGGCTAGTAAATTCTTTACAAATTTCTTAACAAAATTCTTAACAAATTTGCTATTTTATTCAAGAAGGAGAATGAAAATGGAGAGAAGTCAATGGGGAAATAATAACTAGTCCGAAAGAAGTAGTCTTAGCTTGGGGAAACTACATTATTGATAAGTTTTTAACGTTTATATTTATTTTTGTCCTGAAAGCAAAAATGAGGTTTCTGGATCAGACATATTCTTAACTACAGCAATAATATCCCTGACTCCTCTTTCCTCTGTGCCTTCGCTGCAGAGCCATAAAGGGAGATGTCAGCTCCACCTACAGTGGTTATAACTGCAGTAACCCTGAAGTTATAAATGTGGACGTTTACACAGGAGCTGGACAGCTGCCCTGCTCCCCTCTGCAAAGAGGGAGGGAAACCTTTTTCCTTATGTAAATGCATCTTCCCTGGGAAAGGCCCCTGGGCTTTATCGTCCTTTGCAAATGAAACAAAATAGCTCAGGTATTTAGCCTCCACTGACATGTAAACACAGAGCTCCTGAGCTCTCTATCTCTTCCATCATCCTATAGCGTAGGGACCAATTTTCTCTGTTAATGCTAAGGGCCCTTGATGGCACTTCACACCTCTTCTGCCTGTGACCCCTGAACTCTCAGCCGACTTTGTACAAATCACGAAATTCTGCCTACCTGTGATTGGATGTCCTGTAAAAGCTGATGGAAGGACCAAGTTGAACTGGGCAGAACTGGGAGAATATACATGGAACACATAGGATAGAGACGCCCTCGGTTGACATCAGGGTCAGACATATCATCGTAAATAGTGGAAAGAGAGGACTTGAAAAATAAGATGGTTTTGAAAGAATTCCCACATTTCCCCATAACCAAAGGTGTGGCCTTGGACCTGGGTCACCTGGTGTCTAACCCCCACATCTGATCAATTAGGGAATTAGACAGTCTCATGATTGTGAAGATTCCTTTGTCTCTAATTCTTGGGTTTTAATGTTTTTAACTGAGGTGTATTTTATTAGTGCTCTGTTCAAATGAAATTATTCTAAGCATTGATTTGGGGCATAACACTTCTCTAAATGTGGTTCAAAATAACATCTGTTTCTAAAAACATGTTCAATTACTTGTGCCATCTCCTTTCTGCCACTTCTATTGGGTTGTTAAAAAAGTCATGACATATTTTTCTATGTTTTTCATTGCAAAAATGCATCATGACTTTTCTGACAACCCAATAGTACTCTTTTATTAAATTTTGTTGCCCCAAAACTGAGCTGGACTCTTCTTCCCAACTACACATGTTTCAGGTTGTACCTGCTTTTTTCCTGTTCATAATTCCAACCATTCATCATGATTTGTCTGTTTTGCTGTCTCCTAAACTTTTTATATAATGTAGCCATATTTCTATATTAAAATGCACAACCTTCATAATAATTATATCCCTTTATAGAAAGAAGGGAATCTTTTCTCAGTGGCTGTTTCACTCTGTTCTGATTTTATGACCCCAGATAGTTCTGACAAACTCAACAATTATAGCATAAAAATAGATGTTTTGAGTGTGGTAAAGCAAAGTTACAGTTAAGTATGCAAAAATGCCTGAGGAGCTGGGTTCTTCAAAGTGGGAAGGTGGGAGGAGAAAACAACCAATAGTTTTGAACACATGTGCGTGATGGATGCTATGCGGTATCATTTCATTTAATTGTAAAAATCTCATAATAGCTTTTTATTATGTTACACATGAGGTCCAGAGATATCCAAATTATAAGGTGTAAAACAAGTGTTGCAATTCACATTTGACTCTAAAACCTATCTTCTTTCCATTAAATTTCACTTTCTCCGTGGTGTGTGTCCTCTTTTGTGGCAGCTTAGTTATTTATCAAGTGTATAAAGTGTTATACAACTGTGACTTATTGTTTCTATAATGGATAAAACTGGATGAGTCATTTAGGATCCTAAGGAACAATAGCAGGTAACTGGTATGCACAATTATGCACTTAGTCTCGCTCATATAATTCTACTTCTCATGTGTGTATTTGAAATAGCATTTTATAATTAATGCATTGTTTCCACAAAAGTACTAAACATGCCGTTTTCATATTTCTCAATAAAAACAGAATATTGGCAATGTTTGAAAATTCATGTATAATTTGTCTCAGGGCTTGTTACAAGAAGGGAGGGAGAAGGAGAGAGAGGGAGAGAGGGACAGGGGTGGGGAGAGAGGGAGAGAGAGAGAGAGAGAGAGAGAGAGAGAGAGAGAGAGAGAGAGAGAGAGAGAAACAGAGAGAGAGAGAGAATTAATAAAAACTAAATAGGACTTATATAATTTGCTTTTTTCATGCTCTAGTAAATGATGAATTGATAAAATTACAATAATTTTTTGGTAGAAACAAAACTAAGCTCACTAAACATATTGCTAAAAAATGATAAGTTAATTTAAAAAGTCATGAAGTAGGATCAGGTATGAGTACTTTCGGAATGACTCATGTCAAATAAGCTACTTCTTTTTAAATGGAAGACTTGAGAATTAGGAAAATGGGATAGAGAAAATATATCGATTTCAGCAGAACAACTGGATGAATCTTATATGATGGTCAGTTAGAAAGAGGGAGCAATAAACATGGGATCATTCTGTGCACACTCTGTGCTTTGACGGGGACTGGTAGCGAGGGGTCCGCTTGGTGAATGGTTTTTAGGACTGGGCCACAAGCCCTGAATTTAGACTGTGTCTCATTCATATTTCACCAGTGTCTTTGACCTAGACAGGTAAGATAGAAATTGACACAATGCTCAGTGACATCAAAATATGACAAGGTAAGTTCACCTTCAATGATTGACTCAAATGGAAAACTTAGCATTTATATAATTAACTCAAACTTCATATAATTGACTCAAACAAAAAAAAATTAACAAATGTAAGCACTAATTTTTTTTCTTTGTTTGAAAAAGTTAACTGTACATATACAAATTTCAGAAACCTGATTTAACAGCAATTTGGGCCAAAAAAAAAAAAAAAAAAAAGAGCTATGGATTTCAATTTTAAAGGTGAATTGTCAGCAATGAAACATACCAAGCCAAAAAGGAACTATAACCTTAAATGGTCACAATCTTGGGATACCGTGTAGCTGTGGTCCACCCCAAGGAAGAAGGATCCACCATCATTTCCATGGCTCCCAAGGGTATCTCCAAAGTCAATGGGCGGAAGTTCCAAGATCGCTTTTTAGCTTAATATCAAGGAGGACTGTATGAAAATAACTGCAAAAGGAAGGGAGTCTAAGACAGCCCTGCCCTACAGTGTATCTATTTTGTTCTTTTAAAATAATACATTCACATTTTATTTTTGCACCAAACCATGGGGATGTCTGTAGCATTCCATTTTTAAGAATATTCCATATCACAATCAACTCCTCTTTGCATTGTGATAGATTTTTTAAATGCTTTACTTTTTCTTCTAGTACTTTTGCATTACTGCCCTCAGTTAGGAGGGTCCCTTAGCAAGAGGCAGTATAGAAGAGGGTAAAAGCCTTGACTATACAACCAATAGAGCCTGATTTAAATCTGGGTGCTACCACTTATTATGTGATATTGGGAAGGTTGTTTAATTTCTCTGAATCTCAGTTTCTACACCTGTAAAAAGAAGATATTGTCTGCATCACTGTCCTGGTCCAAGGATTAAATGTATAGAATATATTTTCTAATTAGGATGTCCTTTGAAATATGATAAATGTTGAACAAATACCCATTAATAATTTATAAGAGTATGTATGATAATTCATGGTTTTAAAACACTTAGAAACTGGTAGTGCATCTGATTGAGGAAAATATATTCTCTCCCTTGCGCCCCAAGACAGGTTTCTTTTTAATCTTCCTAAAGGAACTATAAAAGGTTTTAGAGGCACAGCTTCCTAACCATAGTAAGTGGTAGATAAATAAAAGTGAATCACTACTATGTTAATGTGAAACAAATTGGTATAATGATGCTCCTGGGATGAGACACAAATCATTTATTTCCACTCCTTGTATCTCTACCAACAAGCATTAATCATGCTATGTGCTCTCCTTAGTTTTCCTTGGGAAATACAAGTTCCTTTTGCCATTATTCTTTACAATAGTCCCAACCAAGGGAGACGTACAATGGTGAGGAAGTAAAGATAACAAGATTCACTCATTGCTGGTGCTTGCACACTGCATGATTTGAGGGGTTAAATAAAGAAGTATCTACCCCTAAATAGTTTCTGTTTGGATTGACCCCACAGCCCTCCTATGAAAAACACCCATAAATTGTAAAACAAAGACAGGACTTTTTTTCTGAAGATCACAGATCCACCTGGGAAGAGGAAAAGGAACACTTCTGATTCTTGCTGAACAGTGCTTTGGCAAGGCTTTGTTTAGCAGGTTGGCAGTTCATACCTTAGAAGCACAGATGAGTTCTCTGAGGTGTGATGAGCTCTGAAAATAGTTCATTTCAGTGAGACCTAGAGAAGTAGGGCAAAGATTAATAGCGAGTGGTTGAAATAAAGGGCAGTCCAAGAGGTTCCCATGGAGTGAATGGAGATCTCAAAGGTAGCAGGGAAGAAACATGTAATAGGAGGTAGGAATAAGATGCCAACATTTTATCTAGGCCCAATGTTTATTGCTTGTATTTGCTCTTGGCTCTTACATGTGTCATTCTGTTTTATCTTCATATGCCCTATCAGTTGTGCATTTGTATCTTTATTTTGACAAATGAGCGAATTAAGGCTCAGACAGGTTAAGTATTATAGCTTGCCTGAGCTTCCACAGGTAGTAACCAGTAGACCAAGGATTTGCATCTATCTTCTGCCCCAAAGTACAGGCCGATTCAACCTCTCTCACTGCCTTCAATAGATAGTGATCCTCTCTTTTACAAACAGAGCAAAATTATTGCACCATCCTAATAGGTATGCACATGATCTTGCCAAGCCCTTTAGAGATAATTCCTTAGCTTTAGCGAGGCTGTTTAGCAGCTAAAGTTGTACATGGAGATTACTATGAATATTACCCGATCTGAAGTCCTAAAACAAAATAAGTTCACAAGAAAAAAAAAAAAAAAACAAGCAAAAAGAGTTAGTGGCCTAAAACAAGTGTATATTAAACTGGTGCTGCATCTGAGTGAGGAAAATAATATATTTTCTCCCTCGCTCCCCGAGACAGGTGTTTCTTCATCTTCGTAAAGCAACTCTAAAATGTTTTAGAGGCAAAGTTTCCCAAACATGGAATTCTTATTAAGAACTCAAAAAGGTCATAAGAAAGACATATTTTTCTTTCTGTATTTTTGCCAAAGCTTATTGAGAAAATGATATATAGTCATATTCATGTATATACAATTATAAAATTATTTTATCAGTAAATTTCCACTGTAGGTTAGGCTTTTAAAATTTATTTTTTAAATTCCATTCCTTCAATAAAGCTGTAATAAAATTATTGCATATAAATAGATTCAGTTTAAATAAGTGTTTCAAATATATTATGCTGTTAGCAATAAACCACAAAGTAATATTACTGCAAGAAAGTAAGTTTCACATTGGCTTGAGGTTTAGGGTCATGAGAAAAATAAAATTAATGAAATTATGTGTGACTTAGTTCAGGCACTTCAGAAGATTCGTTTTTGTGTTGTTGTTTTTTAAGATTTTATTGGGGACTTAGGGATGGGGAACAGTGTTGGGGAAGGGGAACAGCCAAGTTGTTGTCCTTCAATCTTAGTTGTGGAGGGCGCAGCTGGCTCAGCTTAAGTCCAGTTGCCATCTGGCTGCTGCTCAGCACCTTGCGGCCACTCAGCTCAAGGTGCCGTGCTCAATCTTAGTTGCGGGTGGGCTTAACTCATGATCCCATTCAGGGGTCAAACCTGCAACCTTGTTATTAGGAGCACGTACTCTCACCAGCTGAGTCATGCTGCCACCTGTTGGCAGCTCAGCAGCAGCTCAGCTAGGGCGCAGCTCACTGGCCCATGTGGGAATCGAACCAGCGACCCTATTGCTCAGAGCTCGCTCTCTTAACTAACTGAGTCCCTTAGCTGGCCCTTATATCCATTTTTTTAAACATCTCCACCTTACATGCAATCAGTTTATTTTTGTTTTCCAGGTCTTAAGTTGATGGATTGTTTCATTTTTGATACCTAAAAGTGTGGGTGAGAGGTTGATTAGTGATTCCTAGGAGCGAAGGTATTGAACATTATATACACATCAAACAAAAGACAAAAAAAAAAAAGCTATGTCAAATTGTGTAATTCTTAGTCACGAGTGATGTCTTTGAACATTTATGAAAAGCTACTGCCATCCTTTGGTGAGTTGATTTCTTCAGACACAAGTACGTAAATTTCTCCCTGTGGCTCCTCATTGGTGAGCTGATACTATATATCAGCTAAGGTGTGTTTAGGAAAACAAACCACTCTAGGTATTTGAGCAAGAAAGGACTTTATACAAGGAATTATATGCTTACAAAACTGTGGGAAAAGGCTGGCAGTAAAGATCAGAGAGAACCATTACTGGTTTTGAAAAACTCAGGAAGTGTACATATGGCATGAAGCTGGTGTCAGTACTCTGAGCTGCCTGCAGCACTGAAGTGAATGATTTGCAGAGAAATATAAGAAGCCTCTGAAAACCTCATATTGCCACCTGCCCATAAGTCTACTTTACCTCTCATTGATGGAATCTAAATAGAAACCTTGCTAACAGGAGACGATAGATAAATCTGGTTTTCAGGCTTCCAGCCCTTTTAGGTCATTGTACAGAAAAGGTTAGGGATGGGACTGCATTGATATTCATACAATAGAGAGCACACTGGTCAACTCATCTAAGAGCCTTAGATGGAATTGTGTATTTCCCCCAAAGCACTGGCTTGAGTAGTGTTGAAAGAGTTAGCACTCTGAATGTTTATCCATTCTTATCCTGCCTCTTAATTGCAGAGAGGACAAGCTTTTTCTTCCATTTACAAGGTGGTGTTCTTGTCAAAACACAAAATCCCAAGGGAGACAGATATGTGCAACACACAGGTAATAGGAAGTTGCCTAGCAACTAACAATACCTGAAACCCTCAGCTTCCCTTTACCTTTTATGAACATCTTTGTTTAACAAATCTGATCACATTAAAAGGTGAAACAAGCAGAAACATATTTCAATATTTTTGGCTTGTTTTAGAAGGTAAAAGTTTTAACTCCATTGTTGAAATGTTCTGTAAGGTATATCTGATTTATCTTCAACTGATGAGAATAATCAAGCATATACATATAACTAGTGGATAGGGCCTCAAAGAAAAGAGCACTGCTCTTCTTGGGGTGCCAGAGTTGTTTTGATTGACATAAAACTATGTAAAAGTGTTCCATGTTCCTCTGAAAAATAAAAATAATGGGAAAAAATTGCAATGGTGCATCTCATTATCACAGGAGATAGTAGATGCTCTCTGAAAGTTTTATATGAAAGATTCTATGGTCATGCTGGAATGATTTGTAAAGTTCCAAACAAGGTTGTTCTAGATTGGCTCTAAATTATCTCCTATTATTTAATTAATATTTTGTAACTTCTGTTATGGCATAAAAACATTCAAGATGGCTAGTTCACTTACATGCACTGTGTTATTTTGCCATCTAGATTTTGATTAGTTTAGTTTGAGTTTATCACTGCAAAAGTGATCATCTAGAAACAAGTCAATATTGCCTATCTTTTACCACTGTTATTTAATATTTTCTGGAGATTTTAGATCAGGCTTTCTCTATCTTGGCACTAGCGACATTCCGGGCTAAATAATCCTTTTTGTGGGAGGCTGTCCTGTGCATTGTAGGGTGTTTAGCAGCACCCCTGGCCTCCACCTACTAGATAGTAGTATCACCACCCCCAGTGTGACAACTAAAATGCCCTCAGACATTGCCAAATATCCCCTGTGGGAAAAGTCACCTCTGGTAGAGAAACACTCATCTAGACAATGCAATATAATATACAATAGAAATTAGAAACAGAGCTACTGAAATGGAGACAAAATTATTATTTTAGATAATATACTTGTCTACCAGGTAAAACCAAGACATTCAAATGAAAAGTTATTTGAACAAAGGACTTCAATAAAGCAGTCAACACAATAAATGTCTATTTACTTAGCTCTCTTCTCTGCTAACGAGTACACTCTTTGAGGAGATTTCTATTACTGCATTCCCAGGTTCTAGCACAGTGGGTTTGTTTCTTGTGAAATATACTTATAAAGGAGTCATTCATTTTTAAAATTGTAATAAAATGCACATAACAAAATTTATCATTTTAACCATTTTAAGTGTACAGCTCAGTAGCATTAAATACATCGTATTGTGTGCAACTATTATCCTCATCCATCTCTAAAATGTTTTCATCTTGCAAAACTGAAATTCTGTACCATTTAAACTGTAACTCCCCATTCCCTCCTCCCATCTCTTGGAAACCACCATTCTACTTTCTGCCTCTCAATTTGACTACTCTAGAAACCTTATGTGAGCAGAATCATATAGCATTTCACCATTTTTGACTGGCCTATTTCACTTAGCATAATCTTCAAGCTTCAGCTATGTTACAGCACTTGTCAGAATATCCTTCCTTTGTAAGGCTAAATAATATTCTGCTGTACATATATATCTCATTTTTTTTTCTATTTTTTTTTTTTCTTTAGCTGAGCCATCCTGCCACTTGCTGGCACCTTAGCGGTAGCTCAGCTCAGCTGGACATCAAACTGCTGTTGCTCAGAGCTCAGCTCTCACTCTTGATTGAGCTCTTTACCAACTGAGCCACTCAGCCGGACCTTCTCTTTTTTAAATCCATTCAGTCATTGATGGACAGCACTTGGGTTGCTTCTGCCTGTTGGTTATTATGAATAATGATGCTATAAACATGTGTATACAAATATATCTTTATGTCCCTGCTTTAAATTCTTTTAAGTATATGGACAGAAGTGTAATACCTAGATCATATAATAATTCTATTTTTTATTTTTTGAGAAAATATCATAACTCTTTTTTTATGGTAAATATACAATTTTACATACCACCAGCAATGCACAGGAGTTCCAATATCTCCACATTCTATGCCAACACTTGTTTCTATCTATTCGATCTTTGGAAAAGTCATGACCCATGTTTGCAACAGATGGCACTAGTTCATTTTTGTAAGTACTAGAGTCATTCACATCTATTTTATTGCTATGATGTTTGACAGCTTGCAGTTCTAGCTTCATTTTTAAAAAA
The DNA here is from genome assembly GCA_033961575.1 of Aselliscus stoliczkanus. NCBI lineage: Eukaryota > Metazoa > Chordata > Mammalia > Chiroptera > Hipposideridae > Aselliscus > Aselliscus stoliczkanus. Next base: position 26,335,385 of record CM066731.1, on the reverse strand, counting down.
AATATTGAGCAAGTTGGCTGAGTTTGGGAAATTTTACAATAAGTTGAAGATGGGAGACCAATCTGCATTTTTGCCAAATTTTACTGTTTTACTTCCATAAAGGGAAGAATGCGTGTCAAGCTTGTGAAAAGTTGCATAAGGTTCACGGTGACAATGCTCTACAAGAATGTCAGTGCCAACAGTGGTTCATGAAATTCCGTCCTGGTGATTTTGATCTCAAACCCGTTTCTCAGGAAGGCCCACCGAGGTTGATGACGACAAAATAAAGGCATTGATCGTGCCAAACCCATGTTACATGACATGAGAGATTGCAGAAACATTGAACATCCATCATTCAAGCCTTCACAACCACCTGAAGAAGCTGGGATACATAAGCAAGCTCCATATTTGAGTTCCACATGAACTCAAAGAAGTTCATTTGACAAAGCTTATAAACATCTGCAATATGCTCATTAAACATGAGGAAAATGGTCCTTTTTTGAAGCAACTGATAACTGATGATGAGAAATGAATTGTTTACAACAATGTGCTGTGCAAACGGTCTTGGTTCCAATGTGATGATTCACCTCAAACAACATCAAAAGCAGACATTCATCAGAGGAAGGTTATGCTCTCAGTGTGGTAGAATTTTAAAGGTGTCATGTTTTTTGAGCTCTTACCAAGGAACCAAACAATCAATTCAAATGTTTACTGCCAGCAGTAGGACAGTTTGAATGAATCCATCATCCAGAAATGTCCAGAGCTTGTTAATTGTAAAGGAATTGTGTTCCATCACAACAACGCAGGCCATACACAAGTTTGATCACCCGTCAAAAATTATTGGAGCTTCAGGCTGGCCTAGTGGCACCTTGGTTAAGAGCTGGCTTGGGAGCGCCAGCAGCACCAGTTCGGATCCCACATATGAGGGTCAGTGACACTACCCTCTATAGCTAAGATGGTGAACAACAGCTCCACCTGGAGCTGGGCTTGTGAGGCCCTGGGACTGCATACCTGCAGCCCCTGCTGCAATGGGCTGCCATAGGCTACAGTGAGTGGCCGGCAGCCAGCATGAGCTGCCAGTAGCTACTGTGAGCAGCCGTCCAGAGGCCGGTGACTGATCTGCCTCACTGGGAAGAGCGCAATGATAATACCAAAGTGGGCCAGTGAAGCAACGTCCTCCGCAACTAGACTGAAGAACAAAAGGACAGCAACTTGTCTGTTCCCTCCCTCAATTCCCCAATTAAAAAAAAAAAATTACTAGAGCTTGGATGGGATGTGTGGCCACACCCACCGTACCCACCTGACCTTGCTCTATCAGACTTCCACTTGTTTCGCTCTCTTCAAAACTCCCTGCGTGATATAACGTTCAATTCAGATGAGGCTGTAAATCAGCATCTTGTTCAGTTTTTCGCAAATAAAGACAGGTCCTCCTATGAACGAGGAATTATGAAGCTCATTGAAAGATGGCAAAAGGTTATCGAACAAAACGGGCAATGTATCATTGATTGATCTTTGTTCTTTATATAAATAAATGACCTTTGAAAAACATAGACAAAATACGTCATGACTTTTCTGAAACCCAATATTTGTTTATTTATAATAGTCATCCTAATAGGTGTGAAGTGGCATGAATTATTCATTTTTATGTCTTCGCAGTTACATAATTTGACTCACTCATTTTGCCATAGGGAAACCAGAGTTAGAAAAGCCATGGGATTCACACAGGGTTAAATGGCTACTAACACGTTTCTTGACTCCTGGTCCCGTGCTTCTCCCATCCAGCCATAGTGCTTCTCTGGTCGCGAAGAGGGACACACCGGAAACTTCCATTTTCGTTTCACCTTTGCCCCTCTTTTGCATTATGACTCAACATTTTCTAACCTCTCATTATAAACAAAAGAGAGCTAACAGGAAAATTATGAGCGTACAGAGGCAACAACTATAAAAATATGCCTGTAGGTGGCAATACTGGATTGTACACTTAAAATTTTGCTAAGAACATAGGTGTCATGTTAAGTGTTCTTACCACACAATAAGAAATGTTATAACATATCAAAAGCTGAATAAGAAACATGAGCAAATATTATTTTCTCCACAAACCAGTAAAGAAGCGTGAATTAAACAGTAATTCACAGTCTGTCTCAACAATGAGTGGATAAACCACCTGAAGTCAGTTTTAATTTATTAGTATGCCATGTGTTTGGGGCCCCAGTAAAGTAGTTCAGGAAATTGCTATGTGTAAGAGACAGCTGGATATATTCGTGGGATGTGTGTCGCCTATTGCTTAGCCATTTTCTATTAATATGAAGAAATTTGGATTTGATTTTTAGAGGTCTCAAAATATTTGGGGATTCAGAGGCACTGTAGTCTATGAATATTATAAAATGTGCCGTTTTCAGCCTACAACCAGCTGCCGAAAAACAGCTACTTGCCTAAACATCCCATCACAGAATCCTCCCCACTCACTAGAATTGATCACAACCCCAAAAATATCCCTAGCACATTCATGAATATATTAAAGCAGCATAAAGCAGCAGTGCCACCTGCCTCAAAGGCATAATCACTGGAACCAAATAGCAGCAGTAATGTAAATCTAAGCTCTGGGCTTCCATTCTCCAGGGAACTGGGACAGCACACACAGAAACCCTGCTCCTTGAAGCACAGGAAATGCTGATGTCTCAAACCTGACTGCAGAGCTCTCCGAGCACCCTGGATTTGGCCACCATAAACCTAGCAACGCTTTTCGAAGTAACTTTCATCTTTAATCTAGCCCAGGGGTCAGCAAACTGCGGCGCACGAGCCACATGTGGCTCTTTGGGTACGTTCCGTCTCAAAAGTTTGCCAACCCCTGGAAGAGCCAATCCTGTCCTTCACAACAATTTAAAAATTATTCGAGAGCCATAAATATATTTTTACAGAATCACCATTATGTGAATAATATACTTTTAAAATTTTATAGATGAGACTATGATAATTTTATTTTCATTTTCAATTTTACTTCAGAGCCACATGTACGCACCCAAAGAGCCGCATGTGGCTTGCGAGCTGCAGTTTGCTGACCCCTGTGGCTCTTCCATCTCAAAAGTTTGCAGACCTCTGATCTAGACTATAACCTCCAGGAAGACAGGAGTCGTGGCTGCCTGGTTCATCACTGACACCTCAGGGCTGGACGCCTAGGATGGATGCAGTGAACATCCGTTGTCTTTGTGAGCAAACATTGAATGTTAGCCAATATGTATAGGTCCCATTGGGAAAGTTCTAATTTCTTTAAACTCTGGGGTTTTATTCCTGCCCACCACATCCAAGGTTTTTCTTTACCAATGTCCTATCCTATCTGTTTTTAAAGGGGTATGATCACTTAAATGAAAAAAAATGACGGTATAAATGAAAAGGTGCGCTATCAGTATCCCCCTTGGAGGCCCTCCTGTGTCCCATTACAAAAGTCAGTCCTCTCGGCTGTATCTCTCACCTTCGGAAGAACAGAGTTTAGCACAGGTCATCCTGAATAAAAATAACTGGTATTTCTGAATTCTTGCTATGTGACTGGCATTGCAGTAATGAACTTTTCTTAGATTTCTAATTTAATCTCTGCAACAATGCTATGAGGTAGATGTTGTCATCATTCCTATATTACATATGAGAAAACTATAGCGTAAATTACTTCAGTATCTACCCAAAGTCACAGTGCTACTAAGGAGTGGAACTTCGTAACCTGTGCTGTTAATCCTGGGTTCTACTGCTAATGTCACAGCCTCAAACTTCTCTTCTCTCCTCTCCTCCCCTCCCCTCTCCTGCCCTCTCCTCTTCCTTCCTTCCTTCCTTCCCTCCCTTTTTCTTCCTCTTCTCCTCCTCCTTCCTCTCTCTCTCTCTCTCTCTCTCTCTCTCTCTCTCTCTCTCTCTCTCTCTCTTTCTCTGTCTCTCTCTCTCAGCAGAGGATTCTAAGCACAGAAAGATGTTATAGTCACAGCTCTGAAAACATTCCGTATACACTCTAGGCAAGGAGCAAGAACCCAAATCCCAGTATATGTCCACGCAGCACCATTCCATAGAACTCATTAGTAAGACTCCCAGAATTCACTAGGATTTCACTTTCGGTGGAAACAAACCCACATGTCTAGAACACTTGATAAGCCAAACTAAATGAAGATGAGCTAGCAATGCAGAAAACAGCTATCACCACATGTATGTACTCAATTGTTTCTTTAGAATGGTCCTGTCTTCTAACTGGCAACTAATTTGTAGCCTGTGAATGCTCTCAAATTGAATTCAAATGCTACCCCTCTAATGAAACCTTTTTTTAGTCCCAAAATGAACCTTTTCTTTCTCTATGCTCCCATTCTGATATACCTTTGTTTACTAAGGCATTTAATTGGATTAACAGAATTCAAATTGTTTATCATCAAGAGAGTTACGTTTTAAAATACCTACGCAAATTATCTGGAAAATTCCCTCATTTTGGAGCATTATTTTTGAAACATTCAATTAAACATAGTATCCAGCCAACAACAAGCTATATAGGGTTCAATAGTTTCTTATTGAAAGAGGAAAATTTAGTTGAAACATAACGATTAACAAAAGAAATGAGTCACACAATAACGATGCTAAAGTTCTCCTCTATGCAGACATTTTGGGTATAAAAGCATAAATAACAACAACAAAAATAACTTCTCCATTCTCACACCCAAAGTGTCTGCATAGAAGAGAACTTTAGGGTTATTATGTGGCTCATTTCTTTTGTCAATCATGTTTCAACTAAATTTTGCTCTTCAATAAGAAGTATTGCCTTATAACAACAATTATTGAACCTTATATAGCTGGCTGTTGGTTCGATATCAAAACATGGAAACAACCAAAGCATCTTTTGATAGATGATTGGATAAAGAAGATGTGGTATGTATAAACAATGGAATATTACTCAGCCATAAGAAAAGAGAAATACTGCCATTTACAACATGGGTGGGTCTTGAGATTCTTATGCTAAGTGAAATAGAGAAAAAGTCAAAAAACATATGACTTTGTTCATGCGAGTATGTGGGATATAAAACTGAAAACAACAAATAAACCATCAAAAATCATAGACACGGACAACAGTTTAGTGGTTACCAGAGGGTAAGGATGGAGAGAGGATGGTAGAAGAAGGTAAAGGGTGATGATGGAAGGAAAATTGACTGGGTGATGACCATAATGCAGTATATAGATGATGTGTTATAGAATTGTACACTTGAAGCCTATAAAATTTTACTAACCAATGTCACTCATTAATATAATAAAAATTAAACACACACACACACACACACACACACACACACACACGGGGTCTGACAATTTTGTGAACTTGTTGTAACGATGGTATTAACCTTTTTTGATATCAAAATAATTATTCATTATGAAATTGTACCAACTGGACAAACAGTTAACTAAGTTTACTGTTTGGAAGTGCTGAAAAAAACTGCTTGAAAAGGTTAGACAACGTGAACTTTTTGTCAACAATTCATGGCTCTTACATCACAACAATGCACCACCTCACAGGGCACTGTCTGTAAGGGAGTTTTTAGCCAGTCAACAAATAGCTGTATTGAAACACCCTCCCTACTCACCTGATCTGGCCCCCAGTGACTTCTTTCTTTACCTAAAGATAAAGGACATATTGAAAGGAAGACATTTTGATGACATTCAAGACTTCAAGGTAGGGCCTGTTGAGTGGCTCAGTGGTTAAGCGCTGGCTTGGGAAGCCAGTGGCCCTGGTTCGGTCCCACATATGAGGGCCAGTGACACTGCCCTCAAAAAAAAAAAAAAAAAGACATCAAGGGTAATACGACAACATCTCTGATGGCCATTCCAGAAAAAGAGTTCCAAAATTGCTTTGAAGGATGGACTAGGCGCTGGCGTCAGTGCATAGCTTCCCAAGGGGAGTACTTCAAAGGTGGCCGTAGTGATATTCACTTTTCCTAGGACAAGTTGGCGAACTAATGAATTGTCAGACCTTGTATATAAAAACTTTTAATCAGTTATTTGCTTTAGCATTTGTTTACTTTTTTGCCCACATAGGTTAAACTGAAATGCCCATCAACTGGGCATTTCTGGTTTTCATTTCTGATAACGCTGTTTTAGAATGCTACAGCCCCATCTAATTTCAGTGCCTTAGTGAGTGGGTCTTTTTGGTGATGTTCCTTTGTCATTACGTTAGCTAACTTTTTAAAGTAGATTTGATTTCAAAGGAAATGTTCAATAAATAATTCTTTGTACTAGGAGAATCACTCAGACTAGGAGGGTAGTTGTATTGGGAGAACAGGGAGGATTTATACACGCATATCCTTAAGCTTTATTTCCGGTGGGAGGACTACTGCCTTTGAGCATGCCTGGAAGCAGAGGGCATGGCTGAACCCCGTCTTGCCAGCAGAGCAGCAACTGACATGAGAAACTGGATGGTGCTTTATGGGTCTGTTCTATGTAATCCCACTTCTATTTATCAAGCAAATAAGTATTGCTTATGTCCCCCAACCTCTATATGAAGATTCTGTGTGGGCAACTCTGTTTTCTGTTTTTTAGGCAATGCAAATATATGGACTTGAAGCCTCAACTATTGTTACCTTTAAAAATCAAAGTTCAGTTTGGTATGATCAGTCCTAGAAATTCATAGGGGTTTCAGACACATGAAATATTAAGTCTTCCTGATAGACAACATTTTGTAAATGTAGTTGCTAATTGGCCAGATGTATTTGTGGAAAGTCACAAAGCAGAAGCACATTGTGATTCCACTTCTTCTGTGTCTTCCTAAGACAGGGTTCAGTGATTGTATTTGCAAAAGATGAAATATATAGTTTTTTTTCATGGGTTGAGGTGGCCAGAGACTATATGTATCCTTAGATTATCAGATATGAAATTCATTTGAAAGGCAATATCTTCATTAGTATGAATATTTCATTTCTCTTAACAGTAGTGATTTTGGTGGGTTCTCAGTTTACTTAGTTCCACATGGTTTCTGCAAGTCTGAGTGTGGCCATGGGTGCGGATCATTTTAACTTATCTCTCCAAATAAATAATAGCATCCTGGATATGGAAGCCTCTTTTATTCTTGTCCTAAATGCCCCCAGCACTGATCAGGGTGCTGGGTGTGCCGTTAGTGTTTCATAAGCATTTGCTGGCATCTCAGCAGAGAAAATTTCTCTATGCCAAAAGGAGAAAAAAAAATTGTAGACATAATTAGAAATATATTCTTATTCAAGAGAAAATGCTCTAAATTCTTGCATACTCGTATTAGAAAGCAAAACCCAAACTAAACTTTTAATGCCATTTCATTATATGATTTCTATTCTTGTATTATATTTAAAAAAAAAAAATCATTACTATGCTATAAGCAAAATGTATACAATAGTCCTCCCTCAATCTGCGGTTTTGCTGTCTGTGGTTTCATTTACCTGAGGTTAACCAAGATCCAAAAATACTAAAATGCCAGGAATAAAAAATTCATAAGTTAACTTTTATTTTTCCTTAAAGTTTTAATTCAAACAGCATTAGTTTCAGGAAGCCATCATAATACCTAATACTTGATATTTTATGCTAAAAATATTTCCTCCCCATTACCATAAGCTCCTTGAGGGCCACATTTATGTCCTATATATCTATGTTTTCCAATGCCTGGCATGTAGTAAATACTCAATAAAAAAACTTTAAATCTAGGACCCACCGAGTGGCGTGGTGGTTAAGCGCTGGCTTGGGAAGCCAGCGGCCTCAGTTCGGGTCCCACATATGAGGGCCAGTGATACTGCCCTCAAAAAAAAAAAAAAAAATTTAAGTCTAAATTTCAATATTCCAGAATACTTTTTCTTGTTATTCTCTCTATAATATCCAAATCCCCAAATCCATGATTGCCTATCCATTTGAATCACCTGGGAAGGTTTTTTTTAAAATCTCTTTGCTCAGTCCTTACCCCAGATTAAATCAGAATATCTGGGGGTTCGGCCAAGGCATTGCTATATTTAAATAGCTCTTCAGGTAATTTTATGTAAGTTATGGTTAAAAATGCTGCTGTAAGCTAATATTCCTAAATATACACGATCTTAGAATATCCTGGAATGTTCCCTGATTGTGACAATGGTCATGAACATTTAAATGTAGAGGTGCCCACTCCAAACCTAGTGAGGAGAGGAGGATTTGTAACATTCACCCAACATGATTTTTCTTATCAACGTGAATGTCATGACCAGAAAAGTTTGGGAAATATTACGAGCCATCTAGGAATACTGAAATTCATCTGGATTTTGGTAGTGAAGGCAGAGGCTCCATGGAGAGACCTTTCCTTATGAACTGCAGAGGAAATCCATGGAAGATAAATCCTCCAATATCAATGACATATGAGTTTGGCCATTATTTATTCTAATGATTTACTAGAGATAGATAATGGATAGCCAATGCTCTGACCTCACCAAACATTTGTTCCAGTGGTGGAGGGACCCAAACAAGTACATTTATAAATGAACATGATAATTACAGATAAAGCACACCTAAAAATAACTTTAAAATTGCCCAAATGTCTATCAATAGATGAATGGATAAACAAATTGTGGTATTACATACCATGGAATATCATTCAGCCGTAAAAAGGAATGAAGTGCTGATACATGCTACCATGTGGATGAACCTTGAAAACCTCACGTTAAGGGAAATAAGCCAGATACAAAGAGGTCATGTATTGTATGATTCCATTTATATGAAATGTGCAGAAAAGGTAAATCCACAGAGACAGTTACAGATTGATGGTGCCCAGGGCTGACGAGGCCAAAATCAGTGAGCAACTGCTAAATAGGCATGGCATTTCCCTTTGTGGTAATGAACATATTTGGAAGTAGAGGTTGGTTACACAACAATGCAACTGCTCTAAACACCACTGAAATGTCTACTTTGAAATGACTGATTGATTTTATGTTATATAAATTTCACCCCAATAAAAGTAGTAATAATATTTAAAAATTCAATGTGGTAACATCACACAGAAGGGTAGATAGTAGGTGGATACTTCAGATTGGGCCATCAGGGAAAGTATCTCCAAAGAAGTCATTTTTAATTAAAACCTAAATATAAGAAGCCAGTCATGTAAACATCAAGGGGTAAAGAATCCCCATTGCAAGGCATAGCAAGTGTAAAGGCCCTGAGGTGGGGATGAGCTACTTGTATTGTAGGAAAGGAGATATGGCCAGTGAAAGAAGAGAAAAGTAGATGAAGTTATTAGGGAAGATTGGAGTGGGTCATATTGGAACTTATGACCCAATAAGGAGTTTAAACAGCTGTCATCTGAATCATCTGAACATAATTATATATTGGTTTGTTGTTGTTTTTTTAAGGCAGTGTCACTGCCCCTCATATGTGGGGCCAGAACCAGGGCCACTGGCTTCCCAAGCCAGCGCTTAACCACCGCGCCACTCGGCCGGCCCTTAATTATATACTGTTTTAAAATTAATGTGTGTGAAGAATGGATTATTGGAGACAAGGTTGGAAGTGGGAAGACCCGCTAGGATGCTATTTCAGTGTAGCAGGGAGGATAGTAACTTAGGATAGAGCGAGAGTCACAGAGAGAGATGGAAGTGAATGGATTTAGAATCTCTTTGAAGCGCTTGTTGGTGGAGCAGGTGTAGAGATATGAAGGCAGGGAAGAGAAACAGACAGGAGGCTAGAGGTATCTAAACACAAATTTTCCCATTTCAGACAGGGCTGAAGTTTCTCACAGGAGGGGGATTTTGAGGGAGAATGCCTGTGTTTAGCATCTCTCAACCTTCAAAGTGTCTGGTAGCTGTAGAGTATTCTGTTTCCTCTTGATCAGTGTCAAGGGTATCTTCGAGCCTGCTTATTAAATGCTGAAGTTAAGCATCAGTTTCAATTATTAGTCATGACTGGCTTTGGTCAAGGGCTGCAGTAGATGTCTCATGTAACTTTTATTTTGTTTTTCTTTTTGGCCTACCTGTGTCCCTGGAGCAATGTAGGAATTAGTAATCAAGATGAATATTTAACACAGAGATTCTTTGTGTACTTTGAGTTCTCCTGCACACATGCATGGAGTTAGAGTAGAAATAAATAACTCACACAAACATCAGTGCTTTTCTGTAGACATCACTCAGTCCATGTCCACTGGGAGCCATCTCCCTGCCTCTTGCAGACCCCAAGAGTGTCCAGTTTATGAATACTTATTTCTTCATTATGGGCTCATTAGATGACGCCCTTCAGAGGCAATGCTGACCCCTTCCTTGAAATGCAGCTCTTTCCTCACCCTCCCATCTCTGATCTTCAACGATTGATGGTCTACAAGTCCTTGGGGAGGAAAAGCCTGGTGGTTCTGTATTTGATCTGCCCTGGAAGAGACAAGGCCTTGTGGTCCCCACCCTGTTTTTCTCTCCTTCAATAGCAATTCTTTCATTGAGGAAGGGGTAGCAATTAGTTTTCCTTGTAAGAATGTCTTCTGCAAGTTAACCTTATTAAAAGCATTTGGTAAGAAACACAGATATATCTACACTTCTCTAAGTTGTCGTTTTATATTATAACAACTGCAGATCTGTTTAGGTCTTTACAAAGGATGAGCATGATTCCTCCATCCCTAGGAAGATATGTTTGTTCTTGCCATTGATGTTTAAAATGAAAAATATGTGAAAATAAGGTTGGGATCTTATTAGAGGACAGTCAAGTTTTCCATATCCAGTACAAATAACTTTCCTGCCTCTTCCTTTGAAAAATAACCAACACCATGCTGATAAATGTGGAATAGTAAGTATTCTTGTTAGAAAGTGGTCTAAGCTGATATTTTTCTACCTCTTGTGTAGAAAAAAAATGAATTCTGCCTATACCAACTATGTGCTAAACTAATAGATTGTCTAGATTCATTCCTATATCTGTTGAACTAAAACAATTGGCCAATACGTGTTGTTTAATCTCCCCATGTCTTGAGAAAATTATATATATATAGCTATATTCTTTCTTAACCTATCTAATAATGATATGAGTTAAATAAACTCTGAGCACTAAACATACTGAGTAAATTTTGTGTTCCCAAACAGTCATCTATCATATAATGATCTAGAACTAGGATTTTGCCACAGAGTAGCTAAGGACCTGAAAAAAATTAATTGCCCTCAGAAAAGTAAGTTTTTTACTCAAGAGTATATTTTCCATAAGCAGATTTTTGATGGGAGCAAATCTAATGTGAATGCATTTAACTCACATTGTGCAGAAAATGAGTGTGCTGGTTATAGTTAATGATCTTAGGCTCGGTTTTCTCAAATAATGGTAAGGAGGTAAAGTACAAACTGAAGACTTTCTAGCCTCTGCTTCTGATCAGCTTAATAAAACCCTTTAGGACAAATTCTGATCTTAACTACATGCTCATGTTTGGAAATATCGTTTTGCCACAGAGCGGGAGTTGGCTATGGAAATATTGATAAAGTTGGGGACCTGTGGGTCTGATGGCATGCTACAGACTAATAATATATTTGAGTGTTATATTTGCTCACCAAACAGGATACTGAATAGAGTCTTACATAGCATAATTTTCTCTTCTACTTAGGCCAGTTCTAAATTTTTATTTATTTTAACCTAAGTTCTATAAGTTCCTCATCTTACTAGTATGGTTCATGTATTGATAAAATCTTTCCCTCTGTAAATATAATATGATATGATATATGATGTGATTAACATAATATAATATATATAAAATATAATAAATTGATGCACTATTCCAAAGACTGGATTATTATCTCCCACTGAGTGGAAAACATTTTTCTGTGATCTTGGGACTCCCTCAGAGTAGGGTTTGAACAACCTGCTATGTCAGAAGAGCCCATGAGCAGACTCTTCTAGGAAGAAGAAATTGACTATAGTATGAAACTGTCCACACATCTGTTATAAACCAAGACCTTGCCTCTGAGGAAAATTTTCAGTGTCCATTTGGAAAGTAAGTTCTATCCAGTTGCAGCATTAACACAGAACAAAAACAGCAGAGGGAGTTCTCTTCTTTTGACTGGTGATTATTAGGGGAGAAAATGTTTGGGGAAATGCTAACAGATGCAGCAGGGGGAAATTCCCCAAAGATACCCACTTCCTAAGCCTTGCAGCAAAATGCATATTCTTGAAAGCGCCAGCAGTATCTGAGAACTCTGCAAAACAACGGCCTGTCCCTGGCCTAGGCCCACCAGAGCCATCTTGGAGTAGAATTGTGAAGCAGAGAGAAGAGGAACAGTACGCTGTGGGAAAGCTGGAAGAAGCAGATTGAACATTCAGCATTCCAGGCCCTGGTTGGTTACTGGACTGGGGGCCCAATTTGAAAGGCTGGTGAGCAGTGAGGAGGTATCACAGACCTGCTCTGGGCTTTCATTTAAACTGGATTTAGGGCCGGCCGAGTGGCCCATTGATTAAGAGCTGGCTTGGGATGCCAGCGGCCCCGGTTCGGATCCCACATATGAGGGCCAGTGACTCTGCCCTCTACAGCTAACAACAGCTCCACCTGGAGCTGGGCTGCACGAGCCCCGGTGACGGTGTAGGCTGTAGCCCCTGCTGCAGTGGGCTGCCATGGGCTACAGTGAGTGGCCCGCAGCCAGTGTGAGCTGCCAATAGCCACGGTGAGCGACCATCCAGAGGCCGGTGACTGATCTGCCTCACCCAGAAAGAGTGCAATGACAATACCAACATGAGCCAGTAAAGCAATGTCCTCCGCAACTAGACTGAAGAACAAAAAGACAGCAACTTGTCTGTTCCCCTTCCCCAATTCCCTAATAAAAAATCTTTTTTTAAAAAAACTGGATTTAGGCAATTCCAGGAAGAAAGACAAAGTGAGGCCTTGTCGTGGTGAAGAGTATGGTGAAGAGTACACAGTTTTATGTTTTCCACCATGTTAGTGTCCCTCTATCAGACCTGTAGACCCTAATGATGAGCAGAGGCATTGCTGTCATATGACAGTCTGTTCACACCCTGGCGCTGCCTTTATTATCTGGGTGAGCTGGAAGAATACTGGGTCCCCTCTTTCACCTCATCTATAAAACGGGGTAATACAAGTACCTAGCTCCTAGATTCTTACAGTTCAGTAAGACCATTCATAAACAGCTGAGCATAGTAGAATGTCAAAAGTCCTTCAAAAACAAAAGACACAAAAGCAATTGCAAATTGATCGTCCCAAAAGCTGCACAGAAGCGCCTTGTTACGCAAGATGGCCATCAAATGCCACACCTGTTTTACATAATCTTCCCTCACTGATTATGTAATATCTCTGCTGGTGTTGCTTCACAGTCACTTTTCTGTGTAGATGCTTCACCACTAAATGTTCTAACTGACAGTTTCCTAACAGCTGGTCTGAGCTTTCCTTCCATCGCTTCAGGCCATGGCTTCCGGTTCTCTCATCTGAAACTGGGCAATTCCCTTCCCTCATTGATTTTTTAAACTTGTAGCTTATATTAAAGCAGTCCGAGCAAATACCCACCTGCAGTTTCCTTTTCTCCTAAACTGTTATATGAATGGAACTCTTCCCTTTTCTTGTCATGCAAACATGTAAACTTGAATTCCTTCGTGTGTGTGTGTGTGTGTGTGTGTGTTTGTTTTGTTTTAATTGTAGTTCATGAAACATTTGCTACATTGAGCCCTTCCAATCAATTAATTAAGGTTTTTTTTTTCTTTTTTTAATAAAAGACATATAACCCATTACCTGAAAAACTGATCAGCAAACATTCCCCTTTATGGCACTTAAAACAATTTTAATTTCTTGCTGTTTTTAATAAGGTAGCTGAAACATAGGAAATAATTCCATACATAGCTGTAAGTTAGTGTTCAGTTTAAAATGAAATTTTAATTATATGAAGCATACAATTAAAGCTTATGTTACCCACAGAGGCTATTGTTCTAGCCTAGGTTTCTTCTATATGATGACAATAATTGACAACCAACTCAGGTGATTAACATTTCCTGGACATGTTTATCTGAGCCACAGAATTAGCAGAAAGCAATTCTCAGTAAAACTACTGATTTGTGGAATTCTCCGTATTTATTGAGAACAATATTATTGTAAGGCAGCTCTCAAGAAATGAAAGAAACAACTATTTCCCCTAGATTCTACTTGTTGAATTATCACATAGGATCCATTGACACCAAAACGGAATATTGAGACTCAGCATGTATTCTCCATTTCTGTAGGTAACTAAGGATGAGTGAAGCTAAAATGCAGTAAGAACAGACCCTTATACAGTCATAAAGAAGAGCTACTATGCAATGGTCAAATGTCACTCACATTAGTGACAGAGTCCTGCGATGAAGAGAGATCTTTGTTGTGACTTGTCTTATATTTTGTTCATTTTTATTTTTAAGAGAAAAAGCTCCATCTTAATTTTTTTAAAAAGGAAAAGTCAATAAGGAATAATTTTAAGTGTAACTAACTCAGAAACTAAATTGAAAATTGAAGACATATCAGCAAACTAAAGTATATTTCATGTTACTATAGATGTTAACCTCAATGATTTGAAGTCAGATATAACTGGCTTTGAATTCGGGTCTTACAACGGATTAGATTTTTAACTTTGAAGAAGTCATTTCATCTCTCTAAATGTCTTATTTCCTCATGTGTAGAGTGAGAATAGTTATCACTTCATAGGGTTACTGTGAGAACTACATGATTCCATGCCATGTGCTTGGGAAAAGCGTCCTTCTTGAACAGGCCATTCTGGGAGTAAAAGCCCATAGCCCCTTTGTATCAGTTAGCTACTGCTGCATAACAAACCAACCCAAAAGCCAGTAGCTTAAAACAACAGCCATTTACTGACCTCATAATTCTTTGCATTGGCAATTTAGGTAACACTTAGTTGGGTGATTCTTCAGGTCTCGACTGGGTTCTCTCTTGCTTCTCATGCTTCTATAGTTGGCTCAATCAGAATAATTGAGTTTTATGAATGTTTAAATATTTTACCTCTATTCAAGAGTGATGTCCAAAATATTTAGCTACCACTTTGTCAGAGGCTTGGACTAATCGAGTGCAGTTATATTGCTGGACCACTAGCCCAGATGCACCCTGCCAGGTGATTGACAGTCCTGTAGTTCCTGGATCATCAGTTGATTTGAGAAGCCAAATAGAGGAGCCTGGACAACAAGAGAGAGGACCATCTGGGAGATTGGTGTGGTGGCTATATATCAGCCAAAGCAAAATTATATCTGGTCCAAACTGGTTGAATGTTAGCTCTGTCCCATCCATATTATAATCTTCTTCCTTTCCATGTTGCCCCAGGTCTCTTGATATCATTAATATACATCACCCTGCAACTAGCACAGGTGCCCCCATGCTAATTGGCACCAAGGGTCCTGCTTAATCCATGTGTCTTTCCATCCCGCCTCACCTAAATTCCAGTAAACTCACATCAAGAGCAAACACAAGTTATGCAAATACTTCTTAGGAATAGGGCACCAATACTTAATTGGGGAAAAGATGGTGGGAATGGGTAGTTTGTAAAAACATATTAGGTATTTCAGTGTTATAACAATCATATTTGTCAGGTGGGACCAAAAAAAGACACAACTTTTTTCATAATAGAAAATAAAAGTACATAGTTGGTAGAGTTTCCCATACACGGTTCTCAGAGTGGAAGCGACATGCCCCATTTCAAAAGGCATCCTGCATTAAAAACATTGAGAAACATAAAACTCAAGGTAATGTGGATAAATCTAGACCCCCAAGAGCAAAGCCCAGGGTCAGTATTTTAAACAAATAATTCTTATTGCCACTAAGGTTGGAAAACCATTGGGTGCTGACTGTTGTATTAAGGAAATACAGTTGTCAAGGATACTAATGTGATAAAGAGAGGGACTGTAGCTTGCTAAGGCAAATGTGAAATATCTCCTGGTTACAGAATCCTGCCCCATTAGCTTTTAGGATTTGATGCAGAACCCTTTCTTGAGTATCCTCACATATAAGCCTGTTTGACGCTTCCCAATGTCTCTTTCACTTCTGTCGTTGTGTAGAGTTGGGCAGGATTGCTGGCAGCAGGCATGCAGAGGTAGTTCCTGTACTGAACCTGGGTAGGTATCCTGTAGGCAGGCTCTCTCCTGCAGTCCCTGCTCACCCTGGAAGCCCCTTCGGCTGAGCAGGGGTGTTGGCCTGAATGGCTCGCCTTCCAGGTCACGTTATAGTCACTGGACACTCCAGTAACTACACAAGAGGAGACTGAAGCAACTTGCAGTGTCACAATGCAAGGAATTGCTTAAAACTAAATAAATAAAAAAGATAGGGGCATGCCAAATGAAAACAGGAACTGATCTGAAAGAACCCTCGGTGGCCAAAGCTGGAACAATATGAGTAACAAACTAAATAGGGAGGTGAACAAAACAAACAAAAAAACTCATAGGCACAGACCAGACAGCAGTATGGTGGTTATCTCTGATATGGGGGTTCGGGGAGGATGAAGAAGGTAAAGGGGGTCAAATATATGTTGACAGAATGAGACTAGACTTTGGGTGATGAGCACGCAATGGAATACACAGATGATACATAATCGTACACCTGAAATTTATATAATGTGATCAACCAATGTTTCCCCAATAACTGTAATTTAAAAAATGGTTACAGACCAAAGTATAAAATAAATATACAGTAAAACCTTGGATTGCGAGTGACTTGTTTTGCAAGTGTTCTGCAAGATGAGCAAACATTTCTACTAGGGTGGTGCAAAAGTAATAGCAATTTGTACCATTGCTCATAATGGCAAAAACTGCAATTGCTTTTGCACCAACGCAATAATACATTTCAACTTGGTAAATGAGCGATGTCTTACAAGTAGCTTGTTTCCGAAACGAATTATGCTCACAAACTGAGGTATTACTGTACATAAGTCCCTGCCAAAAAAAAAAAAAAAGTCACTGGTTGTGACAAGTAGGACCATGACAATTAGATCGCACGCTCTGATCAAACCACTCTACTTCACCCCATCTTATTTTTTTTCAATATGCTGCAACAAGCTTGACTTGAAAGCTTGTGTATCTTACCTCTCTTGTGATTATTTTGTTTTCACAGCTCTCTGTCTCACTGCGGCCAGGGAGGAGAGGCAAGAGGGAACTTTGCCTTTTATAAAAGTTTGCTACACATATAGAAATACCCAGGACGTTGGATTTATTTAGGTTCAAGACAGGTGGACGAAACACTTCAGGTTTAGTTCCTCAGGTTTAAAAAGACTACTCACAGGTTCACCAGATGCTCTCCAATTTCATCCGCACCGTATGCTTTTTACAGATGCTGCCTCAAAAAGGAGAGAGACTGACTTGGATGCCCTATCTTTTTTGCTCAGTGCAGTGAGCAATGAGTTCAGATACACATTTTTAGTCTCATCTGTGTATATTGTTTTCTGTGAGCAGACTGCCAGATCATTCCCCAAATAAGAAGTTACTTCTCTGGGGTTGGCCTGCCAAAATTCACTGTCATGCCAAATACAAATGCAATTAAAACGGGGAACATTTATTTGGAAGCTCATGCTGGTGTGTCAGAATGGTAAATATACTGCTGAATTCAAAAGCAGTGTCTATGATGGATCCCTTTGAAACACAAAGTATTCAGCAAGAGTTGATACAGTTAATGAAAATGAAATAATTTCTTAAAATAATTTCTGTGGTTCTCCAGTCTAGTTTGTTGAGAAATGCAGAATATCTTCAATTAAAATGTAAATACAATTCATTCCATGAAGCTATCTACCTGGATGATGTGTGATCATGGAATAATTTGCTTACAGCCACTGAACAATGGCCCGAAGAAAATAGAATTTTTGCTTCATAATTCAAGTTATGATATTTTATGATCATTTCTCTCTAATGCTGGTGGAAGGTGACCCCCAACAAGTTTCTTAGTCTCCTGGAGTCTTTGTAACCCCATCTATGATATGAAGTAATTGAAACATGATCTACAAGATTCTTTTCTGACCTAAAATTCTGTGACTGTTTAGGTCATTGTCCTTATGATATCTTATTTTCTGCTGCCCTGCTAACCAAGTGCATGAAAGAAGGACTGATTTTGAACCCAGAATGAATTCAAATCTTGTTTCCTCACTTCCTAGCTGTGAGAACATGAATAAGATACCTTTTCTCAGATTCATCATTTGTAACAAATGCAGAACATCTACCTTGTGGAATTAGGATAGATAAGGAAGTATTTAAAACTCCAAGTATAGAATCCTTCGTTTATAACTCACCAGGTCCTCCTTAAATTGTATTTTCTCATCGTGTTTCATTTTAAAAATCTAAAATCTGTCTTTTCATGAAATCTTGTGGCCTCTGGTCCCTACAGAAAAAGGTATAATCCTGAACACCACCCTAGAGGGATGTTAAAAAATAGAACCACACACAGCAGATAAGACCTGAAAGATCATTCTTTTCCTCCTGAGTTGTCTTGCTGAAAAGAATGATGGCCTCGACTGAAAACAGTTGTCTTGCGTGACATTTCTTTTTCTTTTTGTCTTTTGTCTAACATTGGCCTTATTGTTTTTAAATGAAACACAGGGGGTGCCAAAAAAATGTATACACGTTTTAAGAAAGGAAAGCTGTATTAAAATTGTAATACTTAATATATACTGATAACAAAAGATGAATACAAGTCACATTTGACTTCTGCAATTATAAGAGGTGCTCAAAGTGGTTACCATCAGTGTCCAGACTCTTCTGATTAGGGCGAACTTCTGCTTGGGCAACACTGACCAAAGTGTCCACTTGTATACATTTTTTTGGCACCCTTGGATCATCAGAAAGTGGTGTGCTTCCTATATGATAGGAAACCTTTCCTCGTTGCAACTTTTCACCATTTTTTTTTGTTATTGCTCACTATTGTTTATCCCAAATTTTTAATTAAAAATAATATGGCTATTTGTCTGCTATATAAAATACTAGAAAATATAAAGAAAGAAAGAAAGAAAGAAAGAAAGAAAGAAAGAAAGAAAGAAAGAAAGAAAGAAAGAAAGAAAGAAAGAAAGCATAAACACACTCTCCACAGAGAACTACTTTATATAATTTCCCAGGTTTTCTAACTACATGTAAACTGTGTATGCACATTAACAAAATGGGTTGATACTTCATGGTTGTAAGGTAAGCCGCAGAGTATGTGCCTGCAAGGGCTAGGGATGGGCTTTGATTTGTTCACTACTATTTCTCAGCATCTCGAACATGCTGATCATGGAGTGCACACTCAATATCTTTAACCTACTATAGCTTATAATCTTTTGGGGCCAATAAATATGATTCTGCAGCATCATTTTCAATGATTATATAGTATTCTATAGTATAGATATATCACAACTTACTCAGTTGATCTGGATTTGTCATTTTTGGACTTTGTTCATCTTTACCTATAATAGTATTTTCATCAACAACCATACAAATAAACCTATGGCTTTCTTCTTCGTTTTGACTTTGTTAGGATAAATTCTTAAAAGTGGAATTGCTAAATTCAAGTAATCTACTCACAATTTTAGAGGATTATTACTTATTGCCAAAGTGCTTTCCAAAAGATGATGGCAATTCACTACCCAGCCAACAGAGATTGACCATTTCCTTGCACTCTCATAGATATTAGGTGTTATGTTGAAAAAATATTTAAAAACTGTTTTTAAATATATGCAGGTTATTGCATACTAAATGTTGAGAATATCCATTTCTGCATGCGATGATGCCAGACTGGGACACCTTTCTAAATTCCTTTTCTGAGATACAAAATCCTGTAACCCTGCAAGGAGAAAGTCTTGCTGACACAGTATAGAGTTCTGTCTTGTTTATTTCATTAATTTGGTTAATTCAGGAGCAATGAAGGAAAGTTCCTATAAATGTCCTATTGACATTCACATCGATACTCTCACTTTGACATTCTACCATTTCACATTAAAATTATTTCTAGTAAATCATATTTTATATTTGGATAGTTTGACAGTACCCATTTAAATTAATCCCAAACTGTTATGAAACCCAGGAACATTGTAAAACCTTGTGAAATATTTGTAGCCTGTTCAATGTTCTCCCCTTATGGTATTAAATGTGAAATGTCTGTGTGGGAGCTATTTTTTCCAAGGTAAATAGATTATTATTTATATCTCTAGGTGCAAATGCTTTGAAATAACCAGAACACGCCGCAGCTAAATGTGGCCTTACATAATTTTCGCTGCATTCTTTTTTTTTTAGTTAGTTTCAGGTGTACAAAGCTACCTAATAGTTAGACTTTTACACACCTCACAAAGTGACAATCACCCCCAATCTACTGACATCATATATAACTTACAATAACATTGACCATATTCCCTATGCTGTATATTTTATCCTGTGAAAATACATATATATATTTAATTGAGTTGATATTCAATATTGTTCTACTTCAGCTTCAGTTGTATAGCGCAGTGACAACCCTGGTAGATTCTGTACCCATCTGGCACCCTATATAATCTTTACAACATTATTGATTATATTCCCCATACTGTATATCATATCCTTGTGACTATATTGTAACCAATTTATACTTTCTAATCCCTTCATCTTCTCCCCCATCCTCCAACCCCCCTCCCATCTACCAACCATCAGTTTTTTCTCTGTATCTGATTCTATTTCTGTTTAGTTTGCTCATTTATTTTGTTCTTTAGATTCCACATATAAGTGAGATCATATGGCATTTGTCTTTCTTGGTCTGACTTATTTCATTTAGCTTAATATCCTCTAGGTCCATCCATGTTGTTGCAGATGGTAAGATTTCATTGCTTTTTATAGCCGAGTAACACTCCATTGTATAAATGTACCACAGTGTCTTTATCCAGTTGTCTATTGATGGGTGTTTTGGTTGTTTCCATATCTTGGCTACTGTGATTAGTGCTGCAATAAGCATAGGGCTGCATATATTTTTTTTGAATTAGTGTTTTGATTTTCACCACATTCTTGTCAGTGCATGTCATGGTGCAACTCAGATGGTTTGATCTGAGTTTGATCCTCAGTCATGATACTTACTTACATTTTTGTCATCCACTCTTTGTGAACAATATATCTGGTAATATCTAGTTGTGCTTCCTTATTATGTTCTCTGACTCTGACATTCAGGAAAATCATTAATGCTGCTTCCACTGTGTGTGCCTCTTCAGACTTGAAAATATTCCCCGCCCCCTTTAAGATGTTTTTGGAATATATAGTCCTAAAAGTCCAGAGCAAATGGCTTTGTACTTTCTATATTGCGTAGTGCTCAATATAATGTGATCAATTAATGATTACCAAGAGCTTTAGACATGATTTTGCTTCTTAAGTACCTTGAAGAGACACAGTTGCCAAAATGAGCAATTAGCAAAGAAGCTGGGTGACAGTGTGGAGACTTGGAGAGAAGAGGGGGTGAGAATTTAAAAAGAAGAGATAAACAGGATGTTGAGAGAATATATAGGAAACTTGAACTTGAATGCATATTAGAAAGAGATGATATAAAAGTAGACAAAAAAGCTGATCTCTACCAACAGGGAAAGGAAGTTATTATGGAAAAGAAAGTTACCAAAAAACCAAAGGATAAATTACACAGGAAGCAGAAGAATGGTCAAGAACCATGTTTTAACAATAGAGATGGGTGTGAACTGTGGGGCTCAGGCTAGCATAAAGAGATGAGGAAGAAATCTGAAAATAGTTCTTTGATAAAAGATCATTTGAAGCATGCAATGCCTACTGAGGATAAAGATAGGGGAAAAACAGTTACTATTGTTAGACTATTCAAATTAACACATTCATGTTTTCCTCATTTTAAGTCAGTGATATCTGCCTAATTTCAGGAACATCGAAGTTATCTCCAAATGCTCTGAAAATTCTCAATTTTTCCAAAGCAAAATTTTAATTTTTAAAATGGTATGCAACTTTGTAGAGGCAGACAGTATCTATTGTTTCAAAAACTCACATATTAAATGATATCTCCATTGACCTGTTTTTATTTGTTTGGAATTTATTACTCATCTAAAACAATGAGTATAATGGAAAGAGACTGAGCTTTGGAGAGTCAGGTCCCAGCAGGGGAATTAACTGCTGTGTGACCTGAGATTCTTTAATCTTCTCTGAACCTCATTTTCATATCTATTAATGGAGACCCTATCTTTATAGTTTTGAGAATTAAATAAGATAGTGTACATTAAATGCCTGACTCAAAGTAGGCAGAGAAGTAATGTAGAATTTTTTTTTCCTACCACCTTTCTACCCACTATGAGAAGGGTCTACAGAGGTTTGTGAAAGTAAACATGCTGTAAAATTGTATAATTAAGTTAAAGAATGAAGGACTATCATGAATTGAGGGGATTCGTGTTATTAAGAATGTCAGATGAAATTAGAGTTGGAGTTAGCTCTGAATTTGTCTCAATTCCTTGCTATCTATCAGGATGCTTTTGCTTACAAACATCAGCAAACCTATCTCAAATAGAATTAAACAATAGAAGAAATTCATAGGCACATATGACTAAACAGACTTGAGATCAGGCTTATCTGTCTACTTAATGATGTGGGAAGGATCCATTTTCATACTCTCTCTGTTTCTTGACTCTGTGTCTTTGATTCTAAAACTTCATTCTGTGCAGAATTGTTAGCTCATGGTTCTGAGATGTCTCCCTTATTCACATTTAGATTTCTTTAGAATGAAGATGTCTGATCTAAAGTAACTACTGTGAATGTTTGAGAGCCTGAATTGTATCCATGCTATCTCATTCATTTTCAGCAAAGAAGAGTACATTTTTTCAATCTCAAACAGAAATCCTGACCTTTGGTCTAAATACATCTATTTACCCACCTTAATCTTAATAAGTGTAGCTGGAGATATGGGGTTATATCCATTAATTTAGTCCTGAGCTATGTATTCTACTTCTAATTCAGAGGCCCAGCTAGTCACCCTTCAAGCAGCACATGGTCAGGGTTGGAACAGTGTAGAAAAGGGCATGCTGTTACCAAGAGTAAGAAAAATAGACGCTGGTAGGCTAAAAGGGCAGATATCCACCAAAGTAGCTACAACTAAATGAGAAATATTGTTGGGTTTTATTGGTATGTGTGTGTGTATATATTGATTTTTTTTAAAGGAATCTAGGAGTTCATCTTGTATTTCCAGAAATTAAATTCAAGGAAGACTTTATTGAATTGGGTATTGTCTGAAAAAAGAAAGATACTGTTTAACAATGTATTTAATAATAATTCTGCTAGACGAGGTCAGAAACCCCAGTCAAATACTGACTTTTTAGATACATAATTTTTTTTCTGATATTTTACAAGACCAGTGATCTAACCCCTGAGCTATGGAGCCTACTACTGTTTTCTGATGTTTTAGTTTAGTGGGAGACATGATTTGGAAAATCTAGAATAGACTCCTAATGTATCCAGTAGTCTTTCAAATAGAGCCATTTTAAATGCTGGAGCAGTATTCTGTTGCTGTCAATTCATGATGTAGGTCCCTAAGAAGGGACTCTAGTGCAGCATCCTAAAATTAGAAGTAAGGCCAGGGCTTTTCATCCTTCAGAGGTGAAAGCTGAAGTACCTGACATTCTGTTGTGAACAGCTGAGAACCTGACTCTTCATTTCAGCCCTGATGTGGAAAGTCATGTGGCCTGAAAGTACTCCCAACATTACCCTAATAAATGCTTTGTATTTCCTCCAACAACTAAGTCTGAGTCATATGACATATAACGAGTGATTTTTAATTCTTAAAAAAAGACATTCATTCTTAGATGAAGCTAAGATGGCTTCTGGGACATTTGGTTTCAAGTCGCATGACAGTCTGCACCCTCATATAACAATATTAATTGGCCCATAGAATGGGTTAGTTAAGATCAGTTATTTAAATGTTAGGGAATGACTACTAAATACAGTGATTTTAGTTTTGGTGTAATTAATGGTGAACTAATCTCTTAACAGTAATCAACTATATCCATCTGCTTCTGCCAGATTGAAGCAGCAGTATGTTAACAAATAAGTGTATTAGCATACTAATTTGGCTGCTATCATGAAGGCCAAAAGAGCTTATTTTTGTCCCAAACAGCAGTCCGAGTGTAAGTAGTGTCCTGGGCAGGGTTGTTTTTGTTTGTTTGTTTGTTTTTTATAGCTGAGCCATCCTGCTACCTATTGACAGCTCAGCGGCTGCTCAGCTCATGCTGGGCATCGAACTGCTGTTGCTTAGAGCTCAGCTCGCACTCTTGAGTGAGCTCTTAACCAACTGGGCCGCTGGGCAGGTTTTTCAATGTCAAGGGTGGAGACTCCTAGTTCCTCTGGCATCAATAATATTCAACTTCCATTTCTTGGCTTAAAAACCCTTCTCTAGTGTTCACTCCAACATCTGCATTTCAGCCAGTGAAAGAAGGGGAAAGGGAAGATGGGCACAGAGCTTTCTTTGTAGGAGTATGATCCAAAAGTCACATCGCTTCTGTTCATTTCTCATTGGCCAAAACCTGGCTTCATGGCCACCCCTAGAATCAAGGAAGGCTGGGAGATAACATCTTTTGATGGACAGCCCAGTTAAACCTTCTATGTCTATAGAGGATGAGTACAGCTATTAAGGAAAAGAGTAGGCTCTGGCACTAAGCCTTTGAAGAAAGAAAGCTGTTTAACTTCTTATCCCCCAAAGCTAAGGTGCATCTTTCCAGTGCTCCAAATTAATGTACTAGGTTATCCAAATATAAACTTCATGGACAGATTTAAGATCCTTCTACGTGGAAATAACGTTTCTACTGCAGTTACCATGTGGTACAGAATCCAGCACTTAAAATAATTATAGTATGCATTGTTTGTTTCTGATTTTTTAAAAATGCACATTTTTGAAAGTTTAGAAAAGACAGAAAAATATAAAGAAATTAACAATCAACCATAATTGCATTAGCCAGAGATAACATTGTTAAGAGTTTGATTAAGTGCTGGCTTCAGAAGCCAGTGGCCCTGGTTCGTTCCCACATGTGAGGGCCGGTGACACTGCCCTCAAAAAAAAAAAAAAAAAAAAAAAGTTTGATGATGTATGTCCTCTATGGCTTTTCACCATGAGACTTTTATATTTACATAATTGGACACAGTTTTGCATTTTTTAATTTGATAATGTACATTTTTCTCATCTTATTAAAATGTGATTCTAAATATAATTTTTAATGTTTGTGGTTACCTGTAGAAGTACTGGAATTTTATTCATCTGGCTAATTTCAGATATTAGTTTCCAGTCTTTCTTTGTATTAATAATGCTACAATAAGCATCATTGTTCATAAATTTTTATCTGCATTTTGAATTATTAAATGTAACCTTAAAATGAAATTGGATCAAAGAGTAAGGACTTTTTTTTTTTTTTTGAGGGCAGTGTCACTGGCCCTCATATGTGGGACCCAAACCAGTGCTTAACCACCACGCCACTTGGCCGGCCCCCAAGGACATTTTATGTAATTAATTTATTTTTAAAGATTTTCTGGGGAATTGGGGGAGAGGAACAGTGTTGTGGAATCAGGGAAGTGGAACAGACAAGTTGCTGTCCTTTTGTTCTTCAGTCTAGTTGTAGAGGACACCACTTCACTGGCCTATGTTGGTATTATCATTGTGCTCTTCCCAGGTGAGGCAGTCACTCGCTGGCCATTGGACTGCCGTTCACGGAGGCTCACAGCAGCTCACGTCTGCTGGCGGCCAGCCCCACTGCAGCCTCCACCGTTGCCGTTGCCGGTGACTCACGGCAGCCCAGCTCCAGGTTGAGCTGTTGTTCACCATCTTAGCTGTAGAGGGCGCAGCATGACTGGCCCTCATGTGGGATCCAAACTGGGGCCCTGCAGCTCAGAGCTGGTGTCGCAAGCCAACTCTTAACCAATGTGCTCCTCGGCTGGCCCGAGTAAGGACATTTTAAAGAATCTAGATCCGTATTGCAAATTAGTTTCCACAAAGGATTGTGAAAATTTCTCCTAGTTCTTCTACTCTCACATCACCCTCACTAGCATTATTGTAATTAAATGAATTTATCTCACTTGATTTTGTGAAAAAAGACATTTGCAGACTCTTGATGACTAAGGAGCCTGAGTATATCTTCACATGCACCAGCAATGTTTTCACCACTACATGAAATTCTGTTATTTTGATTATTTATTCGTCCCTTGTTTTTATGAAAATATGAACTATCATATGCCCAACTGTGTTAGTAACTAAAGCAAGTACAAAATAAATATATGTCTCATTTAATGACTCTATGTTGAATGACACCAACCGATTTGATTCAGCCAAGAATATTCAAAAAAATTTTTTAAGAGTGGGCATTGAACTGCTGAACTAAATGTTGCCTTAATTATGTGCCAAAGCTCATGCAGTTTTCTAAGAGGGGTGACTTCAAATTCTCATTTCAAAGCACATTAACTCTGAATTTAGATAGAATCCTAACATATTTGATTATATGATTTGCAAGTCCATGGCTGTGGGGGACCAGCCCCCGCAGGACCAGGGTTTCCCTCAGATGTGGACGGAG
This sequence comes from Aselliscus stoliczkanus, assembly GCA_033961575.1. Lineage (NCBI taxonomy): Eukaryota > Metazoa > Chordata > Mammalia > Chiroptera > Hipposideridae > Aselliscus > Aselliscus stoliczkanus. The sequence goes on along the minus strand of CM066731.1, from coordinate 26,308,971 downwards.
TTGGCCAGGCAAAAGAAGGGAGTGGAGACACTGAAGAGTCTACAAGACGTGTCACACTTTATTGTTACAGCATGTCCCCTTTTATAGGGACTCTTGACCATTATCTCAATCACAAATTATGTTTCACATGACTTTGATGTTTTTTCTTTCTCAGAACTTTTACAGTCTTTGAGTCCTTGTAATTATTTTCTCCAGGGTACACTGTGACTTATTCTGTGTTCAAGGATTTACTTATTGCCTAAAGAGTGGTTACCATGACTACCTAGTCATTATCCAAATTCCAGCAGCTAAACAATCGTAAAACTCACAGGGCACAGACTTGAGCTATTACTAAGAAACTAGCAGAGACTGAATTCAGGGTTTAAATTATCTAAAGTCTATTTTTATGTGATTGTAATACTTAGTAGCAAAAGGAGTCTCAAACTTTTCTTATCCTACGAAGGTCTACATATTATTGCAATAGAGGGTAACATCTGTTTCTCAGTCAAAGCTTCAATATCTGTTGTTACAGCAATGTACAAAGCAAAGAGTTAAAACAAAGCTGTTAATTAACATACCTCATGGTCAGCAAGCTGTCTCTTATCAGAACTCTCATGGCCAAGAGACCTTGGTCTCCTGGTCTCCAAAGAAACCTTTCAGAACTGCATAGGCAAGGATGGATGATAATACCAGTTTCTCACAGACACTGTGTTTCTCACAGACCGGCTTTTTGGCCTATGTGGCCAGAGGCCTGAGCCTCAGTTTCCAAGGGGCTTGAGTCCCCTATTTCTCAGTCCCGGGGTCCCCTCGGACTGTAGCCTGTCTTAGGGATTTTCCCTTTTTTGGGAAATCTAAACCTGTCTTTGACTTACACAGTCAGCTATCATCAGGGTACCCCAGGAACTTGACATAAATGCAGTGAAAGTCCTGTCTCCTATAGGATCTGATGTGGAGGAAAGGCACATGGGTTCATAGAGGCAGGAGATATTACATGACCAACCATAAGGCAGCACATTAAACATCCAGTGCTGAGCGTGGATCTTTATTTCAATGTGGCCTTGTCAGACACTAGGGTGCTGTTGGCTCCCAGCACATGGGAAATTAAAATTAGAAAAGAGCAGTAGATGCATCACCAACAAACAGTGGTTGCTGAGAGATCCACAAAGAGGACTGAGGGAGAGATTTGGTGTTTAAACGCACAAACAACAACAACCTGAAATTCCTTTTTTAAAGGTTGTGACATATTTTATAACAATAGTGTTTAATTAAATTATGGCTTATCTAATCAAAGAATATAAAGAAGTTCTAATATATTATTTTTACAAGGAGTTTAATATCACAGGAAAATACCATTTATATTAAGTAAAAGCAGGGTATACCTTTGAACAGAAATTGATCACAAATATAACTTCAAAAATTGAAAAGAGACATCTTGGAAAATAAACACACTAAAATATGAACATGATTTGTTTGGGGTTCTAAGATATTTTCTCTATTTGTATCATCTATATTTTCTAAAAAATATATGTATTACTCTAATAAAGAGAACTAAAGTTACATTATTTTAAATAATATTCTGGGAATTTTAAGAATGTAAGTTATTCTTCACCACATTGGTAGCATATGTAATTATACAGTAATTTGTGCTTATAATAGTAGCCAAGTTGATAGGAAAAGATCACATTTGGTTCCACAGGCTCTATTGCAGAAGACCTGGGAAAATCATTATCTGTTTTCAAAGATTTTTATCCAAAGTAAAAATAAACATGCACTATTTGTAAAATATAAAATGGTAACCAGCTGAGATGCAAAACACATAATTTTTAAAAATTGATATTTAGGCAGTAACCTATTGGGGATGCCTCTCGGATGCTATTTACGTCATTTGTTGTGTAAAGTCATGATCATAATGATCGATCATACATTATGACATTAGAAAGAAAATTCTTAAATTATGTAAGTCAAGCATATTTGGACAGAGTGATCATGCTTTATAAGTAATATTGCAGATATTTTGAAATTTAAAATTGCGTTTCAGACCAGTAGAACTTCAACAATTTAAATCAAAAGCGTTTCATATTTTTTTATATGCTCATCTTGCATGTAGGAGTGGAATGTTTATGTAAGTTGTTTTGTAGCATTTCTTCAGTGTAAGTTATGTTTCTTTGTATCTTGGGAGAGTAACTTGTAACTGCCTTTGCTTAAACGAATTCATGGTATTTTCCAGAAAATCATTAAATGTATGAAATGTGCCCTTAAATATTAGCTTGAAATTAACCATTTGCAGATTTTCTATACTAATCACATGAACAATTAAAGTACACACACATGATTTCTTTTTTAAGTGATAAATCACAGTGAACATATTTCTACATGTGCCAATTTTTAAGTTATCGTCTCTCAGATCCAAACCTACCCTTCTCAGCTCAGTTTTGTGATGCTGGGCCTGGCTCTATGGCAACCAAGTTTCTGCGTTGTTGCCAGCTGCTCCTTAGGCTCTTCCCGTGGTGGGCACCATAGGGAGACTGCAAGGCTGGAAAAGAGAGAAGGAACTTCTTCCAGTCAGCTTGCCCTTCCTGTCAGAACCTATCTCGTTACCCTTCCTAGCTTTGGCAACCAGGGTTCATTCCAGGATTAGCTCTTCTCTTAGTTTTTATCCTATATCATTCCAACCACTTCCTTTTGCTCCCCAGCCCTGGAATTAGTATATGCTTCTTGCATTTGCTATTTTTATGATAACTTAGTGTTATCAACTTTATACCTAAACTATTCTTTTTGTTTGTTTGTTTGTTTAGCTGAGCCATCCTGCCACCTGTTGGCAGCTCAGTGGCAGCTCAGCTCGGGCTGGCCTCGAACTGCTGTTGCTCAGAGCCCAGCTTGCACTCTTAAGTGAGCTCTTAACCAACTGAGCCATTCGGCCGGCCCTAAACTATTCTTTATAATGCTGTTGTGTCTCCTGGCTACACTGATTGATACAACATAAATTCCTAAAGCAGAAATACCTATATTGATAGAAATAATTTTCCTACTAATTAATGTTAGCAGCTAACATGGATACATATATATATATATATATATATATATATATATATATATATATATGGTAACTCTGATAGAAGTTATCTGAACTTTGTTTACTCTGCAAAGAAATGAGTTCAAATAAGAACCAAATAGTTCTATATGGTTTGGGGATACAAATCATAGTCAGTTCTTCTCATGCACCCACGTAACTTCTTTATCAGCATCTTAAGGAATTAAAAATGTACTATATATACTCTGTACATATATATAGTTGTAAAAATGTGATGAAGACAGGAAGAATAAACACAAATTTAATGTGATTATAAAATTGATCGTTAATTTACAAAATAGATTAATCACATCATCTCATTTGCATCTGCATTCTGGACTCTGAGTGCTAAATTTATTAGTTACCAAAATACTTAGAGCACCTGATTACATATTCATGAGCTCAAAGGTCTTTACATGGTGTGAGCATTGTTTTATCAGCAAGGTTGTCCCCAGCTTCCCACTGACTCTACCCCAATCCTGCCATCATCTGAACTCAGCGACTACTATTGTAGCACCTCTGACCTGAGTTACCACCTAGAGAAGCTTCTCAACCTTTTTCTTGCATAGAAAGGAAATACACCAAACCCTCCTGAAGCAAATACCATAAATAAACTGCTGTCATAGAGTGACTTCTCGTGGCTCCTGAAATGTTTGTCTCCCTCCTCCTTTGCCTGTTTCTAGCCATGACTATTTTGATTCCAGAATTTTCGAGCCAACTCGGTTCCTGGCTTGCCCTAGACCACATTTCTAGCTTTACTGTTTGGCTTTTGTTGTAATTCCCTATTGATGGCTGTGGTTAGTGATGATACAGTGACTACTTGAAACCCATCCCTTCCTGTCTGACATCCAGTAATGGCGGTTCCTTGGTACATGAAACTCCTCAAACTTCTGGTTCTCCTGTGTGTCCTCTCACCTTACCTGAGGCCTGGGTTAGTTAGCACTAGCCTTGCTGCTTCCCAGGCCTGCCAGCCTCTATCTAAGTAAAATTAAGCAGGAAAAATCTAAGCCAAAGTGGGAGAAGCAGGTGACTTGTTTTTGCACCTCGAGTTATCTCTGAGTATTCAGGGAAGAATGTTGTAAAGCCTCGTGGGGTGTTAGCTGACTCTGGAGTCACATGGACTGTGATCCAGTCTTGGTTCAATCATTCACTCGTTGTGTGACCTTAGGCAACTTTTACCTCTCTAAACATCATTTTTCTTAACTCTAATATGAATAGAATGTATCTCCCTCAAAATTATTGTAAAGATTAAATTAAATAAAGCATATAAATTGCTTAAAAGGGTCCAGCACAGAAAAACCAGTCATATGTTAGCTATTCTTTTGATCATCTCTCAATTATGATACTTGATGACTTTGTTGATCATCTAAAATTGAATATCAGATATAAATGACTATTTTCCTGACTTGTGAATCATTATGGAAGGATTATTAAGGAGACATAGCTTCCCTTAAACAGCCGTCAAACCCTCCATCTTTATGCGTCATCTAGTTCCATAAATGAAAAAGGGAGAAACATCACTGTTAATAAAATCATTTAGAATCTTATTTCAGTCTGTATTTGAAAGGCCCAAAATTGTAAGAACCTGGAAGAAGCAATGAGCAGAAGGGAAATCTTGGAACAGCCTGTTCCAAACCCACGTGGCTGGGTTAAGCAATTAAGAGTCTAGCTGAGTTTACAATTTGGGTCCCTGTATGAGACAAAGGTAATATTTTCACCCATGAAGGCGAACCTGCACATAATTGACTAACAATTGTTTGCCCTAGATAATGACTCTACAATAAACAGTTACTAATAATATACATCAGCTTATTATATATATATAATTATATATGTATGTACAGTCTTAATTGAATCAGACATTTTAATTATCAAATAATTCCAAAAGCTTATTACTTATATTTGCATAGTGTTAGGGTTTACAGAGGTTTTTTTTTTCTAAGCATGATTACTATTTATCACGTTTAATTTACTTTCAACATTTTAGTAGAAATTAATCTAATTTTCCATATGGGGAGAGTGACCCAAAGATATAAAGCTTACATATGTGTCCATTGTAACATAGCTAGTTGTCAATATCATACTAACCCTTCATATCATTACTCCAAATTTAGTGTTCTTTCCATTATCTCAAGGTGATGCCAAAATTCTCCTGTTACTTCATAAGATGTCATATTGTTTGAAAGTAACAGTGGTAGAAAATGAATACCATTAATATTTGAACGTTTAATACCTTACTTGGGAGAAATCAAGTATTCTACAAAATAAAAGTAATTATAAAGCCGATTTTAGAGACTCACTAAAACAGTTTGATTTATTTTCCCATTCAAAATATTGAGAGGAAAATCTCTAGCTTCAAATATCTCTTCAAAAAGGAAAAAAAAGTTATAACGATATCCAAGATTGATTATGTGCCTGGCAATGCAGTAAGCATTTATCTGATACACTGCTTGCTCCACAAAGTAATTACAATTTTTCACTATAAAGCTGAGAGAAAGAAAGCTTAAAGCTTAAGAGAGATTAGGTAATTTGTCCAAAGTCACACAGTCTCCAGATAGGGAAGTCAGGATTCAAACTCAGATAATCTGAGTTCTGAGCGCATATTCATAATCATGGTGCTATATGTTAATTTTTTTAATGTTTTTTTTTAATTAAAATGTTTTTTCAATTATAGTTGATATACAATATTATATTAGTTTCAGGTGTACTGCATAGTGATTAGACATTTATATAACTTATAATCACCCCCAATAATGTATGTTCTTGATTTAATATAATTTAGCCTTCCTGAGCTGTTCAGTTCTTCAATTCAGTGAAATTTGGGGTTGTAATGATTGGTTAGAATTCCAAAAAGTCTCCCTATTCTTGTGGCAGCAGCTCAGATGCTGTTATCATCCTAGGCTCACAGCAGTGTGTGCATGCTGACTGACCACAAACCCCCAGCTAGCTGTGTCAAGTTATTATTCATGGTATATTCATTCAGTCATATACTGATGACCATCATTCTCTTCCTGTGTATGACTGACGCAGCTGTGACTTTAAACACACAGAATGATAGGCAGAGAAAAATTTCAGTAAAGATCCTTGCAAACATAGCTTTTTTTTTTACCATCTTAATCATTTTTAAGTGTACAGTTTGTTAAATCGTGTTAAGTATATTCACATTGTTGTGAAACAGATATCCAGAACTTTTTCATCTTGCACAGCTGAAACTCTATTCCCATAAAACTTACTTTTTTCCCTTTTCTCCTACTCTCTAGCCCTTGGTAACCACCATTCTATTTTCTATTTCTATGAATTTGACTACTTTAGATAGTTTGTATAACTAGAATCATACAATATTTGTCTTTTTGTAATTGGCTTATTTCACTTAACACAAAGTTCTCAATGTTCATCCATATTGCCACATATGACAGGATTTCCTTCCTTTTCAAGGATGAATAATATTTCATTGTATGTATATGCCACATTTTATTTATCCATTCATCCATTTATGGGCATTGAAGTTGCTTCCACTTCTTGGCTAGTGTAAATAGTGCTGCTATGAATATGGGTGTATAACTACGTCAACGAGACCCTGCTTTCAATTCTTGTGGATATATATCCAGAAGTAGTATTGCTGAATCCTGTGGTAGTTTTATTTTTCACTCTTTTGAGAAAATTCCATATTGTTTTTCTTAGTGGTTGCACCATTTGACAGTCCTACCAGCAGTGCACTAGGATTCTGATTTCTCCACATCCTCACCAAAACTTGTTATTTGCTGTAAAACATTGTGTTTTTCTTTTCTTTTTGTTTTCTTGGATGAAGCAATATATATATGATTTCAGAAAATGTAATATTAGTGAAGTTAATTCTTATAAGGAACAATATGGGAGCAACCTATTTAAATGTTCTCCAGTCCTCTTAATGTTTAATTTCAGAAGCTGAATACTTCCCTGAACATTCCTTGAGTAAATGAATAACTTGCTCTTTTGAACCTAAAATGCATGTTTGTTTCTTCATTCTTTTGGCTGCCACTGCCTCATCCAGCTCTAAAAGCTTCTTAAAATTTGTCAGAGTGAGACAAGTGGGAAGATGTAGACTTCTCACTTCAACTGTCTGCTAAAGATAGAGGGAAAAAATGGTACTATTCAAAGACACGCTGTACTTAGAGATTTAGAATTCAGGATGGAAATAAACCCACCGAAATAGAAAGGATGTTTGAAAGAGAACTCACCAGCCCACTGTTGCCAAAGGCTGAAATACAAGGAAATATGCCCGATATCCAGGAAGCTGAGAAGTAAGTTTCTGAAATCATGCCTTTCTATTTTTTTTTTTTCCTCATTTACTTGAAATGTCAGTCATTAGTTGGGGAAAACAGAGTTCTGCTACTGAAGCATGGAAATTACCCAAATCTTATGCGAATAACAGTGGATTTGGATATTTGTATAGTGGCCCGTCTATGGAGTAAGTACCCAAAATTGCCATCCTTCAACTTTAAGAGCTCTAATTATGTTAGTTGTCTGTAACATTTTGCTTTCATGTTATATGGTTTTTTAAAAAAAGCTTTTAAGACATTTACCTTATTTCTGTTAATATTGTTTGATTTTTTGTGTTTTTATTTCTCATTGTATTAGTAGAAACTTCTAGAAGCAATTTTCTTCACTCTAAACATGAGAACAAATGAATACAATGAAATTATAACACATTTGATAGCATATTTACTATAAGAGAACAATATTTAGATTCTCAAAAGAATTGTTAGTATGGCAAAAAATCAGAAAATTTGACATTTTCTAGGCAGTGACTGATAAATTTTCTAATGCTATCAGATAATTTATAAAAACTATTGCTAAGATGGCCAGCAAGACATAAAATATATAGGAAAAACAAATACTGCTCAAAACTCAGGGTAGCTCACTTGAGATAAATAAAATTAATAAACCTATATTAGGTATGGCAAGATTATATGGAAGTAAAAGAATAAAAGTTATTCCTACATGTTTAGCTTAATATTATAAACTAAACACAAGGTATTTGTTCTGTATGACAGCTAAAAATAGCAAACTGGGGGACAATGAAATTTTCTTTCCCATATTTATTTGGTGTTCTGGTTTTCTAGCATACAAAATCTATGGACATATCTATCAAAGCAGAAATGTACTTGCCATTGTAGAAATTACTTAATTTCTTCTTGGTGGTGAATATTCTACAGTGGAGAATACTTTTATTTTTAAATAAAAATAGAGATCTCTTACATTTCAACTTAGCTTTTGCTAATTTAAAGAGCCAAACTTACTGAGTTTATGAATAAAGCTTAATAATAACAAAAATTAGAGGGAAAACACCACATTTATAGAGAAAAAATATGTGAAGCAACAGTAGTGTTGTATTTCCTATTTTTAGAAAATAACTACTAAAGCTTATTTCTTAACCAGCAGGCTTATGTTATGAAGGAATCACTATAATACATGAGACTTCGGATAAGTCTATGGACTTAATGGCCATGAAACAAGTTAGATATTTCTTAGAGACAATTGGGATAGAAGAGAGAAAACTAGAGACCATTGACTTTCCTAGGGGCCTTTTAGAACTAATTGAAGATGATAAGTAATGTCCAGTATTTTATTTCTTTCTAGTCTGGAGAAGTGTTTGACCAGTGAAATCACAAGGGTGCACCATTTTCTGGTGGGCATTAATACCTGAGCCAACAAACTATTTGACTTATTTTGTTTCAGAGAGTGGAAGTATTTCTACTATGGAGTTCTATAGTCTGTGCCAGAGGATGTCTAACTACATACAATGACTTCAAGCCACCAGCCCCTCAGATGTCTTCTAGGCTTTCCTTTCACTCTTTAGGTGTTCCTTTTGCATGAAACTTTTCCAACTATTCCAGGGCATTAGCTCCCATGGCATCACAGTGGCTACCTACCAAGGCATCTGGCTTCCAGAGATAGACAGCCTTGCTGTGCCATTGGTTGAAGTGAACCTCAATGCCTACACAGCCTCCTCCTCTTTTTTTGGCCAGCTGGCTGCAGCCAGGTCCTGTAACTAGTCCCCTTGAAGACTCTCACTTGGCTTGAAATGAGGAGAAAGCTTTTCCTGTCCTTTTCCCCAAACCATATGAGGATGGGATGGAAGCACGATATACTGACCACTTTCTCCAAAGAAATTTTCTCTCAGCATCTCCCATATCAACTGTTTTATACCTTTAGGGGTGTGAAGGGTACATGCTGGCCTGTGTTACAGTCTCTTAGCATCACTCTGAGGATGTGGTGATACCTATCCACAGTTTGCAGCCTTGGAGTTCTGAGCCAAAAGTAAAACAGAGTTCCATGTCCATAGCTTCTATATGACATGATGTAGTTATGCTAGTTTTTAAAAACTTTTTCCCATCAGATTATTTTTAAAAAGCACTTTATCAATGTATGATTGACATACAAAAAGCTGTATATATTTAAATGCATACAGCTTAATGAGTTTGGAGCTAAGTATGTACCCATGAAACCATCACCACAATCTATGCCATAAAGATCCATCACCTCTAAAAGTTTTCTCCCACCATTTTAACTTATTTTTTATAATAAGAACACATATAAGATCTATGCTCTTATAAAATGTTTTAGTATGCAATACACTATTGTTAACTACAGGCATTATGTTGACCAATAGGCCTCTAGGGCTTACTCATTTCTGCATAACTGAAACTTAGCACTCTTTTACAAATTCTTGCCTCACTCCCCACACCCTCCTGCCCCTGGCAACTACCATTCTATTCTCTGCTACTATGAGTTTGACTGTTTTAGATTCCTTATATAAGTGGAATCATATCGTATTTGTTTTTCATATTTAGCTTCTTTCCATTAACATAATATCCTCCAGGTCCATCAGCTAGGTTTTTATTTTTATTTTCTTATTTTATTATCAGTTAGGTTTTTAGTTGGGAGGAAGGGTTTCCTTTTATGAAAAAGACTAAAGTTATTTATGTTTAAATATATAACTTTTATAAGTTGAATATTAATTAGAAAGCATAGTTTTTCTTTAAGGTTTAAGCATAATTCATAAGCCTGGGTATCTAGTATTTTTGTATAAAAATATTGTTACTTGATTTCATTAAACTCATATAAATTTAACAGATTAGGATCTGCTGAAATTTACTTTCATTTACAAACCTAGTTAAATAAACTTCTTTAAACATCTCAAACTACACTTGCAAGTGATTTTTAACAAACTGATTTTTATGTGATTGTTAACAAACACTGTAAATGTGTAATGGAGCAACTACAACAAGCCAATGCTTTCTAAGCACTTAATTCCTATAAAACTAATAAACAAATCTATAAATGTAGTAAATTCTTCTAAGCATTTCAAACATCTTAAAATCATGACTAGAAGCGAGATTTCCAGTTCAAGATAGGAGATTAAATATAGACATTAAGGTCTGTTTCTTTCTGATACTCAACTAAAATGACAGTAAAGTTATTTTTTTAAAAGAAGGAGACATAGGGCAAAAGGACAAAATACTTAAAGAGGAAATAACAGCAAATTTTGGAAGCTGGAAAGCAGATGGCTTAAGAGACTCAAGGAAGTGAAGACTAACAGTAGGGAAGGCTGAGAAGCACCAGATTCACAGTGCAGAACCCCCAAAAAGGCAACTGGGGATATTGAGTATATCACAAAGTAAGGATAAAGGTAGGATTAAAAAGTCTGTTTGCAAAGCAAATCGACCCACAAGAAAAGACCTGAGGTTATTGACATTAAGAATTCTCCTAAGAATCAGTCCCACCAGAGAATCGGACAGCAAAAACTGTAAATGACAAACCTCTCTGTCATTCAGCTTTTGTAGTGCCCTGCTCTTAAATAGGAAAACTATTGAGATGTGTTTCTTAATTTAAGCACTCTTCGATTAAGAAAGCTTCTAATTTGAGAACACTGATCAAACCAAACACATAAAAAAAATATTTAGGAAAAAAAAAACTTCTAATAACAATATTAATATTTTTAACAGGATAAAATATTTTGTATCCATGAAATCAGAATAGGATGTACAAAAAAACCCCAAAATAAATAAATAAAAGCTGGAAGAGAATAAAGGATGTTGCGTAAACAAAATACGCAGTAAAATCTTTGAAGGAAAGTCCAAAAGTATAACAATAGGATAAAGAGATGAAAATACGAGGAAAATAAATAGGGAAATTAGAGGGCCAGTCATGGAAGTCCATCATCCAAACAGGAATTCCAGAAACAGACATGAGAGAATAATAAAATCAGAGAAATAAATCAAGATTTCGTAGAACTGAAAGACTTGAGTTTCCAAATGGAAAGATCCCAACACCAAGGACAATGAATAAAAATAGACCCACACATACACATAATATCATGAAACTTTAGAAACCGGTGACAGAGAAAATATCCTCAAATCTTCAGGAGGACATATTTATTCAATGGGTCAAGAGTCAGAACAGTATAGGACCTGTCTACTTTATACTAGAAGCTAGAAGACTGTGGGGTATACCTTCAAAATTCTAATGGTAAATGATTCCCTACCAAAGTTTTACTAAAATTATAAACAATAATAAGAGTAGAATAAAGCTATTTGATACACACATATTTTAAAAATTTCCCTCCCTTGGGCCGGCTGAGTGGCGTGGTGGTTAAGCGCTGGCTTGGAAAGCCCCTGGCCCCGGTTCAGTCCCACATATGAGGGCCAGTGACACTGCCCTCAAACAAAACAAAACAAAACAAAAAAACCCAAGCAAAAATTTCCCTCCCGTATCCTCTTTCTCACCCAAGAATATAAGACACTAAAACAAGAAGGAAAATACTATGGAATCCAGGAAGCAGGAAATATCCATAAGAGAGAGGTGAAGAGGCTCCCCTAAAAGGCTATTCCCTAAGGCAAGTATAGTCCAGTGTAGAGCAGGTCAGAATAGAAAGAGTTCACAGTTGGCTCTGGGGAGTTGGAAAGGGATTGGAGGAACTGCTTTAGTTTATAAGAAGCCCAGGAAAACAAACTATTGGCTCTTTTTTGATAAAAATTAAAATGAAGCTTGCAAAGAGACAAAAGGGGGCCAGCCGAGTGGCACATTGATTAATTGCTGGCTGGGGACACCAGCGGCCCTGGTTTGGATCCCACATATGAGGGCCAGTGACACTGCCCTCTATAGCTAAGATGGTGAACAACAGCTCCACCTGGAGCTGGGCTGTTGTGATTCCCTGGGATGGCATAGCTGCAGCTCCTCCTGTAGTGGGCTACCATAGGCTACAGTGAGTGGCCACCAGCCAGCGTGAGTGGCTGGCAGCTGGTGTGAACTGCCTTCCAGAGGCCAGCGACCAATCTATCTCACCCGAGAAGAGCGCAATGATGATACCAACATGGGCCAGTGAAGCAATGTCCTCCACAACTAGACTGAAGGACAAAAGAACAGCAACTTGTCTGTTCCCATTCCCCCATTCCCCAATGCTGTTCCCCTCCCCCAATTCCACAATAAAATCTTTAAAAAAAAAAAGAGAGACAAAAGATTATCAAGTCATCATGTTAATTAGAAAACTCACATCCTTAATAATCCCAACTTGAGGGCCGGCCTAGTGGCTCAGTTGGTTAAGAGCTCACTCAGGAGTGCAAGCTGAGCTCTGAGCAACAGCTGTTCGATGCCCAGCCCGAGCTGAGTTGCCACTGAGCTGCCAACAGGTGGCAGGATGGCTCAGCTAAAAAATAATGTAAAATAATAATAATAAAAGTCCCAACTTGAGTGACATTCATTTCTTCATCACCTCTGCACTTCTTTGTATACTTGTCTGACGTTAAGTTACTCATTTAACCAATGAGACTATTATCATCTCCAGTCTACTACAGCTACTATGTCACTGATTTAGGCTGTAGATGGTGATTCTTAGGCTTCTCAGTACTACTTCTAGGAAAATTCCATCCAAATACGGGTTAACAAGCCAGGTCCCTTTCAGTGGCACTTCTGAAGCCCACCCCTTTTCTTACAACCTAGTGAATCACATGTTGTTCCCTTATTCATTTTTTTCCCTGTCATCTCAGACAATTTTATTTTATTTTTTTTTGGGGGGGGGGCAGTGTGTTTTTCCAGGACCCATCAGCTCCAATTCAAACAGTTGTTTCAATCTAACTTGTGGAGGGCACATCTCTGTGGCCCATATAGGGATCGAACTAGCAACCTTGGTGCTATGAGCACTGCACTCCAACCAACTGCGCTAACCGGCCGCCCCCACCTCAGACAATTTTTGTCCAAACTAATTTACTAGGTTATATACCTCTTATCCAGATTCCAAGTTACCTTTTCTGCTTGATTGAATTTACTACTGTTCTTTTTAAATTTACGTTATCTCATTATTCACTGGTCTACATACTATAGTAATTCAATTCCTCATTTATATATCAGTAGAGAAAGGCAAAACAAAACCTAAAGAATGGACATCGTAAATGAATAAATTATATAGTAAATTAAGGAAGAAGTGCTCATAAGGAAAGAAAATGTCCAGGAGATCAGGAGTGCCAAGGAAGGGGTATGTTGCAATTTTCTTTAATGGTGTTAAGGGTAAACCTCATTGGGAAGAAGGTGAAGATGAGTGAAGACTTTTAGGAGGTAAGGGGTTAGCAAAATAGATACCTGGGGAAAATAGAATTCCAGGAAGAAGGAAAAAATGGCCCTGACGTAGGAGCTTGCTTTATGTTTCAGGAACATCCAAATGTGATTGGAAAGAAGTGAACAAGGAGAGAGTAGGTGGGAGATGAGTTTAGACAGATAATGGAAGCCAGACTATATGGCATTTTAGAAGCTTTTATTCTGGATTATATTGGGTTTCAGAAAAGTCATGATGGATTTTTTCTGTTTTTCATTGCGAAAATACATCATGACTTTTCTGACAACCCAATAGGACGATAGCTGTTGCTCAGAGTGAAATGAGGAGTGATGAATGATTTTGAGCAAAGTGACAAGATCTGACTTAAACATTCTGAATGTCTCATTGTAACTGGAATGTGAATAGATTGTTAGACCAGCAAGAGTGGAAGTAGAGAGACCAGTTGGGTAGTTAATGCTGTGATTCTGGTTAGAACTGATGGTAGCTCAAACCAAGATGGTAGTCATGGGGAAAGTGAAAAGCGGTTACATTCTGGATATATTTTAAATGTAGAGTGAACAGATTTTCCTGATGGATAGGTTATGGAGTGTAAGAGAGTAAAGAAATAGTAAAAACAAACAAAATACGGTGTTAAGTATTCCTCTTCGGCTTTTGATCAAGGCAAATGAGCATAATCTTCCTCATGTAAAGTGGGAAAAATGAGGGTGGGAACAGGTTTGCAGATAATTCAGTTTATTTCTGAACATGTTGAGATGGTAACTAGACCTCCAAGAGGAGACATACAATAACCAAGTTGGCTATACACATCTGGAGTTTTGGGGGGAAAACATCTGTGCTGGAAATGTTAATTTGGGAGTTTTCAACATGTAGATGATAACAAAAACTATAGATGCTTACACGAAAAGAGAGCATTGGCAGATGACCAAGACTGAGGCCTAGAGTTTCCAGTGTTGCGGAGAAGATGTGGCAAAAGAGACAAAAGGAACAACCAGTGGAGTAGGGGGAAAACCAGGAGATGGTGATATCCTGGAAGCAGGTAAAGAAATGTATGGAGAGAGAGGTAAAGATCAATGTGTTGAATGAGAACTAAAATGGCCACTGGTTTTATCGAGATGGAGGTAATTGATGATTGTAACAAGAGCAGCACAGGGGTCGGCCTGCAAGCCCAACTGGAGTGGATTTAAGAGAAAACATGAGAAGGGATGAACTAGAAACAGCAAATAGAGAAAATTTCAAGGAGGTTTTCTGCATTGGGAAGCAGAAGAAAAGCAATTTATGTAGTGTAAATTGGGACAAGAGAGGGCCTTTTTTAAGATGGGAGAAAACGAGTATAACAGCCTATTTTTATGTGGATGAGAGTAATCCAGTAGAGAAGGGAAAATTTGATGATACAGAGGACAGTGGAGAGTTTCAGGATTGTCTTCGAATAGGTGAGAGAGGAAGGGGGGATGAATGAGCTTAAATCAGGAGCAGGTGAGAAGGCTGAGTGGGTGGGTGAAGATGTTGGTGGGTGGGCGGATGTGGTACTGAGAGTCTGTGGAAGTCCTCTGAATGCTTCTCTTTTGGATTCATCTTTTGGATGGAGGAAGCACTTATTGGGAGACAGGAAATGGTGTGAAATCATCTTGTAGATGAGTGGGAGAGTGCACAATTGGGAAAATACAGTACAAAAGCCAGGCAGCACTGTGGGTCCACTTGAAGTTCATGGTCATAAATGTCTCTGGAAACCTTGCTTATTGTGATTGTATAATTATATTTGAAAATACAAATGACCTTTAATTACAGTTGTTCTTTTAAGATGTACTTTGAATAAAAATATGTTCCCCAATAATAGGCTAAATTTCTCACAGAAATCCAAATAGGTTGATGTATAATCATCAGTGTGTTTCTCTGACAGTATGCACATATGTTGGCCCTACTGTGTGCCTAGATAAACTCTACAACCAGGCTTTGCTTCTCCCTTGCTGCTTGAAACCTCTCTGTGTGCCCTTCCCGCATGTTTGCATGTTTGTCCTTTTTTGTTGGCATGTATCTAGATGGAAATGTTAATATTTAAACCATTATTTTTGAGTTGGGGAAAAGGAAAAAAAGAAGATAAGAGAATGCCTGAGAACAAAGGGAAAGATACAGATTTAGCTAAGAAATTAGTCAGAATAATGGGCCAGTGAAGATACTGCCAGCTGAACCATATTCTAAATATAAACATAAAACAAAAGCAGGATGATGGTGTGGGGATTCAGTATTTCAAAAGGACTCCCATACTATCTTGAGTGACTTTGTGAAGGCCTGCTAGATAAATGGGTTAACTGAATATGGAACCTCTGATTTAATGATCTAATTTTTGTAGAAAGGAGTATTTTCCTCTTTCTTGGTTTTCATTTATTTGCAAGAAATTCATGTAATCCCTCAGTTAGTTTTAAAACAAGCAATTTCTTATAATATGACATAAGAGTTAAAGGCTTCCTGTCTAGGCTTGTATATCTTATCTGCATGATGTTAGGCCGATTACTTAATTTCTCTGGCGTTTTGATAGCTAACTCATAGGGTTGACCTGAGAATCAAATAGCATTATTAGAGATAAATTACCCTTTACTACCTATTCCAAACATTCCCAAGGTTATACAGCTAGGAAACAGTGAGTGAAACTGGAAATATCACTGCCATCACAGTCCTTAAATCCAGTTCTTGTGAGTCCCATGACTGACTGCTTCTCACTTGGAAATGAAATCAGAAAGCAAGAATGAGTTTTCCTTGATCTTTGAATTGAAAACACCAGTTTTACAGAAATAAAAGTCAGGTTACCCATTCTTTCTCTGAGGATATCAGGTTTTTTTCCTTATCTCACAGGATGTATGTAAAACTTGATGGAATATTTAAATTCAAGTTATTCATTTCAAGAGAAATGAGAAGACACCTGGGCAGTAAAGCTAGATGATTTTTGACACACTGCTGCCCCCTGCTGCCTAATACATAATTTTATTTTTTCACATGTACCCTTCTAAAATTAACAAACCTCTGTAACACATATTATAGAATTATTCTAAAGAGGGAACTGAGGTTCCAAATGTGACCAAAGTGACACAAATACTGGAAGATTCAAGGTTAGACTACTGAAAAGTCACTCCTTCCTGCTTCTCCGTTTTCTCTCCTGTATTCGATTTATTTTTGGAGTGCCTACTACTATGGGCCTGGTACTGTCAGAAGCACTCAAGATGGAGAAATGAAAAACAAAATCTCTACAATGATAAAAATCTGTATTCTTGTGTGAGTAAACAGCCAAGAAATAAAAATATCAACAAATAAAAGAATTTAAGGCTATGATTGATCCATTAAATAGTAACGCTGATAACTAATATTTGGGTCACTATAAGAACAGAGTATTAAAGGCACTGTTCAGAGTGCTTTCTGTACCTCATTTGATTCTCACAACGACTCACAAGTAGCGACTTCTGTTTTACGGATAAGACACTGAGGCAAGGCCAGAATGACCCTAAGAGGCAGAGCTAAGATTTGAAACAAAACCACTTCTGACCCCAGGAGTGTATAAGGCAGGTTTCTCTGGAGAGATGGCTCTGAAGTGAAGAGAAGAAGCCAAGCTTTTGAAGATCTAGGGGCCAGCAAGCCAGGCAGAAGTAACTGCACATGGAAAGGCCCGGAAGTGGAAGTGAATTTGGAATGTCAAGGTACAAGAAAAAACAGACTCATGTTCCTGTATTAGAGGAGCATTCAGGGGGAGTAACAGAGGCCAGCTCCTGTGGAGGAGATTGGACTTGATTCTGAATCACAAGAGGAAGCCATTGGAGAATTTCATCAGAATTTTAACCTTATTCCTGATGTACAGAGATGAGCCTGGATATTGAAAAGAAAATCAATTATAGGAGGACAAGAGTTGGTAAAGGGGAACTAGTTAGAAAAACAGAAACTTCTGTCCCACCTGGGCCTTCTCTTCTGGGGCCTAACATTCCTAGCTCTCCAGCCCTTCTCACCAAAGCCTCCAATTCAGCCTGGTTGCTCTCTGAGGTTCTCTGGTTCGTCACAGGGTGGCTCCCAGCACTGGACAGGCTACTCTAAATCTCATCGAAACAAATAATCTCCCTTAATCATGGGTCATGTTGTGAAATGCAATTGGAGGCTCTCTCCACTTTTCTTTCTCATGTGACACAGTTGGGGGTGGGTTTGGATTTGTGGCCAAGTCAATTGCCAAGTCTTTAGCTTGATCCTTACAAAATCTAGAATCCCACATCATATAGTTAGCAATAGATTTCTTTTGATACTTTTCAGAAAAATAGGAAAACCATCTCTGATGTTTCTAAACATAAAGCCTCCTCCTTTTTTTTTTGTCCCTACGTTTCTTCCCAGCAATAAGGTAGGATGCTTCTGTTTTAAATACTCCTGATTTCCCTTTAGTTGAAAATGTTCCTGCTTGCCCAAACTGAGTGAATTGGTCTAATACTCATTACCTACTTCATGTCAACTTTTTTCTGGATTAGTACTTTATGAGAGAACAAAACCCCTTAGTTCCATGAATGCAGCAGCAGAGCTAGAACGGAATGATGGGAAATCCTCACCCTGGTTTCCATAAGTTGTGGATGCCAATGAAAACAATTAGGACAATGAGAACTAAATTTTCCATTATTTCAGTAAAAATATATGTGATATTTATTGGGCTGTCGGAAAAGTCATGACATATTTTTCTATGTTTTTCACTGCAAAAATGCGTCACGACTTTTCTGACAACCCAATATATCAGAAAGGAAGTATGTTTATTTGGTGTAGACCCAACTACAGTATTTAGACAAATGAAGCCTTTATATCATGCAAAATGACCAGAGATAGCAGCTCAGTTTCCACGATGTCATCGTACTCTGTCTTTCTCTTCTGCCATCCTTAATGCGGCTTCCATCTTTAACATGGCCGCTAGCATTCCGTCCATCACCCCTGAATATCTTCACCTGAATACCACTTTGGCCCATCCAGCTCAACTGTCCCTGGAAATCCCATTCTACCTTTCTTCACACTTTTCTCTGTAGTATTGCCATTCTGCTGATCACCCCACTTTAAAACTTTGTTTTCAATACTCTCTCCTGAGCAGGCCGTTAATAAGTCTGAAATATTTTTCCTCTAAAATGTCAGTCAAATTAGGTTTCTCCTTTCCATCTTCACTGGCACTTCAGGTCCTCATTGCTTTTCACCTGAACAGTCCAGTGGTCTTTCTTTCCTGGTTCCTCCATTTGTATTCGTTTTAGACTCTACTGCCAAGGTATGGCTCTGACTTAGAGACTTTGGAATCGTAAAGGGGCTTGACCCCAGCTCTCCCATCTACTGGCTTACTCAGCCATGGGACCATTAACCTGTCTAAGTTTACTTTCGTGATTTTGCAAAATGGAGATAATAACAGTATCTATTTCGTAGGAATGTCATGAAAATTAAATTAGATAATTCATGCCAAGAGCTTAGCAAAATGCCTGGCATACAGTAAATATGCAACAATTGTTAGCTGTTCTCTTTACCACTAGCTCCTACTGAAGAACATGTTAGACAGTGGCTGCTGAATTAAAAGCAGAATCCTCAGCTTGGCCTTCATGCCTTCCACACCCTGGACCCGATGTATTATTAAAGTCTTACCACCCATTTCCACCATTTTTATAAACATTACTTAAACCTTCGCGGTATTGAACCACATCCTGTTTTCTGAATGTGCCCTGACGTTCCCCCAACCTGTTCCTTTTCAGCTGTTTTCCTCTATCTTGAATCCCTCCCTTGAGCCCTCTCCTCCTTTCTACTGCAACCTCTCTTTTAAGATTTGTTTTGTGAAGAAACTTTCTCTGATCCCTCAACCGTATAATAACTCCATTCTTTGACCTCTGTAGTATTTCAAGCATAGCTTTCCTGCGTTAACCTCTATCCTGAGATATCCATTAACTGTCTGCCTCACTGACTGTTAGATTCTAATATGGAGATCAAGGATTAAGACTTGCAGGGCCACCATGCATGCTTACCCCTTCACCAAAGCCCCCAACCGCGCCTGTGGCTGAAATACTCACCAAACCGAGCCTCTTGACACAGGCTTGCATCCACCCAGAGGGCTTCTTTTTTGTCTATAATAATACCATATAGAGTTGATTTCACTCAATTTTGTATTCCAAATAGCATCTAGCACAGGAGCATATATTGTACATAGTAGGTGTTTGATTAACACGGTTTAATTCTGATTTAACCAGGTCAGGTTGTGGAAATTAAGATAACAAACTGAAGGTTTACAGTATTCTTAGGTCATTTGTCAATACTGTATGGGGGGTGGGGGGCTCCTACCAAGCCCCACAGAACAGCCACCATATCTCAATCTCAAACAGGGGGAAGAGCAAAACTAAGTGTCTATTAAATATGAGGATTTAGTTTCTTCTCTGACAGTTTATAGCACATGTGGCTCTGTATTTTGAGGGCATGTTTTTTCTTTTATCCCCAAAAAAGTGAGTCTTCAGCAGGGACATATCTTCATCTCATCACCTCATATATTGCTGTGTAAGAGGAAGTTTCATCATCTATTAAATTAATTCAAAATTAAATTAACTTATCCTCTAGTTCATCTGTTCCTGCAACCAGCAAAGCTGGAGGTGGTCCTCTTTGTTACACACAAGAATGGAGAATGATGTTGCTCCCAGAGCAGCCCTGGTACCCACCCCTAATTATTGCTTACTTGTCTGCTATTTCATTTTAAGAACTTTATAATTTATTTGAATTGTATTTCTTTTTTTTAAATAAAAGTTTATTGGGGTGACAATTGTTCGTAAAGTTATATAGGTTTCAGGTGTACAATTCTGTAATACATCATCTGTATATCACATTGTGTGTTCACCACCCAGAGTCAGTTCTTCTTCCATCACCATATATTTGACCCCGTTTACCCTCCTCCCTTACCCTCTGGTAACCACTATTGTCTATGTCTGTGAGTTTTTGTTCCTTCATTTGTTTGTCTTCTTCCTTTGCTGTTTTCAGTTTTATATCACACATATCAATGAAATCATATGGTTCTCGACTTTCTCTATGTGACTTATTTCACTTAGCATAATAATCTCAAGATCCATCCATGTTGTCGCAAATGACATTATTTCATCTTTTCTTATGGCAGAGTAGTATTACCATATGACCCAGCAATCCCTCTCCTGCGTATCTACCCAAAAAATCTGAAAACATTTATCCATAAAGATATATGTGCTCCAACGTTCATTGCAGCCTATTTACAGTGGCCAAGACATGGAAACAACCAAAGTGTGTGTCCTTCAATAGATGATTGGATAAAGAAGATGTGGTATATATGAGGTTTGACAATTAAGTTTGCGAACTCATCCTTGAAAGAGCACTACATACTTTATTACTGAATATCACTATGGTCACCTTCGAAGTACTCCTCTTGGGAAGCTATGCACAGAAGCCAGTGCCTAGTCCACCCTTCAAAGTAATTTTGGAACTCTTTTTCTGGAATGACCGTCAGAGCTGTCATCATATTACCCTTGATTTCCTGAATGTCATCAAAATGTCTTCCTTTCAATGTTTCCTTTACCATTGGGTAAAGAAAGAAGTCACTGGGGGCCAGATCAGGTGAGTAGGGAGGGTGTTCCAATACAGTTATTTGTTTAGAGACTAAAAACTCCCTAACAGAGAGAGCTGTGTAAGCTGGTGCATTGTCGTGATGCAAGAGCCATGAATTGTTGGCGAAAAGTTCATATTGTCTAACTTTTACACACAGCCTTTTCAGCACTTCCAAATAGTAAACTTGCTTAACTGTTTGTCCAGTTGGTACAAATTCATAATGAATAATCCCTCTGATACCAAAAAACATATGCAACATCATTGCAACAAGTTGTCTCACCTCATATACACAAGGCATTATATCTCTTGTTTGGAGATGTAAAGTTCTCATCTATCTTTCTGCCTGCAGTGTGAATGAGTTCAAAATCTCTTCTAAGAGCAAATGTAATTAAAAAGAATAAAAATCACTTGCACCTAAAATATAAAAGGCTGCCAGCCAGGGGTGATATGAACCCAACGACACTGATAAAATGGACTGACTCGTGTTTCATAGGTCAGAACAGACCTATGAAACACAAATAGCAGAGTGGGCACAAATGAACCAGAACTGGTCTCTTTTCCATCAAAAGGTGCTCAGTCTTTACAAAGTCCCGATGCCCGCAGGAGACAAAGTGGCTAGCTTGAGACTTGGGAACAGGAAAGCCTCTGCCTGTTCACACAGGCAGCTTCTGTCTGGCTCCAATAAGCCGCTGCTCTGCAGAAATGCCTGCCCACTGCTGCCAGATTTTTCAATGGAGGTTGAATTCTGGATTTTTATCAAAACCCCCTGCTCTTCAAGTATTGACAACTAATTCAAAAAAAGTGTGTGAAACTTATAGACAAAACCACACTCTTCTCTGTGGGGACCAGATGTGGCTTGTGGACCACCAGTTTGCAACACTTGCTTGAAAATTATCATTGGGTTGTCGGAAAAGTCATGACGTATTTTTCTATGTGTTTCGTTGCAAAAACGCATCATGACTTTTCTGACAATCCAGTAGATCCCTGGACTCTGGAAAAGGAGCATGCACGGAACTCACTTTTTGCTTTATTAGCAACCACTTACATCAATACATTTTCCACTCACATCATTTATCCTTAAGAATGCCGGAACTATGCCTCTTGGGGGAGAAAGTAAGAAAGACAGCATTTGTCTTGTTTTGCTCACTTTTTACCAGCATGCAATAATGGTGGAAGTAGATTTTGCTCCTTGCTTGTGAATGAGCCCACAGTCATAATAGGAACAAAGCATTTCCAATAAAGATGTCAAATACGAGTCCTAGAGCAGTATTCACATTCTCTATCACTTGCTTCAATTAGATTCAGTACACACTTGAAATATTTTGAAAATGGGGTCTGTGACATGTCTAGCTATATAAGCTATTAAGAGATCCAGGTCAGAGGAGACTAGTTAATAGGAACCCGTGTAGAAGAAAGTGTTGAATAAGGCTTTAGATTCTTGAAAATGCATTCCAAATGTTTCTTTTTTCATCTTTCAATTTCAATTTACCACATATGATGTTTAAAATATAATCTTTAGCAAAAATTGCTATTGAATTTCACTTTTATTTAGTTATTCTTTCAATTAATTCAATAAGTATTTATTGAGCACCGGTCTAAGTCCAAGGGACCCTTCAGTTAACAAAACAGATGAAGATCCCTGCCCTCAAGAAGCTTACATAGCAGAAATAATAAATAATAAATTTTCTGATATGTTAGAAGGAAATAAGTGCAACGAAAACAATGAAAGTAGAGCAGACTAAGAGGGACCAGGTCAGCAGTGTACACATTGTATTTTTAAATAGGCAAGTCAGCGTGGATCTCAGGTTACTTTTGCACAATGACATGCAGAGGGGACATTAGCGTTTTTATTTGAGTTTCTTATTCTAGTTTGGTTTTTGTTTTTGTTTTTGTTTTGTTTTTTCCATTTGTCAAAGCAGTATAAGCTAAGTGGTGAAGAACTGGTGCATAGTGCATAGTATGCATCCTAATAGAATATATATCTTCAAAGCCAAGAGGAGAAGACATATTTAATATGACCAGTTCAACAAAATAAGAGTATCTGGTTTTGGTACTTCATATTTTTCCAGGGAAGGAAAGGAATAATATTACAGCATATTCCTAAATCTTTAGAGCTTACGGAGTTCTCATACATGTTTATTTGATGTTCATTATAATTTACCGAGGCAGGTGGAATTATTTCCATTCTTTTTAGATGAAGAAATGAAACTTATGATTTGGTTAAGTTTCTTACCCTTCAGTGGTTCCTCATCACCCCCCACTCCTGCGGATTCCCTAAAACTCTAATCAGAATTCATAAGCCCCTTCATTATCTGGCCTCTGCTTACCTCTCCACATCATCTTTTGCCAATTTCCCTTTCATTGTCTACTGGACCTTCACACATGCTGTTCTCTGTCCCCTCCTCTGGCCACCCTCATAAGATTCCTCTGGTCTCTACTTGGGCATCACTTCCTCTGGTTAGCTGCCTCGATTCCATCAAACTGAAATCAATGCCCCCCCAGGATCATGTTTCCCAAGCAGTTAGCCCTGTGATAGCACTAACTGCTCCTCTGTATTTACTTACTTCCTTGTCTCTGAGCTCCAGAATAGCTCAGACCATCTTCTCCATCACTATATCCCCTGTGTTTAGAACAGTTAATGGAACCCTGTGGGTCTTTCAACTGATGAATGAAAAACTTGATTAGTCAGTTGTTCAGAGTACATAGGAAGTGGCAGTTCTAGAACAAAATCCTCTAAGTCCAGGGCTTTCCACAGCTTTCTCCTGGTCATTGTAGTTTGTCTCAGTACTTTCCCTTTAGAGCCCACAATGATCCCAGCCCTCACCTAGAATTTTGTAACTTACTCCAGAGCAGTCTTGCAGCTTGGATATGGGGAAATCCATAATATGACTAGATCAGCCTTTCCCCCCTTCTTCTTTTTTTTTTATTTTTTTATTTTATTGACCTTCCAAGTTGATAAATGAGTCACTGTATACATCCCTCCTCTACAAGCTTAATGCCTTGTAAGGTATCATCTTCTGTCTCACTGCTTCTACTCACTACAGAAAAGAAGGTAACTCTCTTTCTCTGGGCCTCTTAGGACTCCTCCAGTTTTGATGATTACTTAACAATGTCTGGCAGTTTCTCAGTCATGTTCTCACTGTCCTCTCTTCATTCCATGGAAGCAAACTGGAGTTTGAGTCCTACTTTCAGAGTTTCCTGCGACTTCATCTTTAGACTACGCAGAGATCTTGCACATGAGTAGAAAATGTCCACAGCTGTCTTGTTCATATGGATGCCTCTGACTTCCTCATCAGAACAATTAGCAGTAAACATCATTAACTCAAAGGGACATAGTACAGATCATTGGCACCATAGTCCAGTTTCCCTGCCTTGTGTGTTTGGCCCACGATATACCAACATTGCTCAGTTATTTTCATTTTTCACTCACAGTAGAAATAGAACTTTGGGAACTTCTTATCCTTGATCACCTCTTCCATGTATAATAATGGCAGATTGTTGACTCTGGTGGGGGGGGAAATACACTGGAGTATTTTAATTTGAAATTTTGATTGTTTATACTTACGGGTTCCTTAGGGCCTTCAAATAGACAGAGACCTCTGACCCACACTGTCTCATGTGGTTCTCATAAACCCAGGAAGTCTATTTTACAAATGAGGCATAAGAGGCTTAGAAAAGTCAAATGATCTTCCAAGCCCAGGGTCACACAGAAATACCAAAGCCGGGATATCAGTCGAGGTGCTTCTTCCATTCATACCACCTCTCACTAGTTCTTGTTTATATACAGTGTTTATATAAACAAGCTCTTATAGAACTTTCTCTCCTTTTAATGCCCAGGACATTGCATGGGACCAGAGTCTGTCCAACTGAGAGTTCCCTCATCCATTACTCTTGCTTAGTCTTTTGTTTCATGATGAGTTCCTAAAGCATGATAAATGTTCCAAATGTCCCAATTTTGGCAAAAATTACTTAAATCCTCATATATAAGCTTAGAAAAACTCTTAAATTAACCAGAATGTGCAAATACTTTTGCTTAACTGAATTTTTCAGAACAACAAATGCAAGTCAATGAAGTATAATGGAAAGGAACAATTTCCAACTACTATTCTGTGCCTCAGTTTCCTTATGTAGAATTTTAACTGCTTCAAATACAATGAAGAAGTAAAAGCAGAACTTTTTTTTTAACAAAGCAACAACTACAAGTGCCAAACATATGTTATTATTTGATCTAATAATAAATAAAATTTGTACCAAAGAAAAAGATTATCATAAATGATGGTGTTAGTGATTCACAGATGTGCATACTGTTTGAGTCCTTGCTGTATGTGCTTTTCAATATCGTAATTTTAGAGCACTTTCTAAAAATAATCAGATATCCAGGCAAGTCTGCTTTTCTGCAAGTCCATGATATTTAGAGTTCACAAAGTGATTATTATTAATGTGTGAAATTGCATCCTTGGCAGCACACATGTATCCCATGAAACAAACAAACAAATTGTTTGTGAATATCAGGTTATATTTTAATTTACTTACGTTTAATTTTGTGTTAGATAAACAAAAAGCTTGCAAAATTCAAAGAACAATTGTTTTTAAGCTACATATTATATAGCTGTATAGTAAAGTAATTAAAACTAGTGATTTAATATTTTTGGAAAACATAAAAATATCTATGAAAACAAAACTCATAAGCAGAACTGTTGCTAATTTTGAAGTGTTTAATATTCATATTTATGTAATCCAGAGGGAAGACATTCAGGATGAGATTTCAGTGTAAATTTTGCCCTTGAATATAGTCTTTATAAATTTAATCTCACAACTGTGGGATATCGTGCCCTCAGAAAATTAATAGTAGGCACCTTATATTTTATGTCAATGTAACCGCCATACATGGAGCCTGACTTTGTGAAGAATATATTGCCTACCAAATGCTGTCATACTTGGATTAAAATCAATGATGGATTGTAGATCACTAAGGGTTAATTGATTGGAGTCATATTCAGTCAAGCTGACAATATGACTTTTGAAGTTTACTCGTTCTCCAAGTTTACCACTAGTTTCAACAAGTCCTGAAGACAGTTTTGGCCTGCAGCCTCTGTCCTTACGCATAATATACCTGATCCCTACATGGCTTAGGAAGGCACCGGTGTGAACACCTCTTTGCATAAGCACACACAGATATGAAGGTAACCTTTCCTGTTTTGCAAGGAGCCCTGAGGATGAAACAACTGGGGAATCACAAGGCCCCTGGCAGTGTATCCTGCGGTTTCCCACTTGACCCCATAAGAGGGAGGAATCTAAGGATTATCAGAAGCAACTACATGGTGTCCTCTTTACCCCATACCTGAGGCGTAGGTGAATAAATAACAATAACTAATACTTAACTACAATTTAAGAAAGGGAGCAGTTTATTTCCACCCTCAGAGGTTGATGTTAGTGGGATGCCAAGTATCCCTGTATTTACTTAATCAGAAATAACCAGCAGCAGCAATAGTGCAACTAAAATAAAGAGTTATCAATAACTCACCAAAATGAAAGCCTATCTATATTCTACTAGACCTCACGGCAGCTGGTGTGAAAGATTACCATTGCAAGTGCTTCCTGGTATGTTCAAATTGTGGTAAATTAAAGCCACGATGAGGCAACTGTTTCAAAAGCTCACATTCCAACCCCCCAAAACAGTTGAAACACAATCTGTGAAAAGAAAATTCCAATTATCCCCTTAATGAGTTGTTCTGTAATGAAAATGTAAATGAGGATATGTTCTGTTGGCACAAAAAAATTGACCAATACCACAAAAATTTAAAACGTTCAAGCCTCTTATTCTGTATTTGAATAGCTGAGACATATGGATCTAAATTTAATACCATTTAAAAGGTATTTAGACAATTCAAGATTATAGGCAAGGTGGGCATTAAGTATAAGTAATAACATATGCATACATTACTTTAGTAATACCTTACAGTTTTGGTTAACAAGCCAAATAGTGTTGTTTTTTTCCCTTTCCCCAATTAAAAGGTGATGGACTGTTTCTGTGATAACAAGAAGCTAAGCTGTTTGTTCCATGACAATTCAGTGGCCCGAGTACATTCTAATTGGCTAAATGGCACCAGGACCTCAAAAGAATTAACATCATTTCTTAGTGATTAAACTGTTTTCAGGTAGTTATTAATCATTCATAGACTCACATTGATGAAATAAATGCCACGTACAGGTTTATTAATCTGAGAGGTTTAGGGTGAAATTTATCGTACTGTGTTAAAAATAAAAGTATTTTTTTCTCATGTTCTCAATTTTAAAAAGTATGCTTTTTCAGATTTCATTTGGTGAAGCTGAAAAATTGCCACAGAAATTGACTTTTGTCTTGGAGAAAATTATGAACAAATGAGAAAGGGACTTTGTAGGCACGTTCAATGGCTTTACTTAGTATACCTTCTTTCGTTTAAGGAGGCTAGCAGGTTAGAGGATAGTGTTACCTCTTTCTCATGCACAAGGACCACATTTCTTTCTTCCCAGTTGCAGTTTATCACTGAAAGGAGAAAATGTCAGCCTCCCCTTTATCAGATACTAATTCAGCATTTTAGAAAAAACCAGGGGAATGACACAAAGTCAGTCTACCACAGTGGTTTAAAATGTGCATGGATGGATACAATGTAACTGTAACTCAATGGTCTGAAATCAAAGGAACAGTGAACCTGAACTCAATATTTACACGATTAGAGAGATTTCTTACTTTATATATCTCCCTTCAAATGTCTGAACTGGGACATATTTATTCTTCAACCAGGAACAAAAGAAATCTTTACCTTTCTTTTGGTCCACTGATGGATTGTTATCAAGTTTCTTACTGGGAAAGGTTAAGTTAATATTTTTATTACAGATAAAATCTTTAAAGTGAGCCACAAGCTTAAGTAATGAGAGTTTGATTTTGTAGGCTAAAATGTCAAGGGCAAAGGGTCGAAAAGAGATTTGCAAGTTATGTAGTAATGACTATTTTTAGTGTAAAATTTATACGCCTCTATCCCAACCAATCTCTGAAAGTATCACCTTGACCTTTATAGTCAGGTGTTAAAAGAAACCTTAGAGTGTCCAAGAGTAACAAACCCATATGCTTGTCTGGGGCCAAGCAGTTACTATAAATGAGGATATCTATCCATCATTTGCAAATAATAAGAGTGGTGGGAATTTGAGAGTATATGCCCCATCTAAAATATTCAAACCAATTGAAAGGTATATATTATGTCTCCCATAGAAACCTGTCCACAAAACAAATGTGGCCTGTGGATCCCCAGTTTTCTTCTCTTATGATTTAGCCCAGGCTAAATGGCAGTTTCTCCCAATCTCTCATTCAAGGCTTAGACCCCTTCTGAAACATTCCTGCCAATTGGCCGCTCACTTCTGTTGGAACGATTCCAGTAATGAGAACTCATCAACTTTGAAGCTACCAAGTTTTGTTGTCAATCATATCAGCAATAGTAGTGATGGTAGTCTCTTTTGTTTTAGAATAAAAATAACAACAACTAGTGAACTTTAACAGTAGATTGGTCTGACCGACAAGAGTTTAGCAGGCCTTTCTGTTTTGTGAACGTTACTTGAGTGTCTATTACTATTGAGTGTTCTGAACTCTGCTTCATGGATAAATCAGTTCCTTGACTGCAAAAGAGTCCTTATATTTGGCTGTGTTATTCCAGATTTACTTATATGGCTCGTGTCACATAGGCTGATGTTAGAAAGGCCCATTAACCATTGGCATTTGTTCACCCCATCATGCATTTACTGAGCAATCTCTTAGTGCTAGGTACTGGGATACAGTGGACAAAAAGACATGAAGGGCTCTGCTTTCCTTGGGCTTACATTCTAGTCAGGGAAATGGACAAAAAGCAAGACAATTAACAAGTTCTCTGAAGGAAATAGAGGCTGGAGAGGCAGGCAGGAGCCAGATCATGCAGGGATGTCTAGGCCACTAGGAGTTTGGAGATTTCTAAGAACATAGGGAAGCCACTGAAAGATTTCAAGCAAAAAGAATGACATGATCTTAGATCCATTTGCAGAGAGAGAATGCTAATAATAGTCACTGTAGAAAATTCAGAAAATACAAAAAAGCATTAAAGAGAAAACACATAATGTAAGATACCATTACCCAAAGACAAGTATGGTCTGGGAGGGGAGATATGGTCCACAGAATTCTGCTTTTGTCAGTTTGGGCTGATAGAACACCACAGACTGGGTGGCTTCTTATTTCTCACAGTTGTGGAGGCTGGGAAGTTGAAGACCAAGGTGCTGGCAGATCTGGTGTCTGATGCAGACATTCTTCCTGGTTTGCAGAGGGCTTTTTGTTGTATCCTCACATGGTGGTGGTGGTGGGAGGACAGAGAGAGGGAGGGAAGTAAGGAGGGAGGGAGAGATTGAGAGAGAGAGAGAGAGAGAGAGAGAGAGAGAGAGAGCGCGCACATGCTGGTCCTTCCCTCTCCTTAAAATAAGAACACCAATCCCAGGGCCGGCCGAATGGTTCAGTTGGTTAAGAGCTCGCTCAAGAGTGCAAGCTGAGCTCTGAGCAACAGCGGTTCGAGGCCAGCCCGAGCTGAGTTGCCATTGAGCTGCCAACAGGTGGCAGGATGGCTCAGCTAAAAAAAAAAAAAAAGAACACCAATCCCATCATGGGAGCTCCACCCTAATGACCTAATGTAACTCTAATGACCTCTCAGAGGACCCACTACCTCCTAATACCACCCCACCACAGTTAAGGTTTCAATGTATGAATTCTGCAGGGACGCAGACATGCGGTCCATGACCAGCTTCCAAGATTGTCATCCCCTACTATACATTTCCTGTGTGATCTTTTCCAATTGAGCATGTGCAGGAACATGACTATGAAGATGAAGGTATGTTACTTCCATGATTCACTTATGTTCTATGGTAAAGGTGAAGGGATTTGGGAAATGTAATTAAGGTTCCTAATCAGTCGATTTTGTTTTCCCAGAAACAGATTATCCCGGGTGAGCCTGACCTAATTGAGAGAACCCTTTAAAAGAGGGTCTAGCGATCCCAGACAGAAGTCAGAGAGATTCAGAGCAGTGGATATGCTCTCCTGTTGGCTCTGAGTAGGAAGCTGCTATGTGCTAGCATGGATGTTAGAACAGGAAGGGAGCTTCATAAGTTTAATTGAAAAGACTTTTCAAAGGTTGATGCAACTAATTAGTTCTAAAGCCAAAATATTTGGACTCTTTCTTGCTCTTTCCCTCCCAAATGTATTGTCTACCTATACAGTTTGTTGTGTCCCACAGTCAGGGACTGCGCTGTTATTTGAAAAATATAGGCTGTCAATAGCCAAGAGCTGCAGGACAGGAGAATATGGCTGCCTCAGAAGGCCATTGCTGTTGGTGGACAGAGAGTGCAAAGCTCGTCCCCTGTGTCCATGCATTAGTACCATAAACACAAAATGTGTAACTTGGACAAATCTGCATACTTACATGAATTTCACCCACAGCTCTTAGTTGCCACCGTCTGTCCCCTTTCTGTCACTTACAGTATTGTTGATATTCTTGATGATTGGTTTTTTAGCTTTCTGTAAAACTCTGTGAGTATTGCTCTTATGAAATCTTGAAGCACAAAAAATCCCTACTTTTGAGCTCATCCGTTCCCCACCCCATTCCCTTTTCATGGACAGATGCAGAAATATATGCAGTAATAAAACTCAGTTGCTTTAGTAAAGTGTTGGGTTGCATGATGTTAAACTTCGGACAAAGAGGAGATGGGAAGAGTTTTATTGAATAAAACTGTTTACTCCCTTTCCAGTACACAGCTGACTAACAAATGGTTGCATAGCTGTTTGCAGTAACAGAGAAAATAGGCCTTTCTTTTGATCTTTGTTTTATGTGTTTTGTGTGTGTGTGTTCTCACAGTGTTGTTTCCAAAAAGTTTATCTCCTGTGCCTGAAGGTTACACCAGCAGAGAAGCACTTCAGAAATGAGTTGAGCTGCCCATGTATGTGTACAAGCAGGTGACTGGTGTGTTTGTGTGGTCTGTGCATACTCATATGCAAATGATTCACACATCTGTTTCCATGAAGGATTTGAGATAGCACAGGATGTCATTCTGGGTAAAAAGCCACATCAGATTACAATCAGTTAATAGGTCAGACGCTACCTAATGCTCTCTTCAGCTTAGATTTCTTGAAACCTTAACAAATTGAAGGAGGTGAGATCCTGGGACTTCTAATTTGCACTATGGCAGAATTATTCCATTGTGCTGAAGGCATGTGAGGAAAAAGATTTCACTGGGAAAGACAAGCTTTTAGAAGAGTTTACTGTGTAATTCATAAAGAAAAAAACCTGTGATATTTTGTACTTGACCACTAAAACTTTTTAAAGGAATTCTTTCTCAAAATTAAAAGTGCAGGAATTAAAATGAAAGGATAGGGCATGGCTGGCTTCCTGCGTTGCTGATTTGCTTTCTGTCTGAGGTCTATTTGTATAGGTCAAATATTTTTCCTTTCTCCAGTAAGGCTCCACCTAGGCTTGCCTAATGTTCTGCCCTAATTGAGCCAACCACAGTCTATAGGGGAGGAGCCAGGACAGAAATGGCTAGGATTTAATGTTGTGAACAAGGTCCTTGCTAAAAGCCTCAAGTCAGATATACCCCACTTCTTATTTAGGTTGAAACAACATAAACACTAAGCTTCAAGAAATGGGAATTAGTTATCTGTGATGAGGCCCTTTTTACTTTCCTTGTTGAAAACCAGTGATACAGATGAACTAGTCATCCTAACAAGAAGACAAGCATATTATTTTTATTATGTGATTGTAATCCATTCTTTTCCCATTATACCAGGATATAGGTATCTTTAGGTGAATAGAACAATGTTGAGAAATTTTCTAAGGAAGAAAGGTATTGACTGGAGGCTGCTTGCGCTCTGAGTTCACCACTCTTCCCTTCAAGTGTGTACTTTCGGTTCAATAAACTTCCTGTGCTTTCCTGCATCTGTCTCGCTCTTAAATTAAAGAAAGAGAGAAAGAGGAGAGAGAGAGAGAGAGAGAGAGAGAGAGAGAGAGAGAGAGAGAGAGAGAGAGAAGAAGAAGAAGAAGGAGGAGGAAGAGGAGGAGGAGGAGGAGGAGGAGGAGGAGGAAGGAAAGAAGGAAGAAAGGAAGAAAAGAAGGAGGAAAAGAAGGAAGGAGAGAGAGAGAAAGAAGGAAAGGTGATGACTGGAGGCTCCTCTCTAGATATTCAGAAGAATTTGAAGGGGGTGAGAACAGGGGTTGATAGTATGGACTTTGGTATCAGACTAGGGTATGACTTCTCTAAGCCTCCATTTCTATGTTTTGTAAAAAGGGATAAAAATAGGTCCTGACTCAGATATGGTATGTATTTACCAGAGTATTTACTAGAGATGTATTAGTTTCCTGTTGCAGTTTTAACAAATTACTAAAAAGTGAGTGACTTGAAAAAACACAAATTTATTTTATAGTTCCGCTGGTCTGAAGTCCAAAATGCGTCTCACTAGGCTCAAGTCAATATCTGGGAAGGGCTGTGTTCCTTTCTGCAGGCTGTAGGGAGGGTTTTTTTGGTTTGTTTTTTCGTTTTGTTTTAGAGGCTTCTGAAGGTTTCTAGTTACAACCCTTGGCATGTGGCCCCCTGCTATCTTCAAAGCCAGCAATGGCAGGTCAAGTCTTAACTCCTCGTGTATCCCTTAGACACTGGCTCTCCTGTCTCCCTCTTGTACTTACGAGGGCCCATGTGATTACACTGGGCCCATGGGGATAATTTTCCATATCAAGGCCAAGTGATTCACAGCCTTAATTCTATCTGCACCCATAATTCCCCTTTTGCCAGGTAAGATAACATATTCATAGGTTCTGGGGATTAAGACAAAGGCCTGTTTAGAGGTCATCATTCTACCTACTATACCAGAGTAGGAATGTTAGTTTTTGCTATTCTTAACCCCCTGCAAAAAAGCAAACAAACAAACAAAAAAACACCAAGAAACCTTCTCTGAATGGTTTCGTTGTTTAAGTAAGAAGATGCCAAATGACCAGTGTCCCAGAAACCAGAGGAGTGTTGAGCCCTCCCCACAATGCTTTTCACCACCTTTTACAAACAGTAGCTTTGGCACACTGCCTTTAAAGCTGACCAATGAAGAACAGGGTTGTTACCTCTGACCTAAACGCACAGGTGTCTAGCTTTCCTGCTCTCTTCTCTTCTCCACTTCTTCCATTCTGGAGGATATTTTCTGCTGTGGTATCAACTCACCTGCATGTATCTGACGCCCCTAAAAGGGTACTTGAGTGCTCAGCTTTCTGCCCAGCTTAAAGCACCATGGGTCCAGCTTGAGCTAAGCAATGGCCCCCGCGCCCCCGCCCCCACCCAAGTCTCCGGGTCTCTGAAAACTTCTGCAGAATGCAAAGACCATTGTTGACTGAAGTCATCGCTTCCTCCCTGATGGCTTCACGGGCAGCACCGCCCTTTCTGTCACACAGATGCGAATATTGGAATATTGGGAGTCACCTGCACCCTCTTACTCCGAACACTCTCACAACCCTCTCAAGTGGCCTTCCTCACTGGTGCTGTCCAAGTTCAAGCTTGTGAGGCCATAGGCATAGCCTCTTAACTGTCTCCTGCTTTCCTTTCTTTATTGGTTTGTGCCAGCCATCACCCCCAGGAAGTCTCATCCCTCTGTCTGAAATCAGTCCCTCACCTTAAATCATCCCTTTTGGTTGGTATCAGTTCAGTCCTAGTCAGCTTGCTAAAGGGCTCAGGGAATAATTTTTAAGCACTTACCATATGGCAGACATTGTACTTAGATAGCTTCCATACTTAGCCATTTAATCCTAATTCAGTGCCCTAGCAGGTAGATGTTATTTCTTCTTTTTTACTAGTGAGGCAACTGAGAGATAGAGAGCTTTATATAATTTAGTCAAAGCTACACAGTGAGTAGCAGAGAGAGAATTCAAACTCAGATGTGTCTGATTTCAAAGCCGCTAATTATACCACAACACTGGAGCCCCACCATTTGACTTTGTTTTTAAGGTATCTGTTTTATGAATTTTGTGTATTTTGGGGGCAATTCAGTTTATGTATTTTGGGGGCAAATCTTCCAGTAGCCTCATGACAAACATATGGTTTGGTCATTTTGGTGGTGGTTTCTGCGGACAGCTAAGGACTGCTATGTGTACTATTTTTTATCAAAGATTTAGGACTTGTACAACCTCTCTGCCTTCGATTTGGCATGTAGGGTAATCGAGGTGCATTTCTCATATCTTTAAAAAAAAAAAGAAGCTGGTGAGAGAAGGAAGTCATTTGTCCATGGGTGGGTAGCTTTGAGGTACATTAGGCTAGGCTCCCAATGAGGTAAATAGTCCTGGTAAATCTGTTCCTTTTCCAGTAGAGATCAATTCTTAGCACCCAGAGACAAGCCAGAACACACTTTTCTTCTACCCACAAAGGAAACAGAAACCAGTTTAGCAACTTTGTAAGTGGGTGTGAAAGGGTTCCTATAAAGAAAGCCTCCTATTGTGCAGTGTGATCCTGTTAGGTTTGGAATGCTGATGGTTTATATCCTCCTACTCTGAACTGACAACCCAGTGAATTTAGCTCTAGCTAATGCTTTTTAATGCATGGCATTTTTTTTAGATTCTAATTTTGATTCTTCTTGAAGGCGACCTTAGTCATGAAGTGTATACTTTATAGAATGGACTTTGTCACCCTGGACGCCTCGTTTCCTGATAGGTTACTTTCTTGAATAGAGAAAACATAAAACAAAACCTCAAATGAGATGATCTTAATAATAGGAAGAATGCTTTCTAGTGCCTTAAGAAGCTATATTGTTCATAAAAAGAAGCACCAAAGTAAAGACATACAGAGGAGGTCAGTTTGAGCAACTCTTTTTTTTTAATTAACATGGTGGCTTTGCCCTTATGTGGATAATGGAACCTGTAGAATTAAAAAAGAAAAGAAAAGACCTGTAAGAAATGCACTTCAGTAATATAAGGAAATACCCTTTCAAACTTATTACTTCTTTTACAGGAAGGAAAATGCAAAACAAAAGCAACTACTAAATGTGATTCTTAGACTTTTGTGTAATTGTGAAAGCTAAACATAGCAGAAGAAATAAACCCTAACTTGAGAACCAAAAATGCTGCCTGGAGTCATTATTGGGTCAACAATCAAAATTGGAATGCAGACAACAGATCATATAAAAGTGTTGTGTCAATGAGAAATTGAGTAAAGATGATAACTGCACTGTGTTTATGGAAAAGAATATCTGTATTCGTAGGAAGTACACACTTCTGTATTTAGGGGCCATGCTGCATGTAACTTACCCTCAAAATGGCTCAGCAAGCATATACATTATGTGTGTTTGTAAATATTTGAGAAAGAAAGAGAGACAGAGAGCAAACGTAAAGCAAATAGGGTAAAATATTAGCATTGGTTGAATCTAGGTAAAGGATGTATGACAATACGTTCATCTTAAGCAATATGAGTTCACATCTCTGAACAAATGATGCTGGAATCTAAATTTCCATCCAAGAAGATTATCATAAACTCAAGATCCATAAATTCGACTGTTTACTAGACATATCCACTAAGGTCTTCCACAGGTATTTCAAAATCAACCTTTCCACAATTGATTTTATAATATCTCCCTTTACACCTGAGTTTCCTTCAGTAGTTTCTGTCTCCCTATTGCCCTCAGATTTAAAATCCACATCCTCAGTATAATTTACAGGGCCCTCGAAGGCTCTGGTTTTTGTTCATTTCTCAAATCTCCTATTGCTCCTCTTTTTCTGTAACCTAATGAATCTTATCTTGTCTCATACCAAACTGCAGTTACAGTGGACTTCTGGAACCTTTCTCTGGCCCCAAGCTTTGCTTATGTTACTCTTTCTGCGTTGAACACTTTTCTGTTCCTTTCCCATCTACTTTTTCAACATATAATCCTATTTGCCTGAGTCAAATCCTATTTGACTTCTTCTTTCAAATTTTAACTTAGATGACATTCCACTAGGAAATGTGCATGATATCCAGAGTCTGATCAAATCAGTAATTGCAAGCAAATCTAAAATAAAATAACAACAACAGGATTATTTTGAATACATTTTTGAAACTAATATGTACACATTCATTCATTCAGTATAGTTTCCACAAATACTCATTGAACCCCTGTTATATGCCTAGAAGCTTCTGATCTGGTCATTGAACAGGTATTTATTGATCTTCTACGATGTTCCAGGCAGTGTTTTAGATGTGGAGACTATAGAAGTAAACATCCTTGGAATTTAAATTCTAGTAGAGTTGCATATTCACAAATATATAAATGTATAATCTCAGTTAATGGTAAGTGTCATGAAGCAAAGAACATGGAAGGGGGTGCTCCCTTAGATACTGGTGTCAGACATGACCTCTCTGAGAAAGAGGTATAGAATAGGAACCTAAATAAAATGGCTGAGCAAGGTCAGGCCGATGTCAGCAGAAGAGCGTTCTAGGGAAAGGGGAACTGCAAGTGCAACAGCCTTCGGACAGGAACATGCTTGGTGTGTTCAAAGAACATCAAGGAGGTTTCTGTGTGTTAAACTCAGTGAGCAAGAGGGTGACGAGGGAAACGAGTTCTTAGGGCCAGATCGTGTGATCCCGAGCAGTAAATCCACTCTGGACTAGTGCTGCAATGAACATATGGATGCACATGCCCCCTCGAAGTAGCATTTTGTGTTTCTTCAGATAAATACCCAGAAGTGGGATTCCTGGGTCTTTCTTTGTCTCTTGTTATAGTCTTTGTTTTAAAGTTTATTTTATCTGGTATAAGGATTGCTACCTCAGATTTTTATTATTATTATTATTATTATTATTATTATTATTATTGCCATTTTCGTGAAATATCTTTTTCCATTCCTTTACTTTCAGTCTGTGTGTCTTTTGATCTGAATTGAGTCTCTTGTAGGCAACATGTGTAAGGGTTTTGTTTTCTTATCCATTCAGCTACTTTATGTCTTTTGTTTGGAGCATTTAATCCATTTGGAGCATTTAATCCATTTACAATGAACTTTAAGTGTTGATAGATATATAGTTATTGCCATTTAATTTTTCATATTTTTTTTATCTTTTTCTCTCTTTCTTAATGAAGTCCCAATAGCATTTCTTACAATACTGGTTATGAACTCGTTTAGCTTTTTCTTGTCTGGGAACTCTATCTCTCCTCCAATTTTAAACGATAGCTTTGCTGGTTAAAGTAATCTTGGTTGTAGGTCCTTATTCTTTTTATCACATTGAATATTTTGTGCCAATCCCTCTGATCTGCAAAGTTTCTGTTGGGAAATCCTCTGACAGTCTTATGGGAGCTCCCTGTAGGTAATTAACTGCCTTTCTCTTGCTGCTTTTAAGGTTCTCTCTTTGTCCTTAACCTTTGGCATTTTAATTATGATGTGTCTTGGTGTGGGCCCCTTTGTTTTCATTTTAGTTGGGACTGTGCTTTCTGGGTTTGTATATCTATTGCTTTTCCCATTTAGGGAAGTTGTCCATCATTATTTCATCAGATAGGATTTGAATTCCTTGCTCTGTCTCTTCTCCTTTTGGTACTCCAATGATACAAATGTTGTTCTGCTTAATGCTGTCCCAGAAGTCTCTTAAAGTATCCTCATCTTTCTGGATTTCTTTTTTTCTTTCTCCTGTTCTGATTGGGTATTTTCTGCTTATCTTCTAACTTGCTGATTTGGACCTATGCTTCATCTAATCTTCTGTTGATTCCCTCTATTGTATTCTTCATTTTAGTTATTGTATTCTTAATTTCTAACTTCTTTTTATGTTTTCTGTCTCCATTTTTGTGTTTCCTATCTCTTTGAAGTTCTCACTGAGATCATTAAACATCCGAATAAACAGTATTTTGAACTCTGCCTCTGGTAGATTGCTTATCTCCATTTTATTTAGTTCTTTTTTCTAGAGCTTTGTTCTATTCTTTCATTTGGGAAATGTTTCCTTGTCTCCCCATTTTGGCCGCCTCCCTGTGTTTATTTCTGTGTATTAGGTAGTGCTGCTATGCCTCCCAGTATTAGCAGAGTGGCCTTATGTAGTAAGTGTCCTGTGGGGCCCAGTGGCACAGTCTCCCTTGTCACTTGAGTTGGGTGCTTCAAGGGTGTCCCTTGTGTGGGCTGTGTTTGCCCTCTTATAGTTGAGCTTTGGTTGCTATTTGCATGTCAATCAGAGGGATTGACCCTGAGGCTGATTGGTTATGAGGACTGGCCATGACAACAGTGGAGGAGCTGTTGTACAGGGGTTAATCCTACAGAGCAGAATTTGCTTTAGCAGGGCTCTGATGCCTTCCCAGTCTGCCCTTTGGGTGTGTCTGTGGAGCTGTCCTGGTGTTGCTTCAGCTTAGTCTGAGGCAGGCCACTGAGTATGTCAGCTTTGGGGCCTCCAAGGAGGAACCTTGCTGCAGGCCAAGTTCAGCCTCTGCCTGTGCCCTGCTCAGGGCCACTTGGTATGAGCTGCAATGTGATCTGCAGATATATTCCTCCCATTTTGGTCTTGGAGGTCCCTTGGAAGGCTAAGCTGTGAAATAAGGCTGGCTGCTTTTAGTGTTGGGCTGAGGGCTGCTTAGGAAGAGTTACAAGGCATGCTGCTTGTTTGGGGTTTGTGAACCATTGAGAGATTTGAGGAAAGTCTGTAGCATGAACTGTTTGTATGGAAAAACTACTGGAATTGGCTTGGGTGGGCCAAGAAGTTGGGTAGGGTGAGGTCTCAGGGAATCACCAGGGTGGGGTAAATATTGTTAGCCCAGTTGATGGAGACAGGCATGGCAGCTGCCTGGGTCAGCATGCTCAGAGACAGGAGGGCTCAACAACAAAAAAATAATGGCTTCTTCCAGCAGTTCTGTCCAGTAGAAGGCTGCTCCTCCTGCCCTCGCCCTGAATCTAGACAATTTAATTATTCCCCGTATGTCCATGGTGCCTTTCAAACTGCTGCCTCAGCACTGGAGCTCATAGCGAATGAATCTGTCGCGAGTAAGTCCTTGCACAGGCCCTTTAAGAGGAACGCCTGAGAGTCCAGTCACCCTGCATCTCACTCAGCCACAATCTCCATTGGTTTTTACAAGCAGAAGCTGTGGAGACTTCTCTTCCCAGCACTGGAACCCTGGGCTGGGGAGCCTGGTATGTGACTCGGACCTCTGACTCCACAGTGGGGGGATCTTCATAGCTGAGGTATTCCTCCTTATTTTAATTTTTTTTTTTTTTTTAAAGATTTTATTGGGGAATTGGCGGAGGGGAACAGCGTTGGGGAATCGGGGAAGGGGAACAGACAAGTTGCTGTCTTTTTATTCTTCAGTTTAGTTGCGGAGGATGTTGCTTCACTGTTGGTATCGTCATTGCGCTCTTCCCAGATGAGGCAGATCGGTCGCTGGCCTCTGGATGTCGCTCACGGCAGCTATTGGCAGCTCACTCTTGGCTGCCAGCCGCTCACGCTGGCTGCGGGCCACTCACTGTAGCCTATGGCAGCCCACTGCAGCAGGGGCTGCAGCCCACACCATCACCGGGGCTCACACAGCCCAGCTCCAGGTAGAGCTGTTGTTAGCTGTAGAGGGCAGTGTCACTGGCCCTCATGTGGGATCCGAACCGGGGCCGCTGGCATCCCAAAACCAGCGCTTAACCAATGCGCCACTCGGCCGGCCCTCCTCCTTATTTTTAACTATCACACATGGGTATGGAAACCAGCTGGTTTCTCATCTCTGCCCCTCTTACCAGCCTCAAGGTGGTGGGTGCTGTTAGTTATAGGACTTTGGTTCAACCAGATTTCAGGTGATTCTCAATGATGGTTGTTCTTTAGTTTAGTTGTAATTTTGATGTGTTCACGAGAGGAGGCAAACACAGTGTTTACCTACTCTGCCATTTTGACTGAAAATCTTAACAGAGCTTATCTTGACATGGCAGGCACTGTGTGACGTATCTACACATACTTTTATAGCTCTCTCTTCATAATGATAATTTAACAAGCTGGCATTTATTGAGCACTTATTACTTGCCACATACTATTCTAAGTACCTTGTATGTATTTAATCATTTAATCCTCATAGTAGCCCTATGAGACAGGAAGTATTAAAAATCCTATTTTCATAGATGAGAGTACTGAGAGGCAGAGGATTCAGTAATTCACCCCAGCCCTCATGATTGTAAAATAGAAGAACAGAAATTTTAACTGTTTATCACTCTATAATGCTTTCATTAGCTAATATAGCCCAGGCAGGAAGCAGCTGCCTACTTATTGCATATTGCTGAGAAATGTAACAGGAAGGAAGAGTAGACTGGAAAATGTGCACCCTACTTGACATGAGACATTTTTGCCAGGGGAAAAACACAGAACTTTAAGGGACTTTTTCCCTTTAGTCAGAAAGCATGTTCACAGGAGAAAGAGAGAAGGAAATAGAAAAGGCTGTGTATACCAGATGACTGAATCACCACAGTAACCCCAGGCCTACCTCAGACACCTAGTTGCTCAGTAAAAAACATAAATTTTTGTTGCATGCTGTCCGATCTGATTTAATGACAGCTTTTTATTCAAGGTAAACTTGTGAGGTGTTTATTTTGTGAGGTTATTTATTTTCCAGGAAGCCTAACTCATTTGAAACACTTATGTATATCAACAATAATTGCTACTATAAGCAGTTCAAAATATCTTTTAAAAATACCTTAAAATGCTCTCTCTCTTCAAAAAGAAAATTAGTTAAATATTTGGTAAATAACCTTCTCATAGAGAATCTAGATGTTTTCTCAGGATCAGGGAAGACTGCCTTTCCTTCTGTCCATCCCTGGAAACCTTGTTTCAAAACTGACATGATTTATTACTCAGCATCTGGACCACATATGTTTCCCATTTAGCACTTCACCTGTGAGGGAGGGAAAGTGTTCTTTTTGGTCTTGTGCAGAGTGCATTTTAATAAGGTGGCAAACTACGAGTCAAATTCACATCTAAGGTTAAAACTATATTCTTGACATTGTAATGTGATATTAGGAAAAGTACTTTTATAATCCTACCTGCCTACAATTAACATCTATGAATAGGAAGGTCATGTGATTCCAAAATTACCCGTCTTGGAAAGACTTTTTTTGATCATAAATTTTCCTTTAGCAAATAGTCCTATCCATACCATCTACAAAAAAATGTTGAGTTTGAATAAGCTCTAATTATGTAATCATGCAGATTTATCCATCTCATAAAAACTAAACCAACAAGTTTAGACATTTGATCAAAATCAACATGATCATAGTCAACAATAATGTGCGGTACACTTAAAACTTTTTAAGAGGATAGATCTCATGTTAAGTGTTTTTACCACAATAAAGTTGAAACAAATGTTAAAAAAAGTAAAATAAGACACAATATCATAAATCAGTCAATATACATGATGTGATAACAGATACAAGGAAAATAAATCTAGAAGTAGACTAAGGAGCTGGCCAAGTAGCTCAGTTGGTTACGAACGCGAGCTTTGAGCAACAGGGCCTCCAGTTTGATTCCCACATGGGCCAGTGAGCTGCGCCCGAACTGAGCTGCCACTGAGCTGCCAGTAGGTGGCAGGATGGCTCAGCTGGTGAGAGCACATCATCCTAACAACAAGGACGTGGGGTTCAACTCCTGCCTAGGATGGTGGGCTGCACCTACCCATAACTAAGATTGAACATGGCACCTTGAGCTGAGCTGTCCTGAGCTGCTGACAGCGGGTCAGATCTCTTAGTGGTTAGAGAGTATGCTCTTAGCAACAAGATTTCCAGTTTGACTCCTGTATGGGATGGTGGGCTGCCCCCACCCGCAACTAAGATTGAACATGGCACCTTGAGCTGAGTGGCCGTGAGCTGCTCATGGGCAGCCGGATGACAACTGCACTTGGAGCTGAGCTAGCTGTGCCCTCCACAACTAAGATTGAGGGACAACACCTTGGCTGTTCCCCTTCCCCAATTCCCCAACACTGTTTTCCTTTGCCCGTTCCCCAATAAAATCTTAAAACAAAAAAATAAAATAAAAAAGAAGTAGACTAGGAAAATAACTTTAAAAATAAACCAGAAAGAGAATCTAGAATAATTACTAGAG
Organism: Aselliscus stoliczkanus; assembly: GCA_033961575.1. Lineage (NCBI taxonomy): Eukaryota > Metazoa > Chordata > Mammalia > Chiroptera > Hipposideridae > Aselliscus > Aselliscus stoliczkanus. The sequence goes on along the minus strand of CM066731.1, from coordinate 26,266,678 downwards.
GAGATGTAGAAACAGTGGCATTTCTGACCACAGCATTAAAAATATTTTTAAATGAGAGATTCCTAGTCATCTGGATCCCAAAGGCGATGGGAAGCAACGCCCAAGAGCTAGTGTTATTCATTAGTAACTATGTTCATTAAATGTGTGATGGGCTGCTCTAAGCACAATTTAAAAATTGATTTGGTGGCCGGCCGAGTGGCGCGGTGATTGAGCACTGGCTTGGGAAGCCTAGCGGCCCTGGTTCGGATCCCACATATGGGGGCCAGTGACACTGCCCTCAAAAAAAAAAAAAAAATTGATTTGGTTTTACATAAATTTGAAAGAACTACATTTAGCTAGCAAGTGATTCAAGTCTATTTCCTATCAGATGCCTAATGAGAGCAGTAAGAATGACAAAATATTGGGAAATACGAGTATGCAAATTCTGTACATATGGTACGTATGTAGATATCGATATTTGCTTCTATAGTTATAATATGATCAGTTCACAAGTGTGTTTGACGAATGTATGTATAGTTGTATGTGTGTCTTTATAGCTCTTGTTCGTATTGAAATACAATGCAAATATAGCATTACCACCTATGTGACATGTAAATGTGTAAAGGCCTCCTTTTGCATTTTTTGTAGAGGCTGTGTCTATGTTTTGATTATGGTTTTTTTGGGGGGCGTTTTTTTTTTTTGTGTGTGTGTGTGTGTGTGTATGTGGGAATTGTTCTAATAGGAAGTCTTGCTTTTAAAAAGAACCAATTTGGGCCGGTCAAGTGGCACAGTGGTTAAGCGCTGGCTTGGGAAGCCAGCGGCCCCGGTTCGGATCCCACATATGAGGGCCAGTGACACTTCTTGCCCCAAAACACTTCTTGCCCTCTCTTTTTGCTCACCACATAAAGCTGCAAGGAAACATTCTGTCATTAATTTTCTATACGTAGTTAAAGCAGCAAAACTTTGAGAATAAGCAACATTTCCCAGGGTGGTTGTGTGTATAACATGAAAACATTAGTTGAAGCACTTTGTAAATGATAAAGCATTACACAGGTGGAAGGCACTGTTAGCATTAGCATGGCTTTAATGTAGTAGAATGATATTGGAAAAAGCCAATTGTGTCATTAAGGAATGGAAATTAATAGCTATTAAACACCTAATTATAGCAGAGCGCCAGGAACTTAACTAGAAGTTCTACCTGGCTGTGTTATTTATTTAATAGCATTCAGATGGAATACTGCTGAACTCTTAAAGGAGCCAAATAAAGAGTTTATAGTGGATACAAACATAGTTCAATAGAGAAGATTGGATATCATAAATTTTCATTTGATAGTGAATCATATTGCCAATTTATTTCCCTCCAGAAACATGTTGGCTTGGTTAGGTACTTTACTAGTCAATGAATAACTTATTATGGAGTTGTCAGAACTTGGCAAAGGTGATAAATTCTGTATTGCATGCAAAATATTATCACTATTGCATAGAGTGTCATTGTTATGAACTGGTGATAACGCGAACTCCATTTTCTTTATAACCATTGTCCATTCTTACAATGTACTAACTATGCACATAGTTTTCAATGACTTGTACTATCTGTTGAACTTACCCCGGAAGCCCGTCTATTTTGGCATACAGTAGACCTTGGACTTCCCATGATTTTTAAGTTGACATTTTCTCTACCAGTTGATTGGGAGCCCTACCTCCTCAATAAAAGACAGAATTATAATATGTGTACATCTCAGTGAGCTGCCCAGGAAAGAGTTCATAAAAATGTGATGATGGGGAAAAGAAAAAGGAAGCATCTACCAAACTTCTCCAGGGTTCCGAAGTTGAAGGACATGAGCAGGGAGTTAGATAGAGCCAGGCTAGAGGTGATGCCCCTTGCTTTCAGAGTGCTAACATGGGATGTGGATTAAGAGCAGGGCCAAGCAGGAAGGACAGAGTTATGGTGACTTTTATCCATTCCTTCAATTACTAAGTGTTTAACACTATAAATCCCCTTGCACTAATCGGGAAAAACTACAGGAAGAAATAAGTATAATTCAAAGCAGTGTGTACTATATCATGATGATACCATTGGAGGTTCTCACGGGAGAAAAATGAAACTTATGTTTGGACAGTGAGCTAGCAGCATTTAAATATCTGTAAAGGCGCAAAACATCAACAAGGTACAAAACATCCAGCCTTGTCAAATCTACTGCCTTCAGTGCTATTAGAACTACGTAATAGAGGTTTGTTAAAGACGGCCATACCGCTGATAATACTTCACGATAAGAAATAGTACAAAAGTTCGATATTGAGTTCTGTTATCTCACTCCATGATATCTCACTGTACAGGGTCAACTTAGTAACCTATTATTAGGGCATGTTGGCACTGTTTCCAAAATGTGCAGTGAGCTGAGAGCAAGTCTGGAGCCATAAAGTGGATACAGTGGGTTTCCCATGGGCAGAAACAGAAACCTTAGAGGCTCACTCCCTGCCACCAGGGGTCAGGGACAGGCAGGAAGAGAGGACGCTGTGCCAGAAAGGAAGTGTTGTATTACTTGGGGAAGCGCAGGAACCCAAATTTCCGTCTTCTCTTGCGGAGAGCAGCATATTGCTGTCTCAGTGGTTGGAACGGAGGAACTCGGAAATGTTCTGCCCACGGAAAGGTATGTGGAAAGGTTCTGAGCTTTAAACAAGGCCTTTTGCAAAGTCAGGTAAGGCTGACTTTATACTTTCAAATTCCAGATGAGCCATATGGAGCAGTCGGGAGGGAGTAAACTGTTGAAGTACAAATCTAAATATAGGCTATAAAAAGACTTTCTGTGCATGTACATTATTTGTCTATGAGTTGCTGTAGGTGTGGCTGCTGTGATTCTATAAGAAGGCTCTCCCAGTATAGATTCAGACATAGTGGAGATTTTAAGTCCCTTTTCATGTCCGGTGGCCACTTAGAAGCTGTTAGTGACTTTTTTTCATGCATTCGCACGAAATCATTTTTTTCAGTAGGGTTTCCATACTGACTTACCTTGCCCTTACCTGGAAAATTGTACACAACTAGTGTATTGATGGTGATTAAGTCACATGCTCATGCTTTTATCACCATTGTGCGTGGCTTTCAAAAGCTGGTAATACATTTCATTAGGCTCGTCTAACCACCCTCTTTAAAGCTTACTTAAATGCCTTTGTTTTCTTCATTTTATTTCTTTTAAGTTCCCAGGCTCCACAGACATGATGAGAGAAATAGATAGAGGTTTTGCCTTTTTTTTTTCTTAAGTCAAAATAACATTATTATTGATGGATCAATCTGTACTTTTTAAATGGGAGGAATAAAGATATAAAAAGACCCAAGGCATGTAAGCAACCTCTTTGATTTTTAATGGCATGCAGCAGATGGAATTCATTATTGACTTTTCCAAATGAAATTGCTCTACATTATTATTTATTTATAGTTCTCCCTTTCAAAAGAAGTACTTACCATTACTAGGTTAGTTTTTCCTCAATCACAAGCAATTATATGACAATATCAGAATATACAATATGGTTTATCACTTAGTCATGAAGTTTAATGATATTGCAGAATATTATCCTTTTCAAATCAGTAATAAATTTGTGAGCATAATGCACAGCTAAAAGGTTGAGTATCTTTTCTTTCTATTTGGGTAATTTCAAAAGCAATTATTTCACATTATAGAGCAATTTCTATATGAAATTCTCATTGCAGAAACAGGGATGTTATTAATTTTGTGCAGATGATCATAACAGATGTAAAATGTTTAAATAAATGATTAGATGATTGTTTTCAGCCCAAACAACTTTTTAATTTTAATCACAAAATCTAGAACTCTTAAGTCCTCCAGAGGTTGATAACCAATCAAAACAAAATTTAATTTCCAAGCAATGACCAATATTTAATCAATTACATGTAGTTCAAATTTGAGAGGTATTAAAATTGTCTAGTTTTCAATTTTCATGTTTTAAAAAATATTTAGAAATGGAAAAATCTTGAGTATTGGCATGAATTTATAGATGTTCCAAAAATGTATGAAGCCACTTTTCAAAGCTAATGTTTTAAAGTATCATTTCACATATAGAACAGCAATTATATTTTATCAGGAGATCTGGTGTAGATTAGATTCAGACCACCCTTAAATTTCAGTGATGCTCCTGATTAAATTAGATACCTCCTTCCCCTTTTACTGTCTGTCGGGCAAGCCATCCTCTCTTCCCCCAGCTCTTTCCTCCTCTCGACTTCTCTCATCTCTTCCCTCCTTTATACCTTATACCCTCCCAGCACTTACAAACTCAGACATCTTTTGCATAAGTGGATCTGTTTTCTTCAACAGTGGTCATCATTGTGAAATTGAAGGATAGCAATTAATATTTCATATGTAGCACTTAAGGCTCTTTACCTAGATTATGCATTTTGCTTCTTCGTACCCATCCATAGGCACTTGATAAATGCTTATCGATTGTCTAGTAAGGTTGGATTATTACTGACTTTGAGAATTTTCCTACCCTTTGCAGTTACCAGTCCTATATTTGTTTAATTCTAACATGTACCTTTTGTCATCTTTTAACTTTTTTAAAATCTGAAAGTATCTTCAGGTCAATGGCAGATCATTAATTGGCGAAGTTTTCTGTTTTCTCTATTGGTGGTGCATCTTATAATCAATACCATCTTAAGTTTGATGACATATGGCAGTAAAAAAAACCACCCAGATAAATCTGCTACTTGTATAATATGTTAAAGGCTGTGCATTTTACAGTGAAACTTTACAAGAATATTCTTTGTTTTTGTTTTATGGCTTATTCACAGTCAGTTTTGGTCTCTCCTCACTTCCTTTCTCCACCCTGAATTCTTTGCACTGTCCTTGCTGGGACAATCTATCTGTCTTACTGAACACCTCTGGAAAATACTCAGAGAATTTTATTACTAATTGAATTACCAATATTTAACTGTAATGAAATGGGAAGAGTGCAGGTCTTTTAAACTAAAGACCTAGATTCAAGTAATGATTCTGTTCCTATGTGTAGTTAGTGATTCAATAATTATTCTCAGAGCTTCAAATTATACATCTAAAGAATAAAAATAGCATGAATAATTTCTTTATCACAGGACTGTTAGGACAATTTATTAAAAATATTGAACCAAGAAAAATATTGAATATGAAATATATATGAGAGCACTTTATGAACCAAAGAATACTGTTCAATTATAAATTCTAAGCATCAACATTAAAGAGAACATTATTAGACAGGCTTATGTGTGAGTGGAAAGTTGGGGAAAGGAAAGAAGGAGAAATTATAGAATTTATCCCAAACTAAAGGAATAAGTTCTGCATTTTAATTGTCATTGGAAAAGCTGTAACCCGTTACCTCACTGTCTGAATTACGAGAACTGTGAAATCTATCTTCAGAGAATACCCTACTATAAGAGTCCTAGCTCTTTTGAATCCCAGTGCTGAATACATACCAGTTCCTCAGAGCTTGTATCCTTTATTCAATTAGCAGAACCACAGCCACAGCAGCTCTGTGGCATTAAAAATATAAGAGGTCACTTAGATTTATTCCTTCCCTACCTTTGTTCCTTCCATTTAAGAGATAGATCAGTTTGTAAATTACAATAAGGCTTTGGCTTTAGAAAAAATAACATGCATGTTTAACAGTAGATTTTGGAATCATTGTATGACAAAGAGTTTTGTCTAAATCCTCACTTTCAGAGAAAAAACATGGTGGAGAAAAGGGGAGGGGGTGCCAGCAATTGTGTTTTCTTTCGTGTTCGTCTTAGTTGCTTGGTCTGGTCGAAGCAGCCAAACTTTATTGTCTATTTGTTGGGTCCCCAGTGTTATTTATTTACCAGACCCTGTTATACATAAGACTTAAACTGAAATAGAATTTGCACATGAACGTACATTGTCATGGAGAATTACCTGCCACAAAAAGAGTTACCAGGTATAAGCTAACGCCCACTAGAAAAAAGCACCGTAAGTCATAATAGTAATTATGGAAAGTCCCCACTGCCTGGTCTCAGATATCCATGAAGGAGAAATGATACAAAATGGAATCAAATGGGATCAGTCACATGGTTATTTCCATGGCCAGGACCTTTTCTAATATTTTCAGCTTAAAATTTCATCTTAACAATTTGCCAATGAAAAATGAATTCCATAGAAGAACATATGTACCTTTGCATAGAAACCAAAAGTACTTAAAAAAACAAAACTGGTTATGGTATTTGTAGGTATTTGAGCTTTCTATAATATAATACTTATCTTCTGTTGTATTGTCTCACAGTTCCAAGAACATAAAATAATAACAAAAAATAAATGTCATTGCTCTTTCTTCAAAATACAAAGTACTTCAATGGTACTTAAAATGGTACTGTTGAATGTAAATCCCATTACTATAGTAAGCGTAAAACATGTATTGTTTTTTAAAGGTAAACGTTTTGGGTGTATGTTGTTTTCAGGATAGGGATCCTTTCAAGAGGCAGGAGGAAAGAAAAGGAAGAGGCGAGGTACAAATGCATGTGCAGTTGAAAAGGGGAATGGAAGGAGGAATTTTAGTCATTACCTGAAAATCACATTTCTCTTCACAACTCTGTCTGCCAATGGAGAGTCTTTGACTATCTCATTTCAGGCACTGTATTTCCAGACACCAAAAGTTGTAAATCTAACATGAACATTTTCCCATTTAATAATACATTGCGGTTTAAAATTTTTTCCCATTTCAGTTTATTAGTTGTAACAGCAAGCACATAGAACTGACTTGGTAGAAAGTACTATACTAAGTGCTTTCCATATATTAACTCATTCACATCTGAACACATTTTAGCATAATGTTAGCTATACATTAAGCTGTATTAGGATTTCAGTCCATGGAAGCACCATTCTGATTGTTCAGGCTACGAACATTGGTGTAATTCTAGACTCCATTTTTTTCCCTCTCCCATTCTGTATCTTTTCAGCCCAGAGACCCTACTGGCCCAATCCTCAAAATAAATCCAGAATCTTCCCAGTTCTTACCACCTGCACTGCTTCCTTCTGGGTCTAAACACCATTGTCTTTCAACTGCATTATGATAATAGCCTCCTAACTGGTCTCCTTGCCTCTGCTCTTGTTTTCCCTCACGAGCCCCCAACCAGTCAGCTTTCAGTAAGACAACTGGAGGGCTATAGTCAAAAAAAGGAATCTCATTGTATCACTGCTGTGCCCAAGCCCCTTCAAGGGCTCCCCTCTCTCTCAGAGTAAAAGCCAAGCTGAAGTCCTCATCATGGGGCACAGTGCCCTACCTGATCAACACACACACACGCGCGCACACGCACACACACACACACCTTATTTCCTACCATTCCCTCCTTGTTCACTCCACTCCTACTACCCTGACCCTTTTGCTGTCCCATGAACCCACCAGACATGCTTCTTTCTCAAGGCTTTTGCGATTACCATGCCCTCTGCCTTGGCGGTTCCTCCCATAGAGATCGACATGGCCAGCTCCTTCACTTTCTCAGTCATTATTCAGAAGTTGCCTTTTCAGTGTGACTTTCTCTGGACACCCTGTCTAAAACGTCAGATCCCCCTGAATAGTTCATATCCCTCTTTTCTGCCTTTTTGTTTCTCCTTAGCATTTATCACTAACAAATATGTGTGTGTTTATATTCATGTTTGCTAACTATAATGAAAACTCTATGAAGAAGGAATTAACATCTTTTTTTTTTTTTTTTGTATTCTATCCTTCGTACCAGGAGTAGAGCCTAGTACATAATATTTCCTCAGTAGATATTTTCAAACAACACCTCCAATGACAGGCAGATATCTAAAACATATAAGGAACTCATACAACTCAACAACAGAAAAACAAACAATCCAATTATAAAATAGGCAGAGGACCTGAGCAGACACTTCTCCCAAGAAGACATATAGATGGCCGACAGACATATGAAAAGATGCTCAGCTTTACTAGCTATTAGGGAAATGCAAAACAAACCCAATGAGACACCATCTCACACCTGTTAGAATGACTATTATCAACAAGACAAGAAATAACAAGTGTTGGAGAGGCTGTGGAGAAATGGGAACCCTCGTACATTGACTGGTGGAAATGTAAATTGGTGCAGCCATTATGGAAAACAGTATGGAGGGTCCTCAAAAAATGAAGACTAGAGCTACCATATGACTCAGCAATCCCTCTTCTAGGCATCTACCCCAAAATTTTGAAAACATTTATCCATTATGGTATATATACCCCTATATCCTTTGCATCATTATTCCCAATGGCCAAGACATGGAGACAACCCAAGAATCCTTTAACCAATGATCAGATAAAGATGTGGTATATACATGCAGTGGAATACTACTCAGCCTTAATAAACATGAAGTATTGCCATTTACGACAACATGGATGGATCTTGAGAGCATCATGAAAAGTGAAATAAGTCAGACTAAAAGGGACAAGAACCATGTGATTTCACCCATATGTGTAATATAAAACCAAAAGCAACAAAAAACAGACAAAACTCACAGAGTCAGAGAACAATATGGTGGTTACCAAAGGGGAAGGAAAAGGCAGGTGAGGGGAGAATGAAGAGTGTAAAGAGGGTCAAATATACGAGATGAAATCAAAGAATATGGTGAATGTTTAAATTTTTTAAAAAGTTATTACAGTAAAAGACACATTGCCATTAATTCCCCTAAAATACTCCTCCCTGCTTTGAACACACTTGTCCCATCATTCTTGCCACTTTCTGAAGCAGTTCTGGAAGTCCTCTTTCATGAGGTTAGTTGCATTGTTGTGGCTGCTTCGATGTCCTGAATCATTTTGACTTTGGGAAAAAGCCAAAAGTTGCACGGTGTGAGATCCAGTGAATAAGTTGGATGAGGACATATCATAATGTTTTTATTTAACAGAAATTGCTATATACGAGCAGCGATATGTGACATGGAGCGTTGTCATGAAGGATGATGATTTACAGCACTCTTTAAAAAATATCTTCTCTCAACCGTAGCTCACATTCAACTGACTATAGTGAACAAGTTGAAACTTGTCACACACTGTTACTAAGGTTCAACATGCTGCTTCCCATATTGAAGATCCCTGCCTTTCCTCTGTATGGCACTCTGCAGCAGCATTCACCATATTTTGTGATCACAATGGAAAGTCTCCGTGTCACACATCACTTCTGGTATACGGCAATTTCTGTCACATAAAAACATTACAGTGCGTCTTCATCCATCTTATTCACTGGATCTGGCACCTTGCAACATCTGACTCTTCCACAAAATCAAAATGATTCAGGACCTGAGGCAGCCACAACAGCGCAACTAAAGACACTCATGAAAGAGGACTTCCAGAACTGCTTTAGAAAGTGGCAAGAACTATGGGACAAGTGTGTTTGAAGCATGGGGGTGTATTGTGAGAGGGATTAATGACAATGAGTCTTTTATTGTGAAATTTGATTTTTATTTAAACATTCACTATATTGTTTGATCACACCTCATATGATGACAGAAGGAAACTAGACTTTCGGTGGTGAGCACACAGTGGAATATACAGATGATATATTATAAAATCGTATACCTGAAACTTATATAATGTTATTAGCCAACATTACCCCAATAAATTTAATTGAAAATAATTCAGGGTGACAGAAAGTTAATATATCAAATGTCATTAAAGGTTTAAAACAACCAAACGAAAACTAATATACTTTGAACTTAAAAATTTTTGCTTTAGATGATGGGACTAAATGAGTAAAAGTATTTTAAAATAACATTTCATATGTTATAGGATAGAAACCATAGGCAAATCAGTTATCTAAAGGATGTGTAAATATGTACTGAACTTTTTTTTTTTTTTTAAGGATATCGTTGCCTATCCAAATGCATCATATGGAAAATTGTCAATTTTATGTCTCCCAGGCTACCTCAATCTGTTTTTTCATAGGCTTCAGGTTGCGTGTTATTGATAAACAACAAGAAATTTCTATTTTTCAAACTGTTATTTTTGCTAATATATTAGGCCAACTCCAACACTTTATGACAAAGCAAAAGCAAAGCAAAGCCATTTATCCTGAGTCTGTTACGTGTTTTTCATCTTCACGTGTGTTTCCTTCCCCACCTCATTCCTCTGGAAAGTCAGGTTTCCAGCTGACCATTTCTCTGACTTGACAGGGTCACTATGCATTTCCTGACTGTCATCCAAACTGTTGGCAGTCCAATCTAAATTAGTGACGGACTGCTTGTTCACTCAGGTCCTTTGTGAAGAGGACACTGTGCCCTTACATGGTGGTACTTCCATCCATGAACAAGTCTAAAAGAAATAAGATATTTAGATAATACATGGTAAGAAGAAAATACTAGAGTAATGTGATCACATGAGACTGAGATGGGGTAAGGCATTGGTGCAGTTAGCTTGGATAATGATGGTGGGGGGGCATCTCCGATAACGTATCATAGAGATGAAATCCAAGTGATGAGAAGCCATACAAAGATCCGGAATAGCTAACCAGGTAGGGACATAGTAAGTGTCAAGGTCAGGAGGTGAAAACGAATTTGGTTTGTTCATGGAACAAAAAAGAGCGAATACCAGTATGACAGGACAGAGTGGTACTGGTACAATATGAGGTCTCAATGTTAGCTAGCGACTTGATGTGTAATTACAGTTAACGTTCGTATATGCCTACGAGCACTGAAATTGTTATTCTTCTTTAAGTGTGTCTCAGTCGTAAATCTACTATTTTTAATAGAAAATACCTTGAGTTTGCTCTGCACTGTATAATTTACAAAAATCCTTTAACATACATTTTCATTTTACTTCAAGTTACATAAAATCCCTATGAGGTAAGCAGAACTAACATTTCCACTTTACAGATAAGAAAACTGTTGTATATAAATGTTACATAATTTTCTTAAAGAGGCCTGTGAAGCACACGCGTTCACACACGTTCTGATTTCCCATGCTTTATTGTCAGAAGTCAAAACTGCCTTTTAGGCCAGGTTTGAAATGAACTTGTGTTTTCAGTGGAACTAAGGACTTACCATTGCTCAAAAAAAAAAGAAAAACAGAGAGTTGCTACAATGAATAAAAGGTCTCAGTTTGCTCTAACAGCTCAGGGGTGTGGGGAGCAAGTGTCTATACACCCTCTGCTCTGCCACATCAGTACTGACCAGATGGCTAGTTTATGCATCAGATAATGTTCCCTGTCAGATTTGTCTGAAATAATTCACTCTGGAACATGAACTTGACCGTTTAGTCCAGTGACAGATGCTGACAACCTGAACTGGGGCAACTAGGTGTCCTAGCCTGAATCACCTAAGTAACCACGGTATTTCCACACTATATGATAATACTGTTTCCCTAACATGGAAATGATGTCACATGTGAGACTTAAAAATTCAAACATTGAGCTCTATTCTTCTTCTAATTTGTCATATGCTTATTTTATCATAAAATTGATTATATGTAACAGTTTATTATTGGGATTTGAGTTATATTTAATACATACCCTTTTCCATAAACTTGAAATTTGCTCTTTTAATTTCGTATCTTTTCAAATACTAATCTACCTATAATTTTCGGGATTAAAAAAATCCCTTTCTATCAAGAAATACTATGTTGCCCAGTTCCAGGTTTTATTTGTGTGTGTGTGTATGTGTGTGTGTGAGTGCATGCGTGTGTGTGTATCTCTGTTAGCATAAATTCTTACAAGGCAAAAAAGGAAATAATTTTTAAAATTGAAAAAAACAACCCATTCATATTAGAAATTTCTCAGGGTTGAAGCAAGCACACTTACTAGAGGCAAGTCAGGGTTATGCAGTTAACCAGATAGTCTTACATTTTTTATTTTATTTTAGAAATTAGACTATTAAGAATAGGTATGATATTTACTGTCTTGGCCTACTAACTAAGAAAATCCTTTTTACCTTGTGTAAATGATAAAATCAAGGTATTTTTGGAAATCATTTAAAAAAAACTAGTCTTTTCTTTTTCTTGCTTATTGTTTTTATATTTTGAGCTGTATTTCTACAGATATCATCCTCTGTGCAAGACTGGTGGCTTTGGCTGAAGTTGGTGGCTTTTCCTTTTAATTCAGTCCTTTTCCATATTTTTTAAATCAATTTACTTATTTTTGCTTTGGTCTTATGGAGTCTTAATACCTTCTCTCTGAATGATTAAATTTCTGTTGTAAAGTATTTTTTATTTTAAAAGTATCTCATTTTCTTAGTTTTTAAAATCTCTTACACATTTATTAAACTTGAGGTAAATTTTTTATTTAAAAATGTCTTTTTTTTCTGCCCTTTTTCTTCCAAGTCTCCAAGCTTATTTCCTGATTTAACATTGTAGATTTTGTAAAAATCAAAAAACCACCACCAAGTCTCAAACTAGAGGAAAAAATCCCATGGTTATTACTCACTAGTGTAATACTTTTTTTCCTTTTCTGACACATTAAATCAATTTAACACTTCATAATTTCAAAAATTCTTGAGGGCATTTGTAGCTTCTAATTTTCATCACATAAATATTTAAACCATTTTTTAAACATCTATGACAGTTAAAATATTTTATTCCCTTGCATTCCTTGTTTTTTTTAAAGCACACATTGTGCTATTAAGGGTCTCTAGCAAAAATAATGGGAAAGGACTGTTTTCTAGTGCAAACATTAATGCTGGGATAATGAAAATGGCCATTTTGAACTAGAAAAAGATGAAATGGTGTGTGGTGGTAAATCAGTGATAAAACGAGGTATTTTATACTTGTGTTTTATATCAACTCTGCTATTATGTATGAATTACTACTCTTTGATGAATGTAGTAGATTAATGGCGATGACATCATCAACATAGGAAGATGACCAAAAAAAAAAAAAAAAAAATCAAACTAGCCAAATACTTTCAGAGCATCTGTTTTCTACTTCTCCCCTGCAGCCAGGAAGCTCCAGCAGGGAGCTTACTTGCTGCCTTTTCTGGGATGATTAAAACCTCATGCCACTTACTAACAAAACCAAACTGAAAAGAGCACCAAAGCTGGTGCAATTTGTAGCTGAAATCATTAGCATTTAGGCATATCTTAAAGCTTTTCCCATGATGAGAAGTAGGAAGAGGTGGAGGTTGGAGACCTAGGGGATCTACCTGCCATCCCTTCTGAAGGTCTAGTATTGCAGTTAGGATTTCCCGTACCACTGCTGCTCAGTGATTCACTCCAAGGGACTCCTAACTGGACTCCCAACCTTCCTTCTTTCTCCTTGCCCTTCCAATCCCTTATCCACACTTCAATGATTTTTCTAAAACACAGAACTCATTGGGTTACCCTCTTAAAAAATCCTTAAAGATTGTCCACTGACTGCTATAGATACTCCAAGCTCCTTGTGTGGTACAGTCTTTCATGGTTTGGAACCTATCTTCCTAGCACCTAACATCTTCATGTAGATGTAATCTTAGGAATGCCTGTCCATTGGGATGTTACAAGAGTTCAAAGAGAAAAATTTATATAGAGCACTGAATAATAACTAAGAGTTATTGAACACACACCATCTTACCTGGTGCCAAGAACTGAGCTAGGTACTTATGTGGATTCTCTGATTTAATCTTCATTCAACCCATGAGGTGTAGGCCCTTCTTTAATCTCCATTCTCTAAATGAAGGAACAGATTTTGAGAGGTCAGGCAATTTGCCCAAGGTCATACTTGTAGACACAAACGGAGTTGTAACTGTATCTCTCTAACTCCCAAACTGATGCTTTTATAGATTTTACTGCTGACTGGCACATTGCCTGGTGTACAATTCAGTTTAAATATTCATTTTTAAAGCCCATTACTATAAACGGTACAATATGTGTAAAATGATCTTTTCTTCTTGCTTCCATTGGCCACCCAGGTTTACTTATCACCCACTTCTTTGACTCCTTCAAATGGCCCAGTCTCCTCCATGCTGTCCTTTTTCATCATGCTCACCATACAGTAGTGTAGTAATTTGTTTCAATACCTAATGCCTCCGATCTGTTGGCAGTTCCTGGGGAGCAGGCACCATATCTTTATGGTTTTGCTGTCATTGGAGCTGAGCAGCATTCAGCAACTGCTGAACAAATGAAGGAGTGAAGCAAGCTCTGGAGAGAATTTTGAAATATGTGGGGCTCTCCCCTTTCTCAAAAATGAGGAATTCCTCCTTCCATTTACTGTGTATCTGCACTAACCCGCCCAATAACTCTCCAGCAGATGGTTATGAAAGAGCATAATCAGACTTACAAAGTAGGAGGGGATAAAGAGAAGATAAAATTACCCCCTTTTCCTTCCTTCCTCTTTTCCCTCTGTAAAATTGAGGGGTTTTCTTGGGTTTTGTTTTCTCTACCAAATGAGAAAGAGACAAAGTTGAGGGAGCGAAGATAACGTTTAGAAATAGTGAAATTAAATTTAAATTCTCTTTTAAAAATACTAGTGATACCTCATGCTAAGTTGCCTAAGACTCAAGTTTTGGGCTTTTTGTACCCCACCCCACCCCCCGATCCTTGTTCCATTTTCTGAATGCAGTTGTACCAATATTCACAGCAGTAGTGAATTAGAAGACACGCCTAAATGCTAACATCTGAAAACTTAAAGATCAACTGAGAAGCACAGGGTCACTGAGTGAGGCTGTGCCACGTTCCAGGAATAGAGCTTACATCTGACTGCTAGTCCAGGGTTCTAGCCATCAAACTACTGCTATGTTCCCCTGAAGAATTTGGTGAAAATAGGGAATGGTACATTTGGCAAAGCAAGTCATTGTCATTGCCAGTGCTCATATTCTATTTTTCCTTGTTGAATAATCATTTTACACTCAGATGCATATGTTCTGTTAGTATGTAATATTATATCAAGAACACCAATACAGAAATAATTTTAGAATTTATGTTATCCCCCCAAATATAGAAAGCCCACATATATCAGCACAAAAGCATTTCTTAAATTATAAAATAAATAAGTATTCATTGACCATCATTATTCTGTATGAAGAAGAGGGCACACATTATTATTATTATTTAAAGATGTTATTGGGGAATTGGGGGAGGGGAACAGACAAGTTGCTGTCCTTTTGTTCTTCAGTCTAGTTGTGGAGGATATTGCTTCACTGGCCCATGTTGGTATTGTCATTGCGCTCTTCTTGGGTGAGGCAGATCAGTCGCCGGCCTCTGGATGGGTGCTCACTGTAGCTATTGTCAGCTCGCGCTGGCTGCGGCCACTCATGCTGGCTGCTGGCCACTCACTGTAGCCTGTGGCAGCCCACTGCAGCATGGGCTGCAGCCCACTGTGGTCGGCGACTCACAGCAGCTCCAGGTAGAGCCGTTGTCCACCATCTTAGCTATAGAGGCAACTGGGTGGAGCTGTTGTTCACCACCTTAGCTATAGAGGGCAGTGTCACTGGCCCTCATATATGGGATCTGAACTGGGGCCCCGCTGCTCAGAGATGGCGTCCCAAGCCAGCTCCTAACCAACACACCACATTATTTTTAATAAACTGCCTTCTTTTTAACTTATGTGGCTGGATCCTCCATTGCCCAGTGACACTCAACAACTATAATGTATAAAGCAGATTTTCTACTGTTTGAAAATAGTAATACTGTGAAACAAAACAACAATCTATGTGATCTAAATACAGTATATTGGCCAATTACAGTCCCGGGTCTAATACAGTGAAACCCCTGCCTGTGAATTGGCCTTAAAAAGCCTCACCCATTTGACCTCCTTCATCCTCTCTTTGTATAGGGAAATGGTGGCTTAGTCTTCTCTGCAGAGATAAAAGGTGGCTAATGTCTGGGTTTAGGTCCCTGCCCTGGTGTCTGCTAGGTGTGCAAGAGTAGGCAAGTCAGTACATCTCCCTTACCTCTTGTTTCTTCATCAGAACTTTCCTTCCCCCTAAGGTTGTTGCAAAGATTAATGACATGGTAAACAAAGGCATAACCATGGAGTCTTGGAACTGAGCAGGACCTTCTCAAGAGTGATCTACCTCACCATTTCTCAGGTCAGAAAACTGAGGCACAAGAATGGTAACTGCTGCGCCCTAGACCATTCAGCCAGCGAGTCATACATCTGAGACTAGAAGCCAAGTTTTCTGCTTGAGGGTGCTTTGTTTTATTTAAAACATCTTGTTTTCCCTCGATAAGCACTACAGAACTGATATGCACATGGAAGGAACATAAAGACTGATAGAATGATCTGAAAGAGGAAGTAGACTTTTTCCACCAAGTAACATGACAGCAGATGAGAACAGAGGAAGGTACAAGGAGGAATCGTTTACTAGAGGGCTTAATAGCATGCCAAACATGCACTAAAATGTGCACAACTTTTAATTACCTGATTTGTATTACAACGAAAACATCGACTAAGGAGGTTTTTTAAATGTGTAGAATTATCAAAAACACATTCCTTGCCTTCCGTGTTTCTAGCATTCTTCGAATTCTAGGACCTAGCAGCCTTAATAATGAGAACCAGATCCCTGCTTTATGCTGTGTTGCCACCTGTGCTGGGCAGGGGTGGAGGAGACACTGAAGAAGTTTAAGGGGCTGAGTGGGAGTCAGAAGCAGTTGCTTACATTAGATGGGCAGTGCCAGCAAAACCCCTCACTCACTTAGTGCTTTCCAGTCTTAGAGGTTCAACTGGATTTACAGGTCCCTCTTACGAAATGTAAATGACCTGTTAAAACCATATTTACATCCCCATAAATTACTGCAGTGACAGTCATTCTACATTTCTCCTCTTATCACATCAGCATTGGTGGGTGGTGGAGAAGTAGAAGAGAGTGTAACTGAGAGTTTAAAGCCCTTAGGAAAAGACAGGCCTAGATCAGAATCGATAGTAGTAGGCTTCTGGCATGTACATGGCACCAATATTCAGTAAACAGACAGGACATTTAAATGGGAATTGCTGGAAATAACCTGCAGCATTATGCTCAAGAAAAGATTATACCAGTTCCCTTTGGAGGATTGGGGTTGTTTGCTGTGTGAAGTGGGGCCTGATCTCATGTGTGAAGCCTGGAACAATGCAAAAGGGGTCAGCAGAGCAAGGTAAATGCTTCCAGATCAAGGGAAATGGTTATCTGGCATGGAAGTCATTGGATGAGGAGGAGAAAATGCTGATTAAATATCTCCAATACCCATACAATAGGGACAGATAGGGAAGATGCCTGTGTGAGTGGTAAGAGATGGGGGGCAGAAAAGAGAACTGGGATACTGTGGAAGTGTTTGAAGTTTATGAGACTAAAGTCTACACATACACAATTACAACCTAAAGTTTTCTAAAATCTCAACTATTTTTCAGTGATTCTTGATAACATGTAAGGATGTTTACCAACTGTGTTTTGCATGCCTATGGAACATGAAATTAAGAGGGCAAGTTGTCTTCAGAAATATTCCCCCTTGAATTGTTTATGCATCTCATTTTGCATTTTGCTATTAGTCTTTTTGAGGCACCCAGACACAAAAATCTATCAAAATATCTTTGTGGCTTTAATTTTGAAGTAGTTGTCAATTGAATTGTAAAAAATAGACTATTTTATTAATGTTAGTCTAGATTGAGAGCACTTAATGAACATGTAGTATGTTTTCATTGTGCTCTGTTAGTATTGATTCATTTAATTAATTCAACAAATAATTATTGTTGTGTGTGACATATATTGAGTGCCGGTAATGTGCTAAGCCGTGTCATAAAAGATCCTAATTAGTCTACTAAGAAAGGTTTGATTCTAATAAGAACATATAAATGTTCCATGATTTTCAACACAGACTTACTTGGGAACATATTACTGATGCACAGTGGTTTAATCATCAACTGAAAAATCCTTTTGGTAAAGTTTTCATCGTCCGTTCTGAGGAAATTGCTATGTTTGCTATTTATTATAACACTTTATGTACTTATATACCCCTCATCAGGATACAGTGAAAAAAATATGTGCTAAATACTTGCAATTTGAAAACTGAAATAAAATCAGAGGTACTGGGAATATTTTAGTTCATAGCCTAAACAAAAAGAAGATATCTATACTCATTGAGAAAATGTTATTGATATGTTCTTTAAATCTAAATACAGTTTGGGAAGGCAGGCTTCCTAGGAGATTTAGATCTTACAAATATTAAGAATGAAGAAAGACAACATGATGCTATTAGACCTACCCTTCAGATCTTAAAATGTTGGGGGAAAAACAGTTTTTTATGCTCAATGTGAACACAGATACTACCATCAAGTGGTATCACATAAGAGCATACCTAGCTTTGCAGTCTTGTCCATTTTTGGAGGGATTGATTCTAAAACACATTTTCTGTGCCTTTTATCTTTATATGGATGAATTTTAGAAAACTGGCTTATAATCTGAATATGTTTATAAAATGCTACTTTGTTTCTGAGTAGTCTTATTCCATATAATTCCTTTTTATGTTTGGCTTTTAATCATTCATTTCAAGCTAAATGCAATCAACTGTCTGGAAGTTGTAAAATTATGATAATATCACTACTCTTCCGTTACCATATGGCTGTCTTGCAAATAACTCTTCAAAAGTAATTGACTTTCAACATATTCCCTTCAATTATTTTGCGTTGGTCCTAGTACTCTGCCAAAATTCTACCTTCTTATCTTACTCTCCATCTCATTAGACTAAGAGAATACATGTCTGAAACAAATATATTTATAGTCTCATAGGAAAGACATCTGAGAAAATCAAGCTCAAAAGGGAAAGAAAAAAGCTAAGTGTAAAACATGTTGGGCTCATTGCCTAATATATTTTGGGCCCTGATCATCTGGGCCAGCACTTGCTTGTCATGAAAGATGAGTCTAAGCTACTCTGCTCTGATGGAATTTATTACAAGGAAAGGAATAATCTACAAGTCATGGCTTCAATTTGCAATTTCAGACTTCACGTCCATATAAATCATGTGCTATGCTTATATAGTCAGTCATAAAAAATTCAAAATGTGCTGTGCTGTTTTGGATTCTCCTAGGCTTCCTTCCCTAGATTCTTAGATTTCCCAAAGTATGAAGTTTAATTTGAGGATTTTCGCCAAACTTCAGAAGGCTATTTAAAACAGATAAGAAAATATTAAAGTGTCCCATCAGCTCAACTTCTTTAATCTCTTGAAGATTTATTGACTAAATCCCAGTCTTTATACCAAAACATATCTTTATGACTGATACACAAAATGTGATACCACTTATATAGGATTTACATGAATGAATGATAACCTCCTTAGTTTGTAATTCCATTAAGATGGTTGATTTGGAACCATTTCATATTGTGCAGTTTTATTACTTAAATTTCTGTGATGAATTCAAGAACTAATAGTCTTTGGGCCCGGCCAAGTGGCGCATTGGTTAAGCGCTGGTTTGGGGATGCCAGCGGCCCCGGTTCGGATCCCACATGAGGGCCAGTGACACTGCCCTCTACAGCTAACAACAGCTCTACCTGGAGCTGGGCTGTGCGAGCCCCGGTGATGGTGTGGGCTGCAGCCCCCGCTGCAGTGGGCTGCCATAGGCTATAGTGAGTGGCCTGCAGCCAGCGTGAGCGGCTGGCAGCCAAGCGTGAGCTGCCAAAAGCCGTGGTGAGTGACATCCAGAGGCCAGCGACCGATCAGCCTCATCCGGGAAGAGCGCAATGACGATACCAACAGTGAAGCAACATCCTCCGCAACTAAACTGAAGAACAAAAAGACAGTAACTTGTCTGTTCCCCTTCCCCAATTCCCCAACGCTGTTCCCCTCCGCCAATTCCCCAATAAAATCTTTAAAAACAACAACAACAAAAAAACTAATAGTCTTTGAAAAACTTACTTGGATGAGTTGATATAAGATTAAAAAACAGTCTTATTTGTATGCTTTATAAGCCACGATAATCTGAAAGATAAATTAAAACATAAAAAGGAAATCCTCCAAAAACTTATAATATGCTCCCTTTTTTAGTGTCCTGTCTAGATCTGTGGTCTGCACTGTATAAAAGAAGAGGAAAGCTATAGCTGACTTATCAGAGAGCCTAAAATGAACAAATTGCTGAAAAGTTAGTTTTAGGACTTAGAGGAAAAGTCCTAGAATATTTTAACTTTGAGAAAAAAAGATTACAAAATCAATAACAATAATATTGGGTTGTCGGAAAAGTCATGACGTATTTTTTTCTATGTTTTTCATTGCAAAAATGTGTCATGATTTTTCTGACAACCCAGTAGTTTGTATTTAGTGAACACTTGCTGTGTACCATTCTTCACAGTTACTTTATAAGATAGATTATTATTGCTATTTATTATACCTGTTTTACAGAGAAAACTGAGGCTTGGGGAAAATTAATGTGTCCAAGGTTATATAAGTAGTAGGTGATGGAGGTAGAAGTTGAATCATAGAAATATGACTGTAGAGCCAGCTCTTTTTTTTTTTTTGAGGGCAGTGTTACTGACTCTCACATGTAGGACCCGAACCAGGGCCGCTGGTGTTCCAAGCCAGTTCTTAACCACCACGCCACTTGGCCAGCCCGAGCCAGCTCTTTTAACTTACGTTCTCCGTAAAGCAAATGATAGTCATACAGATTGAATAGTCATCTGAACCACAGAACACTCCTTAAGGTAGTCTTACCAAATAAAGTGAGCTTCAATCTATTCAAGCTTTTAGAGCTAGCATTATTATTTACGGAAAGTAAGGGTAATGGAAGGGGAACAAGCTAAATAATATCTCACAGAAAAAAAATGTGGAAATCCATATCAGGGAACATAAGCTCAGGATCACTGACCTGTTTCTGCAACAAGTCAATGGGATACAAAAAACATAGAAATAAACAAAAAACCGTGGGGTCTTTGCTAGGATCTTACTGCTGCAGGTGTGGTCCACTTTGAGTCCAGTGACACTGGCACCACCTGGGAGATTGTCAGTCATCAATATCTCAGGTCCTGCCCCAGACTCTACTGAATCTTAAGATCTCTAAGTGAGTTATTTGCACACTGGAGTTGGAGAAACACTGGTGTGGATGCCTGAGACTTACCCAATTGTAACATGTAGACCTTGTTTGGATCATGATTCAACAAGCCAACTGAAAAAGGCATTTCTACCTATTGGGGAGACTGGGCACAGATTAGGTCTTAGATTCTACAAAGGAATGAGTGCTAATTTCATTAGGTGTGCTAATGGCACCCAGTGGTTAATGATGGAGTCCAAATCTTTTAAAATTTAGACATGTATACTGAAGCACATAAGGGTGAAATAATATGTCTGGAATTTGCTTTAAAATGTTTTGGTAAAGAAAATGGCAATAAGTGATACCTATGTGGCAAAATATTGAAAACTTGAATCTGTATGATGGATCATTCTGATCCTCTCTCTACTTTTGAATATGTTAGAATTTTTCATATTTTTTAAAAAACCAAAAGAAACAGGCTTATGTCCTAGAAATTTTGGAAATAACTAAAAGAAAGGAGTTTCTGGTAGTAAAAAGAGTTAATAATTTAACAGGATGCCAGAGCATCTTTCCTCAAAGAATTTTAAAAATAGGACAAATTCATTGGTCTGGGGGCAATTTTAGATATAGTTCCCATAAAAGCCAGAGAACTTGAACAATCTGTCCAGCTCCCTTTCTCAAAAACTATTCTATGGTAGATGTTACACTTTGTGAATACTTTGGACCATTGTGGTCTTAGATTTAATGTCTTAATTGTATTTTAAAAAAAGAAAAAGCAATTGACGAAGCCTTTCTTCTCACCCCGTATTACCCTTCCTCGTGGGGTTCTTCACTGGCAGTTCACTTTAATGGCGGACTGATGAAATCCCCAGCGACCTACTCAGGAGATCAGGCATTTAATAGAGTCCCGTCCCAATCTCATTCTGTTGAGAGTCTATGCGTCTAAGTGCAGACTAAGGCCTTTTGATGTTATGTGACCAAGAGGAACCCCTTTAAGCTGGCATGTATTTGTCATATAGAAAGGCATTGCTGTCAACATCATGTAAACCCTTAATGTGCTTACCCAATCCAAAGCCTATCATTTTTTGTTTCAGGAAAAGGGAGCGACGGAGATTCCACAAGCTATTACAAAGAAAAACCAAGCACTTTTGTAGCTTGTTAAGTGGCAGTATATGTGGTAATATGTTTTATATTTCCTGGTTCCATCCTATAGAAACCTGGGAATGGTTCTCCATTCTCTAGCTCATAAACTCAGCCAGCATCCCCAGATGTAGACATGATACTGTTCACAGATGAACCACCAACGCCTGACTGGTTCAGGAGGTGCCTGTGTTTACAGAATGAGTCAGTGGACAAGCAAGAATATGCTTCCAGAAACCTTCCCATTTTAACCACAAGTAGTTTTCCTGTATGGCACTATATTTGGGTCTGTTAGTTGGGAGTTTATGGAATAATCCAGAGCATCTAAGTTTTTCCTTTAGACAGATAAGTATTAGGAGAAATACATGAGTAAGAGGATAGCGGATGGGATTTGGCTTCTGACTCTGAATCAGAGAGTTGCTGACACTCAGGTTCTGCTCTTGCTTGTACTTCTCTAATTTAGGTTATGCCGCGAACAGGCTCTCTATCAATAAGACGCCACTTTGTTAGATGTGTGTGCATTTTCAATTTGTAAATGCCTACGTTGTTTTCTCTGCCTCTTCCTTGTTCTTCCTAGTAGATGCCCAGTTATTTAGTCCTGGTTTTTGCTCCACAAGAACAGCCTCTGCATAAAATTTTCTATATGTCTCATGACCCCTCGGTCAGTACAAACAAAACACAGTAAGTAGTCAAAGCATGATCTTTTTGCATTCCACAAACATATTCCACACACCCCTCCACACGTCAGCCTGTTATTATTATAATCTTTGGCTAGAGAACTGTAGTTAGAATATTTTTTTGTTGCTACTGTTAAAATTATTATTATAAACTATAACAACATTGCAAAAGATCTAAAATGCCTTTATAACTGTAGAAGGATTTGAGAGGAAGCATGATGGAAAGTTCCATGGTCCAAAGAATTAATGTAGCAAATTTTTCTTCCTCTTGCTATTTTAAAAGAATATCATTATAGCAATAGAAAGACCTTTAATGTGTGTGTGTATATGTATGTGTATCCCAAATAGATGCTATCAGAGATATAAGACAATAAAATGGTACTGTTTAAGGATAATCCCCCCCAAAAAGGTAAAATCAAGAGATATATAAAAATGAATGCATTTAACATTTTAACTGTATATTAATAAAGGAACCAGTAAGATGTTACAGCCAGTTCAAAGGAAAATCCAAACAGACATATTTATAGACCAGGCTTACTGAAACGACTGTGCAGATGGAGGCATATTCTTCCCATTGGTAAAGAAAGTCAGTTCAAAGTCTATTGGACAGAGTTGGCACAGACAAGGATGTCTTTGTTTATAGACAAGATTTATTTTGAGTGCTATCAGCTTTTACAATTTATGGAGTTATAAATTAGCTTCCATAGAATCAAAACCAGATAATCCAGAAAAATACACTCTAGACATAGAATCATTTTCCATTAAAGCACAGATTTTTCTTTTTTCCCTGACAATGCTGTATCCCTTCGTGCATCATACTATCAGTGATCTGCTACTATCAACAGAAGGAAGCCCAAACTCCTTAGGCAGACATTCACGATTTAGCTTCAACCTCTTTCCAGTGTTTTCTGTTACCCAGGCCAGCACCCTTCAACCCTCCTTTATTCAGCCAAAGTTAACTATATATTCCCAAATTTTATTGATCCTTTCAGTCCCTGATAAATGTCACCTCCTCCAAGAAGCTTTGTTGTACTTTATCTACAGAAAAAAAATGTATACATTTTAAGAAAGGAAAAAACTATTAAAATTATAATACTCAATATATGTGGATAACAAAAGATGAATACAGGTCACATTTGACTTCTGCAATTACAAGAGGTGCTCAAAGTGGTTCCCATCAGTGTAATTTTAATACAGTGTTTTCCTTTCTTAAAATGTGTATGCATTTTTTGTCACCTTCTGTATTTTAAATAAGAATTATTGTACCTCCCCTTGACACTCATCACATTTTTTTTCTGTACTTTTCTTGTGTATTAACCAGCTGCTATGATCTATAATAGTGTGCATCAGAATCACATGGAGTGCTGGTTACAACTCAGATTGCTGGGTTCCACCCATCCCCTGATTCAGTGGGGCTGAGGTTGAGCTTGAATTTGCTTTTCTTACACGACCTCAGATGATACTGATGATGCTGGTCTGAGGACAGCACTTTGAGGACCACCTGCCCAGCGAAACCATGTAAAAAACGGGAGATTATAGATAGACTTGGCCCTTTAGGAATCCATAATGTAATGTAAATGTCAAAAACTGGCTCTCCAAGATATCATTGAAACCACCTTTTAGGTTAAGATAAAAATGAGTTTATTGAGGTAGATGAACAGTTCACCAGAGCCCTAGCAGTGCCTTGGGGGAAGAGGGGATGGGAGTCATAGTTGGGATAGTTGAGATTTTCAAGTTTAAGGCAGGTCTTTTACTATAACTACTTAGGGTTAGGTAAGGATCATGACATGATAGTATAGAATTCATAGTATAAGATGAGGATTTTGAGGCAAGGCAAAGCGTTCTGGTGTGTAAACGGTTGGTTGATGCTTTCTGTTGAAGAACTAATGTGTCGTTCAGGTTGTTTGACACATTCTAAAGAATGTGTCAAAAGATACATTCAGAAGACAGTAGTGAAGGCATATTAATGTAGACAGTCAGCTGTACTAAAATGGTTTCAGAGACAGACACATAAACAAATAATTAGCATAATTGAGGTGGTCACAAAGCCCTCTGGGAGCAAGTATATAAAATCTTATAACCTCCCTGCCATCTGCCGCTGCCAGGAATCCCAAGGTCGTGAATGTCCTACTTAGGCTTATCTTTGGTATATCAAGGAAAAAAATCATTGTACTTATGAAGGCCTTCCTGCTTGTTTCTTTTTCGCTCTTTAGCTTAACATCCCCAGGCCAAACATGCATACTTCCTTCGACATGTGTATCTAATAAACAATATCCAATTTTGGAGGAGTGGAAAGAAATCTTATTTTTCAAGGACCTACTGTATGACACAATGCAAGTGTGAGTGTGTGTGTGTGTGTGTGTATTTAATTAACTTTATATTATATTTTTGTGATAGTTATGATTATCCCCTTGTTAATTAAGACAATCCTTATTGGGACTTCAAGGATAAATGGGCCTCTGGGTAGAACCCTTTTTATATTATCCAAACTCATGGTCTTTTCTTTTTTGGGAGAGATAAGCAGTACATATGACGTTCTTAAAGCATAGTAATCCTCTATTTAAAAATAAATTTATATTTATGTTTATGTTTATATTTATGTTTATACTTATACTATTTATATTTATATTTATATTAGCCTGAATAACAAATGATGTTTACTTTGGAAAGCAACTCAAGCTGTAACCTTTGGTGATATAATTAACATGGTACCTTGCAGACAATTTTTAGAAGCACCTTGAAGTGAGTGTATTAAAGTTACATCTGAGAAAGACAAATTAAATCTTTTGAAATTCAAATTCTGGCACATAATTCAAGGTTTAAGCTCAAATTCTTGAATTAAAAGTTAAAAGTCTTTGTACCAAGTACACCCTATGTTTGGTCACACTACCTGAAAGAATCATCAGCATGCTTTTTACAGGTTCCAAAATCAAACTAGAAAATATGCATATTGTAAGTAAATTTACTTAGATTTATTCATGACTAGCTAATATACATGTTCTATAAAACAACCGAGGCAAAACTCATTTCAATACATCTTTTACTAAAGTTTTAAGAAAACATCTGCAAGGTAGTAGGGCTTCAGAAGTTATCAAATACTTGCCATCATGCTAACAGCATTCATAACACAGATTTGCTGAAGAACCATCGTTGTATTAGCAATAACCTATTTTGCACATATAAAGCTATCTTTGTATTTGCCATATGGGCTTTTATCACACTTTTCAGTCCCAGATTTCTCTGTGCTAATGGCAGCTAAGTCCAGTGGGTGCAAGGAGCATTTCAGAGAGGAGGGTGTCTTAATTGGGATCCCACAGATTTTGAAGCGGTAAGTGACAATGTGGGGCCAAAAGAGAAAGTGCAGGAAGCTATGTCAGGAAGTGGCATGAAAAGAAGGCTTTCTGAAGACAGGATGAAATAAGACACACTATAAAGGTTACCAGGTGTAATGTCATGGGAGTGCTTCATCTTTCCCACCATCTACTGGGTCTGGGTTTCTCAGCCTGGGCACTACTGACAGTGCTTTGTTGTAGGATCTTAAGCAGATGCCTTGGTCGCAAGCTACTAGATGCCAAGTAGCACACCCTCAGTGTGATCACAATAATATCTCTATTTCCTGGTAGGTTTGCCAGATTTAGCAAGTTAAAATAAAGGACACCCAGGTAAATTTGAATACCTGATAAGCAGCAAATAACTTTTGGGTAGGAGTATGTCCCATGCAACATTTTATACAGACCTGTACTAAAAATTTATTTGTTGTTTATCTGAAATTCAAATTTAACTGAGAGTCCTACATTTTAGCTAGTAACCCTAGTAGGAGGCAGAATTGCCCATGATTGAAAACCGCTGTGCTGTTGATCTCAGTAAGTTAACAGCAAACACTCAAGAGACTCTTGACTGACCTGACAATGCTTTCCTTAACCTCTCTGACCCCAGTAACCTTGTTTGCAGGAGGGCTCATTAACTTCCCTCACACGGTGGATGTGAGATCTAAAGGAAATAATGTATGAAAAACCCTTAGGATGGCAGGCAAACTAAACAATTGGTATATGTTTGTTATTACTATCGAGCGATTCCTCACTAGATGCTGTCCTAATAGTTACTGGTCTCTGCACTTAATTGTCACTAACAAGAAAGACTGTACTAAGGAAACAGGAGCCATGCAGAGATTCTGTCTTGGCTGCACACTGAAATCACCTGGGGAGTGTCCTCCCTGATGCCTGTATCCTGTGCCTCTGAGAGATTTGGATTTTAGTGAACTGGAGAGTGGCCTGAGCATTGGGATTTTTCAAAAGCTCCACAGAAGTCCTGAAATGTGTAGCCAAAGCTGAGAACCACTCTTTGAGAGAAAAGTATTAGATAATTGGGATTTCTTAAGAAGAGAAGGAAGTATGCTCAACTTAATTACATCCGATTCATGGCTTGTATAAAAGTGGGTTGGAATCAGGCCGGCTGAGTGGTGCAGTGGTTAAGCGCTGACTTGGGAAGCCAGCGGCCCCGGTTCAGGTCCCATATATGAGGGCTAGTGACACTGCCCTCAAAAAAAAAAAAAAGTGGGTTGGAATCAAATTTAGAGAAAAGGTGGACATGATTTCATTCTTCAGTAATTCAATAAATACAATATCTGAGCACCTGCTATGTGCCAGGCCATGTTCTAAGCAGTTAAGGTTCTAAGCAGTTAAGGGAGTCCCTGTAGGGAGAGGCAAACACTAAGTAAGACATGTTAATCTGATTTTAAAGACTAGAACAGAGTCATGAATAGTCTTAATGAGAAAGCAAAACGCGGAGAAACCAACCTGACTTCACAAGATGGTTCTCCTCTCTGACCTGAGCTCTTAGAAGAGATAGAAATAGGTAGGCCATATTCCAATGACAAGTAAAACAAAGCATAGCATAAAACTGTAAAAAGAGTGTCAGAAAGGCCAAACCATAGAGCAAGATTTTAGAAACACTAAAAACCTAGCTATCTACAGTACAATCATTTTGTGAAAAGGGAAGTCCTAGAATAAAGAACACGAAGGAAGTGTGAGACTCTCTTCTTTTGAGGAAGATGTGCATTGTTTAACAGATTGTTAAAAGACGGAACACCTATTTTGCTTCATTTTTCCCTTGAGGCATGATCTACGAGAAAATACAAAAACTGTGAAGTGAAAATTTGTAGGCTAAAATAGGTGAGGATATAGTGAAAGACCGCCAATATCTACTTTACCTGAATTATTAACCTCACGCTCCAGAAAACAGAGTTATCAGTGAATTTTTATATGTAGTCACAGGACCTTTGGTAGTACTATTATAGGAATGATAAATGTATTTGTGAAAATTCTATCCCCTGTTATAACAAACAGACCTGAAAATATTTATAATGGCTTAAATACAATAGAAGTGTATTTCTTGTTCAAGTCTGAAATTGACATTCCTGATTGGAAGGTGGCTGTCCTCTAGTGGTGGATGCAGGGACCCAGGTTCCTCCTATCTTGTAGCTTTGCCATGTTTACTAAATGGTTTCTTGGGTCTCCATGCTCATCTGCTTCCAGGCCATGGAAAGGAAAACCCTTGGAGGGTCATGAATGGGATGCGCTTGTGGGCAAGGCCTCGAAGCTGCAGCCATCATTTTTAGAATCCTTCCACTGGCTAAAACCCAGTCACTTAGGTACCTCTATCGAAAAGAAAGCTGAGAAATGTAGTTTGCCCAGGAAGGGTAATAATCAGGTTTGGTGGCAGTCAACTGGTATCTACCCAGATAATAGGAGATCTGCCAGAAAACTGTAGTTAGATAAATAATTCACATTTCAGGAATGGGGTTGAAATGGAGTAGAAGGCTATAGAAACAACACAGGCTTGAAACCACTTGGGAGGGGAAACACAGTGATCGCTTGGAGTCTGTACTTCGTCTTCTCCTGCAAATTAGAAAAACATTTAACAAACACATGATACTGTTGATAAGTGAGAACTGTGTGATGGTATCATTGAATGGATTTATACTTCAGATAACTGTGTCCAGTGAGTCATAATCACTGCCAACCATGAAGGCGGTCTCTTGTGCTGTGGCCCGTGACTCTCTTTGCCCATTCTCATTAAGTATTTTTATGAAAATCTTGACTAGAAATAAATTTGTGGCTGACTCAGTGAAAGAAATACTAAATGATACAGCAGATGAAAGAATCAAGAGCAGTTTCAAAATGATTTCAGCCATCTAGAACATAGGTCAGCAGAATTTTTCAGAAAACAGCAAGGGAGTAAATAGTTTAGGATTTTGGGTCATAAGGTCTGTGTCACAATTAGTCCTCTCTGTTGTTGTAGCCCCAAAGCAGCCATAGACAGTACATAAGTGAACTGGCATGGCTCTGTTCCAACAAAATCAAATTTACAAAAATAACTGCCAGGCCAGATCTGACCCATGGGCCACACTTTGCTGAACACTGATCTAGAAGTATAGGCTGAAATCCGAAGGCAGTAAATCTAAGTGTGTTCTTTTAAGGCCAAAGACCAGGGTCTAACAGGTTATATACCATGTTTCCCTGAAAATAAGACCTAACTGGAAAATAAGTCCTAGCATGTTTTCGGGATGCTCGTAATACAAGCCCTACCCCAAACATAAGCCCCAGTTAAGATTGTCAGCCAGACGTGACTGTTTGAATAAGTGTAGATTTTTGTACATGAATAAATGAATAAATGTAGATTATTGGAGCAAAAATTAATATAAGACACAGAGGTCTTATTTTTGGGGAAACACGGTGTATGATATCCTTTCTAATCATAGTAGAGCTACAAAATAGGCATTATTTGCTCTTATTTTATGGATAAGAAAGCTAAATCTCAAAAATAAGTAGTTTAGGGTCGGCCGAATGGCTCAGTTGGTTGAGAGTTCGCTCAAGAGTGCGAGCTGAGCTCTGAGCAACAGCAGTTCAATGCCCAGCCCTAGCTGAGCTGCCGCTGAGCTGCCAACAAGTGGCAGGATGGCTCAGCTAAAAAAAATAAATAAATAGTTTGACCTAGCTTTCATATCTGGATAACACTTTATGGGACATCACGCCACTTAAAATTGGGTGAATTGAGAGAGTCACAATTAATTGCTCAGGTCAAAAATGGGGCAGCAGCTCATGTGGCAGCACTCACTGTAGGAAAACCCTGGGCTCTTCTGGTTCAGTTCTGATCCAAATCTGTGACCTTAAGAGACCTGCTTGACTTCTCCAGGCTTTGGCTAACAGAGCAATAAAAATAAGAGGCTCAACTAGATAAACACCACAGCTCTCTTCTCTGGTCCAATAGAGTTACTATTAATATATTAAGGGAATCATGTGAAAGAGAATTGAGGCTTACTCTTTGTAACTCTAAAAGCAATTCTTTTTAAACTTTTCTAATGTAGTTTTATATAAAACCAACATATAAAACATAAAAATGGCATTTAATGAGCATACATGTGTTTTACAAGTTCAAATTTACAAGGTGTGATAAAAAATGTGTTGAATGTTTAAATTTTAAAAAATTATTACAGTAAAAGACACATTGCCATTAATCTCCCTCAGAAGATCCCCCCTTGCTTTGAACACACTTATCCCATCATTCTTGCCACTTTCTGAAGCAGGTCTGGGAGTCCTCTTTTGTGTCTTTAGTTACACTGTTGTGGCTGCCTCGATGTCTTGACTCATTTTGACTTTGGGGAAGAGCCAGAAGTTGCACGGTGCCAGATCCGGTGAATACGGTGGAGGAGGATACACCGTAATGTTTTTATTTGACAGAAATTGGCGTACGAGAAGTGATGTGTGACACAGAGTACTGTCATGATGGAGGATGAAGTAAAGACACTCAGGAAAGAGGACTTCCAGAACTGCTTCAGAAAGTGGCAAGAATGATGGGATAACTGTGTTCGAAGTGAGGGGGAGTCTTCTGAGGGGGATTAAAGGCAATGTGTCTTATACTGTAATAATATTTTTATTTAAACATTCACTGTATTTTTTGATCATACCGCGTATAATATTTTCTGGGTGTAAAGACATGTATTGAGAGATGTAAGCTGATATGCATGAAACTGAGGTTTTAACCGGGAGTGATAGATGATTGATAGATTATTTTCAGCATCAGAGCGTCAGAGTTCTACTCATTGTATTTTGCGTATTTGTCTGCTTACTGGCTTTGGTTGCATAATGTCAAGAAAATCTTTATTATTTCTTGAGCAACTATGTGCTGTAAACTTGCAACACTAGAAATCTCCATTGAAGCCTCATACAAATCATATGAAGTAGGTATGTTCTTTCCCTGTTCATTCTATCAACTTACCAAACTGGTGGGTTTGCAGATATTCTCTGTCCCTCTCAGAGGGGGCCAGCTTCAATCAGTCCAGTCTGCTTCTATTTATTTGTTTATGTGGACATGCAAAAGTTATTTTGAACAGAGATTTTCATGGCTAACAAGTTAGGAAACTACTGTTTTATACTACAGAGCCTCCTGAGCATCTAGGATTGTCCTTTATATTCCTATGTATTTATGATTGAAAAGTCAGGAAATCACCACTGGAAATTCATAATAGCCACTTGACTTTTTCTGGAGGGAAGCAACATTTTGCTGAAGTTATGAATTTCCTTGCTTTGGAAAATATAACTTTGTTTTATGATCTACTTATAACTTCATGGTAAACAATGGAGTTAACATCTCTGTTTTCAGGAGACTTGTAGCCTGTATTTTCACTAACATAAACAACATCCACAGTGTAAAAAGGGGACACAGAATAAAACATTTGCATTTAAAAATAACACTTGGTTTATTCCCCCAAGCCCATAAAATCAGTCTAGTCATGAGGAAAACATCAGATAAACCAAAATTGAGGGATATTATACCAAATATCTGACCAGAACTCCTTAAAACTGGTAAGGTCATCAAAAGCAAGTGAAGTTTCAGAAACTGTCACAGCCAAAGAGCCTAAGAAAACATGACTCCTAATTGTAATGTGATATCCTACATGGGAGGCTGGAACAGAAAAAGGACATTGGGTACAAGCTAAGGAAACCTCATTAAAGTACAGACTTCAGATAATAATATATTAATACTAATTCATTAATTGTGATAACTGTATAATACGAATGTAAGATATTAAAATAGAATTATGAGAAAAATTCATACACATAGTGATGAAAGAATAGTTTTGCAATCTAAGAAAACTTGTCAGAAACAGAAAATCTGAACAGACCAATTACTATCAATGAAATTGAATCAGTAATCAGCAAGCTCCCAACAAACAAAAGCACCCCGATGTTTACTGCAGTGTTATTCACAATAGCCAAGATATAGAAACAACCGAAATGCCCATTAATAGATGATTAAAGAAGTTGTACATTTATACAATGGAGTATTACTCTGCCATAAAAATAATGAAATCTTACCATTTGCAATAACATGGATGGACCTAAAGAATATTATGCTAAGTGAAATAAGTCAGACTGAGAAAGACAAATAGCATATGATCTCACTTATATGTGGAATCTAAAAAAAAGAATAAACGAGCAAATAAAACAGAAATAGACTCATAGATACACAGAACAAAACTGATGGTTGCTAGATGGGAGGGAGGTGGGGGAGAAGTCGAAGGGATTAGAAAGTACAAATTGGTAGTCACAAAATAATCATGGGGATATGAAATACGGTATGGGAAATATAATCAATAATGTTGTATAGATTATGTAGGATGCCAGATAGGCACTGTACTTATTGAGGGGATCACTTCACAGATTGTGTAGATGCCTGACCACTATGCTGTATACCTGAATCTGATATAGAATAATACTGAACATCAACTATAGTTAAATATATATATATATATATATATATATATATATATAGTCACAGGATATAAAGTACAGCATAGGGAATACTGTCAATGGTATCATAACAGCTATATACGATGTCAGAGAGGTAGTAGATTGGGAGGGGGGTTATTGCTTTGTGAGGGATATAAATGTCTAATCATTATGTTGTTTTGCATACTTAAAACTAATAAAAAAAATAAATAAAAAAGGAGAAAACTCGTCAGAATACAGAAATGGCAAGAGAGGCCTGAAAAACAAAATGCATTAATTTGACAATATAAATCACATAGTCTTCAGAAAGTATATCAATTTGGCATACATAATAAAAATAAATGTTAATTAACCATTTGCAAAAATCTCGTATCAGTCCAGTTCCGCTAAGTTTATGCCATGGTGCTAAATGAAGCCCCAAACCTCAGTGGCTTGCTGTAATGTTTATTTCTTGTTCATATTACATGTCCAGTGCAGGCTGAGATTTGGAGGAGGGCTGTGATCCACATAGCTTCTCAGGGATCCAGGTGGTTGGTGATGATGACTCCACCCTCTCACAGCTATACCATCGGGAACAGCATCCTCAGTTGCTGAGGCGGGCAGAGGCACCTGCAGTGCAAAACAGGGGCTGTTTTTTTACACGTGAGCATAAAAGCACAAGTCACTTCTGCTCAGCGTGGCCCTAGTCTCGGCTCCATTTCAGAAGTGACTATGTGATTCATATGAACTAAATATGCAAAAGCACTTGGCAGAACTATTAAGCAGCAGGTCTCAAACATGTTATATAATTGAAAAATGCAGGTTCCTGGGCTCCCATCCTACAACCCTGGAATCAGGATCTCTGGGATATAGTTGGGAAATGTGCCTTTTAGAAAATGTTGCACAACAGAATCTCATTACCAACAGGAAGCTACTGCTGTGCACAAGGAGTGTTTTTAAAGTAGAGGAAAAGCAACGATTAGCTCTGTGGATTTAAGGTTACCCTGGCTGCATTGTTGGAGATGGATTCAAGAGGGAAGAAACTAGAAGCAGGAGGATTTCATGTCACACAACACATACGGTTTAATGGTAAACATAAATGCGTGTGCTTATATATTATGCAATGTGTGAGCAGGACCAGCTCAAGAGAGCCTAACAGTACTGTCTCTGTATATTTTAAGAATCTTCTCCCCACCTCTTCCTTCCTCGACTGCCAACCAGTACCGTAGGCCCAAACTTACTGCCAGCCAGTACTGTTCACTCCATTCACTAAATGTTCTGCGTGTCAAGGGCGCCCTTGGTGTTGGCTGTAGAGCCAGATCAGCACCAAGAGAAGTCCCTGGATAAGGAGTGGAGAATGGAGTAGGTGGGCTTTTCTAGAGAGGTGGCTGGAAGAGGTTGCTGGAGGTGGTCAAATTTTTCTTCAGGCCTGATAGGGCAGCACAGAACCTGGTTAATATCGCTGGGTCTTCTGCCTTCGGGGAAGACTGATAGTTAAGAGTCGATCTGCACTGGGAAAAAATGACAAGTGCGTGATTATTTTGAAAAATAAACCTATCTGGTCAGTGCTGGGTCATTTAAGGATTGACCATCCAGGCCTTCGTTTCTTCTCTTCCATCTGCCTATATGTTGGCTGATTCACCTGGCAAGCCCCCAGCTAACATCAGACCTCTTAGGATGACCATTATCAAAGAGACAACAGATAACAGGTGTTGGCCTGGATATGAAGAAAAGGGAAACCTGGGCACCACTAGTGGGAATGTAAACTGCTATAGCCACTATGGAAAACAGCATGGAGGTGCCTCAAAAAATTAAAACTAGAACTATTCCATTTACATGAAATGTCTGTTAAAGATAAATCCATAGAGACAGAAAGCAGAGTAGTGGTTGCCTATACCTGGGGGTGGGAATCGGGAGTAAAACTGCAAATGAGTAAGAGGTTTCTTGTGGGGGGTGATAAAGATGTTCAGAAATTAGATTTTGGTGATGGTTTATCAACTGTGTTAATATACTAACAATCGTTGAATTTGTATACTTTTTTAAGGTGAAATATATGGTTTGTAAATTATATGTCAATAAAAGTATTTTTAAAATGAGATAAAGTGTTGCTGGAGGAGGCAGGTATGGAATATAGGGAAACTTTTTTTTTTAAGATGGCAGGGATTTATGTGGGTAGGATAAGGGGGAAGGAACCAGAGTGGAGAGAGAAAAATAATACAACAGAAAAGAATAATAAGGCTGGCAAGTCATAGAAAACATATACCAGACTAAGAACAAGCCTTAATTTGCAGAAGGAGAGGCACTTGCAGGAGTAAGGACTTCCTTCCTTCTGTGGCAAAATATGGAGATGAACTTGTAGACTGAAGAGAAAAAGGGAAGAAAAGTGAGAGTGTTCATTTCTGATGGCCTATGCTTTTCTGGGTCATGTAGAACATGAAGTAACATGTTTGAGTGATGAATTGGGTAACTTCAGGAGAATGGTGACAGTTCAGACAACAAGTGTGAATATTAAAAAAGAAAACTGATGGGCTGGCCGAGTGGCGTGGTGGTTAAGCGGCCCCGGTTCGGGTCCCACATATGAGGGCCAGTGACACTGCCCTCAAGAGAAAAAAAAAAAAAAAAAAAAGCTGATTAAATGAGTAAAAGGATTTTAAAGCCATTAAGGCTTAGCTAAGTTTAAATGAAAAATTGTACAGCACTTAAGTATCAAGGTTATACATTTTTTTTCTCCAGCAGCTACAGCTTTCTATGAAATAAAAGCAGAAAATATTGATGGATTAACTGCCTGTAAAACTGTATTTGAATTGGTAGAGTACAGGTTCCTGCTAAGTAAAGGTGCCGATTTAATCAGGTCTACACCATTCAAATACTTATCGATCTGATTATCACAAACGACAAATTTCAAGGTGTAAAACATCTTAGAAAAAAAATTTCAGTTCATTCATCAGGATTAGACTTAAGTCATTGAAATTCGATTTTTAAAGCTTACTGAGCCTCTCTGAGACCTCAGAAGTGGTGCTAGGCATGATCGATCATGCTTCCTTATCAAATGGATATCTCAGAAAAGCCAGGAGCCACTTAACCATTGTACCAAATGGATCCATGGTAGGTACAGAAGGAAGTCTGGAGCAGTGCTTTCCCATGCAGCACATCTGAACACACAGATGATTGCGGATATGCATATTCCTGGGTCCTCTCTCACAAACACGTGAATTACACTCTGGGGATACGGCCCAAACATTCTGTATTTTAACCAGGTAAAAGGCGATGCTGGTGTTAGAATGGTGACATTTGTCCAACCTGGTAAGAATTTAAGCTGAAATGGTGACTAGTGGGGAAAAGATCAAACTTTTTTTTTTTTTTAGATAGTCTTTAAAGGCTCAGCAAAAAATCTTAAGTACTTGAAAGATTTTCTGTACTCCATTATTTGGTATGATTAGCTCTTCAGCTTCCTAAGTAATCCAAACCTTTTTTTTTCTTTCAAATACAATTAATAAATTGGTCGTTCCAAGGAATAAAGTTTATTTATATGATGCGTGGGAACACCTAGCAGCGCTATGTACAGACGTGAAAGGAAGAGCCACAAAATCGGGCAGGACATGTCTGTCAAAAGTCTTTTCTCTGACGAAAGGGTGCCACTAGAGCCTTTAATGCCTTTGCCTTCCAGGACGAGACTCATGGAACGTCCAACTCTTTAACATCAGTTCACCATATGCCACATGGTGAACTTGAAACGTGACTATCAATGCTTTCTTTTACGAAGCTGATCTCCTGCCTAATGCTTCCTAAGACGCATCTTATCTGGACGGGACTTTAACTCTGACTGCAGTTTTCCCTTAAAAACCTTCCTCTCTACCTCCTCTCCACCCCGCCCTTCCACATTACCAACTGCAAAAGTTTCACGTGGATTGGACGCTTCCCGCAAATACACAGCCCCACACAGAAACTTTGGACACATAAACACGTGTCCACACCGGCCGTCTAGGCCCCCAGACTCCCCAGCAAAGCCTCCCCTGGGCTAGTTTCAGTCGCTGCTTCGTCTTCCGGCCCCAAAGTTGGGCCTCCTCCCCCTTCCCCAGCGGTCCTGCAAGTCGAGTCCGGTCCGACGGGGCGGGGCGGGGCGGGCCTGCGCCATTGGAGCCGGGCGGGTGGGGGGGGCGTGCCTAGGGCCGGTCCCTTTTGCTTCAACGCCGCCGACTTTTCCACCTGCCTCTGTTCTAAGAAGGATGTCCCTCGTTTAGAAGCTCAAGTTCGGCCTGGCTTGGCCTGTGCAAGCACACGAGAGAAACTTTTTAAAAACTTTGGTCCCGCTTCTGCTCCCCCGGCGCGTGGTCTCCGGATGGTTCGTTCCGGGGACGCGCTCGGGACGCCGTGTCCCCCTGCCCGCCTCCAGTGAGGAGCGCGGAGCTCCCCTGCCCCGGGGGTCGGGGTTGGACTAACGGGGAAACCGCCAGTCTCCGGGGCCGCGGCAGCATGGACTACCTGAGCACGTTCACAGGGAAGAGCGGGCGCCTGCTGCGGGGCACGGCCAGCCGCCTGTGGGGGTTCGCGGGGGGCGGCGAAGCCCGGCAGGTGTGCTTCCAGGATTCCCTGAGGGAGCCCGCCCAGGGGGACCCCGGCTGCGGGTCCCCGGCCCACCGCACCCCCGCGCCTTGCATCCCGGAGGGACCTGGTGAGCTCAGCCTTCCCGCGCGGGAGGACCCCGGCCGCGGACTGCGGGGAGGCGGCGGGCGCCAGGTGGGACCTGGGCGGGCCGGGTTCGCGCGGCCGGGGCGCCTGGGCCAGGGGGGCGGCGGGGCGCGGGCGACGAGCGCGGGACTCCGTCGGCGCCGGGGACGGGCACCTTGCTGCTGTTTGCGTCGTGGCTCCTCCTGCTCTGCCCTTCCTGCTGCTTCCCCGAGACGCCACTGCCTGCGCCCCGCCGGACATGTCGGGGTGTATCCCCCGGGAGGTGACCGTGACGCCAGTGTGTCTCGTCGCTGAGATCACGCAGAACACCGCGCCTCGTTTGCTGTGGGTTCGGGTCAGGGTTTTTCATAGTTGCCAACTGTTACGGTTCGCGTCCGCCCTGAGTCCTTTTTTGGAAAAGAAAAAAAAAAAAAAACTTCCACCGGACCTGAGTGGATACGTGCATCATGGAGTTTGAAAAGCTGCGTGTGTTCTTGAAGTGGCAGAACCTAGAAAGTTTTTTTTCTCAGTTGCATTTCTACTGACTGCTATTTTATTTTTTTCTTGCATCATAGTGGCTTTGTATTACTCTTTACAAAAAATAGTCCTCATGGTATGCTGTTGGTATCTTATGGAAGTTTTAAAAGCGCTGGCGGAAGAGGGCTTAGCATAATGCGCGTGGTAACTTCTGCAGTGTCGTTGGCGTCCTCGAAGTGAACAGTGGCATTGATATTTTGTGGTGTTACTTGGTTTAATATGCGTTTTGGGATTATGAGTAATCGTATCAGCCTTTGGGAGTCTAGAAAACAGAGAAAAGCGCAGACAATATGAAATTTCTCCGTAACCCCACATCCTGCCAATCATTTTAAAGCAGGGAAACAGCGAAGGCATCTATCGATCTGCGTGTCTAGGTGTGTAACTGAAGCTTTGAAGAAACGTGAATAGTAAAATCTAAGTTTAGCAGGATCCCCTTTTAATAATTTGCCTCACATTACGTGAAATAGAATGTCTTCAGAATTCCTGTCCATGGAATTAGAAAATGAAAAAAGGGGGGATACTATTTTGTTTCTGCTTTGAAGGAGAATCACGAGATAGGGAATCCCTTTTAAAGGTGAGACCAAGGATGAGGGTTGGAACTTTCAAGTTTGAATAAAGGATTTTTTTTAAATGCATAATTAGTTGCCTATTGAGAATAATGTAGGTGTTACCAGCCTCTAGATGGTCAGAGAATTCAGAAACATGTGGTGTAACCAGGTAGGAGTATGATCAATATTTTAATAAATAGGCCCAAACGTGTTAACACCCGATTCATTCGTTCAGAAACATTTGTTGAGCACACTGCCATATCTGACACTGTCCTTCAGCATTGCAGCTCCAAAGCACTGTACCAATTCCTCTTCTATTGAAGCTGACTTAGGATCTCATGGCACATTATTCTTTAAAATTTTTTAATTCAATTTATTGGGTTAACATCAGTTAATAACATTATATAAGTTTCCGGTGTACAATTTTATATTACATCTGCATATTGCATTGTGCGCTCACCACCCAAAATCTAGTCTCCTTCCTCCACCATATATAATATTTGACCCCCTTTAATATTCATGGTGTTCCCAAATCTCTAACACAAGTTAGAGAGGCCTTGTGATGTCACAGTTATGACCACAGGTGAACAGGCACATGGTAGCGTGCTTATTGAACATTAACCCGCTGAAAGAATTTGTTTAGGTAATCTCTTTTAGCCTGTATTTTCTTGTTTGTAAATGAGGTTGATTGGATGATTTCAAAGGTTCTCAATTCTAGAGCTCATTTTCATTTGGAACAGAACTAGTGAAAATGATGGGTGGTAAAGCCAGAAAATAGCATTGAGGGCTAAAAAATGTTGTAGGTCTATGAAATTATACCCGGAGTTCTAAAGGCAGTTTAATAAGCGCCTCAGCAATAATTTGATCACTCTCTGCCATTCTTAGAATAAGTGTAGCTTCCTAAATCGACTCCTTTGAGAGGCAGCATGTACATATATACAGGTAAAAAATTAACTGTTGATTTCTAGTCATCCTGTG
The DNA here is from genome assembly GCA_033961575.1 of Aselliscus stoliczkanus. Lineage (NCBI taxonomy): Eukaryota > Metazoa > Chordata > Mammalia > Chiroptera > Hipposideridae > Aselliscus > Aselliscus stoliczkanus. The sequence goes on along the minus strand of CM066731.1, from coordinate 26,227,509 downwards.
CTTAAAATGAGAACTCTATTCTTTGCAGCTGCCCACCAGATGGGTTTGACTTTACATTCGTGTTCACTCTGTTTGAAGGATTTCTCCTGCCCTTTCTGCTGTGACTATCCTTATGTCAGATTTTTATAACAGCTGTTTAAGTTTCCTCTTGTCTGTCACCCTTCCTTCAAGTCTTTAAAGTCCTGCCCATGTAGCAGCATTTCCTGTACAGATACTTGACCACACTTGCAGATTAACTGCACCCCAATACCCCATTTGTTGCTACTGATCTTGCCCCTCACCATGTCATGGTCAGTAATGATGTTGATAAAATAGTTTTACCATTGACAGATTGAAGATGGACCAGATGAAGCTTTGGTCAAATGTTTCTGATTTTACTATTTTATAAACTGTTTACTGGACTGTTAGTGTCACTCATGCCTCTTTACTCCTCTCCAAGGTGGCTGCTTGTCCTCTTACCAGCTTTTATTGTTTGCTGACTCCAACATTATAGTTCCCTCAGGAAAAACATAATTGGGACTTAGACGCATTAAGGAGCTCATCACGCCATTGCTCTAGTTACTAACAATTACCAAAAAAACCCCAAAACAAAACAAAACAAAACCTTATGATACAATTCTTATTCCTTCTCTCTAAGTGTAAATTATTATTTGATTCAAAAAGATATGTTTGGACCTTGAGTACAGCTGTTGTTTGGGGACATGACCATAAGCCTATATTATGTAGCCTTTAAAATTATTCATTTCATTAGATCATATGGTAATAAATAAGTGCAAATACATAGATTTAACAAGGTTAGAGTCTCAACTTACTGTCATACAGTTTTATAAACTGCCATTTATATCAACTATCTTTTCTCACTTGGTGACAGTATACTTTAAACACATCTCAATCCTATTACAAATTTTTTAAAATTTACTTTTAGCAATTAAGATATTATCTTTCAGGGGGAAATGGCAATAGGAATAAAAGATGCTAAGAACATTTTCTATGCTGCAGGCACTAACAAATATTTTTATTTAATGCTGATAACAACTCAGTGCAATAAGTATTATTGTCCCATTTCACTGATGAAGAAACTGAGCCAGACAAAGAAATAAGGGATATAGAATCAATTTGGATGTTATCTTTTTGTTTCTAAGAGTTATGGCTCTGTCAGACAGGAAAAAATTATGTGAGAAGAAAGCAGAATTCTGTCATGTGTGACGTTTAAACAAGGATAAGATGGGTTGTCATTGAAATTTCTGTAAAGTTAGAAAGATAGTAAAATGATTGAGCTGAAAATGCAAAAATCCATTAAAACTGTTAGAACAGTTCGATATTGTATATTGGCTTGGAAATTGCAGAGGCACATTATCTGAAAGAATTAGATAACAGTTTATCCTGAACCCAAGAAAGATCAAGTACCGCTAAAGGATTTGGAGTACCAGTTATTACCGTGACTGCAGTTTAAGTACTGCAAAACAATGTTTTGGTCAACGACAGACCACATAGATGATGGTGGTCCCAGAAGATAACAGCTGAAAAGTTACTATTGCCTAGTGACGTCATAGTGCAATACATTACTCACGTGCTTGTGGTGATGCTGCTGTAAACAAGCCCCCTGCTCTGCCAGTTGTACATAAGTGTAGTCCATACAGTTATGTAAAGTACATAACACTTGATGATAATAAACAACTATGAGTATGCTATTGGTCTTTGTATTTACTGTACTATACTTTTTATTGGTAGGGTGTACTTTCTACTTACAAAAAATATAAAAGTTTGTTGTAAAACAGTGCCATGTAACGCCAGCAGCAGCCTTTTACATCTTGTGTTTACCACATCTTTTGATTGCATCATTTTCTCTTGTGCTTGAATTAATCTCCTGTTATTTAGATACACATATACTTACCATTGTTGTAGTTGCTTACAGTATTCAGTACGGTAACATGCTGTACAGGTTTGCAGCCTGGGAGCAATAGGCCGTACCATAGGGCCTAGATGTGAAGTAGGCTATACCATCTAGGTTTGTAAGTACACTCTATGATGTTCGCAGAATCGCCTAGCGAGGCATTTCTCAGAATTCATCCTGTCGTTAAATGACGCGTGACCATTTAAAAAAGCAACTCAGTGTTGGTCAGTGATGGAGGATGATAACTCTAGATTAATCTGCAGTCTTAGTTTCATTTCCTAAAGTGGGTGGTAAGAGGTGGGGAGAAGAATCTCTTCACAATAAATAACCTCAGTCTGCTCTGATGGTAACTCCAACTAAATTTGAGTTCATAATATTGTTTCCTTAGTCCAGTGGTTCTCAAGCATGAGGTAGACTTGCCTATTTTAGTATTGCCACTCATCTCACAGGATAGCTGTGAAGTCTTGTTTTATCCGTGTTTTAGAAAAAACTGCCTCTGAGTAGTTGAGGCTATAATAAAGCAATGACTTTCAAACTTTAGGGTGCCTCAGAATTACCTGGATGGCTTGTTAAAATAAAAATGTTGCTCCCCTCCCCCAGAGTTTCTGATTCAGTACTAGTGGGTTGGGCCCCATAATTTGTATTTCTAACAATTTTTCAAGTATTGCTGATACTACTGGTGTGGGACCACACTTTCACTCTACTTTCTGTAGTGGGTAAGTCTTTTATCCATGGTAAGGTTAGAAGTATATATTAGAAATGATGAAATTTATTGAATTCTTATTAGTGTTAATATTTTTTATTAAGGTTACAAATAATCACTGTATTTGGTCTTTACCGTATTTGTTATATTTCAGAGAATTCGGCTTATGAGAGGGCATACAAATTAATCTTGTAAATCTAATTTACAATGAATGCTTGTGTAATTGTTTTTTGATTTGTGATTTTAACTTAAAAGGTAGACATATCTGTCTAAATTTAGAAACCACTAGAAATTTAGGAGAACTTAACATTCATTATATATAAAACTTTTTTGTAATGTATTTACTAAAGTTCTTAGAAAGGTTTACTTGTTAAAGGGAAATTGCTTAAAATAGAATGTAGTACATTTATAAATGCAGTTTAGTATATGTGAGCGAATTTAATTACCTTAGTTTATAAATAAGATTATTTAAGGCTAGTTTGTTTTCTGTTTGAGTTGATCAACTGTCAAAAGCACCGTAGAAAGTGTGTTAAAATTGACTAGATTTATAAAGAGAATACGCTTTGTTGTTGAAGGCTTAGGGAAAACTAGGTTTTTATATGTGTGCTTCAATAAATCAAACATTAATTTAAAAGTAAAGTAACTGCCAATAGTTTTTTCTGTGTATACAGGCTTCCTTCATGGCCACCAGCAAACTTGCATTAACTCGATACATTTTGTTGATAAATAAATGATATTACTATAAAAAAGGGAGGTTTTAAGGTCACCTTCATGTATTAGGGAAAGTCCAAAAATCTGCCTTTGTTTTTTAGCAATCAATGCAAAGAGGGAAATGTGATCAGACACAAATCACAGTATCTCCAAGATAAAGATAAACCTGTTGCTTAGGCTGGCAGGAGGACTCTTCCAGTTAGTGAGAATAAAGAGAAAAATTCTCATGGAACTCCAATACAGTACGAAGTATCCTCACTATTGTTATAGTAAATACAGATTCTAATTTCAAAAAGCCATTTTTTTACATCATCCTTCAATGTAATTCAATGGTGTAGCAACAAAATGCAAATTAATAAAAGCAGTTCTGTACAGGGCCAGAGCCATTCAAATATGCAGTTACCTGATGGTGTGTCTTAACTGAGGGGTAGGTGCTAGATGATAAACTCTAGATTTTAGATGACAAGAGTCAAAACTTTACATTTTAGATTTTCTAGAGCAGCACTGCTCAATAGCATTTTCTCCAGCGATGGAAATGTTCCATGTTTGTGTTGTCAGTATGGTAGCCACTAGTCAAATATGGCTGTTGAGCACTTGAAATGTGACTAGTGAAGAACTGAACTGAGGAATCTCGAGTCTAGATTCTGTATCTGCATCTGTATGTGCATTACACAGTATGGTAGCAACTAAGCACATGTGGCTCTTTTAGTTGAAATTAACTAAAGTGAAATTAAAAATTCTGTTTTCAGTTTTTCTAGTCCCATTTCAGGTACTCAAAATCCACAAGGCTGGCAACCACATGAGGCGATGGAGATAGAAAGCATTTCTATCATTGGAGAGTTTCATTGGACAGCAGTGATGTAGAGCAGTGGGTCTCAACACTGATGTCAAACCCATCTCTAACATCAGATCTATGAGATCCGACAATAAGAAGGCATATATCATAAGTCAAAATCTTTAAATTTAGGACTTCAATCAGTTTTAAGTTTCTCAGGTGATTCAAATGCGTAGGTAGGATTAAAAACCACTGACTATTTTCCTTTATTGTTTCTCCCAATTATTCACGTTGCTGAATCTTGATAAGTTAGTTCAGCAGTTTTGTTTTTCTCCTTCATGAGTATTTTGGGTATGCACTTGTTTTATGATTCAGTTTACGAAAATGTGCATGTTTAAATAGTATGTCAACCTCTGGATAGGATTGAGACCTTAGGAAAATTGAGGTGACAGCGAGAAGCTCCTAAAAGGAGGGCCTTGTTTATATGCTTGAGAGAGACACAATGAAGAAAATAGCTTGATATATTTCCTTCAGGGTAGGCAACATTGTCAAGATTTGTTCCATATGATGGATGGATCGTTAAAAGGAAGGAGTGACGGAAAGATAATATTCGTTTGCCATTAGAAAGTAATTCTTAAAACATGTATCTAAAGTTAAGCAGATTCTGAAAAAACATTAAGAAGTTGGTATTATTGTAATATTGTTGCTTCAGTTTTAGGTTGAATATATTTAAGTCTCTGAGATGACATTAGCACTTTGATTTCTTCTCCTCACCTCCTGATATTTACTCATATTTTACATTTTTCGTTTTAGTTTTCAGTTACATTTTCATAAGTTCTTGTTGTTCAGTACTCCCCTCTAGTCCTTTTATCATGTCCTCTTCATTCCTAGAGCTTTTATTTTGATACAGTTGGCACAATTTCAGTTTTGTGGCATTGAATAATGTTTTAGAAAAGAAGTTTTAAGAAAGCAAGACTGTTTATTTTTTCTCCTAGTAGGTGATTTACTTTTTATGCTTGAATTCCTGAAGAATTCTTCCTTTATTTTCCAAGCACTATAATTTAACCAGGAGCAGAAAAGGGGATGACCAGATTTGTGTGTATGCGTGTGGAATTGCAGCTCTTGTCTAGGATCCATGGCATTGGAGAAGCCACTAGACTACATGGAACAGCCCTAGTCTTGAGATAGAGGGAAAAAAGAACTAGGAATTATAATGTTGGGTCGTAACTGTTCTGCCTAGAATACTCACCACTTCTGTTCATGTTTCATTGGGAAAGCAAGTCACATGACCATGTCTGACATTAATGAGCTGGTGCTGTGTATTTCATATTCCTCCTTAGGGAGGAATACAGGGTACTTATAACAGTAATGTAGTCTATCACGTTGACTACTGTATAGAAAGCAATTACGTTAGTTTGACAGGTTTGAAAATTGCTAGTGTTACTGTCGCAAGTAGGGAGAAGTATAGGGAAGTCCATTTCTTCTCTCAGTTATTCAGTTTTCAAGTTTGATCTTTTTAAAAGCTCTATTGACAATGCTTTTCAGGTTTTTTTTTTGTGTGTGTGCATGCAAATCAATCGTGAATCAGTAGTTCTGGAGTGAAGCCTGAGCTTCTGCATTCACAATAAACTGCCAAGTGATGCCAATGCTGCTGGTTCTTGGAACACAGCTGTATGTAGCCAGACTCTGTAGCACTTTATATCATGGGCCTTTTCACTGAAAAGCAAGCATAAAATAAAATAAATAGAATAAAATAAATAGAAACTAAAATAAAATTCTTGGCCAGATAGAGGAAAGGGGCGCTAAAGGGGAAAAACTAATGGATAGTAGATCAGTAGGACTGAGATGTTACCAAATACAAGGAAAGATGAGCATTGAGAAGGAATTAGTTGGATACTTCACCAAGATCAAATAAAATAAAACTGATAAAGCCCCTTAGCTTATTCTCCTATGCCAAAGTAAGTTTAGTGAGCTGGGAAGAGAGAAGCTATTGCAGTGCATTATGGGATCGGAGGGAGGTAATGAAGTAAAAACAGTGAAAGTAGACTTTTATTTCTAAAAGTTCAAGAAAATAATCAGAAAGGTGGGGTGATAATCTAGGATGGTTACAAAGTTGAAGAAAAACTGTTTTCTTTTTAATTTTGTTTTGCTTATGGATAAGGAGTCAATAGCAAGTACAAGTTCAAAAATGCAGGCATTTTTTTCCTGCATTACCTCACTGTAGAGGGAATCAATTAGTTAGAAAAGCTGTCTGTAATCAGTGTATCTTTTTTAGTTTAGAAGATACTTTTCAAGTTTCAAAGTCTATATTGTGTTTGAAAATATTGACTCCCAGATTAATATTTTTGTCAGTAGCTGCTACCAAAACTATACTAGTCGATTATAATAAGGGTCTTTTAGTATTAAAACTGGATCTCACAGTTTTCATTCATGCTTTCCAGGCTTTCTTTCTAAAGTTTGCCTTTCACATTATATTACCCAAAGTGATCTTTACTGTAAAGTTCTGATACTGCTTTATCAATTCTCTGCTTAAAAATCTTTTGGGACTTGTGCATCTTGTAATAGCAAGCTAGGCAACTCACATTGTTCTACTGAGAACAATTTAAAAAGCTGGGCCAAAACAAGATGTTTTATTGAGGGTTTAAGAAAGCTAGCTAATATGACTAGATTTGGATCTGAGTAGGAGCAGAGAACCAAGGAGGAATGGCCCCAGTTTAGGATTTTTTTTTCTTTGGGGGAGATGTTGAGTTCAGAAGCAGCAACTGAGAGATAAAGTAGTGCTTTTAACAACCTATGGGTAAGGGGACAGGGACAGAGTTCAAGATTTATGACAGGAGAGGGGTGAACTCCTCTCACTTAAGGGTCCAAAATCCTGTACTCCAGGGTTCAGAAAAACTGAAGTAGTGAGGCTCTTGTAGGATGATAGCTCAGCCTCAAGTTCTTATTCCTGTAACTTCATTAACAAGATCTGGTATTGGTTGTGTCCTCGGATATTTGGCAGAAGCAAACAATCTTTTCTGGAGAAATACAACTTTCTATGTGTTACATTCTGTCTATAATTTTGCAAATTTAGTATCCATCACACAAAATATAATTAGACACATGAAAGGACATCACAAACAACAGAGAATACAAACAGACCCACAGGAACTCAGGGTGTATAGTTATCAGATTTAATGTAGGTGTCTCGAGAATTTTGAGTTAATTTTGAATTTTTTACGAAGATACAAACTATATAAAAGAAAAAATGGATTTTCTAGTACTGAAAAATGTAATCCTCCAAATTAGGACCTTTGTGGATGGATTTAACTGCAAATTAGCCACCACAGAAGAGAAAATTAGTGAATTGAAAGGTAAGTTAGAAGAAAATATCCAGAATAAAGAGAGACAAAAGAATGGAAAATGTAAGAGGGGGTAAGCTTAATACAAGATACCATGAGAAGTTCTCTAAGTTATGTATATTTGAGCCCCCAAAGCAGAGGAGAGAGAATGGACCGGAAGCATTATTTAACAATAGAATGATTGAAAACTTCAAAACTGATGAAATACTTTGATTCACAGATTCAAGCATCCTTATAAACCCCTAGTGGAATCAATACAAATCCCACCAAAGATGAAAAATCTTAAAAGCAATCAGAACAAACAATGAATGGTGTAGCAATAAGACTGACATTGAAAAAAAAAGACTGACATTGATTTCCCAACTGCAAGAGTGGAAAGTAAAATTCAGGGGAAAATACCTACCAGTCTAGCATTCTGCCCTATGAAATTACCCAGCGATGCCATAGAAATGATAAATATGAGAACAAAAGTAAATGTTCACTGTCTATACAAATAATATAGTGTTTTTATACACATTTGTGTAATTAAAGTATGTAATAACAGTTACATGTAAATCTTGGCAAAGACACACAATTTTCTTTTTTTTAAATTTAATTTATTAATTAGTTTCAGGTGTACAAAACAACATAATGATTAGACATTTATACCCCTCACAAAGTGATAACACCTCCCCTCCCCCGCAGGCTACTACCCCTCTGGCGGCATATGTAGCTATTACAATATCATTGACTATATTCCCTATGCTGTACTTTACATCTCGTGACCATATAAATACACACACACACACACACACACACATACATACACATACATACAAGGGATGCCAAAAACATGTATATACATTTTAAGAAAGGAAAATAATTATTAAAATTGTAATAATATATACTGATAACAAAAGAGGAATACAATCTTTTGAGTGAACGTCATACTACACATTGCTACCGTAATTCAATTCAACTTCGAAAATTAATACATAGAGAACATCTCTTAAAATGTATATACATTTTTTTTTGGCACCCCGGTATATATATTTAATTATAGTTAATGTTCAATATTATTCTACAACTCCTTTAGTTGTATAGTGCAGTGGTCAGGCATCTACATAGTCTCTGAAGTGACCCTTCTGATAAGTCCAGTACCCGTCTGGCACTCTACATAATCTTTACAACATATTGATTATATTTCCCATACTCTACTATGTATCCCTGTCACTATTTTGTGACTGACAATTTGTACTTTCTAATCCTTTTTTTTTTTTTTTAAAGATTTTATTGGGGAATTGGCGGAGGGGAACAGCGTTGGGGAATCTGGGAAGGGGAACAGACAAGTTGCTGTCTTTTTGTTCTTCAGTTTAGTTGCGGAGGATGTTGCTTCACTGTTGGTATCGTCATTGCGCTCTTCCCGGATGAGGCAGATCGGTCGCTGGCCTCTGGATGGTCGCTCACAGTGGCTATTGGCAGCTCACGCTTGGCTGCCAGCCGCTCACGCTGGCTGCGGGCCACTCACTGTAGCCTATGGCAGCCCACTGCAGCAGGGGCTGCAGCCCACTCCATCACCGGGGCTCGCACAGCCCAGCTCCAGGTGGAGCTGTTGTTAGCTGTAGAGGGTAGTGTCACTGGCCCTCATGTGGGATCCGAACCGGGGCCGCTGGCATCCCAAAACCAGCACTTAACCAATGCGCCACTCGGCCGGCCCTGTACTTTCTAATCCTTTTACCTTCTCCCCCATCCCCTAACCCCCATTCCATCTAGCCACCATCAGTTTTTTTCTCTATCTTTGAGTCTATTTCTGTTTTTAAAAGCACACAATTTTCAGTATCTTTGTATTGTGCAGGGAGACACTGTGAAACACAGGAAGCAGGGTGTTTTGTAGGTTGCAGTTTAGTGGAAGAGATTAAGAAACTTAAATTATGCCACCTGCTATGAAGGAGATGTAAAGATGCTATGTGGTTAATAACAGAGACTTGGGTTAGCCTGCGTGATCAGGAAGGTCTTTTTTTTTTGTTTTTTAAAGGTTTTATTGGGGAATTGGGGGAGGGGAACAGACAAGTTGCTCTCCTTTTTGTTCTTCAGTCTAGTTGTAGAGGACTTCGCTTCACTGACCCATGTTTGTATTATGATCATTGTGCCCTTCCTGGCTCAGGCAGTCGGTCGCTGGTCATTGGCCGGCCTCTCACTCTCAAGGCAGCTCCCAGCAGCTCACGCCAGCTGCTGGCTGCTCACAGCAGCCCACTGCAGCCTACACAGACGCCAGTGACTCACGGCAGCCCAGCTCCAGGTTGAGCTGTTGTTCACCACCTTAGCTGTAGAGGGTGCAGCGTCACTGGCCCTCATGTCAGATCCGAACCTGGGCCCTGCTGCTCAGAGCTGGGATCCCAAGCCAACTCTTAACCAAAGTGCCACTTGACCAGCCCAGGAAGGTTTTAGGGTAGGCTCTTTTAAGCATTTCAGAGCTAACTGAGTTTTGGGGGATTCACACTTGATTATTAATATTATCTTTATTGTCATTACTTCATTGGAACCATTCACCTAACTATGCTAATTAGGTACATATAAACAAACTCTAGTATGGTCAAAATGTCAATCAAGATTGGATACAGGGAGACCAATAAAACATAGTTTTTAGATTATTTGGGTTTAGGTAGAACTAATTTTTTTTTATAAACTATTGTTTTAATCTTGTAAAATGTTGAGAATGAATATCGCATTTAGCTATGTTTACTGTCTTGTTTAGTTTTGAGTCTTTAAATTAGTTTTGTAGAGATTGATTTTAATCATTGTAAGTTGTTTAGATAGTGGTACTTTATCAATTCAGTGCAGTTGTTACATGAAATATAGATGAGAAAGTCAACACTAATGCAAAATTTAAACAGAAACAGATACCATAATCTTGATAATAATGACATGTTCAAGGAAAATGTCTTGATAAGAGAAAAATAGTTGACACTATCTGAAATCAAATGCACGAAAGTGTATATATGAAAGCATATTTAATTTAATTCATGGTTTGTAAATAGGAATTTAATCATTTAAAATAATTGCATAGAGAAGACTTGATCTTTAATTCTGGTTGTACAAGTAGAGATATTTTCTCCTGTAAGGACCAATATTACGTTTTTTTAAACTTGGTTTGGTTAATAATAAACATGTGTATCTTCAAATAAAACTTACTAAAATCAGGTTAGATGTGTTGAAAGAAATGATCCGTAATTTAGTGTTTTTATAACTTCCTTTCTGCTGATAGTTATATTTTTAATTGACTTCCAATTATTAGTGTTTCAAAGTGGTCAGTTTCTACAGCAAGCAGGGAGAAAGTTCATTTCCTTTTTTTTGAGAGTTGGTTGTATTTTATTTACAGCAAAGAATCCTTGGTAACAAGCTGTATTACTAGTGACTCTAGTAGATACCAGCTCACTGAACTGTGTTTAACAATTCTTGACATTATTCTGAAAGGAAAATGAATGTAATAGGATTTTGCCTAATTTTTTTTTTTTTTTTTTTCCAGACACTGGCCAAAAGAAGACCCTAGACAAGAAAGATGGGAGACGAATGTCTTTTCAGAAACCTAAAGGGACTATTGAGTATACTGTAAGTTATTTGCTTTTGAAAAAGCTGATTCATCTTTGCAGTAGTCTTATGTAAGACATTATTCATACTATAAATGAGACAAGGGTTATTAATGGCCTTGTATTAAAAGTCTATACTTCATTTTGATAACTGTTGTATTAATAATAACACCTAAGTTTTTAATTGTATTTTAGAAGTTTTATTCCTTAAAGAAAAATTAAATGATAAAAAGATGGTTATTCCAAAAAATTTAATTTAACACTGATTCTAATTTGTTAGGAATCAAAGTTCCTGTGCTATAATAATTTTTATTAGGCTAGGCTTTTAAGAAAATATTTACTTTTTTAGTTTTTTGTTTTTTAAGAGGGCAGTGTCACTGGCCGTCATATGTGGGATCCGAACCAGGGCCGCTAGCGTCCCAAGCCAGCTCTTAACCACCGCGCCACTTGGCCAGCCCGGAAAATATTTACTTTTTTAGAACTAAGATCTTCATTTTATTCCTAGCAGTGTTAATGGTAATGAAAATGGTGGATAGAATATTTAAAAAAATAAATTGATATTAATCTTCCAAAATAACCTCTCACATTAGATTATTTATACTGATTTATAGCTAAGTTTCTTTAGCTCTGAAAATGGAGCTTCTTTCTGTCTTCTTGAAGTGAACCTCATACCTCTTGAAAGTCAGCTTTTCACATTTTTGGTTACCTTGGAAAAGTGAAGTGAAAAATCATCTTTATTCTGTGATGTGCTGCTTATTTGATTGAATGTAAATTTTGTTTAGATAATGTTAACCTGTTATAAAGCAATCATTTTATCTGAGCATAACTGTGTTATTTTATGCTTTTCTAATATATAACTATATTAAGAAAATAACAGTTTTAAAGTTTATGCATTTGTCATTGTGAAACCGTCCATGAATCTTTAAAATTGAACAAATTATCCAAACCTTGAGTTACATTTTATTTTTATATACTGTGTAATTGACAATTTGAGATTTTAAGTACTTTTAAAAGGTTAGGAACCAGATAATTTACAGTAGAGTTATATTTACTATCCAAAGAATCTCTTCTTAAAGTATATTATAAACTTAAATTGAGTGTGCTTGTGCTTTTGTGATTGAGAAATTGAGAAAATAAGTTTCAAACGGTAAAGTATTGGGTAATGTAATTAAATGTATTCATTGGTGTTTATTAAGGTACAAGATTATAGGCATAGAGCATAAGATGTTATCTATAAATGTAAACGTGATTGTGCAAAATTGTAAAAGTTTGTATTGAATTCAGGAGTTTACCATTATTTTTTTTTATAATTCTATAATATAAAACATGTTATCTGTAGCAAAATTAAATTCAAATTAAGAGCCATTATTTTGGGGGAAAGGTTAATGAAAATTTGAAATTATTTTTTTTCCTTAATGTTATAAATGACCTTTGGGATATAATCATGTATTGATCACCTTTATCACCTCATTTAATGGGATCGTTGTGAGGATAAAATGTGTGATAATATGAAAGTTCTTTGTAAACTTAGATGTTATTGCAAAACAAAATTTGTTTACAGAGACGTTTTACATATAATTATCTCAGTAAGATAGGTGACATATCATCTCCTTGCATAGATCAGGAGGTTTGCATAGAGGAAAAGGTGGAAGTAGATTATTAACCCATGTATTTGGCATAGATATGGTTTTACAAATATATATAGTTTTTTATACCCATATCAACTTTTCCTGACTTTCAAAGTCTTCTGTAGCCTAATTCTGAATGCCCTGTAGCCTAATTCTGAATGCCCGTTTAATCTCATCCTTTTTTGAGATTTAACTCTAGTTACTCACCTTCCTAAAATCCTAAATTCATGAGTATACTATGGATGATTTAGGAGGAAAAGACAGTACTCCACAAATTTTCTCTCTCTGAATGTGTCATTTCTAAACTCTTCACTTCGAATGTTCTTTCCCTTCTGTCTGCTTCTCAAATTCCCATCCCTTATTCTACACCTTGCTGTAAATCTTTTCTATAAAATTTTTCCTGAATAATTTGGAGCAAATATAGTGCTCTATTTATACTCAACTCCTATTACATTAGTTGTTTCATTTATATAACCTTTTTTGTCTTATTTTTGCAATTAGATTGTAAATCTCATATGCACCAAAGCCACTTAGTTGCACTTAATTTTGTTTGTTACAGAGCTCTCTTAATGCCTTATATATAGAGGACTCCAAAAAAATATGTTGATGGAATGACCTTTTTCTTTCAGGATAACTGGCAAAATCATATGGTTTAAAATGTCCATAAATATGATTATTAAAATATACTAATGATTCAGAAAGAGGCTGTTCAACTTTGGTTCAAATATGTTTTCTAATTTATGTTTTCTAATTTATACATTTAAAGGCAGAATCTACATGAAGATCATTAGAAATAGCAATTTAAGTTAAAACAGGCAGGCAGGTACTTCATAAAATAAAATTAATATGTTTTTAGAAGTTACATGTTTTAGGAACTATTTAAAGGAATAAATAATATGTTTTAAAATCTTTGTAAAATAAAAATCACTTATTTGTGTTTTGTAAATTGTATTTTGTATTTTGAAAGTGTTTGAACTCATAGAGGCTCACATGTAATTGTGATGTATTGTGATAAAGCATATACTCTGTATCATAATAGGTTGAGATCATTTGCTAACAAATCACAAAATTTCTCAATTTATCCTATCTCCAAAAATGGAGATACTACTTGTTAATCAAATGTGAAATTGGTTTGTAAACATATTAATGATCATTAAGCCTCATAGCTCAGTTTTTCTGTTTTAATAGATTAAAATAATTTATTTTTTTCTTTTAAACAGGTTGAATCAAGGGATTCATTGAACAGTATAGCCCTGAAATTTGATACAACACCAAACGAACTTGTTCAATTAAATAAGTTATTCTCCCGAGCAGTTGTTACTGGACAGGTATCTTTTTTTTTTAATGCCTTTGTATAGAAGCATTAAGTAGCAAGACAGAAAGTATTCATTGCAGCAGAGCTAATAATATAGGAAGTTTAAGAATACTTTTATTCATGCTTTGAACAAATCATATTGCTCCAGAAGAGAAAATTAACTGTCACTTATGAATTTTTCTTAATGCACATTGCAAATAATTGTGAATTGTGTTTTCAAATATAATTTTAAAGCACTTTTTAAAATAGTCAAAGCAGGACATGTACATAATAAAAAATTCAGACATCTTTAAAGGTGAGTTACCCTATCTCCTACTTCTAGTTTCATTTTCCAGAAGCAATCACTGTTACCAATTTCTCTCCCCTTCCAGAAATATTTTAGCCTTTTCTTTCAATTTAACTTTGGTTTTGGAAAATGTTTTAGATAAGCACAGCTCAGTCTCAGACTTTCCGTGTATGTAGTGTTGCACTGTATTGATATATTTTAGTTTATCTATGCACAATAAGCTTTAAACTGTCTGTACTCATTTGCTATTATAAATGTTGCAGGGAATACTTTTGTACGTATCTCTCTTTTTTAATACACAAATACTTCTGTAGAGTCCTACAAGTAGCAATGCTGCATTAAAGGATATGTGCATTTTAAATTTTGCTAGCTGTTGCCAAATTATCCTTTAAGAAGAGCTCCCACATTTATTATATAAGAATTATTGTGTTTCCATCCTATTCCTACTTTTTTTTTTTTTTTTTTTTGAGGGCAGTGTCACTGACCCTCACATGTGGGACCCGAACCGGGGCCGCTGGCTTTCCAAGCCAGCGCTTAACCACCACACCACTCGGCCGGCCCATCCTATTCCTGACAGTGCATATTATCAAACTTTTCTACATTGAATGAAATGGGTTTTTTTTAAGTAAATATTTATATTTACTTAATATTAAATATAAATAAATTTATATAAATATTCTTTTAATCTGAAGATTTGTGTTTTTTCTTTTTATTGCTGAAGGTCATTGTTAATGGTACTTGCTGATATAAACACTATCTGATTATTAGTAGTTCAGTTTGTGTGAATGTTCACTTCCAGGTTTTATATGTTCCTGATCCTGAATATGTCTCCAGTGTTGAGAGCTCTCCATCTCTAAGCCCCATAAGTCCCCTGTCACCAACATCATCTGAGGCTGAATTTGATAAGACCACTGTAAGTGTCCCTACTTTTCAAAGACCGCTATAAAGAAATCTCACTGTTATATATGAGGTGTGATCAAACAATATGGTGAATGTTTACATAAAAAAAAAAAATTATTGCAGTAAAAGACATATTGCCATTAATCCCCCTCAAAATACTTTCCGTTGCTTCAAACACACTTATCCCATCATTCTTGCCACTTTCTGAAGAAGTTCTTGAAGTCCTCTTTCGTGAGTGTCTTTAGTTGCACTGTCTTGGCTGCCTCGATGTCCCAAATCATTTTACTTTGGGAAGAGCCAGAAGTCGCACTATGCCAGATCCGGTGAATAACGTGGAAAAGGACATACCATAATGTTGTTATTATTATTATTATTATTATTATTATTATTATTATTTTTAGCTGAGCCAACTGTAATGTTTTTATGTGACAGAAATCGCCGTATACCAGAAGCGATGTGTGGCATGGAGTGTTGTCATGATAGAGGATGATTTACGGCACACTTTGTTTGTTTGGGTTTTTTTTTGTTTTTTGTTTTTGTTTTTGTTTTTTTTTTGAGGGCAGTGTCACTGGCCCTCAGATATGGGACCCGAACCGAGGCCGCTGGCTTCCTAAGCCATTGCTTAACCACTGTGCTACTTGGCCCGCCCTTACAGCACACTTTAAAACACACCTTCTCTCAATCATAGCTCACACCTGACTGACTGCACTAAACAAGTTGAAATTTGTCACACACTGTTACTAAGCTTCAACACACCGCTTTATGTATTGAAAATCCCTGTCTTTCTGTTGAATGGCACTCGGCAGCAGCATTCACCATATTTTTTATCACACCTTGTTAAATCTCATCATTCTTTTTTATCCTACTTAGACTGTTGTTAGAATGAAATTTTATCTTTTATTTTGTTACTTAAATGTGTAAATCCCAGTTTTTAAAGTGAAACATTCTTATTAAACGAGACAGCTTAAATTGATTTACTAGTGGTGGTGGTAGTCCAAAGATATTCAGCAAAGCTCTCTTATAAATACCATATAATAATTTAACTAAGGAAGAAGTTTTACCTAACAAATATAAGAGTATCATAAGTCCATGTTGAATTTAAATTTTATTTCAATTTTTATGAATATTTATATAGTACTTAGAACTCTTGAGTTCATTTTTGACACACCGCCTTTTTAAAAATAATTTATCATCATAGTCTTTCTTCTAAGTATTAACTCCAAGTAATTAATAGTGGATTAATTTAACATTTTTAAGGAATGAATGTTCTATATGTTACATTTTAAAAACGAATTTCAAGAAATCAAACTTTATTTAATAATTTTTAATAAAATTTCTCTGAAAATAATTATGTTTTTATGCCTAAATTAATGCTAATCAGAATTGTCCATTCTCATAATGCCCTAATGATTATGTTTACATGTAAAAGACTGTTCTTCCATTAAATAGCTTGATTCCTGTGGGAGATCCTTCTGTGTCATTCTGGTGATTTTAGGAGATATCTTTTTTTTCTCTGCCCCAATTTGCACTGAAAATGTAGTGTACCAAATGGCACACTAATAATAAAACAAATCGTGTGTGTGTGTGTGTGTCTGTGTGTGTGTGTGTGTGTGTGTGTGTGTGTGTGTGTGAGAGAGAGAGAGAGAGAGAGAGAGAGAGAGAGAGAGAGAGAGAGAAGTGGTGTCTTTTTCAGGTGATTATTAGTTGGATATCTTCTGTAAATATGAAAACATTGTACTTTAGAATGTAGTCACGTGAAAGGAATATATTACAGTTATTCTCTTTGTTGATGAAAATGGAAGTGAGATTCTCATGATAGGTATTGCTAGACCAGTTGACGCAAGAAAACCTTCTTGAATGTGGCCATGCCATTTTCCCATGTGACTTAAAAAGTGATGTCCTCATTAGGGGTGATTCCAGAGGAGAGCAATGTAACCTTAGGTTCATTTAGCTTGTGTTTCAAACCCTAAAGCAAATTGTGAAAAGCCTCAAATGTAGCATCTTGCCTAACAGGGAGCCTGTGGGGCCCTTTTCTGTCCCTCAGCTTTACCCTGAATCTGCCTACCAACTGGCTTTATTGAAAGCATGTGATCAAAGAAAAGAGTGCTGAAGCTCAAGAGAGCAACAAGGCCAGGCCCCTTCTACTTGAAAATGCTCTTTTCCTCACTTTTGCCATGTTAGCGAAAGAGCAGGAGAGAATAATAAAGCCATATGAGTGACCTATTAACCTGCTATCAGAAGTGGCCCCAAAGTATCCTCTAATACAACCAGTCATGAATAAATTTTCTCCCTGAGATCGTTTCACGAAAAGGGTAAGAAATGTAAGGTTCTTCTTTTTTTTTCTTTTTTTTTTTTTTGAGGGCAGTGTCGCTGGCCTTCATATGTGGGACCGGGCCGCCGGCTTCCTAAGCCAGCGTTTAACCACTGCACTACTCAGCCGGCCCAGAAATGTAAGGATTCTTGAAGTTGTCTTTATCCAAATAATAGCCATCATCTGCTACCTGATTGTGGGCAATAGTTAGAAATAATTCTTGTGAACAAATACAAACTTTAGTTGTTTTTTTAAAACACAGAAATATAGTCATTACTAGATCCCAAGATAATATTCCTATATAACATATAGAAATGCTTATATCTCAATATTGTAATATGTCTCCCATTCTACTTATAAGTCCCTTAAAAGCAAGGATCTTATGTTTTATTAGACATAATTCATATTTGTATTAATTAATGTTTATTATTATTATGTTTTCCCCAGAAATTGTTTATACTTCTAATCACTAGCACGTTTCCTTTGCATGTTCAGCTTTGTTTTGGCTTACTTATGAGGCTATAATGTTATGTTCCTGGCTTTGGTAGCATAAAGAATCTCAGCAGCCTTTTGAATAATTTATTTTCACATAAAAAAATGTCTTTGAAGGTGTGGCCGCTTAGAGCGCAGTGCTCATAACACCAAGGTTGTCCATTCGATTCTCATATGGGCCATGGAGCTGCGCCCCCCCAAAACTAGATTGGAGATGGCTACTTGACTTGGATCTGATGGGTCCTGGAAAAACACACTGTTCCCCAAAAAAAATTTTTTAAAAAACCGTTTTTTTAAAAAATATCCTTGAGAATTTCAGGGTGAGACTTTTTATTGCCCTTTTCTTCTTCACATACTGACAAAGAAACATAGAAGGATGTAAAACCAAAGTGAGAGTAAGTAAAAAAAAATAGCTAAAATTTACTATGTGTCTTATACAATTCTAAGCACTTTAAAAGAATTATCAATTATTCCTTATGTCAAATTTATGAAATAAGCACTTGGCCTGGCTGTCGTCGTTTCCCTCTCCTTTGGGCAGTAGACTACATCTTTGGGTTCCCTTGACCTTTGCTTCTGTTGGTTTTGGTCTTTTGAGAGCATTGGCAAAAGAGGATAGAAGAGTGCGGAGACAGGTTTATCCTCCTAGCTGCCTCCCGCCAAGGTCACCCCAGAGTAACTACATTCTTCAACACCTCCTCTCTTGTCAGACAGAGGGCTTTCCACAGAGCC
Source organism: Aselliscus stoliczkanus (assembly GCA_033961575.1). NCBI lineage: Eukaryota > Metazoa > Chordata > Mammalia > Chiroptera > Hipposideridae > Aselliscus > Aselliscus stoliczkanus. The sequence goes on along the minus strand of CM066731.1, from coordinate 26,208,858 downwards.
CTCTCTGTCTCTGGGTTTAGGCATCCTTCTCTCCCCCTTAATCTCTTTAAGCCTACAGTTGGTGATTAAGCCTCTGTGGTGGTTCCTGGATTTTCATTTTACATTGTATACCTTTGTAAATAGTTCCATTATTAAACTCTTAAATCACTTAGTTTGATGTGCCTTCTGTTTCTCCCAGACCTGACCAATACAGTGTTTATTTTATAGATGAGTAAACTAAGGGAGAGAGGTTAAATAATTTGTATCTAAGGTCACTCACCTAATAGCTGAGTTAGGATTTCCAACCCAGGTATCTGGGTCCAGAGCCCATGTTCTTAATTAGCAATTTATAGCTGGAAAATAATAATACCTCAAGAGCTACTATTACTCAATAAGTAATCAGACTCAAAGAAATAAGTAATATTTAATCCTTGTGAGTGTAGCAATAGTTGCCACTTCACATTATCGTTTTATAATCTTTAAATCTAACATCCTTTTGTAAATAGGAACACTTTTTTTTGTTTGTTTGTTGACCTCCTTTGGTTTCTCCTCTCTGCATCTTAAATTTACTCATTATGCTAATGGAATTTTAGGCTAAAACTACCTGTGTGACATAATTATGATGAAATTCAGAGGAAAATTATTTAAAGGTGAAAAGTGAAATAATTTAAATAATTTTTATTTACGCTTATATTAATGTACTTATATTTATGCTTATATTAATGTACTTCACTGAATGATAGGATATGCAGATAATCTCTAGTATAAAACAGTCTTTAGTGTACTCTAGTAAATCTGAAAGGTTATAAGGAAATCAGAGTACTTATAACAATTGGATTGGATACACAGTAATAAGCAAATATAATTTTGAAAAAAAATACTTTTAGAAGATCCTAAGGAAAGCCTAGAAGGTCTTACAGTAAGAAAATATATAAAGTAGCAATAGAGCTTAGGTACACTAAAAGCTTCTTTAAACATTGGCTATGATTATACTGCTACGGTTATTATAATACTTAAAAAGTGTTTACAATGCACTTATTAATGGGAAGGGGGAACTAAGGCATAGAGAGGAGAATGAATAATTTACACAAGGTCACTAAGTTAATGACTGGTAGAGCTGGATTGAAACCCTGACGTCTATGTCCAGACTGCATTATGTTCTTGACCGCTTTTTTGAACTGACTGACTGATGAAATGGTGAGGACTAGCTGTACAGATTTTCTGGGACTGAGACATACCATCGAAAATGAAAATACCATAAATCGTAGAAACCAGAAAGTTTGTAGTAAAGAACTGTCTGGAAGTAATACATAGGAAGCTTCTGCTTGACCAAAGCAAAAAAAATGAGACAGCAGATAATTCAGAAGTATTCTTTTAAATGATTAAAAGGTGAACAAAAGCATTGCTTTCCCTTTTCCTCCTCTACTTTCAATATTTAGGATTCTCTGGACTTTTTAATATGTTATTCTTCTTCTGTTTACATAACTTAAACAATTATTAGTTCCCTGTATTAGTTTCCTAGGGCTGCCATAACAAAGGGTCACAAAATGACTATGTTTGAACCAGGAATGTATCTTACGTTTCTGGAGGCTGGAAGCCCAGAATCCAGCCATGCCCCTTTCCTTGTGGGGGAGAATCCTTCCTTGCCTCTTCTAGTCTGGTGTTCGTAAGCAATCCTTAGCATTCTTTGGCTTGTTAGATTCCTTGGCCAGTTTCTGCCTTTTTTAGTTGTATAGCTATCTTCTCCATGTGGATCTCTGTCTTCATATAGTGGTTCCCTTTTCTAATGAGGAAGCCAGTTATATTGGATTAAGAGTCGGCCCTACTGCCCTGTATGACCTCAGCTTAATGAATTTCATCTTCATAAAAACCTTATTTTCAAATAAGGTACTGTGAATTAGGACATCAATATATCTTCGCGGATGACACAGTCAACCCCTTACATTGCCTGTTAAAAATTATAAGAGAATTACAGAATTTAATCTCCCTTGTTTTCTAAGAAAAAGGGAACATTAAGTTTTCTAACTCTAGTCAAATGAGATATTTTTTTTTTTAAAGATTTTATTGGAGAATTAGGAGAGGGGAACAGCATTGGGGAATCGGGGAAGGAGAACAGACAAGTTGCTGTCCTTTCGTTCTTCGGTCTAATTGTGGAGGACGTCGCTTCACTCACCCATGTTGATATTGTGATCATTGTACTGTTCTCGGCTGAGGCAGTCACTTGCTAGCCATTGGACGGCCACTCACGGCAGCTCACAAAAGCACACACCAGCTGCTGGCAAGACCCACTGCTGCCTATGCCGTCGTCGGCGACTCAAGGCAGCTCAGCTCCTGGTCGAGCTGTTGTTCACCATCTTAGCTGTAGAAGGCGCAGAGTCACTGGCCCTCATGTGGGATCTGAACCCGTCCCCTGCTGCTCAGAGCTGGCGTCCCAAGTCAACTCCTAACCAATGTGCCACTTGGCTGGTCCAAATGAGATTTTTTTTTAAAAAGACATTCATTGAATAATTTTTTCACTTATAAGTCAGAAAATATATAATAGAAGAGTGAGATTAATTTCCTACAGAGTTTTGGGGAAGTTTGTGAATATTTGTGAAATCTAGAAAATAAACCTCCCTCTATTTTAATCATAAAATCACATACTTCATTGACATCTTGAAGTTGTATGCCTGTATACCTAAAAACAGACATTAATTACAAATAATAGCAGATGTATAAGAAGTTAAAAAAGATTTTTAGTTAGAAATACCAAGACTGTTTGAAGAGGTTAAATAATTGCATGTGCTTTAAGTATTGTTCTCACATATGCCATCCTTAAGCTAGTCACAAACACAACTCTGCCACCTCTCTCTCCCTTCCCCCCTATTTCTTCCTTTCTCTCTATATGTATGTTATATATTTAAATTAAGAATAAGTTTAAAGTCACTGAAATGTATAATATTGTGTATAAAATATATTTTATCTGTTATATATAATAAATAGATAAATTGTAATTTTAACTTTCATGCTTTTAAACCTAATATTTAATATATAAATACATATGTGCTTCATTATATAATAAACAGGCTTATATATTACATATAAAATTAAATAACTATAAATACCAATATATAAATAATACATGAATATATATTTTATATAATATAATTTAGCTTTGGTGCTTTTAAATTTAATTTAAATATCAGCAATTTGGGAATTATAATTTTTTTAATTTAATTTTATTATTATTATTATTATTATTATTATTAGTTACAGATGTACAAAACAATGCAATAGGTGTTTTTTTTCACCCCTTACAAAATGACTCCCCCCTCTCCCCTCCCCTGCCTCCCACACCCGATATCATACATATCTATTACAATTCCATTGACTCCATCCCTGCACTATATTCCACATCCCATAACTATATATGTGTTAAATTATAGTTGACATATAGTATTGTTCAGCGGCAGCTTCAGATGTACAGTGCAGTGGTAAGGCCATTACACTGTCCATGAAGTGGTCTCCCTAAAAGGACATTCATCCGTCTGTTCCCCTAAAAAAAATATTTACAACCTTATTATATTCCCTAAACTGTCTCTTCTGTCTCTGCAGTAGTATAGTAGTTATCAGTTTATGTTGCCTCATCCCATCCCCTTCTCCCATCCCCCTCCCATCTAGCCCTCATCAGTTTTTTCTTTGTGTCTCTAAGACTGTTTCTGTTTACATTGCTCATTTATTCATTTCTTTAGATTTCACATATAAATGAGATCATATGGTATTTGTTTTTCTCTGACTGACTTATATCACTTAACACATTGTTCTCTAGGTCCATCCATATCGTTGCAAATGGTACGATTTCTTTCTTCTTTATAGCTGCCTAATATTCCATTGTGTAAATGTACCACAGTTTCTTAATCCAGTTGTCTACCAATGGGCATTTCGATTGTTTCCAAGTCTTGGCTATTGTAAATAGCACTGCAATGAACATAGGGGTGCATATATTTTTTTCAAATTAGTGTCTTGGGTTTTTCAGGATAAATACCTAGGAGTGGAATTGCTGGGTCAAAAGGTAGTTCCATTTCCAGTGTTTTGAGATACCTCCATACTGACTTCCATAGTGGCTGCACCAATTTGCAATCCCGCCAACAGTGCAGCAGGGTCCCCTTTTCCCCACAGCCCCACCAGCACTTGTTGTTTGTTGATTTATTGATGATAGCCATTCTGACCGGAGTGAGGTGGTATCTCGTTATGGTTTTTATTTGCATTTCCCTCATGATCAGTGAGGTTGAACATTTTTTCATATGCCTGTTGGCCATCTGTATGTCCTCTTTTGAGAAATGTCTTTTAATATGTACTTTTTAAGTGATGTTATAATCATACCTTGGTCTTACATTCTCAGAACAAAATTTTATGGTTAATAATGTAAAAAAAAAATAGAACTTATAGGATGCTGTATTTATATAGATTTTAGCAGAAGAAATCCTTGTATTTGTAACATTACAAGTAAGACATGGTTAAATTATTGGGTGAGAGTTTTCTTTCTAGATTCTGCATGAGAGCATTATTTCCGTGATTAGGATTTAAAAGTTAATCCTGCTTTACTTTTTAACCTGGTTGCTAAAAAGCTCAGACCCAGATCCAAAGCCCCTAGTACAACATTTATGAGTACAACTGCATTTTATTTTTTCTTCATACTGATGTCTTTATTTTTTATTTGTGTCTTATTTTATTCTGTGTGTTAGTTTGAAGAGCCTCAAATTCTTAGAAGCGGACTATAAATAAATTCTGGTCCAGCCGAATGGCACATTGGTTAAGAGCTGGTTTTGGGATGCTAGCGGCCCCGGTTCGGATCCCATATATGAGGGCCAGTGACACTGCCCTTTACAGCTAACAACAGCTCCACCTGGAGCTGGGCTGTGCGAGCCCCGGCCCCGGTGACGGAGTGGGCTGCAGCCCCTGCTGCAGTGGGCTGCCATAGGCTACAGTGAGTGGCCAGCAGCCAGCGTGAGCTGCCAATAGCCGTGGTGAGCGACCATCCAGAGGCCAGCGACTGATCTGCCTCATCCGGGAAGAGCGCAATGATGATACCACCATGGGCCAGTGAAGCAACATCCTCCACAACTAGACTGAAGAACAAAAGGACAGCAACTTGTCTGTTCCCCTTCCCTGATTCCCCAACGTTGTTCCCCGCCCCCAATTCCCTAATAATAAAAAATCTTAAAAATATAAATTAATTAATTAATTCTGACAGAGGTGGTTAAACATAATTTGCAGGCAGTAATTGGCACCCATCATATCTGTGGAATTGACTGAAGCAGCATAATATACATTTCTTTAAAAATAAATATTTTATTTTAAAATATACAATATATGTGTTATATGAAATAAATATAAATGTTCATATTTATTAGTCTGTATGCTTATCCTCTTCAAACTTGGTATGTCTTACCTATGTATTACCAGACAACATTTCTACATATTTTCAATCACACTGGGGCAAAAACTCAATAAAGCCAAGGCAATATGCGAAATGGAGAGTTTGGAGTTGCTATTAGTTTATGGTAATGATTTATAATAATGTTATACAGATCATATTGTATAATATTTAATTATATTGTACAATAAAAGAGGACCATAAGTCAATCTTTTTGGATCACTTGTCCTGGTGATGTTTTGCTTTTGCACACTTGAACATTTGGGGCAATAATTGAGGCTTGAGAGATAGATGTTTATACTTCTATATTTTTAAGGAACTTTTCATTCCTAGTGACCAAAAGGAAATTGCACAAAGAAGCTTCAGAAAGCATTCAAACGAGATTCAAAATCCCAGCATTGAGGACCAGCCGAGTGGCGTGGTGGTTAAGAGCTGGCTTGGGACGCCAGTGACCCCGGTTCGGATCCCACATATGCGGGCCAGTGACACTGCCTTCAGAAAAAAAAAACAGAAATCCCAGCATTGAGAATCAGAATCTATAAATAGCAATCAAAACCAGCTACCTAGAGATACTGATACTTTACTTGATATACATGTATGTAAGTTACAATCAGGTCTGATTAGGATTTCTCTGAACAACTTTGATCTTTATAAAAAGAAATGTTCTCTTTTGTGCTGTACTTCGAGCATTTGCTGAGCTATGTATTTTCTTTAATAGTATTACATTTACTAATCGATATTCCCATAGATACTGTGTTGTACAGTCTGAGACTTTGAGGGAGCCTCAGAGACCATGTCGTTCACTGAAGAATATATTCGTTTATATTTGACAGTGTGCCATGATAATAGTTTTGATGACTAATACGGTTACATAGTAGATAATGCTGTCAGCTGGATTTGAGCAGCTGAGCAGTCATAAACACAATTTCTTGATAACTTTGTGCCTATTTTCAGGGGGCCTTTCAATGGCTCTGCATTGGCTTTTTTTCCCCTTTATACATTTATCCATTATTTAGAGAATTCTTGAAAGGGCAGGTGTGTGGTCAAGCTTACTAGTTCATGTGTTGGCAACATGGTTTTGCATCTCAGCTTCATCTTACCCTTGGGGAGTTTGAGAAATTGGCTAAGCATAAGTTTCCTTAAAAATTGAGATAATAGTATATACTTAATATGAGTGATTTGAAAATTAAATGAAATGGCCCATATAATACACTTAAATATAACAAGTATTGATAAACATTCACTAATATTATTAGTGTCTCCTATTTATCTGTGCTAAATAAATGTATATATAATTCAAAACTCTTAGATGTGGTAACTACCAGAGACAGCAGGATGAGTGTAAAATTATTAATTTGCATCATAAAATGTGAAGATTGAGAACTTTGTTAATAGATATTAAAGATTGAACAGTGTTTTCCAACTGTTAAAACATAATTCCATTTTAGGTTTTTAAAAAGTATAAATCATAGTATATTAAATATAGTTGTTTTACGGTATTCTGTACTGGTCTGTTCTTTGCAAAAGTATCTGTTCAATGTCTGGCCAAGTGCTAGGGATTCAGCCTACATTTTAGGAAGGGATACGTGAAGTTTAGAAAGTAAATGTAAAAATTCTGTCCTCATATAGATTTAAGGTTAGATCCATTTATTAGAGTAGAAAATGTTATGTTAAAATTTGATAGCTCTTTTCAGTATCTCAAAGGCTGTGAAATTTGAAGAGGAGGCAGGCTTGCTTATTATTTCAAAAGACCAAATTGGAACTATTAGGTATTAGTAACAAAGTGGCTAATTTTAGCTCAAAACTCTGAAGAACCTTACTATTATGAAAACTATTCTACAAGGCATTGTGCAGTTACTCATAATTTATGAAATGCCTCTGTGGAGGTGTTTAAAATAAATATTAAACAACATCTGCCTAGTCTTCATATATTGTATGGAATATATTGAACTTTGAGGGGGAACTATAAGTTCTAATGGGTCTGTAAACTTGGATATAAAACATTTTAAGTGAAATCTTTTTTTTTTCCAATTAACACTACAAGCAGCCAACTATAGAGTAGCGCCAGGCATACCTGTGACTTTGTCCTCAGTAGTACTTACAGATGTTTTCAGGTCGCTTTAGCATTATTGATGTCACAAAATGTTTTATAGCCATCTACTTGAAAATTATAACTACCAGAGTCATCAGTAGATCTTGTTATTTAATGTATTAATAAGGAAGCATATATTAGTGTATATCTTCAATTAAAAAATATATAATTTTTAAATGTATTTCAGTGTAATGTTTTTCTTTGTAAACCTGTATTTCAAGTATTCAACAAAAACATTTTGAGAAGGCTGCACTGAGAGAATGGTCCATGACACCAGAAAAGTTAAGAACCTATGATCTAACTAATTAATACTTTGTAAAATGATACTGATAAATTCTTGATATTTTAAAAGGCACTTCTAGCAAATGGGTTCTGCTAAATTCCTAAGTATCACAGACAAGTACTCCATTTTTGCTCTGTTCCCAACACCTGAGGGATATATTAAATGGAGTGGTTTAATTCAGGAGCAACTGAATGTGTGTCTGCATGTGTGTGCGCGTGTGTGTGTTACGTGTATGTGTGGTGTTGAGATAAAAGAAATGTAGTTTTTAACATTTTCCAAATGTATATGATTCATATATATCTCCTATTAAAAAAAAAATAACTGAAAATGTAAGTGTAAGCTATGTTAAAGATCTTTACTGAATGTGAAAACAGTGACATTCTTACCTAAGTTTTTTATATAAGATATTTAGGGCTGACCTCCAGACTGTGATGAGAAAGAAGAATACTTATTAAGGAAAGCTGCTCATTTGGCTTTAATAATGTGCTTATTTTTACTGTTTTCTAAAGTGCCATTATTTATTTTTTTAAAGAATCCTGATGTAGTCCACCCAAAAGAAGCAACTCCTTCATCTACTTTGACTGGAATTCGACCTGCACGAGTTGTATCTTCAACTTCTGAGGAGGAAGAAGCATTTACTGAGAAATTTCTAAAAATTAATTGCAAATATATTACCAGTGGCAAGGTAATATTACCGTAGAAAAAACTTTTAATCGTGCTTTTTTACGTTACTAAAATATGGCAGTTTTGCATTTACATTTTGAATCACCAACATCAACACATGCTCGAATATTTTTTTTAAATATTGGTGGAATTACTAGTTTGGGTTAGTCTGCATTTTGTGTATAACTAACAATCTGGTTGTCTGTTACAAATTGTTAAAGGCAATAAAAGATAAATAAATTTATTGCAATAAGGTACAGTTAATTTGTTGTTGGTAGAATATTTCAAAAAGCACTTCTGTGCACTCTTTGGAGTTCTAACTTTTGCAAATTTAGTATAACACTCAAACCGGCAGATAATTACTATTTATTGAGTACTACTATATGCCAGAAACTGGTTTTGGTGATTTAATTATTTTATCAACTCAAAATAATAATGTGCAATAGGTGGTCCTAGTCCCTCTTCATAAGAAAAAAAAACAACAAAAAACTATCAGAAAAGGTTAATAGTCCAAGGTTTCTTTATCATGGCCCAAGTTCAAACCCAACTTGAACCTATGTTTTATATACAACACCTTGCGGTCCTGCAGAAAGCATTCTAGTCTGCACAGGGAATATAGTCAAGTAACACAGAATATGAACTCCAGGTATCACTTAGAAAGTAACTCTAACATGATACCAATGTAAAGTCAGAAGTATGACTACTTTATAGTTATAACTCATAAATTATGAGTATTTGAAATACGGGTGTTTTAGTGCTATGAATTTCCCCTTACATATTGCTTTGACTGCATCCACAATGTTGATATGTTGTATTTTTATTTTAATTTAGTTTAGAATACTTTCTCTTAATTTCTTCTTTGGCGCATGGAATATTTAGGAGTGTTTTAGTTTCTAAATATTTGGGGATTTCTGTAAGTATCTTTTGTTAACTGATTTCTAATATTATTCCATGTGGTTGGAAAACATACTACTTTTTGAAGGCTTAATTAATTTAAGACTTGTGGTCCAGAATGTGGTATATCTTGATAAATGTTACATGTGCACTTGAAAAGGATGTGTATTCCACTGTTATGGGAGGACTATTCTAAAAATGTCAATTAATTCAAGTTGAGTGATAGTGTTGTTCTCCTGTATCCCTACTGATTTTCTATTTGTTCTATCAATTATTGACAGAGGATGTTGAAATATCTCACTATAATTGTGTATTTGTCTATTTCTTATTTCATTTTTATCAGTTTTTGTTTTGTGTATTTTGAAACTCTGCCATTAGGTATAAAAAAAGATTCTTACATTGTATTGCTGAATTGACTTGTTTCATGGTGAAAGACCCTCTATTCTCAGTAATATTCTTTGCGATGAAATCTACTTTAATGGATACTTATAGTCACTTCAGATTCCTTTTGATCAGCGTTAACATGGTTTATCTTTTTCATTGTTTTACTTTTGGCCTATGTCTTTATAGTTAAAATAGTTTTCCATACCTTTCATTAGAATTCACTCTTGGGCTGGCCGAGTAGTGCAGTGGTTAAGCGCTGGCTTGGGAAGTCGGCGGCCCCGGTTCGGGTCCCACATATGAGGGCCAGTGACACTGCCCTCAAAAAAAAAAATTCACTCTTTATATTGTGCATTCTGTGGGCTTTGACAAATGTATAATGGTATGTATCTACCATTATAGTATCATATTGAATAGTTTTATTGCCCTAATCGGTGCTGTGCCTCTTTATCCATTCCTCCTGCTAAACCCCTGGAAACTACTGATCTTTTTACTGTCTGAATAGTTTTGCTTTTTTCATTGTGTCATATAGTTAGAATCCTACAGTATGATTGTATGATTTCAAATTGGCTTCCTTCACTTAGCAAGATTCATTTAAGAGTCCTCCATGTCTTTCATGGCTTGACAGCTCATTTCTTTCTATTGCTGAATAATAATTCACTGTAGATGAACCATAGTTTATGCATTCACCAACTGAAGGACATCTGGGTTGCTTCCAAGTTCGGGCACTTAAGAATACAGCTGCTACAAACATTCATGTACAGGTCTTGGTGTAAATGTAAGTTTTTACATCATTTGGATAAATACAGTGGAGTGCAGCAGCTAGATCTGGATCGATGGTAAAACTATGTTTAGCTTTGTAAGAAACTACCAAAATGTCTTCCAAAGCAGCTGTATCATTTTGCATTCCTATCAGCAGTCAATGAGAGTTGCTGTTGCACCACATTCTCACCAGCATTCTTTATTGTCAGTGTTGTAGATATTAGCCATGCTAATTGGTTTTTAGTTGTAACTCATCGTTTTAATTTGCATTTCCCTAGTGACTTATGATATTGAGCATATTTTCATAAGCTTTTTTCTATTCTATATCTTTGGCATTTTCTTTGTATTCGAAAGATCTTTTCACTGAGCATATAATTTTAGGTTGACGGGTTTTCTTTTCCTTCAGAATTTTAAAAATGTTTCTTTTAGAACTTCACTGTTTTCTGGCTTGCACTGTTTCTGAAGAGACATCATCTATTATTTTTTTATTTGGTGCTCTGTACAAAATATATTTTTTCTTTGGTTGCATTTAGGGTGGTCTCCTTATCACACTTTATGAGTAATTTGATTACGAGTATGATATGCTTTGGTGACTTTTTTTTTTTTTTCTCCTTTTTTTGCTTTGGGTTCATTTGCCTTCGTGGATTTGTGAGTGTATAGTTTTCATCAAATTAGTAAACTTTTTGGCCATATTTCTTCAAATTTTTTTTTCTCTTCCATCTTCTTTTCATCTTTGGGAACTCTAACTATGCATGTTTTGGGCTGCTTGGTCTGTGTCTCATAGCTCACTGGTACTTTGATTTTTGGGGATTTTTTTTCTGCTTTCATTTCGTTTGGACAATTACTAATCGTTACATCTTTGTGTTCACTAATGTTTTTCTGCCACGTCTAATCTGCCAGTATATTTTTCATCTCTGTAAGTTCAAATTGGGTCTCTTATATCTTCATGAACCCTACTTAACCACACACAGTTTCTTCTATATTCTTGAATATGTGAGATATATATTATTTTTACAACAGTGACAGTGTTGTATACAATTTACATTGTATATACTCTTCTCTTGATTATTTCTTGCATTATCCCTGGCAATGTAAATGTGCCTACAGCATACTTTACCATCTCTCATTGGCTTGAGTTGGCATGTGATCCAGGAATACAAACTGATGTATTTGAATCTATTTAAAATATTGATCAAGAGATGATTAGCTATGGTTTATATTGAAGTTAACGCCTTGTTTAGGTGGTCGATGGTTTGCTTGAACTAAAAGAAATGCTATTCAGAATTCCAGATTGATTCCTTTTCTCCATCAAAATGCATGCACACATATATTTTTCTTTCTAGTATTTCATGTAGTTACTGTAAAAGATAAGCATGTTTTATTATCTTGAACAGCTGCAATAGCTTTTTTACCACTTGTGATTGGGTGACCGTTTCAGTAGGATTTTCTTTTTTTACTTGACTATTTTTACAGGTAGTGTCTGTCATAACTTAAGTTTTATGTTCTTAAAGGTAAACCAGGTAAATTCACAGAGTTGAATATGGACTTGGAAGGAAGATGTGATACCAAATCAAACAGGATATAAGTTTTTCTTTTCCTTAATAGCTTCAGAAAAAAGACAAAACAACTCTGAAGTTACTAATTGGTTTATTTTTAGAATTCTGTCTGGCTTTTCATTGTTATACTTACAGAATATAGTGGAATGGGAGTTAAAAAATGACTTAAGGACTATTTGGCACTTGAGTTGGCGGTGATTATATAGTTTGTTACTTGAATGTGGAGGGATTATAGTTAAAAGCACAGATTGCATGGAGATTAAATCTTGGTTCTACCACTTATTGGTTAGCTATGTTATTTATTATTTAGGACAAATTGCCCAGTCTTTCTGATCCTTAATTACCTCATCTGTATACTCATCTCAGAGCTGATTGTGATGATCAAATGAACAATAATGTATATAAAGCATGCTACATAACAAAGCATTCAATAAATCAGCTAATATTAGCCGGATTGGCTTCCTGTGGACTTTAGTTTGCTGGGTTGTAAAATGAGAGGGATGGCCTCTTCATATTTGTATCTCTATTTGTATAAAACTATTTAAAACTCTATAGTTTTTCATGATTAAAATAAAAGTAATTACTGTGTACCTTAGAGATCATCTAACTAATTTTATAGATTAAGAACTGAGGCCTTGAGGCTTTGCTTGCTCAAGTTCACATCACTAGCTAGTAGCAGAGTCAAGTGAAACATTTTTTAGAAGATACTTTAAACAGATTCTACTATTTCTCTTTTATAATGGATTGAATTATAAACATTATTTATTACAAATCTGGTTTGTCTACATGGAACTATATTTAATACCTGTAGTGAGGGAACAACACAGGAAGCAGTACGCAAATTAATGTAAACCGTGGCCCATGCTTTGCAGGACTTTGTAATCCCATTTTACATTACTGAAGTTATACTGCTGATATAGCTCAGTATTTTACTGAGGCTGCAAATTTCAATACCTGACCTGATCGTTTGAGGGTAAATATAATAGTTTTGTATTTTGGCTCTCCTAAAGAGGAGAATTTACTAGGAAAATTGGGGTTTTATTAAAAATGTTTTCATGAGAATGCCTTAGTATTTGATATATAGTACATGGCCTAAGATCAGAAGAATATTAGTAAAAAATAGCTGCAATACTTTCTGAAAATTAAAACTTTGAAGATTAAACATTATTTTCTTTTTCTATCTTAGGGCACAGTCAGTGGTGTGCTGCTAGTTACACCAAATAATATCATGTTTGATCCACATAAAACTGACCCCTTGGTTCAAGAGAATGGCTGTGAGGAATATGGGATCATGTGTCCAATGGAAGAGGTGATGTCAGCTGCAATGTTCACAGAAATTTTGGATAGCAAAATAAAGGAATCCTTACCCATGTAAGAGTGGTATTTATACTCCTTTGCATTTTTAATACATCTGGATAGTTGACCCTAGTCTAATACTGTTAAGTACTTTTATTTAGTTTTATTATAGCTGCTTTACCCTTTCTCCATAATGAAACAAAAATATAGTATTGAAAAGATTATTCTTAATGCACCTAGAGTAGTTAGGAGTTGTTTTAGGTTTGTAATTGTATATTTGGTCAGAAAACCAAATATTTCAAAGTGACTGTAGTCCTCATTTAGGACAGTGTTTGCCAGCTCTTCATATTCAGACATGACATTGAATTATTTGTATGGGTAATTTAAGGTAATATAAGTAATAAAGGGTAGCTTTCAAATGTTCCTTAGAAGAGCCTGAAGAGTCAGGCGTGGGATTTGGGGAGGCCACATGAGCAAATGACTATAGCCAGTTTTTTATTGATCAATTCATGTTTGCATCCTTTCTTTCATAGAAAAGTGTAAAATATAGAGGGAGAATACTCCCAAATTGCACAATATTAAGGGTTAACTTTAGAATATATTGGCCAGGGGTTGTGTGGTTATCTGATTGTGGTTCAGATAACATAAGATGTGTGACTACCAGTGAGCATCACAGAGAGAATGGCCACAGGGAGAAAAGGGAGGAATAAGAAATAAAAGGAGAAGATAAAAGGTAGGTATACAAAGAATTTGGAAGTTTAAGTAGAAAGGAAGAAAATTGAAAGGTAATAGACAAGAACTCCCCCATTCCTCCATAGGTGCCTGTCAACAGCTCATACACTGGCTTCCCTGTAACTGATACTGAGGTTTATATCTCTGTATTAGTCCACAGGGATGATGAAGGCTGTTTTAAAATTAACCCTTGTGGGACAGAACTACTTACAAAGGAGAAGGAGAGCAAATTGTTTTTGTTTCTGAGGCAGACTACATCAGCTCCTCGGATACGTGTGGTGAATTAAATCCCTTATTCAAAAAGTCTTCATTTTACCTCCCATTTAATAGATACTATTTTGGCTTGGTAAACTCGTCTTTAGAAGTGCAGGTAATTCCGAGGATTTCCTCTAGAGTCAGTTATTTTTATAGATATCGTTGAAAGTCAGTTTCAGCAAATAAGGGCTATTGAAGTGGGTGGAGGGAAGAGACAAAGATGGAATGAAGATTAGATAAAATGAGAAACAAGATTATATATGTATGTATATATTGTCAGTGATTGGTGACATTAACTTTCTGTTGCCCTGCTTTTCCATTTGTATTATGATAGTTTGGGATTCTCTTATGCTAAATGATCTGTAACTATTCTACAGATATGCCGTAGGATTCGCTCCCCCTCTTACAATTCACAGTTTTGTCATTCAGAGTGTCACCTGGAAAGACCATAATTTGATTCAAACAGTTTAAAAAATTTCTCTAAAAAGAAATACCTTTCAATCCTCTGATATGAATTTATTTAAAAATATTTGCAACAAATCATAAGTCAAGTGTTTTTTTCCAGAGTAATGTCATGTTTGGCAAAAAGTAGGTATAAGATTTGATTGTTGTTTTCTGACTTAAATTGCTTGTGAAGTTGATTTTAAAGATACTGTCCTGCAATGATATTGAGCAGTAACGGCATCATTGGCATAAATATTTAGTCTTTCAGCATATTAACTCAAAGTTTACAGTATTATTTAAATATATATCCTGTTAGGTTTGTTAACTTTATCTCTTAACTAAGGGTCTTACTAAATGTACAGAATACAGTTTCTCAAAACTTTTGCCATGTTCCAAGATCCTATGTATGCAGTTTGAGTGGATCACCAGTAGATGGCACTATTACATATTTAATAGAACAAGTTAGATGATTTGTGTTTCTTAAGGTGAATCGGATGCAACGGAGACAGATATATGAATTGGACTCCATCTAATGAATTGGATTTCATGTAGCTTAATACCTTTTTAAAAATAAATTTTTTCTATCCTATTTATAAAAATTATGCATATTCATTGTAGAAAATTGGAAAAATACCAAAAGGTAGATTGAAGAAAGGAATTACTTAGTTTCACCATCCAGAGACAGCCAGTTATTTTTGCCTTGACATACTTATCAGTCTTTTTTATTTTCAAATTTGCATAAATGTTTAAGTTTTTCAGCTAAGAACACATACAATTTCCATTTATCACAGACTACTTTGAACCATCATTTTAAATTGCTGACTTATATTTCACGCCTTCGAGAACTTATACTATCTTACTTTTGAACATTACTGCTTATATAAACCAATGCCATTAAACATGGAAATTGATATGTAGTTACAAATCATTCAGCAGTCTGATATCTAAACCCTTTAGCTGAACTCTCTTAGAAATGTTGTTAAGAGCTGTTGCTGGTAGCCTGAAGAATTCCTGTAAGTACTTTTGCCTCAGTTCTATTCAGGTTGGTTTTCAGCTTTGCATTTGAGCCGTATGTTCTGCTTTAATATCTACTTAAATTTAAATAAGCACCATGTGTGTATGCCTGACTGTGTAATAGAAATATATTACTTTATTAAGACATTTACATTTTAATCAAAAATGTATCAAAGCTTATTTTTTTTATACTCTAACAATGAATAAATTTTAGTTTAGAATTAGTGTTACCCAAAACTTACATCATCAGCTTCTCTTCAGGTAGATTAATTCAGGAAATCTCACATTGATCTTTCCCAGATGCTAAGCAATTGATACAAAAGCTTGACTATTACTTGATCTATATGAATAAATCAAAATTGTGATATGCTGTTAAGAGATGTATGCTGCATCGTTTTGAAAAGCCTTTTTAATATTAATTCAGTGTTAAGCGTGTGGAAAATAAAGAACTATAATTTAAAAAGTCTAATAACTTTTGTTTACTGACAGAGAGATAGATCACTTATCAGGAAGAGACTTCTGCCATTTAAAGAAAATTACAGGAAGTAACACTGATGAAATAGACCCAAGAATCCGCGATGCAGGTAATGACAGTGCCAGCACGGCTCCTAGGAGCACGGAGGAGTCTCTTTCTGAAGACGTGTTCACAGAATCAGAACTCTCTCCTATACGGGAGGAGCTTATCTCTTCAGATGAGCTGCGACAAGAAAAATCATCTGGTGCGTCTTCAGAGTCTGTGCAAACTGTCAATCAGAGTGGAGTAGAATGTTCGACAGTCGTATCGAAGTCTACTAGTTCTTCTGATCCATTGAAATCTGATTCTGGACATCCTACACATGAAGTTGGGGATCTTTCTCTTAAAACTGATTTAAATAATCTTGAAACGGCCACTAAGGAAGGAGATGAGGCTACAGATAATTTTCAAGAAACATCAGGCCCTGAGGAAGAAAGCATAAGTGTAAAAGGTAATGAAGACCAGAATTTTCTTCTCAATGAGAATTCACTACACAAAGAACAGGATGAAAAAGACAGTATGCCTGGTAGGGAAGCATCAGAATCTAAACATCAGCACACTGTCAACAAAGGAAAAAAAGGAAAGGAAAACAACCAGGTCGCAACAGCAGAGGTCGAAGAGCTGCGGAAACTCTGGAAAACCCACACTATGCAGCAAACTAAACAGCAGAGGGAGAACATCCAACAGGTGTCACAAAGAGAAATGAAGCATAAAGTAGCAACTGGAGATTTAGAAGGTAAGTAAGTGTTAAAAAGTGTGTGACGTTCATCTCACTGCATCTTGTTTTCTCTTTCCTCACTGACTCAAAAGCCCTGTATCTTAGACTCTGAAGGAGAATCTAGGGGCTCTTGACTGACATTTCTCTGGAGATATGTAGCCTCTGGTTTCTAGTCTTTTGTTGTCCTGTCCCATTGTAAATCATACACATAACGAGCACCTTGTCCACCATGTTTAAACATTCCTGACTCACCACAGTCTCTCTTTCAACAATTTGTTTCTTGAAAATGCATACAAGCTCTATAATACCTTTGATTTTTCCATTTTCTCTTTAAGTCCTTGATATCTTACCTCATTAAGATGTCTTCTTACCATTGCATATATAATATCCTAATTGCAATTTATAATTGCCAAAGTTGTAATCCTACCTTTTTTTACAACTATACATAAAAATCTATTTTTTAAATTTAAAGTATCCAGAAGTTCCATCATTGTCTGATTAAATGTTTTCCTTTAAAAAGCAGCACTAAAGATAAATTAAAACACCATTTTTTCTTTCAGTTTTGTTTTTTGGTACTGTTTGTTTATAAAAATTAAAGTAATAGCCTTATGGTTATTTCTAACATACAGTGCTTCTGCTTATTAGTACGTTATATTTTAAATGGTGTGTACCTCAGGTATCTTAGGTAACATTTCTTATATTCTATTGGAATATTGATTCCAGATTATCCAATTTATATCGTATAAGCTTCTCTTTCACTTTTTTAACTTTGAAATTTTTTGTTATTAAAATATATATAAAATAAACTTTACCATTTTAGCCATTTTTAAATGTAAAATTCAGTGGCATTAACTATATTCACATTGTGCAATGAGCACCACCATCCATTTCCAGAACTTTTTCGTGTTCCCAAACTGAAACTCTGTACCCGTTACATAGTAACCCCCACTCTTCCCTCCCCCTGGCTCCTGGCAACCCCCATTTTACTTTTTTCTGTTTGAAGTTTTGTCTCTAGATACTTCATATAAGCATAATCATGTAATATTTGCCTTTTTGTGTGTGTCTTATTTCCCTTACTATAATGCCTTCAAGTTTCATCTATGTTGTGGCATTTGTCAGAATTTCCTTCCTTTTTAAAGCTTAATAACATTCCATTATATATATGCCACATTTTTTTTATCTGTTCATTCATTGCTGGACATTTGAGTTGTTTCAACCTTTTGTCTATTGAGAGTAATGCTGCTGTGAATATTGGAGTACAAATACCTGAGTCCCACCTTACAATTATTTTTTAATATATACCCAAAGGTGGATTTGCTAGATTCTGTGGTAAATGCTATGTTTAAGTTTTTGAGAAACGGCCGAACTATTTTCCACCATGGCTGTGCCATTTTACATTTCCACCAGCAATGCACAGTGTTTGGTCTAGTTTTTAAAATACTGAATTTTCTTTCTGTCATATTATTTAGGCACTCTGAAGACCTAAGGATTATATTTTCAGTAGATGTTAAGGAATTCATTTACTCAAAGCAAGTTTTATAAGAATGAATATTTCTTCTTCTGTAATCTTTTTCCTTTATTAATCAGAACTAATGAATGTTCATTAACGATCATTTGACAAAAATATAGAAGGATTTTAGAAAATTTATAAAAATTACCTGGAATTCATCACCTACAGATAATCATTGTTAACATTTGTTATATTAACCTTAGATCTTTTGATATTATTTATATGTATCTATACATAGTATTTTTTATATAAAATGAGGATTATATTGGATATACTGTTGTGATTTCCTTTTTTCACTTAATATTTTATGTCACTGAATGTTTTCCCATGTCATCATAGTTCTTTGCAAACTTGGTTTTTAATGGCCTGTAATTTAACCAATTTCATGTTGTTAAGATATTCAGTTATTATTAACAATTCATATTGTTAAGATATTTTCTGTGTTTGAAGTTGTAAAGAATGCTGTCGTAAATATCTTTATTTGATACTTTTGTGTCTAATGATTGCCATATATTTAGAATCTTTGTAAAAGATAAAATAAGGAATTCTGTTTAACTTAATGTGATAGACTACTTTGATTGTAGTGAGTTTACTGTGGTGCAGGGTTTGATGGGAGGAAACCCTATTATGACAAAATATTGACAGGAGAAAATTTGGCAGATACGTTGCGATTAGAATTACCATTTGGTTTCCTCCTTTTTTAAAAAAAATTTTTCTAGGAGAGTGTGGTGGTAACCAATTAAATTACTAATTTTAACTAACCTGAGATTTTATAATAGGGAAGTATTCAAAATTTATGATCTTTAGTGACTTTCTAATAAAAATGCTTAGTATAAAACTGGAACATAACTGTGGGAAGAAATGTAAAATCACGCTTTTTTAACCAGATGCAAATGTGCTCAGACAGATTATGTGCCTTTCACTTCCACAGTATTACACAGGAAAAAGCCATGACTAGTACCCAGATCTCCTAAGTATGACTAAGTGCTTTTTCCTCCACACTATGCTGCCTTGGTAAGCTAATTAATGTCCAGATTCCTGAATTTAATCTTATTATCAGACCCTTAGTGTACCTTATGTCAGCATCTCTGGTTGGAAGAGTTAATGATAATTCATGCTTAATAAACTGTCCAAACAGATGGCCAAATCTAGCATATTATTGATTCTTTCATCACACCTTTATTTGTATTTAAAAGCTCAGAAACTATTTCATTAAATTTCTGTCTGTAACAACCATATTAAAGTAAACCTTTAAAAATTCTACAGGGCCAGCCGAGTGGCTCAGTTGGTTTAGAGTTGACTTAGAGCGCAAGCTCTGAGCAACAGGGCTGCCGGTTCGATTCCCACATGGGCCAGTGAATGCTACACCCGAGCTGGGCTGCCAACAGGCGGCAGGATGGCTCAGCTGGTGTAACAGCAAGATTGCCTGTTCGATGGTGGGCTCCGCCCACCCACAACTAATACTGAACTCAGCACCTTGAGCTGAGCTGCCACCCAGATGGCTCCATGGATAGGGTGTGTGCTCTTAACAACAGGCTGCTGGTTTAGCTCCCGCATGGAATGGTGGCTATTGCCCACCCGTAACTAAGACTGAACACAGCACCTTGAGCTTAGAGGCCACGAGCTGACGATGGGAAGCCAGATGGTGACTGGAGCCCTCCACAACGAGAATTGAAGAACAACAACTTGGCCCGTCCCCTCCCCCAATTCCCCAATACTGTTCCCCTCCCTCAATTCCCCAATAAAATCTTAAAAAAAAAAAAAAAAATTCTACAGAGTTATTTAGTTGTTATTCTAGAAGGCTCATAGAGAATATTATGCTAGAATGTTGATTGTTTTATCACACCTTTGTATGTAAAAGCTTCAGAACTTTTTATTTATTTTTTGTCTGTTAGAGGTTAAAAGTAAACCTTTAAAAATACTACCAGACTTGATTGTTATCCTAGAAGGCAGAAAATTATATATGTATATGGAATTATTTTAGGATGGTTGTTGTTACAAACAAAACTTTGTAACAAAAGAGTTCCTGATACCCTTAGACATAATTTCAGTTCATAAAGTGGCTGTTAGTTCGTGAGTCTTGCTGTACCTGTACCTTTGATTAAAAAAAAAAAAATACAAGTTCCTTAAGAGAATTCACCAAAGTGAGTATTAGTAAATTCAAATTTTATTCTGTAATTATTTGTCAGAAGTTGGGAAGTAAACACTATTTAATATAAATTATTTAAGCATGGTGTGTAAGAATTGGATAAACACTTTTTGCATCTGAATTCTAGGTTCTGCACTTTTAAAAGAAAAGAGAAGTCATCGATTACATAAGTTTTTATGTCTCAGAGTTGGAAAACCAATGAGGAAAACATTTGTATCTCAAGCAAGCGCAACAATGCAGCAGTATGCACAAAGAGATAAGAAACATGAATATTGGTTTGCTGTGCCACAAGAAAGGTAAAGAAACAAGCAACAACAAATACTTAAAAACATGATTGAGATTCTTTGAATTAGAATTATTTTGTATATCACGTAACACCAATGACAAAGTTCTTTTGAATAACTGATGACTCAAAGCTACCATTAAATCTATTTAAAATAATTTAGTTCCTATTTTATACTCCTTAATTTACCCCACTTTAAATATTATTCCCTTTTGTGGTTTAATACAGAAAGATGAATATATACCTAGTTTTGGTAGTAAAGAAACTTTCTTAAAATGTCTTAGAGCAAGAAGGTTCATCAAAATACTAACTGGTATGGCTCCTACTTCAAGGCAGGTAATGATGTATAATCCCTTTTTTAAAATCTCCTCAAATACTGAATGCCGGCTATTTACATAGCAGTAAGTTTGCTTCTAAAAGAATATGGTCTTCAAACTATTTTTTGTGTCCCCTACACAATAAAATTTTCATCAGAAGTTTAAGCAATTGTAAAGGATGTCTGTCATCACTGTATTGTAAGTACTGGCTTCTTAAGTTAAACTGTTGCATTCATTTTTTTAAATATATCCAATAGAATCTAAACATCATAAAAATTTGCCCTCTACATTATCCATTTAAAAACCTATTTGAATGTGCTCTTCTTTAACAGAATTTGCATCGTTACCTTTTGTCTTTGAACTTATATTTCCATTATATTTCCACCTCATAGAATCTTATTAAAAGGTATGATATTTTTATTCCCTGTTATATTTCTATATAACAAATGACATACACTTACACATTTGTCTGTGTGTGTGTACATACTGAAATTACATTTTTAAAATTTTCTGTGACTGTTGTCGAAATAGCAAAGGGCCTAAGGTTTACCTTACTTGCAAGCTAACAGGTTGGTCTGCCTCAGTTTAATGCATGCTGGCAGAAAATGAAAGAACCACAACAATTACAGTGGACAGAGAGCATCAGCATTTGGATGAGTTCTTTGAGCCTGACTTCCCACAGTGTGATGTGAAGAAGGCCAGGTGACACATGTATATGCCATGGGTGATGTTACAGAAGAGGAATCATAAGTTTAGGGAACCTAAACCTTTTATTATGTATGGGAAGTATGGGTACCCTTGGCTCTAGAGCTGAGATACTTTCTACCTTCTAAGACTACACTATGCTGTTTCCTGTGCTGATATACTTGAAAAGATAGGGCTGGGCAAAGATCCTCAATACCTCTACTCACAAGACATGCAGAAATTTAAAAAAAAAAAAAAAAAAAAAGTCTATAAAAAACTACATTATTCCAATTGTTAAGTAAATCCAGAAGAAAATTTAATTTTATTGTTAAAATTATTACTAACACACAATTGTTTATAGCAACATAAAGTATAAATTTTTGTAATTATTATACATAAAAAGTAAAATATCACAGGAAATATCTTTAAAAATGGGCCTTTCTCCCAGTTAATTTATGTATCTATTGATGATTATTGTTTATTGAAAGAGTGAGATGGGATTCAGCCCCTCAGCTCTGCCCCTCCTTTTTAAGTACTGAGAAGCTGTGTTCACAAAAAAAGTCTATGAGGCTGTGAAGAGTTTTATTATTATAGTGTCACTCAACTCTTTAAACAGGTTTTCTATTTATATTCCAAAAGTTACTTAATCATCTTTCATTAAAATTATTTTTAGTGATCATCAGTGAACATCTGCATTAAAAACTCCTTCCGTTTTGTGGAAATCTGAATTAGAAACCACCTGATATACAAAAGGACCCAGTCTGTAAACTCTTTCCCTGTCTCAGTACCAACTTTGGGCAGCCCGGAAGTTTTTATACTTTAAGGCATGTACCTCTGTAAAATTCTGGATAGGTGAGGGTATACCTTTTTGTTTTAGTGAACACCGAGAACAGGGACTCTGTAAACCTTGACCACAGATTTCAAGTAGATTAGTGTGAGTGAAGAGTAACATATGAAAGTAGAAGGTAAAGAAAGTGATTCCCTTAAGTTGCTCTGTATTTCATGGAAAGTCTTCATATGTTGCTCTGAAGACTACTGCTTTCAGGGATATAATGATAAAATTCTTCTCCGTCCCCCTACCACCCAAATATACACTACAATGTGTGCATTCAACAAAATGTGATGAGGCTGATTTAAAAATATGGTTTGATTTCCGTAATACACGAATACCTGAAAGGCACAGGGCCAAATATTCAGATTTGCCGGTCATATCAAGATGACTACCAAGTAAAATTTACAGGCGTACCTCGGAGATATTGCAGGTTCGGTTCCAGGCTACTGGAAAGTGAGTTACGTGAATATCTTGATTTCCTAGTGCATGTGAAAGTTATGTTACACTATACTGTGGTCTGTTAAGTGTGTAATAACATTATGTCTAAAAAAAATGTATACACCTTAATTAAAAATACTTTATTGCTAAAATGCTAACAGTCTGAGCCTTCAGTGAATCATCTTTTTGCTTGTCGAAAAAGGTCTTGCCTCGATGTTGAGGGCTTCTGATCAGGATGGTGGTTGTTGAAGGTTGCAGTGACTGGCAACTTCTTAAAATAAGACAACAAAGAAGTTTGCCACATCCATTGACTCTTTGGTTCATGAACAATTTCTCTGTAGCATGTGATTCTTTTTGATAGCATTTTACCCACAATAGAACTTCTTCAAAATGGTAGCCATTCCTCTCAAACCCTGCCACTGATTTATCAAATGAGTTTATATAATATTCTAAATCCTTCGTGATCATTTCAATCCTCTTCACAGCATCTTCACCAGGAGTAACTTCCATCTCAAGAAATCGCACTGTCTTTGTTCATCCGTGAGAAGCAACTCCCTCTGTTGAGGTTTTATCATGAGATTGTTGCAATCTAGTTATATCTTCAGGCTCTCCTTCTGATTCTAGTTCTTGTGCTGTTTCCATCACATCTGCTGTTGCTCTCCTGTTAATGTTGATATTTTGACCTCGTCCCATGAATCACAAATATTCTTAATGGCATTTAAAATGGTCAAGTCTTTGAAGATTTTCAGTTTACTTTGCCCAGATCTGTCAGAGGAATGCCTGTCTACGGCAGCTACAACCTTATGAAATGTATTTCTTAAATAATAAGACTTGAAAGTCAAAATTACACCTTGATCTATAGGCAGCAGGATGCATATTGTATTAGCAGGCATGAAAACAACATAAATCTCGTTGTACATCTCCATCAGGGCTCTTGGGTGACCAGGTTCATTGTCAATGAAAGAAATCTTTGTTTTTTTTACTCTGAACAGTAGGTCTCAACAGCGGGCTTAGAATACTCAGTAAACCATAGTGTACACAGATGTGCTGTCACCCAGGCTTTGTTGTTCCATTTATAGAGCTCAGGCAGAGTAAATTTGGACTAATTCTTAAGGGCCCTAGGATTTTCAGAATGGTAAATGAGAACTGGCTTCAACTTAGTCACCAGCGGTGTTAGTGCCTAAGAAGAGGTTGTCCTGCCCTTTGAATCTTTGAAGCCAGGCCGTGACTTCTCCTCAGAAAGTCCTAGATGCCATCTTCTTCAAGGCTGTTTGGTGAGCACTGAAACTCTTGGTTAGTGTAGCCACCTTCGTTGTCTTAGCTAGATCTTCTGGACAACTTGCTGCGGCTTCTAGTCAGCACCTTGCATTTTTAGGTTATGGAGGCAGCTTCTTTCCTTAAACCTCATGAACCAACCCCTGCTAGGTAGCTTCAGGCTGTTCTGTTGCAGCTTCCTTGCCTCTCTCAGCCTTCATAGAATTGAAGAGAGTTAAGGGCCTTCCTCTGGTTTAGAGCAGAACACTAAAGCTTTTTCTCCATATCAGCGTTAAGGGTGTTTCACTTTCTTATTATTTGTGTGCTCACTATAGTAGCACTTTGAAGTTCCTGTAAGAACTTTTCCTTTACATTCACAGCTTGCTGACTATTTGGCACAAGAGGCCTAGCTTTCCACCTGTCTTGTCTTTCTACATGCCTTCCTCACTGAGCTTAATCATTTCCAGCTTTGGATTTAAAGTGAGAGACTTGCAACTCGCCCTTTCACTTAACTCTTACAGGCCACCGTAAGGTTATTTATTGGTAATTTCAATATTGTTCTGCTTACAGAATAGGGAAGCCCGATGAGTGGAAGAGAGTAGGGGAATGGCTGGTTGGTGGAACAGTCAGAACATGCACTACATTCATAGGTAAAATTTGCCATCTTATATGGGTGTGGCACCCCATAACAATTACAATAGTAACATCAAAGATCACTGATCACTGACCACAACGTATATAATAATGAAAAATTTTGAAATCCTGCGACAATTACCAAAATATTGACAAAGAGACGTGAAGTGAGCAAATGCTGTTGGAAAAAGGACAGCAGCAGACTTGCTCGGTGTAAGGGCTGCCACAAGCTACAGTTTGTAAAAAAATGAAATGTCTGTGAAGCACAGCAAAGCACAATAGAATGAGGTGCGCTTATCTTATAACTTTAGTTATAGCTAACATAAGGGTTTAGTTTTTTTCATTACCATTGGTTTTATTTTAATTTTTACATGGAATTTTCCATTTTAATATTGTCATAGCACTTTGGTTAGTGATCATTAAAAATTAGTTTAATTAGGGTTTTGAACTTCATTGTATATATGTAATTTATGAAAGTTGCTGAATTATCTGAAAGATAAAACCTAACAGTGTCTTAATGTGAGCTGCCACATTATAAAAGACACTTTAAAAAGTAATTAAATTGGAAACATAATTTCCAAAACCATTGTTAATGATTGGCATATGGGAGGTTGAAAAATTTGTAATCAATTTTCAATTTTCATGCTAATTAAAGCCAACAAAACATAGATATTTGAAATGTATATTTGACCCTCAAATGTTCATCAGGGATTTAGTTATCTTTTGTAACAACAGGCTTTCCTATAGTAAACAAAATTGAAGAGGGAAATGCGATTTAAAAGATTAGATAATCTGTCCCTGAACCAATAATAAACTGTGTGTTCCTGGTATCATTTACAATTAAACACAAAACACATTAAATTTCTATTAACTTAGAAAAATTCTGCTTACTATTCATGTTTCAAAATAGGGAATTAGTAAATTGTTACGTATATTTTAGATAATTAGGTTGCAAAATTGTGGGTTCAGTTTCCCTTTCCATTGCTAGTTGTTTTAATGAGAAGAAACATTACCATGGGCAGCATCTGAGCTATTGAAAAACATGCCAAGGAAAATCTTAATATACTCAAAAAAAATATTAATGTTTTCCTTGTAGTGGGCTTTGTTATCCTTTTAAGTAAAGCATAGTATATTTTGTGTCTATTTTAAGTCCTCAAGTTTTGTCAAGATATTTAACCAGTATAATTTTGTAATTCTAGCTAATAGCACAGAACACTAGGTCTATTATTAATAGTCACTTGTTCTAACAGGACAGACCACTTGTATGCCTTCTTCATTCAGTGGAGTCCAGAAATATATGCAGAAGATACTGGTGAATATACCAGAGAACCTGGATTTATAGTTGTAAAAAAGATTGAAGAATCTGAAACAAATGAGAATTCTACTAATGAAGCAGCAGCCAGAGAATGGGAGGTAAGGAGAAAAATGTGAAGATTTCATTCATCTTTTTCCTTTGTGTAATTTTTATAGCTTCATGGTAGTATAGGAAAGTACAAGTGATCTTTATACAAAAGAATAATTTTTTAAAGACTTCCTCTCCTTTCATTTTATTGAATGAATCTGATTGGTATCCTTGGTTTATTACTATTTGTCATTTTTCTTTTGCTTTAAAATACTGGAGATGCAACATATCAGCAATCAGATGACTCACCGAGTGCATTTTAGAATAATGTTAATTACTGTTATACTAACTTTCATAAACTTTTTTAAATCTGATCCATTTTAATATTACCTCCTGCATGGAGATGGTACAGCAGTCATTAAACACATTTATGCAAATTAGCACTTTTTTCTAAGTCCATACCCAAGCATTATCTTGATATGAATGTAACATCAACACTAGGGAAAGAAAATGATGCTAATTTTACAAAATAGTAAAAATGTTATGTGCTCAAATTTAATGAACTCCTCTGTGTGACCAAATTAACACTAATCAACTTCCTGTAACCCCTCCTGGGGATACATCTTTTAATAATATATAGCATGTTTTACATGCTTTGTCTTGTGGGATTGATAGGGTGACAATTACTGGTTTTTCTGTTGTTGTGATTGCCTGGATTAATCTCTTCTTGATGCATTAGAAAATATAGAGCAGATGCTAAAATGTGATAATAAATGGGGTTGAATTTTGTTATCCATTTGTTGTTAATGTTTGTGGTTGTTTATGTGATATAAATATATTGTGCATGCACTTAACATGTATAGTGATTGAGGATATACATGGCATGTCTTGTTTAAAATGTGAATCTGATTTTGAATGTGTTAAAGTCCGTTCTGTGTAGTATATACAACATCAGTTTCTATGGTTCCTTTAGCATAATGGAGGGAAAGAGGTAACACATATACTAAGCATTTATTTTGGGTTCTTTTAATACTTAAACCACCATTATTAATTTTCACACCAGCTTTATTTACAAATAGCCCCAAACTGGAAACCACATGAATGCCTATCAGAAGAATGGATAAATAAATATTGGAATATTAATAAAATTCCAAATAATATGGCAATAAAAATAATAAAAATTCCAAATAATATGGCAATAATCTGGCACAGGCAACAACATAGATGAACCTCACAGATAATATGTTTAGTACAAAAAGCCAAACCACATAAAAAAGAGTATGTACTGTATAATTCCATTTACATAAACCAAGAAGGGCAAAACTAGTCAAAAGTCCCTCAGACTATCTGTTTCTGGGGGTTATTGGGTTACTAGGGGCAGGAGGGAGAGATGTTCTATATTTTATTCGAGATGATGGTTACGTGGGTGTTGCCATATGGAAAATCATCCCTTTGTATTTAAACTTAGTTTTAGGAGGCTTTTAAAATAGCCCAGGTGATTCAAGAAATGCAGCAACAGTTGAAGGTAGTGTAGAAGGAGATGAAATAGCTAAAGGTATCAATAGCTAGTAAGACTAGAGTTAGGAACAATCAGGTAATGGTGAAGTTTTTGACTTGGGTGCAAAGTGGATGGCAATATATTCAATCAAGTAAAGGAACTGGGAGTTTTCTCTCCACTGGGGTTGAAGCACTTACTTAATTTTGGAAATAATAGACTATTAAGATTATTTGACTGTTGACCATTTTGGTTCAAAGGAACTGCCTCAGTTCTTGTAGAAGACAGTGGGTTTTAATTTCTAAAGAAAAAAATAAATGTCTCCTCACCTGTTTACAACCAGAATTGATTCAAATAAAAAGAAAATGGAAGGAAAAAATTAATTTTAGAAACTTTACTGCGTTGTCTAGATATAGTGCTGCAGTGTCCAATATGGTAGCCACTAACCACATAGGGCTATTGAGTACTTGAAATGTGGCTAATGCAACTAAAACATGGAAATTTTAGTTTTATTTAATTTTAATGAAATTTTGAAACTCATACTTGACTCAGTTATTGGATAACCTCTAACTGTTTGGAACAACTTGGGTTTATGAATCTTTTTTCAACTCTAACTTTCATGAAATCTAAATATGACCTAAATAAATCTAAATCTCAGTAAGATTCAGTATTTTCTGTGAAATTTTAGTGTCTGAATTGAGATGTACTGTAGTGTAAAGTATACTAATTTCAATAGATATTATACAATTGCCACTAGCAACATGTGGCTATTGAACACTTGAAATGTGGCCAGTCTGAATTGAGATGTCCTGTAAATATAAAATGTTCACTGTGTTTTAAAGGTTTAGAACTGAAGTAAAAAAGAAAGTAAAATATTAGTTTTTATATAGATTATGTTGAAATAATAATATTTTGTATATATTAGATTAAATATATTGAAATTAATTTAACCTTTTTTCAATGTAGCTACTAGAAAATTTATAATTGCATAGATCTTGTATTGTATTTCTCTTTTACAGTACTGGTCTAGTGCCTGATGGTTACTGAGTGCCTAAAAAGTACATTTTTTCCATTCAAAAATCACTCTTGGTGTTGTACATTGTTTGAATTTGAACAAATGTATAATGACATAAGAAAACATTTTAAGGTTAAAGTGATGTTTTACAAAAGGAATTTGGCTACAGCACTTTTTATAAGATATGAGTACTTCAAAATGTGAAGTGATATTAGTAGGGGTTTTTTTCTGCCTAGGAATGGAGAACAGGTGACTTATAATTTAGGGTAAATTTATTATGGCTGTCAACATAGTCATTAGCGTTTGATTAAAACTATGGTTTACTCACTCTTGCTCTGCTTCAGTGATACCTAGGAGATCTTTATTATCCCTGTTATTTAGGCAGAAACATATTGCTAACCAGAAATTTATACCCTGGGGAAACCTGCATATGTTAAACTTACCTCCACTCCCACTTCTCTTCTGTTCCTCCCCCTCCCAATCCCCTCCCTGTATGAGCACCATGAGGGCTGGTTTTGTCAATATCATACCCTACTTATCCTCAGAACAGTGTAGGTATATAATTTATTCTCAACAAATATTTATTAATTAATGAATAAATTTGGGAATATACTAAAATAGGATATAAAACTATTCATCTTTCAAAATTGGTCTATCTCCTAAATTAAGTTCTTATGTCAGTTGTAGTAAATATTTTGTCATAAAGCCATAGACTGTGGAAGTTGGAATTAACTGACATTCCAGCCTCTCTCATTTTACATTTTACACTGTTCTTGGTTTGCTATGACATATTCAATAATAGGAAGTTTATTACTCAAAGGCAATACTTTTCATTTTGGAACTGTGTTAGTTCTTTCTTACAGTGAATTTAAAGAAACATACCTTTGTAAGTTTAATCCATTTGTCTTTTTTCTTTCTTCCGGTGCACATCAATAATAAAAATAATTTTCTATATACTATGATAATCTGAAAATATTTATTATCTTTGTTTTTAATCATTTCCAGGCTTATTTTCCGTGGTACTTCCACTGTTTAACTTTATTAATAACTCTATTTAAATCCTACACTATCCTCATCATTATCCTAAAATGTGTCAAAGCATTCATAAACTATGGAATCCCAAATTACTAACATGTGTACTTGAGGTAGTAAGAAAATAATTTATAATATTTGAAACAATTTCAGTTCCAAAATATACAAATTGAGAATCAATCCTATTGAAGGTAATTAGGAAGGTTGGAATTTAAGAATTGGAAATGATGAGAAACAAAGAAAGAAAGAAGATCAGTACTAGAGATTCATTTGTTGAGTGAATTCCAGAGAGAGGTGAGGGCAGCAGAAACCTATGTTTACTAAGAAAGAGAAAAGTTAGCCAAATTTTAAGGAGGTCAGGAGTAAGAACTTCTAATGATACATCAGAACTAAGGTCCCTTAATGTTGGGAGAAAGAATCTAAGAAATACTGTGCATATAACTGAAGTTGTATATGAGTGCGGTTGATATTCTTTAATGTAAATCCATTATTATTCTGTTTTGTTAATGTAAATATAGTTAGCATAAAATATCAGGTTACCTCAACCTTGTTTGTTTGTTTGTTTGTTTACCTTAATATCTTGAGTTTGTTAATTATGACTTCTTCTGTTTTTGGGGATTTTAATAAGCATACCTTGCCACTGAAAAGGAACTACTTGTTACAGAATCTTTTCTTCTGGTTTCTGCCAGTATCCAATGACAGGAAGACAGTAGAGCATGTGTAGTGAGGATAATGGTTTATGATGTGCTTTACAATTTGGAAAAATGTTACTTACTTTTTTATTTGGAGATTGTCTTTATGGATTCTCACTAGAAAGGGAAGTGCTCTAACGTAACGGCATTTCAACAGTGTCAGGAAGGTACTGAGGTAAACGCAGGGAAGGTGCCTGTTGACAACTACTGTTTCCTGATGATAGTGCTTTGATTTGATAAATATACAAAAATAGATATTAATAGTACAGTAAATTTCCATATACCAATCATTCAGCTTTATCAACTTATTTCATCTGTAATCCCTCCTTTTCCCCAGTTGTTCACATTTCTTCAAATATCATAAAAATGTTTAAAATGTATGTAATATGAATGTATTTTTAGTTTGTTGTTTGAATCAAGATCCAATTAAAATACAAATATTTCAGTTAGTTAAAAATGTCTCTTAAGTCTCTGTAAATGTAGGTCCTTCCTCCATTTCTTTGCTATTCTTATTGTCCTTGTAATTTTAATTTCTAAGAAATCATTTTTCCTGTAGAATGTCCCACAGTTTGGAATTTGCTGATAGCATCCCCACAGTGTTCTTAGCATATTCTTCCATCTTGAATTTCCTATGAATTGATAGTGAACATAGAGAGTAACCCATTTAACCATAGACTGTCATCTGTATTAGACAGATAACTTCTCTAATCCTGTTTCTTATTTGGCTAATATCCTCATAGTAGTAAATCTTAGTAGTTAATCTGTAATTCAGAGCCTGTACTCTTTTTAGCACACCAAGAGCCTGTACTCTTTTTAGCTCAAGTTCTCAACCTTGGCAGAACTTGAATCATCTGGGGGAACTTCCAAAAATCTTGCTGCCCAAGGTCATCTTAGACCAATTAAATCAGAACATGGGGTGTGGGACCTACTTATCAGTAGTTTTTAAAGCTCCTCAGGTGATTACATTTTACAGTACAGATGGAAAAACCACTATCATATAACCCATGCCACCACTAAAGGTGTTGCGTTAAACTTACACAATGTTAAGACTGGAAGTTTCTTTCAGACTATTGATCATAATACAGTTTAATTTCAGGTCTCTGTCATGCAAGTTATATTGTATAGACTATTTTTCAAAATATTCCTCTTTTTTGATGTTGCATCATGATGTACACCAAAAGCATAAATTTGTGAAGAAAGGTTTATTTAATCATTTGTGCCTTGATTTTTTTTTTTTTTTTTTAACTGAGTCATCCTGCCACCTTTTGGCAGCTCAGCAGCAGCTCAGCTCGGGCTGGGCATCAAATTGCTGTTGCTCAGAGCTCAGTTTGCTCTCTTGAATGAGCTCTTAACCAACTGAGCCACTCTTTTAAAACATGTTTTTTATCAATATTTTTATCAATAGCTGCCCTGCTGATGCAATTACTGCAGGCATAGCTCCCTTACATACCAAAAGACTCCTCTATCACATGGCTTGATTTCCCTCTTCTCATAGTGCCTTTGAGTATGCATACCAGGCTATAATTCATTGATCTGCACCTCTTTAATTTGTCCGTCGAGTACTCTTTAAAGTCTGATAGACTTTACAAGTACCCAAGAGTTTAGTGGTGTAACCTAAAGCAGTGGCTACCACAATAAGCCTGAAACATCTTTGAGATTCATGTGAATTTTACATTCTTAATTTACCTGATGTAATATCAAAATAATTTTTTAAATTCCTTACCATTAAAAAAATGATGCTGCAGTAATAAAGGTCAATTGTATCCTGTAGCCAGGTGTCATGACACTTACTGCACCCTTGGGCCATATCATCCTCAACCCCAAGTACCAACTTCAAGAGGCTCTCTAGTAGAATTCTCTGAAAGTTTTAGGTTTCAAAGTATCATGTGTTGAGTGTGCCCAGTCTTGCTACTTGATGTCACAGGCCTTAAAAGTGGATTTTTTTTTTTTTTTTAAGATTTCATTGGGGAATTGGGGGAGGGGAACAGCACTGGGGAATATGGGAAGGGGAACAGACAAGTTGCTGTCCTTTTGTTCTTCAGTCTAGTTATGGAGGATGTTGCTTCACTGGCCCATGTTGGTATTATCATTGCTCTCTTCCCGGGTAAGGGAGTCGCTCACTGGCCATTGGACGAAAGCTCACACCTGTTGCCAGCCAACCCCACTGCAGCCTATGCCATCACTGGCGACTCACAGCAGCCCAGCTCCAGGTCGAGCTGTTGTTCACCATCTTAGCTGTAGAGGGCGCAGCATCACTGGCCCTCATGTATGGGATCCGAACTGGGACCCTACTGCTCAGAGCTGGCATCCCAAGCCAGCTCAACCAACGCGCCTCTTGGCCAGCCCAAAAGTGGATCTTTTTAACCTAAAATTGCTTTGGGTTGAATTTCACTCCTTTTGGGATACAAAGTGGCAGAAAAACTTTTCCATTCTTTTCATCTCTAAAGTTAATTTTATACCACTTATAGTTCAGTATCTTTCATACTCCAAACCTAGTAATTACTTATAGTTCAGTATCTTTCATACTCCAAACCTACTAATTAAAGCATTCAGTGTTCCTAGAATGATAAAAATCAGTAAGAAATTGACTTTATCCATTAGCTTTAATTGATTTATTTTGAAGTTCGCTTCCCAGGCTTATATGCTTATTGATTAAATTTTAAAATATGTGGGGCCGGCCAAGTGGTGCGGTGGTTAAGCTCTGGCTTGGGGAGCCAGCGGCCCCGGTTCGGGTCCCATATGTGAGGGCCAGTGACACTGCCCTCAAAAAAAATAAAAATAAAAAAAATAAAATATGAGTTTACTAAGATTATATGCCAATAGATTATATAAAATATTAATGTGTTTTACTTTCAAAAGTAATGATTGTTATTAGAAGAACATTGTTCTGGTTTACCCCACTTCTCACCCTTGCCAAAGTGTTGATAAAAATATGGTCCATTTGATTTTTGGTTTCTGAGATGAGTTGTTCATTTTTAGGTGCTTGACATTATTCACATTTTCTCAAACACTCAAAGCTTAGGTCATTCATTTCAGTGTAAGTGTAAATGTAAATATGTCAACTACTTGTTACATAAACCTATGCAAAGGTTTTGTAATTACTCACAGTATTTTAGAATCTGCTTTGTGACTTACATAGGTTTTAAAAATAATTTCCAGAATCTTCACATTTTTATATTAATTTTTAGAGTCTCCATTTAAATTATATGAATATAAAATATTTAACCTAACTTAGCATTGTAGGCTGTTTATCATATTAAGTTTGTCATAAAATTTGTCCTATTATGTCCTTATTAGATTTGTTTTTTTACTAGTATGTGGTGATTGTCATGTGGAGTCAGTTCTGTTTTCTTGATTGTCACTAATTAAGTATAGTGATTGACATGGTTGTTTATTAGGTTAGTCAGAGAAGACTGTGGCCAACAGTTTGGAATTGCTGCAACTTCCAAGAAGCACCAGTATTAGGAAGCTTGAATTGTTTGGCTAATATTTTATTTCTGAAGCTGCCAGACAAAGAGTATACTGGTGTTCATTTTATTAAACACATGGGTTTTTGTTTTTTTAATTAAACAGAAGTAATGCCAAAATTAAAATTGAGTCAATATATTCAAGCAAAACAGTACCTTCCTGATCTCTTCTCAGCCTAGCCAGCAAAATCCATACAGAATTGATTTTGTTCGCTGTGAAAGTGGTGTCTGTGTCTAAGTCACTAAATAGAGTGAGGTCACAATTCTCCTACAGGCAATTAAAGAATATATATAATTTTACATTGATTAGATCACATAGTATTGCAAATCATAGCTCCAGAAGGAACTCAATAAATCTGAAAAAGGTAGAGATCAAAAGCATTAAAAGCAGTTAGAATCTATGAGTTAAAACAAATTGTCTTATATAATATTTCTGTATTGAGTATTTTTAAAACCACTTTATTGAGATATGCTTGACATCCAAAAAGCTGTACATATTTAATATATATGACTTGATGAGTTTGGAGACAAGTAAAAAATCATCACCACAGTCTATGGCAAACATACCTGTCAACTCAAAAATTTTTTTCCCACCCTCTTTACTGTTATTATTTTGTAATAAGAATACTTTACATAAGATCTACCCTCTTAGCAAATTTGCAAGTATACAATACAGTTTTATTACAGGCACTGTGTTGTAGAGTAGATCTCTAGTTCTAGACTGTTGATGTATTTCCTCTTACTAGCATTTGGCATGCAGGAATTATGCCAAATATTGGTCTGTTTTGACTATTAATAATGTTAACACTTTGTAAGCGGGCATAAAAAGCTATATGACGAGTTTACTCGTTTCCTGCAAAAAATGTGTTAAATGAGGATGTTATCTACCTCAGGAAAGTTTTGAACCAATGCTTTGCTTTCCCAGTTAATATTTTTTTCATTTACTAGCCAGAAATTATGGGCTATAAAAATTCCATTAAAAATCCAAAATGTTATTTAATATGGATTGTGAGAAGAGACAAGATGGATAAATGACCAACTAGTTTATGATTTGAAATATTAAAATTACTTCTAAAATATTTCTTTAAATATTGAGTAGGGTAGAACATGTGGGCCACTCCCAACTGAGGAAATCAGATAAAAAGTAATTCAATAATTTCAGCCCCAATAAAGAGAGTAGAGGAAAAAAGATTATTATGTTGAATATCTGAATTACAGGAGCAGATTATGTTCAGTCTTGAAACTTGTTATGTTGTGTGTTTTTTTTAAAAGTGCTTCTTTTTGTAGTCTGTCATTTTGCACTAATGATAAATTGACATCTGCTTCAAGCTCTGGGATGTCTGGACAAATTTAAATGACCTAACATTATGTTTTCTAAACACTACGAAAAAATAAAAGCTAAGAAAGAGATTTAGTGAGCTCAATTTTATGTTTCCTATATACTATTTTTATTAATTAAGAAGCATTTGGCTTCGAGAAACAGAAAAACACTCTGAAAATAGTGTAAACCAGTTTTGGGGTTTTTTTAGTTATAATTGCATATAGCATATTAGTTTCAGGTGTACAATAAAATGATTTGATATTTGTATATATTGCAAAATGATCACATCAAGAAGTTTAGTTAACATTCATCACCATACATCGTTAAAATTTTTTCTTGTGATTAGGACTTTTAAGAGCTCTCTTAGCAATTTTCAAATATGCAGTACAGTATTACTAACTGTAGTCACCAGGCTGTATATTACATCCTCATGACTTATTTTATAACCTGAAGCTTGTACCTTTTTACCCCCTTCACCCAGTTGCCCATCCCTTTGGCAACCACCAGTCTGTGATCTGTAGCTATAAGCTTGGCTTTTTTGGTGGTTGTTTTCAATTCCACGTGTAAGTGAGATCATACAGTATTTGTCTCTGTCTTATTTCCCTTAGCATAATGTCCTTAAGGTCCTCAGTGTCCTTAATGCCCATGTTGTCACAAATGGCAAGATTTCATTCCTTTTCAGCCAAGTAGTACTCCATTGTATCTCTTGACTGTTGTAAGTAATGCTGCAATGGACATGGAGGTGCGTACATCTTTTAGAATTAGTGTTTTCATTTCCTTTGAATAAATTTACTCAAAAGTGGAATTGCTGCATCATATGGTAGTTCTATTTTAAATTTTTGAGGAACCTCTCTCCTGTTCCCACTGTGACTGCACCAGTTTTCATTCCCACCAACATACAATAAAGGGTTCCCTTTGCTTCACATCCCGCCAACACTTGTCATTACGTGTCTTTTTGACATTAGCCATTCTAACAAGTGTGAGGTGATATTTCGTTGTGATTTCGTTGTTTTTCAAAGTATGGTCCCCAGACTATAAGCATCAGCAGCACCTAGGAATTTATTAAAAATCCATATTCTCAGACCCCATTCCATCTGCTTACCCAGAAACTGGTTTTGGAGCCCAGCATTCTGTTTTAGCAAATGCTGCAGGTGAGTCTGATGCAGGCCAAACTTAGAGAGCCACCGGCTTAGATCTGTCAGGACATTGCCTGTCTAGGCGTGAAGACAGCCTTCTCAGAAACAACATGACTGAAAAGGTATCTGAGAAAAACCAAAGTTACATTAGAAGAAGCTTGGGTGATGTATGCTGAGTAGACAACCAGTAAAATAGGCTATCCTGGCGTAGGTGTGTAGGTGTG
The DNA here is from genome assembly GCA_033961575.1 of Aselliscus stoliczkanus. Classification (NCBI taxonomy): domain Eukaryota; kingdom Metazoa; phylum Chordata; class Mammalia; order Chiroptera; family Hipposideridae; genus Aselliscus; species Aselliscus stoliczkanus. The sequence goes on along the minus strand of CM066731.1, from coordinate 26,172,035 downwards.
TATATAAAAATGTCATTTAGATCACATTTTGGTACACATATAATATTGTTAATGTTTGGAAATCTGGCTGTAAGTAATGCATAGGTTTCCAAAATGGCACCCCCTACCACCAAACTCTGTAATGTTGTTGGTGTGTATGGGGCAGGGTGGGGCGCGGGTCCTGGGGTCCAGTGATGGGGTGGTGTGGAGGTATGACGGGACTCTGTAATGTGGTCAAGCCAGTGTGGAGATGGTTATAATGTGCCTATGAGAGCTTGTGGGAAAGAGACCTGGGGTGAGTGTGGGGAACTGGTTGGGGAGAAGGGGGGATGTTTGGTGTGGGGTGTGCTCCGTGCTGTGCATACACATGCTGGAATGTGGAGGAAGGTGTGATGAGGGTGTGGTGCAGCGCTGTGTGTACTGGAAAGGCGTGTGTGTGTGTGTGTGTGTGTGTGTGTGTGTGTGTGTGTGTGTGTGTGTGTGAAGGGTGGCACTGTGCACAAGGCAAAGGGGAGGGGCGGGCTTGGCCTGATGTGGAAGAAACCTTCAGATGTACTGTTATGACATGGATTCTCTGGTTAAAATGGAGCTCTGGACAGTTTTAGTGTATAACTATAATAATATTTAATCCTAAAATTTCACTTATTTGGTTATATTCAGCATACCACTGGATAGTGAGGCATATGTGGGCATAGTAAATGTAAGTACTTTTTCAAGAAATTGAATGTTAGAAAATAGAGTTCAACAATTTGTACTGTGTAAGAGGCAAAGGAATTTTGAGGGCGTTTTGAATATTTGGGTAGGACTTATTTGTAGTAGGTTGGGTTTGTTTTTTACATAGTCATTCTATGAAATTTGAGGGTTGAAGGGTCCTCAAAGAACATTTTATTGCTTAAAAATGCTCATACAAAAGATGAAATTTTATAGGACTCTGAAATCTAAATAAAGAACAGAATTTTATGATTATCTGAGCAACAACACAATGTTAATTGAAATAATTTGTGTACTTTGGGAGGGATTCTGGCAACTGTGCTTATTACTTTTTTATAACTTAGATATTTTTAGTGTATTTCTTAGTGTGCTGGTGATTAGAAATACATGCTCTGTGTCTTTAAACTTTTGAGCCCTTTCTTTGCACATTTGGGTACAGCGCAACCAAACTTAAACATGGGAAACCCTCTCTTCCCTCCCCAGCTTCACAGTCTCCACTCAGGACTCTCTTTGCAATGGACACTACTTAGTGATTAGCTCTTTGTATTGTCAATCAAATCTTTGTCTCCAGCAAACTGTTTTGTCACTGTAGTAGGAAGGGCTCTTGTGCTGGAAATTTATCTCTGACAGAGGAAGAATGCTTTTTAAAACAGTTCTTACAAGATCTGATGTAACTTAATTTGCCCTGGAAAGGAAATGTCTCGGCTCTGGTATGGGAAAAAAGGGAGAAGGCATCAACCAATTAATCATAAATATTCTCTGGTAAATCTTAGTCAATAATTTCAATATTTGTATTTACTAGTATTTTTATGGTGACATTATGCAAAATTATACAATTTCTGAAAGTTTAATCTTAAGAGGGTATTTATAGAATATAGAACTGTATGATTACAGAAAAGTAACTTTAAGTTGTTTCTGCTAATCCTAAATATCTTCAAAAAAGGAAATGAATAAGGGACTGTGGTGTGGTTTTGTAGAAGTGATTTGGTTTTCCTAGTCTATATAAGCAGTTAGTTAGTTACTAAATCTTTATTGCTTCCTAAATTTTTTATTGAAGCTTAACTTTCATAGGAAAGTTGTGGGAAAATATTCAGTCTTTTTTTTTGCTTGTAAATAAATTGAATAGAACAATCAGAGTGAATTAACTCTAATTTTTATTGAGTGGATTCCAAACTGGATACATTTATAATATTGTATATTAAATGTATTAAGAGTATTATTATTTTAGCAATCTGAGAAAAGGCCTTTTGAAACTATCCAAAATGTTTCAAACCGTGCTATTTAATACAAAACTTAAAAAGATATTCTAATAAAAATTTCAGTCAATGTTACCACTTAAGAATCCTAGTTATTTTTTTTAGTATAAAGGTGTGTGCATTATTTGTTAGAAAATATATTACCAATTATTCTTTGTGACATTTCAGGTTTATATCTTGCCTTAGTCATATTAATTTTGTTTTTACTGTAGTTGTGGGTGATAAAGAAGGCCAGATATATCCTTAGAATCATGAGGGACTTTGGAAGATGCCCCCAAAGCACTTTGCCCACCCTTCAATTTAAGCATGTAAAAATATCATTGGTGTTATTTATAATTGGTCTAGAGAGTACTTTGTTATGCCTTTATTTTTAAGTTGAATGATTTCAAGTTTTTGTTTATATGATGAATCAGTACAGAAGGATTTGGAAATCTGAAATGATGGAATTGATTAAAATTGTGATCAAATTTATCAGACTAGCCAATTAACAGTTGTTTTTTTTAACCAAAAACAGTGAAGCTGTTCATGTAATTTTTGATTTGCATTTAGAATAAGCATCATTATTTTGCCAAGACTTGAATACGATTTAATTTATTACAGACACAGGCAAAATAAATTGTGGATGTTTTGAATTTTATAGGTTTTCAAAATATGCATCACATACTTATTCCACTCACTCCTGTTCACCCTTAGAGGAAGCTGTTTGGTGATTTTGTCAGACATGAGAGCATGCTTTTCACTGGTCTTCACCTCTGCCACACAGACAGTTTTTATATTTCATTGAACCTTCACAATAACTACAAAGTCAATAGTATTACTCCCTATTTTCAAGATGGCTAAACAGGTATAGAGTGGTTGCTGAACTAGGCTGTCATGGGGCACAAAGACAGCTTGACCCTGACACATTCTTGACCCCACCAGGATACCATTTTGAGTTTTCTAAAGTGGTGCAATACATACAGTATAAGGTGTTTTGATGTGTAGACAAGCTCAGGTCCTGGGTTTCTAGCTGTTTTCTTTGCTTTAGACGAGATATCCCAGAGGCTGTAGGGCAGGAAAAAGGCTTAAGAAATAAGGATTAAAAGGTTATCAGTTCTTTTACTTGTGTAGATTGAGATTTCCTATAAGATTTTACCTGCAGAAGGCTCTTCTGCTTTAAAACTGAAAATAGAAAATGATTCTTCTAGGAGAATAACAAGTATTTTAGAACAAATAAAATGTCTCTTTTTTGGACTTCATATTTTTCAGTGCTTTACAATTCTTTATATCTTTACTCACCTGATTAGCAGAAAGATATACACCTAAGTGACGAACTGCTTTATAATTAGTACTATATATGACCATATTTAAGTAAACCAGGACGGTTTTTTAAATCTCATGTATGTGGTATCATATTTGACCTTACCAGTAACCCTGTGTGTTAATCAGATTATTTTCATTTTATAAATAAATTCATTTAAGGCTCAAAGATATTAATAACTAATAAGTAGAATATGCCCCTCCAAATTTGTGGAAAGAAGTTAAACCTTTGCCAGTTAGCTTTTCAGTGAAAATCACACTGATCAAGCATGCTTCATTTCCTTATCCTTATTTTCGAAGGCTGCTTTAGAGTGTATCCTGACACACCACCTAAGCTTTAATCTTCTAGTCATTTACTTGAAGCTATTTATGTATTTCATATACTCATATACCGTGTACTACCTTTTTATTGTCTTGTCACTAAATTCTCTTCTGCTTGAAAGTTATATTCGTATTTTACAATAAGGATTTATGCTTAATCAGACTAAAGTCACTACTCATTACATAGCGACATTGTTTATCTCTATCAATAGCAATATATCACTAATTTAATCATCGTTGTTTTTGTATTAGGCCCTTACATATGACAAGGCAGATTTTATTTTTTGTATTTTAGGCTTTTATATATATGAAAACACAGTAGGAACGCTCTTATGATGAATTATTTACATCTGTAAGAATTAGCTCACGGGTATAATTTTAAGAAGAGCTCGTTTAAATGTAAAAATTTTTCTAGTGACTTCAGCTCAATATAACAATGATAGTAATGATAAAATAATTATTTCTACTAACACTTTACTTATAATAATACTGTGTATTATTCTAAACACATAACCCAAGTTATTTTATTTAACCTTTGTGAAACACTGCTACTATCATCTCAGTTTTGTGAAACAGAAACATAGTAGTCATTCTAAAACCAATCCAGGCATTCTGACTCTAGCTTGTGCCATTGTTTTGTTTTGTTTTGTTTTGTTTCGTTTTGTTTCAGGCGTACAAAGCAATGTAATAGTTAGACATTTACACCCCTCACAAAGTAATAACCCCCCCCAATCTACTGCCCCTCTGACACTGTATATAGTTGTTACAATTCCATTGACTCTGTTCTCCTTGCTGTACTCCATCTTCCGTGACTATATATACAAAGGGTGCCAAAAAAAATGTATATGCATTTTAAGAAAGGAAAAAATTGTATTAAAATAGTAAATACGTACTCAATATATACCGATAACAAAAGATGAATACAAGTCATGTTTGACTTCTGCAGTTAAACGAGGTGCTCAAAGTGGTTGCCATCAGTGTCCAGACACTTCTGATTATGACGAACTACTGTTTGAACATAGATAACATCTCTTGAAATGTGTATACATTTTTTTTTTGGCACACCCGCTATATATAATTAGAGATGACATTCAGTACTATTCTAATTCAGCTTCAGTTGCACAGCGCAGTGGTCAGGCATCTACACAGTCCATGAAGTGACCCCCCCCCCGATAAGTCCAGTGCCCATCTGGCACACTACATAATCTTTACAACATCATTGATTATATTCCCCGTACTGTATTTCATATGCCGGTGACTACCAATTTGTACTTTCTAATCCCTTCACTTTCTCCCCTATTCTCCTCTCCCCTCAATCTAGCAATCATCAGGTTTTTTTTCTTCTATGTTCGTTATTCTGTTCTATAGATTTCACATATAAGTGAGATCGTATGGCATTTGTCTTTCTCAGTGTGACTTATTTCACTTAGCATGTGCCATTGAATTTTTTGCTATACTCGCCCTCAAAATTTTCATAATGTAACTAGAAGTGAATTAACATTTATTTTGTACATTTGATTATCAGTGTCTACTTTATATATGAAATATATATATATATATCATTCTTCATAAAGTGCTTAAATTATGATTATTCCCATTCAAAAGATCAGAAATGGAGAGACTAAATATGGTTGCTCAAATTCACAAAACTAATAAAAAGCAGAAAGAGTTAAGTCAGAGGTCTAAACCCAAACCCAGTACTCTTTTCTGCTATACAATGTTGCCTACCTATAGTACATTTTCACAGAAAATTTCTTAACTGATATTTATATATGCCTTATTGTATGAAAAACATCCTTTGTTTTCTAGTCACATATTCATGAAGGAGGACATATATGCATATATTCAATGTAGAATTTTTTTCTTTATGTATTTGACTTAGTAGTAGAACTCATTTATTGTATTACATATGCAAGTTATGAGGCATAAAATAAAGTATCTGTTATGCCAATTCCCAACTTAAGATCCAGACCATCACCAGTGCAATTGCATCAGTCTATGTGTTTCTTTTTCTACCTCATCTCATGTCTCCCCCAAATTGGTAACCACCGGAATTTTGTGATTATCATTTCCTTGCTGTTTTTTGTTTTGTTTTTTTTAATTAATAGATTTTATTTTTTTAGAGTAGTTTTAGGTTTACCTAAAAATAGGAAGTACAGAGTTCCCATATGCCTCCTTTCCCCCAAAACACAGTATCCCTATTATTCACATTTTGTATTAGTAAGGTACATTTGTTACAATTTATGAAATATTATACAGTATTATCACTCAAAGTTCATAGTTTATGTTAGAGTTTCTTCTTTGTGTCGTACATTCTATGGAATGATATGTAGCTACCATTAAAGGATGATACAGTGTAATTTCACTGCCCTAAAAATTCACTGTGCTCCATACATCCCTCCTTTACGACACCCTAGTTGACCTTTTTAGTCTTTCTATTGTTTTGCCTTTTCCAGAGTATCATATAGTTGGAATCATACAGTATGTAGCCTTTTCAGATTCGCTTCTTCCATTTAAGATGCATTTATGATTCCTGTGTATCTTTTCATAGCTTAATAGATCTTTTGTTTGTTTGTTTGTTTGTTTGTTTTGTTAAATGCTGCCTTTTTAATATTCCATTTTTCTGGATTTAATATAGTTTGTTTATTGAAGGATTTCTTGATTACTTCCAAGTTTTGACACATATATAATAAAAAACTGTTATAACTTTCATGTGCAGACTTTGTGTGGACATAAGTTTTCAACTCATTTGGGTAAATACCAAGGAATGCAATTGCTGAATTGTATAAGAGTATGTTTAGTTTTGTAGGAAACATACAAATTGTTTTCCAAAGTGGCTGTACCATTTTGCACTGTACCAAAAATGAATGAGAGTTTCTGTTACTCCACATCCTCACCAACATTTGATGTTGTCATTTGATGTTATCCCTGATGACATAATAATGAGCATCTTTTCATATTTTTATTTGCCATCTGTGTATCTTCTTTGGTGGGGTGTTTGTCCAGATTTTTATTTAGTTCATGTTTTAATTAGATTGTTTCTCTTGTTGCATTGTAAGAGTTCTTTGTATATTTTGGATAACATTTATCAGATCAGTATTTTGCGAAGATTTTCTCTCAGTCTGTGGCTTGTTTTTGTTTTTGTTTTTTTTTCATTCTTTTGCTTATCTGTCATAAAGCAGACTTTTTTTTTTTTTGAAGATTTTATCGGGGAAGGGGAACAGACAAGTTTCTGTCTTTTTGTTCTTCAGTCTAGTTGTGGAGGATGTTGCTTCACTGGCCCATGTTGGTATCGTCATTGCGCTATTCCCACATGAGGCAGATCGGTCGCTGGCCTCTGGATGTCGCTCACTGCGGCTATTGGCAGCTCACGCTGGCTGCCGGCCACTCACTGTAGCCTATGGCAGCCCACTGCAGCAGGGGCTGCAGCCCACACCATCACTGGGGCTCACACAGCCCAACTCCAGGTGGAGCTGTTGTTAGCTGTGGAGGGCAGTGTCACTGGCCCTCATACGTGGGATCCAAACCGGGGTTGCTGGCATCCCAAAACCAGCTCTTAACCAATGTGCCACTTGGCCGGCCCGCAAAGCAGACATTTTTAATTGCAATGAAATTTAAATAATATTTTCTATCATGGATCATGCTTTTGGTGGTCTATCCAAAAAATGTACCCTCAAACCCAAGGTTACCTAGATTTTTTTCCTGTGTTATCTTCTAGGACTTTCATAGATTTGTGTTTTCGTTTCCATTTTAAATTAATTTTTGTGAAAGTATAAGAACATTGTGTAAATTAACTTTTTTGCATGTGAGTCTCCAGTTGTTTCAGCGCTGTTTGCTGAAAAGCATCCATTCTCCTTTGAACTATTTTTACTTCTTTGTCAAAAGTCAATTGCCTGTATTTGTGTGAATCTATTTCTGGATGATCTGTTCCATTCCACTGATCTATTTGTCTCTTCTTTTGCCAGTATCAGACTGTCTTGATTACTTTACCTTTATACTGAGTTTTGAAGTTGAGTAGTGTCAATTTCACTATTGAAAATGACTTAAAAAGTCTAATTTTGTCCTTTTCTTTTATCATTGTGCTTGCATTGGGATCTTCCATATAAACTTTAATCAGTTTGCTTATATCCACAGAACAACTTGGTGGGATTTTCACTGGAATTGTGTTGAATTTATAGACCAAGCTGGGAAGAACTGTTATCTTGACAATATTGAGTCTTCCTATCTATATCTGTGAACAGGGAATATCACTCCATTTATTGACATCTTTGATTTATTTTTTTAGAATTTTAAACTTTTTAAATGTAGATCTTGTATATATTTTGTTAGATTTACACCTAGGTATTTCAGTTTTTTGGTAATAATATAAATAGTATTATTTTACATTTCAAATTCCAATTTTCTTAGCTGATATGTAGGAAAGCAGTTGACTTTTGTATATAGCCTTATTTCCTGTAAACCTATTATAATTTCTATTAATTCTAATAGTTTGGGGTTGATTCTTTAGAATTTTCTACATAAGTAATCATGTCACCTATTAACACAGTTTTATTTCATCCTTCCCAATCAATACCTTTCATTTCCTTTTCTTGTCTTACTGCGTCAGCTGGGACAGTGTGGAATAGGAGTGGTGAGAAGGGACATCTTTGCCTTGTTCCTTAATGGGAAAGTATTTCCTTCCTCACCATTATGTATGATAATTTACCCAACGGAAAGAGTTGTGCACTTGATACTAGCAGAGCCAAACACCAAGAATTGCAGTGAGGAAAGATTGGTTATTTTATTATGAATGGAGCCATCCAGGAAGCTAATGCTTGCCCAACCCTCCTAATGGCATGTAGGTTACAGATTCTATAGGCCAAAATCACAAGATCCTGTGGGTTAGGGGGTTCAGGGTCCTATTGGGAGCAGATTGGTGGGAGGAGAGGTAAGGGTAATAAATCATCTCTTCAGGCCTTGAGGACAGTTCTGAGATCTGTTCAGGTGACCCTCTGTCTGGTTCATGGAAAAGTAGCCAGGAGGTCGTTCCACCTTAGGGCTCAGGAGCTGAAACAAGATGCTATCTTCAGCCTGCCAGAGGTCCCGACCTTGTGACCATTAGTTAGGTCCTGGCCACTGTCTTCTGCTGCCTCGAGGGTGCTGATTATCCAGGGAAAGGCTAGGTATGGGAGAGGGCTAGAACTAGGATTTAAAGCTGAATTTAATCAAAGTCATAAGGAGCCTCAGTTTCAATAACTAGGATTTTTTGGTAGATGTCCTTTATCAAGTTGAAGAAGTTCCCCTCTATTCCTAGGTTGCTGAGAGTTTTAATCATGACTGACTGTTGGACTTTGAATAGCGCTTTTTCTACATCTGTTGATATAATCATACAGTTTTTATTTAGCCTGTTGATGTGATGGATTACGTCAGTTGATTTTCAGATTTTGAAGTACCTTGCAAATGCCTTGCATACCTGGAATAAATCCCACTTGGTCATTGTATATAATTCTTTTTATGCATTGTTGGATGCAGTTTGCTAATATTTTGTTGAGGCTTTTTGCTTGTATGTTCATGAGAGATATTGGTCTGTATATTTCCTTTCTTATAATTTTCTTTCTTTCTTTCTTTCTTTCTTTCTTTCTTTCTTTCTTTCTTTCTTTCTTATGTTAATTGATGGCTTCATAGAATGAGTTGGGAAGTATTTCCTCTACTTCTACTTCCTGGAAGAGATGGTAGAGAATCAGTATAATTTTTTCCTTAAATGTTTGATAGAATTCACCAGTGAGTCCAACTGGATTCACTCCAGGTACTGCAGAGCTGGAGACCATAAGCACTTTGGGTTTCTTTGTAAGTACAGAGTCAGCAATTGCATGCATTGTTGCTTTGCAAAAGTCAACATAATAATATGGTCAGAATGGAAATCTGTCCAGTTGTTTTTCTGCTGTCTCTTCTTATGTCTTTCATAGTTTCACAAAATTTCCATAGCTTTTTATAGAGTTACCTTGATGTTTACTGGTAGATAATTTGTTTCAGTTGGCTAGAACCTTGCATTTTGGAAGGTCATTAACTATTAACTTCTTTAATAGATATAAGCCTATTCAGATTATCTGTTTCTTCTAGTGTGAGATTTGGTGGTTTGTGTCTTTCAGGAAATTGGTCCATTTCATCTAGATTATCAAATTTGTGTGTAGATTTGTTTATAATATTCTTTTATTCTTTTAATGTCCATGGGATCAATAGAGACGGCCCTCTTCATTTCTGATATAATTCATTTGTGTCTTCTGTCTTATTTTAGTTAGCTTGGCTAGAGGTTTCTCAATGTATTGACCTTTTCAAAGAATGATCTTTTGGTTTTGTTGATCTCCATTGCTTTACTGTTTTCAATTTCATTGATTTCTTCTCTATTTTTTCTATTATTTATTTTGTTCTGGTTACTTCAGATTTAATTTGCTCCTCTTTTTCTAGTTTCTTAAGATAGAAGCTTAGATAATTGATTTTAGGTCTTCTCTTTTCTTATATATACATTCAATGTTATTAATTTCCCTATAATCCTTGCTTTCATTGCATCCCAAAATAAGTTATATTTTTATTTTCACTTAGTTCAAAATATTTCAAAATTTTCCCAGGACTATTTTTGACCATGCATTAATTAGATGTATGTTATTTAAAAGTATTTTGGTATTTTTCCACAATTCCTCAGTTACTGATTTCTAGTTTTTATTTCATTGTGGTCTGAGAGCATACTTTTATGACTTCTGTTTGTTAAGGTGTGTTTTATGGCCCAGAGTGTGGTCTGTCTTAATAAATAAATGTTCCCTGTAAGCTTGAGACGGATGTATTTTGCTGCTGTTGGATGAAGTAGTTTATACATGCCATTTAGATCCGGTTAGTTAGGGTGCTGTACAGTTCAACTATGTGCGTAATGATTTTCTGCCTGCTGGATTTGTGAATCACTGAGAGAGGAGTTCCCTTCTTATGAGATTCACTTCTTATACTTATTGTTCCAGGAAGCTGATACAATATATACATATTGTAATTAAATGGTTTTGAGTAGGGAACAGCTAGCTTTCTTTCTGACTAAAAGAACAATAAATATACCTGCCTTCTCATGAAAATCTGTGAGTCATCTGCAGATGTACTTAATGAAGTAATTCTAAATGCAGAAGATGTATTCAAAACAAAACTTTGGTAATGTGTTCTATTTTAAATTCGTTCTAGGTTTAAGTCATTTTTTCCTCCATAAATCCAATCTTCCAGTTATCTGATTCATGATTCTTTACTTGTACCTTTTATACCTCATTTATTATAGTTCCATGAGGTGTTGTTTTGAAAGCAATAATTTTAATTTAAGGCAAAAAGGAGCAAAGTTTTAACACAATCCAAGTTTGTAATATAACTGTTGTATATGATTGTCGCGTTCCGCATGACTGGACTAGGTGGGTGTGAAGAAGGGACGGCGAAAGGTTAAGGGAAAAAGAGAGAGACCCAAAGTAGAGAAAACAGTTCTGGGCCAGAGGACCCCAGCCTCATGGACTGGAGCCCCGCCCGAATCTGGCCTGACTGTTCCTTTTATTATCTTTCACATAAGCAAGGGTCAGTATAGGGTCAATGTAGCTGCCTTGATCTGTGGTTCTCACACCCAAAAACATAGCACAAGGCCAAATCACCCACATCTGCAAGCTGCCATTACTGGAGATTATTGTCATACACCTCTTAAGAGACAGAACTCCTCTGCCAAGGCTTACTGATAAGAATGCGAGGAGGACAGACATTATCATATCAATAGGCCATTTCACAGGCAGGCTGCCAGAACCTGAAGCAAGGGGTTCACGCCCTATTTCTGTCAACTCCTGATTTCTCCTGTTGGTACCCACTGACATCCATGGGCACCCACAGGCACCCATGTGACCGTGTATGGCTTGGGTTGTCCCTCTCGTGGGAACTTAACCCGTCTCTGACTAACTGGCCATCTTTTGGTGCCAAACAGGGATATATACAGTAAGCACAATATTGAAGTTATGATCTGTCTTTATGGAGAGGTGCATGGAGGCAGACAGGCAGGATATAATGTGACATAGGATGAACGATAGAACAAAAGTTCATGTGACTTCAAGGATTCTGACCGATGTCCTTTTTGTGAGCTACAGTAGCTCAGACTTATATTTCCACCTTGTTTGGCATATTTTTGGATACCAAAGTAAGCATAAATGTCATTGGGTAACATTTTTCTTTCTGCCCTATCTCCCTTTACTAAGGAATAAAAGTAAGGAATAAAAATGCACATTCACAGATATTTACCAGAATTTTGTTACTCTGTAAGGCAGTTGGGGGAAGGGAGGTTATAAGTTTTGGGAGTAATCTCAGGCGGAAATAGGGAACATCCTAGAAGGAGGACTGTTAAACAAAGCATTGGTCTTTATGTCTAGGAGAAGAACATGTTTTTTTTCATGAGACTGACAGCAGCCTATAAATACAGAACTGTATTATACAACTGTAAGTTTTATTTTCAGCATTTGTTCTGTTCTAGTTGTTGTTAGTTACTCCCTTTGTAATAGAGATGGGTAGATTTAATCCCTCCTTTATATTTGAAATCCTGTGAAAATAAATGCTTAGGAAAACACTTTCCTTTGTGTGAGAGTTCTTTGTCTAAGAATGAAAAGACTAGGGAATAAGCAGTTAATTTTGCAGAGGGCAGGTCATATTGCTTTTAGTTCCTGTAGATGGGATTTAGTATATGGAGACCACTGTATTCCTCAAGAAATCACCCTTTATCCAGACAGTGAATACACCTTTAATGAGGAGGTCTGTTTCCTTACTTGTATACCCTTAATAATTAAATGTGTGATGTAGGATCTTGTATAGCTCCTATTTTCTACTTAAGTTTAATCTTTTGGGTAAAGTAATAAATTCTGTGCATGGAATATGATTTACCAAGGGATAAAAATTAAGACTAATTCCAGTTCTATCATATATACTAGGAATCCAAATCTCTTTTGTTTTGAGAGGAGGAGGTATATTTCTGTACTCATTTGATTTCAGATTCCTTTTCTTTATTACTTCACACTCTTGACAGTTTTATGTATTTTCATTCATCACAGCATGAGTTAATATTTAGGGTTAAGAAAGTGGCGTGGTGAGTTTATAAGTCTCAGAAAATCACATTTTTTAAAAAGTATAAAGGAGGGAAGGTAGATTAGTGACATAAAAGAAATTATGACTTTACCAAATGTTAATTAACTATGGCAGTTCATGGTTCCCTGATAACCCCTGCTCTCAGTGATGCGGATGAAATTAGATTTTAACTGATCCATTTTGTGAGCGTAACTCAATTTCACTTTCATCAAAGATGTGTGTTTAATTTAGTAAAAGAAGGAGCTTGAAGAAGTAAGCATAAGATATCAGTGTTAACTAGAAGGATAGAAAGGATGCAGAGGACTAGCTAAGTCATATAGTTTGAAAATACTTGGCTAAGAGACTTGATTAGACTGAGTACCATGGGAAGAAGAAAGAAAAATATAACTGGCCATTAAGTATTTTGTAGCAATTTCTTTTGCTGGCCAGAAAAGCAGGGTCGTGATCTGTTTCTTATACTTAGTACATAATTTTTTTCATTTTTATTGAGAATTCTGTTGTTTTTCATGGAAAGGTCTTTAATATTTTTATCTAATACTGAAATTTAAAATCAATTTCAGAAAAGTCATTCTTTGTATACAAGATAGTTGAGATCTCAAAACTGAAATATTTTAATATCAAAAATAGAAACCAAAAATAAATAAAGAGGCTTTTAAGACATTATTATCCTTTAGTCCTTAGGGTAATAAGTAAAAATATGATCAAATAAAAATAGTGTTAATAGTAGCTCTCATTTACTGTATGCTGGGCACTATACTCCATCCTTGAAACGCATTTTATTTCCTCATCTTATTTATATAAAAATCCTATTTGGTATGTACTCTTTTTATTTCCATTGTTTTATGAAGAAATAGAAAAAGAAAGGGCTAACCCAGGTCCATCTGATCCCCCAGAGCTGGAGATCATAACCTCTTAGGGTTTCTTTGTAAGAGTCAGCTATCATGTTGCGTGCATTGTTGCTTTTCCTTTTTTCTATTTTCATGTCTTTCATAGTTCTTATTTAATAACAGGTTTACATAGCTGTTTATAGAGTTGCCTTGATGTTTACTGGTGGCTAGTTCATTTTAGTTGGCTAGAACCAAGAGACTTAAACCTAAGTTGGAAGTCTAAACTCTGTGGGCCGATTGATTTCACTGCATTTTTGTGGCCAGAATCTCTACACAGTTGGTCACCAGAGGAATTGCTCATAGCTCAAGGAGAGCCGGCACACGTTTATGGCACCAGCAGAGTTCACTGTTATGGGTACTGTTTGGGGAATTATGTCACAGTCTGAAAAAGCTGTAGCTGTCAACCTAAGGAAAGCTGTCTGTTTCTGTGGGTTTTTTATAAGAATGTTTTTGTGTCCTGTATGGCTGTCAAATTCAGCACTATGCAAGAGACTGGTCTGGGCAATTACAGTAGATATAGAATTTCCCTTGGGAATTGAAAATATAGGGAAGTCATTAAATTTTATTCACAAATAACTGCAACGGTATGAAACATAAAGAAGAAATATAGAGGAGAGGCCAAAGCTATAGTAGATGACATGCCTGAGAAGTATGTTGATTAGATATGCTTTGGAAAATCTAATTTTCTGTTTTTTAAGCTTATTTGTCTTATTGCTTAGGTTTCATGTCTTTTTCTTGCTCCCCTTTCTCCTTTTTTTCTGATGCAGATCATATTGCATGGGTGTGTTTGTCACCTTTGCCTGGAAGAAATTTTTCCAGCATTGCCATCAGGGTACATACAGTGTTTAAATTGATGTGGAGGGAATGGTTGAAACTATCATTATCTTTGTAAACTGCAAAACATTTAGAGTTTAGATGTCATCTTGGGTGTTACCAAAGCATGTTTCCTTTTATAAACAACTATTTACTCAAAAAATTCTGTCTAGATGAAACAATCCATGAAATAAACCTGATACTGTGAACTCGTTGAAATGTAGTGATTAAACTCATTCATATGCATTTCACTGTAGTTTGATATATAAAATAAATCTCTTGGATATTCAGCATGGAGTTGGGGGAAGAAATTCTGATTATAGCTCTCTTTCCCCACTTCAATTTCTCCCTATTTTTGTTTTGTTTGGGCTATGTTCCTCTACTGTCAGTGGAATTATTGTCTTCCTGTCTCCACATTCAGGTAGTATCGGTGGCTGAGTATCACCGCAGGATCGATGCTCTAAATACTGAAGAACTGCGCACGCTCTGCAGACGCCTCCAGGTGCCCCCTTCAGTAGTTTAAGCCCCACCAGAGACTGACTGCTCCCTGCGTTAGTGTCTGTTCTCAGGACAAATCTCAGTTTTAAAGGATTTGTTTTGACTGCAGCACTAAAATCACCCATCAGAAAATTCCTTTCTGTACTAAAGGGTACAGCAATTCCTTGAAGAGCTGTAGGATTTGTCTTTTCTGTCATCTTTTCATTTGAAAAAGTTTCAGAGGAATTTTCTGTCACTTTAAAACTGTTCTTAGCACTGTGTGTTTCTTTGAGTGATGAGTTTTCTCTTAATTTTAGCATTGAAAGAATGTCTTTGGGTTTAAGATTGAATTTTTATTAAACAGAATCTGAAAGATGTTGTACTATGGGAAAGTTTTAATGGGTAGTAAGACTTTAAATGTTTTCTCTTCTTTAAGGCTATTTCAGTTGTATTGACCTCACTCACATCAAATACCTTAATGAAACAATTGTTTTGTTCTTGAGGTATTTCTGGTTGGTATTAGAAATACCTTGGAACACTGTAGGTTAGGCACCAGAACTTGATAAATTATTTAAAATTCCATGAAATAAACTCCGTGATTTTTTTTAGAAAAAAGGAAGTGATACAATTGAACTCATTTTCCAGTTATGTGTATTACTGTGTGTTTTCTTCTTCTTAGTAAGAAGCTTTCATGGCTTTGCTGGAACTACTGAATGGTTTTCTTTTCTCTTAGTGCTTCTCATTCTGCCTTGGATTTTTTTTTTTTTTAACTTTTCACATCATCAAAATGAGGGTAAAACATGATGATGCGAAAGAATTAATAAAGTTTAATTTCTCATCAAAAACCAATACAGTTCTAGAATATGTATTGGTTGAAAATATATGCTAAGTTTGTTAAGAAATTTGTTAAAGGAACAGAATAGTTTAGCAACATTTCATTCCTATATGGAATCATAGTCTCCAAACTTGCTGCATTTTAGTTATCTGCTCCAATAGAATTATATTTTCCACTTTAAAAGTTCCATCAATAATAATTATGTTTCATATATTTTATTTTCTAATGTTAATTGTGTTTTATATGTTAAAATAAAATTAATGTGAGAAAATAAGTGCCAGAGCATAGATGGAATAGTTTGTTTTGACTTAATCAACATTTTTATCATTTTAATAATAACAGTGAAGTTATTTCCATCAAGCGAAAAAGTATTGTTTTTAATGCATCCAGTTAATCTAACTTAAAACATAGATTGGTGAACAGATTACTTTTAAATTTGTTGTTTGGTCCAAGTAGATAGAAATTCAGTGTTTAGAACATAAAGATATTGAAGGCATTTTTTTAAGTAATGTAACTTTTTCGGTGAAGCAAATACACACACACACACACACACACACACACACACACACCAATGCAAAGTTAGACTTTTTATTGTACTGTTCTTTAAATTAAAATTTTGACACCAAGAAAGTTTTCTTAATTATTTTGGCAGATTTTATGTTTGCCATGAAAAAAAATAATTCCACATATTTTAAACAGCACACATAAAAAGCACACTAGTTGGGTCACTTTTGCCCTCATCAGCAAAATTAAAGTTTGCATGCAGTGATCTTTTTCTGCACAGACATATGGGCTTATTATCATTCATTACCTGTCCTCTTTCATGTACTGAATGAGAAAAATGTCTTATTATAGTTAAAAAAAAATACTTTTCTACATTGGATATGCCATTGTTATTGGATGGAGCATCTTTTGCCTTCTAAAAGTACTAAATTAAAACTTTAGTCACCTTTTCTAAGGTATAAAGTTTGATTTCTCTAAAACAGGCTAACATTTTTAAAGCATGTTGCAATTTTATATTAATATGCTGCTGCTGTTTACTTTTTTAGATTACTACAAGGGAAGACATAAATTCAAAGCTCGTGGCTCCAGTGAAAGCAGACCTGGAGTCTGAATCTTTTCGACCAAACCTAAGTGATCCCAGTGAACTCTTACTGCCAGATCAAATTGAAAAGGTATGCCATACCCATATATGTGCATTTCTGAGTGTGTGCCCATAAGAGTACAACAGCGTCTTTTTAGTTGTTGTGAAAGCTGAAGAAGTGCGGTTACTGAGACTAGTCTTCCTTTCCAATAAAGAGAAAGTAAACACAATATGGTTACTAGTGTAATAGAGATTTGGATAAGCACACACTAAACGTAACAAAAGCAATTTAGGTGAGATAGTACAGGAGCCAGTATTTAATTTCTTGTTGTGTGCTAGTTACTTACTTTATATGGATTATCTCATGTAGTTGTTACAATTCCTGTAGATGCCTTATTGTGTGCATTTTATAAATGAAGAAACTTGGGCATAGAGAGATTAAGTGATTTGTCAAAGCCACACAGATATATTGAAGCTTGATTGCCAACTCTGATAGTCGGCCTCTAGATCCCATTATTTGAGAGGTTATTACTAATCAAGCTAACAGTCCCATCAATATTTTTGTTAATTCAATGCTGAGGGCTGTTAGTAATTCATGTTTCTTGTCTCTGTTCTAATTTGGATCTTGTTTGGCATGAGCCTTTCTTTGCCTACTGCACAATATTTCATACTGAGGAATGCACATCTGCTCTTCAAGCATCTCAGTGTCTTTGAGAATGATAAATAATTTCTATCATTTTTGTAGCCTACATTTTATAAAGTACCATTAAATCCCAACTGGCATTAGTATCCTATAATTGACAGTAAGCTATCATAAATGTTAACATTTTATTTTTCAAAGCTTACCAAGCATCTCCCACCAAGAACAATCGGCTATCCATGGACTCTTGTTTATGGTACCGGGAAGCATGGCACAAGCCTGAAGACCCTTTATCGGACAATGACAGGTTTAGACACCCCAGTGCTGATGGTGATTAAAGACAGTGATGGGCAGGTATGAAAATAACTGCATAGACACCTTACCCTTTAAGGGAGTCCAGCAACAGTAAATTTTTAGCACATTCTTTTGATAAAAATTTTCGTTAGTACATTTTATTAAGCATAACTGATAATTATTGAGTGCTTTTAATATTCAAGGTAATGCTGAGTGCCACAGAGAATAGATAAGAGCACAAATATCTTTTAAAGAGTCCCTGTCTTCAAACAGATTATAGTCTGGTAAGAAAGAATATTGCTAAGCAAATTCTCTAATTTGCTAATGTTAAGCAAATTCTCTAATTTGCTAATTCTCTAATGCTAAGCAAAATATCCCCAAAAGTAAAAATCTAGAAAAAAATAAAAGAGGTGATTAGAGTAAGGGTTGTTCGTGTCTGTTAGGGAGAGATAAAAATGGGGTTCTCAGAAAGGGTGGAGGGCCAGCTGAGTGGCACGGTGGTTGAGCGCTGGCTTGGGAAGCCAGCGGCCCCCATTCGGGTCCCACATATGAGGGCCAGTGACACTGCCCTCAAAAAAAAAAAAAAAAGGATGGAGATTGACAGTCTCGAAGCATCGGTAAAGTTTTGAAAGTCAAAGATAACTGTGAGAATGACTCCAAGACCAAAACCACAGATAGGCAAGAGAAACAGTGGTGTGTTCCTGAAACAGCAAGTTCAGGTAAATTACCAGCATCGGAGAGTAATAAGAGGGTGCAATAGCAATATTAAGAAAACACAGCAAAACACTACTCACAACTTGACTGTGCTTATATGTCCACTTGTCTAATCATTTTATGTACATTATCTTCGTTAATCAAAGCCCTGTAAGATTGATACTTTCATCACCCCTCTTTTAAAGATAAGTTATTTAAATGCAAAACAATAAAGATGCGTTGGGTATTTGCCAGAATGACAATGAATGAACTCCTGCTACATGCCGTAGCATAGATAAGTGCCACAAATATAATATTGAGTTAAAAATCTGACACTGAAGAGTCAGTACTTTATGGTTACAATTAGAAAGTTCATAAATGGGCAAAACAAATCTGTGGTATTGTCCAGTTCTTGGCTTCCTTTGGGGGGTGTTTATGTGGGGGAGGGGGTGCAGAGAGGCTCAGGAAGGCTTCTGGAGTGCTGTTCTGTTTCTTTGTCTGAATGAAGATTAAATGGGACTTTGCTTGGTGATCATTCCAATTTGAGCTGTACATTTATATTTAGTGTACATACATGTATAATGTATATAATGCATATACCTTTCAGTCATAAAGTCTATTTTGAAAATTAAGACTATAAAAATAGAATGTCAGGAGAAACCATGACTGTAGATCATTTACCAAATTCTCTGCATTCTCATTTATGATATAGAAACTTAGAACCCAAGCATTGAAATGACTTGTCCAGGTCTCTTACTCGTTTGTTCTTTTTTTAGGGTATCTATTGTGTGTCTTGTACTATGTAAAGTCATGGTGCTAACAGAGCCAAATATTTCAGACCCAAGGCCTGTGCAATGAAGAAATGAAGCACACATTTTTAGCAGTAGAATGTTTACCTGTACTGAAGGGGTTTTGCTTCCCCAAGTGCGGCAGCCCCACAGCAGCTTGTTGTCCTTACTGTATATACATTGTGCATGTAAGGCTCCCCGAAATGTGTCAGCCCCTCTTCAAGATTGTCTGTTTAATTGTTGTAAGAAGAATTTTTTTAGATTTTTTGTTTGTTTGTTTTGTTTTTTTGAGGGCAGTATCACTGGCCCTCATATGTGGGACCCGAACCGGGGCTGCTGGTGTCCCAAGCCAGTGCTCAACCAGCACCACTCCGCTGGCCCAAACTTTTTTAGATTTTAAAACTAGGAAAAACCTGCTTTTCCCCATTGAGAAACTGATATGATTTGTACTTCACAGTAATATGAATTATATAGCAATTGATCATGTTTCCCTTTTTTAAGTACAAGTAGATAAAACTCTACTAGATTTCTATTCTTTTTGTATTTTACTTAATCATATATGCTGGTATAATGCTTAATGAAACAAATTAACAGTCATGTTATTGAATATGCCTTTTTTATCCCTAGGTTTTTGGTGCATTAGCATCTGAGCCTTTTAAAGTGAGTGATGGCTTTTACGGTACTGGAGAGACCTTTGTTTTTACATTCTGTCCAGAGTTTGAGGTAAGGACAGTGATTCCAATATTCAGTTTATAAAGAGCTGGCATAATGAGGGAACATGCACTTGGAATCATGTTCACTTGCATTTGACTGTCATCTGTGCCTTTTACTAACTGAAAACTTAGCACTTTTTTGATCATTTTGAGTTTCAGTGTTTCTGTGGATAGAATGGGGACCATAAAATGTAACAGAATTATTTAAAAATTAAATGAGAGTCATATGTAAAGCACTTGGCATGGTGCCAGACACATCATGTCTCAGTAAGGAGTATGCATTATTATTATGATTCTGTTTATGGATTCTCGTTGTGAAATTCCTAGAAACTTGAAATTACTAAATAAGTTTAATGATGTAAGTCTTGAACCCTAAAAAAAAATTATTTGGATTTAAAATCAAAAGTGATTACCCAATTCTTTTTTCTTTACTTGTGGCTTGACTAACTTAAATGTATTCTAGTGCTAATAAGATCTAAAATGTAAAGGTATACATGAATTTTAGTAAATGTGTGACTATTTAAAACATTGAGTACTATCCCGGCATCTTGGGGACATTAAGGGAGTGTCATACCTTCCTAAGAGAGGAAATTATAATCTTTTTTTTTTTTTTTTTTTTTTTTTTTTAATTTTTTTTATTGGGGAATTGGCGGAGGGGAACAGCGTTGGGGAATCAGGGAAGGGGAACAGACAAGTAAGTTGCTGTCTTTTTGTTCTTCAGTTTAGTTGCGGAGGATGTTGCTTCACTGTTGGTATCGTCATTGTGCTCTTCTGGTCACTGGCCTCTGGATGTCGCTCACCGCGGCTATTGGCAGCTCACGCTTGGCTGCCAGCCGCTCACGCTGGCTGCGGGCCACTCACTGTAGCCTATGGCAGCCCACTGCAGCAGGGGCTGCAGCCCACACCATCACCGGGGCTCGCACAGCCCAGCTCCAGGTGGAGCTGTTGTCAGCTGTAGAGGGCAGTGTCACCGGCCCTCATGTGGGATCCGAACCGGGGCCGCTGGCATCCCAAAACCAGCGCTTAACCAATGCGCCACTCGGCCGGCCCCTATAATCTTGAAAATAGGAATCAATGCAGTTGGTTTAAAAAAAAAAAAAAGGATGGTCTTTAGAAACAGTTTCTATAATGAACAAAATGGAAAGGATTTGATAACACAGAAAAGCTCTCTTAAACTTGAGCGTATCTGGCTCAACAGAGTATCCCATGCATTCCATTCCCTTCATAAAACATGTCAGCTGACACCTACAACTAACTGGAAGCTTGTAGCTGTTACAAAATTCTTAAGCTTCAGTTGTACTTGTTGTCAAACCTTTTAATGCTATTTCTACCTGATATCTGTAATAATGTAATAAATCAAATGTTTTCCAACTATTAAAAAGTGATTGTCAAAGTTTATTTTATTGAAAACAAGAATGAATATTTTGGAAAATCTTGATAGTGGTAAGGTACTAAGAATTACTGTTTGTACTAGGTTTAGGTAAAACTCCCATGAAAAAATTCGATAGAATATTCACATCTAGAAGTTGTTCTCATTGCTCTTTAAAGAAATTAAAACTGGAAATCATAAACATGTGCCCTGGGCTTATATAAGAATGGTGATAGACAAAGACATACCCAAAGCCACAACCTTGGCCCTATGTCAAAATACTGAAATATTATCTTAATGTACATTTATGTTTAATATTAAAATCAAAATTAATGGCATCCAGATCAGGTTTTTAACTGATTTTCTACTTTGTTCAACTATTTTTGTTAACTATTCAATTCTGAATGCCTGTGTAGTCAGAAATGGGAAGTACACATGAAGAGATAATAAGATTTGAGGAACTGGAGTTGAAGGTTGGTTTCAATAGACCTGTTCTTTCAAGTTCAGTCACACAAACACTGAAACCCAAAGCCCCACAGCCGTCGGCCCCCCGCCTTCGGTTCTTGCTGTTATTCCTCTTACTATCGTCTAGGCCCTGTTAACTCTTTGGGGTTTAGAAGAACGAATTCTAACTCTGTTTAGTAACCATTTTCATGGATATATTTAAAGCTTTCTTTCATTTTTGTAGGTCTTTAAATGGACAGGAGATAATATGTTTTTTATCAAAGGAGACATGGATTCTCTAGCTTTTGGTGGTGGAGGGTAAGTCTCTTGAACAGTTACCATGAGATATTTAAAATACTTTAAAATTTTATTTGTGTTATTTACAAAAATCAGTTATTTATAAAATCAGTTATCTTTGGAAAGTTCTGACATTAGAATTCTAATATGTGTATCATGACTAAGAAATTATTAATTTATTTGCAAGAAGGTACTTAAGTGTACTATTTGAAACCATTCGTAGAATATTTGTTTATTCATTTTAAGATGCTGTTTAGTTGATTCTCTTTTAATTAAAACCCATCTGGTTGCCAGAATACAGTGACTCCTTAGTATTTGAAAAATAAATATACTAATACCTTAGAACTTCTCAAATTTTCAAACTGTGGTGGTTTGCTATTTCTCCCGATGTATATAACAAGTCCAATTATTTTCATGTTATTCTGCCCTGGAGCCTATTTGGATTGATATTTTAGACAGTAATAGAAATTATTCAGGGACCTTCCCCTACCCCAAGTTTTCAGCATTTGTTTTCTTGTTTGTTTTGTTTATTACAGTATGAGCCAATCAGTAGTTTGATTTGATTCTTTTGGCATAGCAAGCACTATGAGAAACTTTGTTTTCTTATTCTGGTATCCCAACTTCATTTAGCTGTTAGGGTGTTTGGAGGTAGCTTGCTTTACTACCTCTCAGCCTAGACTTCTCAAATAATGCTTAGCAAATTTCAGCTCCTTCCTTTGGTATTTCTCTCTGTCCCTCAAGGTCAGACATACGGTTGGCTACATAATTCTCACACTTATAAAAGTGTTATTTATTTTTTCCCACAGTTGAGAATATATAATAATTCATTCAGACCACAGAATCTTATTAGCCTGTAAGAATATTCATTACCCCGAGTGATTCTAGCAAATTCTCTTACAACCTTTCTGTAGATAGGTGTGAAAGACATAATTTCAGTGATTTAAAAATAACCATAGTTAGCCTTCTCCAAAGGACATAACCAGGTAACTAAAAACTGTTTTTCTTTAGTTGTTGGAATCAGCATATAATGTTGATATGTTCTAATACCTTTGTTTCGAGGGGCGGCAGCAGTCATTCAGCCCACTGAATGGTCTTACCTGTGGTTTCATTAGCTCTCCAGGAAGGCCTCATAAGCAAGTGGCTTATAATTTCACGCTGCTGAGGATTCCTTGAGTCTTTGAAAATAACTTGCATAAGGTCAAGAGAGGTCTGCCTGAACTTGATTTTGATTATACAGCATGATTCCAACAAAGTAAACTAACCTTTGGCAAATTTGGTAACCAATTAAGACAAGTTTACAGTCTTTAAAGAAGGAGAGTACAGTCTCAGCAAATGAGAACTGTAGGGACTTGGTATTCCAGAAATCCAAACAGGAGGCCCAAAGAAATAAAAAACCATGATGGTGATAGATGGAATGAGGCTTTGGATTTGGCTCCATTTGGTAATATTACATGCGGGGCCTTGAGCAAACCCAAGCCTAAAGTTTGCTCAGCTGTGAACTGGAGATTGAACCCCTAACATTAAGTCCACATTGTATTTTAGACTGGAATTTTCATGCCTCTGAGAAACGAATGTTAAATATATTAAAACCATAGAGCAAAGAGAAACTCATAATATCAGGCAATGAATTAATAACAGAGTAGCACCTGTCTCAAAAGTTTATGCTAATGAAGCTAATATTAAAGGTTTCATTTTATTCCTTGATCTGTATATTAAGTGATTTTAAAATGTGACATAACAAAAAATTGTCTTGTGCCAATGTGGAAGAGTAGGGAAGGGTTTGGAAAAATTAATGGTTTTAGAATTGTTGGGTATTGAAATGTCTCATTTAAATTATTATTTTGCAGCCTCTGCAATTGTATTACTGTACAGCTGAGGGCATAAGTATTGAAAGATTATTGTTAAAACTGTTTTATGTATTGCAGGGGAGAATTTGCCCTTTGGCTTGATGGAGATCTTTACCATGGAAGAAGCCATTCTTGTAGAACGTTTGGGAATCGTACACTTTCTAAGAAGGAAGATTTCTTTATCCAAGATATTGAAATCTGGGCTTTTGAGTAAATGTAATGCTCTCTGTCTCAGCAGGATAATGGCCCAAACCTGACATGGACATGCATTGTCTGGAAAGTTCAAGAAGCAATACAATGTAACATCTTACTCATGTTTTAAAATTAGTCCTTATCACCATTTATTACAGCTATAATTTTGGAATTTATTTTTAAAAGCATGTTTCTGTCCCAGAGTTCTTTAGGTTTTAGACTATGGCGGTCCATGCAGTATAAGATCCTGGGTGTTGTGAGAATTTGGGCAGCATTTTGATCATAGTGACCACCTCACCTGTAATCCGTGTCATCTCAGTCTCCTGAAAGGATGGTGCTCTTCTGTTGAACCTATTTTGGTTTATTATTTTTAAAACTATATTAATCGTTTTACTACATCAGTCTAATTGGGGCGCTGAGAGGATGAAGACTAGATACTGCTGTATCCGTGAGGCTGGCACTGGTGAATTTTGAATGTGCTCAATTGAGTCATTCTTATGAAGGAAAAAAAACACATGCCAACATAATGCATACTTCATGGACCACTGAGTTCTACTTTTAGTTCACGTGAGAACATTCTCTTTATTAATTCTGCAGGTACTCAATTTTCATTTTAATAACATGAAATTTGAGAATTCTGGTTGTAATAGACTGCAGCTCACATGATCTGCAGGTTTGGGCATATGCTTTCATCATTGAATTAACTGATAGTTATAAAATGACAAAGGAGAATGAGAACTTGATGATTCTACTGGATTTAATATATCAAGCCAGAAAATATACTACTTAAATATTTGTAGCTTAGCAGGGCATTATCATAAGTACAAAAACTAAAACAGATGAATATTTCTTCAACATTTGTGTCAGATATACTGTTTTATAGTTCTGTTGTTTTAGCCTTATTGCACACCAACTCCCAAAGTATAGGTTCCGTTCAAAAGGGGGAAAAAAAACTTGTGATTTTTTTTTTTTTTGAGTGGCGTATGTTATTAGTTACCATTAGCATTTGCTGTTATAAAAGGGCAATGATTATAGTAGACAATATTGTAACTCAGTAGACTTGTTGAATATGCAAACTTACTGTCAAGTGACCTCAAAAAGAAAAACCAGAAAAGATAGAATATACTCATAGTTCTTATCCTCTTTTGTAGGAAACCAACAATAAGCCATTGTGGCAATAATTCATCAGTTAATTTCAGAGCTTCATGTTATGCAAAAAAAATATCCTGCTGTTATACATGTGACAGTGACCTTGTGCTGAAATTTCAGCTATTCCAGATAAACATTGTATATTATCTTGTAAATTAATGTTTAAAGGTAGTTTTGTTCTTATAGAAAGTGTTGATTGCCAGGTTGCTTTTAGCACTTTAAATTATTCTAAAAATGAAGTTATAAGCCAAATGTGTTGGCTTACGTAGTTTTAGTTGTATAGCACTTGAATATATTTAGATATTTTGAAAATTTAGATAATTATCTAAAGAAAACATAATGCTAATGGAAAAAAAAAATCTGATGTTCTATTTAATATGCTATTGCTGAATATGAATAGAAATGCAGGGCATCATTTTCCTGTGTATGTAAAGCTCTCTCACTATAAGTTAGTAACAGTATATAGATTAAATGTTTACAGTATAGGGAATTGTAAATAAATATATTGTTCCCTCCTCCCCCCCCCCCGAGTCTTCCACAGCAGTATTATTGTTTTTGTGGAGTTGACTAATCATTAAATAAAAAATCCTGTATTGGATTTCAATTACAATAAGGTCATAGTGGTGTATACCAAATAAAATTAAATACATAAATACAAACTTGAGTTTGGATTTATTGAATAATCAATTTATTTCATATCTAAGAAATCTTTCATTAAACATGTTATTATCATAGGGCCAGCCGAGTGGCTCAGTTAAGACCTTGCTCAAGAGTGTGAGCTCTGAGCAACAGGGTCACTGGTTCGATTCCTGGCCTGAGCTGAGCTGCCACTGACCTGCCAACAGATGGCAGGATGGCTCAGCTAAAATAAAAATTAAAATTAAAAAAACAACAACATACTACTATCTTTTATATGTGAAAAATGCTTCTCATAACCTTGGTGATGGTGGTGGTAGTGATGGTGATAGGAAGATGCGTTCAAGTAGAGAGAACACCACAGTTTTAAAAATGGGGAAACAAGAGGGCACTTCACATGTGGACAAGTGCAAGTCATTTGATATTTTTCAATTATACTGTTTCCTTTTTGGATGGGGAGTGCATAGCAAGGTAAGACTAATGTCATAAAGAGTTTTGTTGTGTACAGTGCCAAGAAATTTAGGATTTTTTTATCATAGGAGTAATTAAGAAAATTTCAGTGGAGAAGTGGCACAAGCACTTTATGAAGATCTCTTTGAAAAATAGATTTGTAGAAAAAATAGAGAACAAAGAAGTTTGTTGTAGAGTCCAGAGGAAAAATGATGAAGCCTGAATAAGAATAGTAGCAATGGTAATGAGGAAGGAAGCATGGATTTGAAAGAGATTTAGGAACTAGAATTAACAGGATTTGGTTATTGGGTGTTTGAAAGAGATAAGGACAATTCTCAGGTTTTTTTACTTAGGGACTTAGTATATTATTCATTGAGATGGTTGATGTACAAAGAGGCAAAACAAACAACAGGTGGGAAAATTCAGTTAGTTATGTACCTTATACTATGATGTGAGAAACTGGAGAAATTGGGGGGGCACGGTTTAATATTCTGTTCTGATAGATGAAAAGATTTTTAAATCAACAACATATAGTTAGATGCTGAAGCCATAACCTATGGATGCAAGCTTTTGAAGATTATAAACTGGGTTAAAACAGAAAAATCTTTGGGATATAGTAATATAATTACTATATTATAATAATATATAATATAACTTACATATAGAAATAATAACTGAAAGGCAGAAGAAAAGACTAAGTTTCCATCTCAAGAGGCTAGAACAATAACAAATTAAACCTAATGAAAATAGAAGGTAAGACTAAATAAAGATACGAACAGAAATCAATAAAATTTAAAACAAGTGTACAAAACAGAAAATCTGAGAATAATAAAATTGTGAACCTCTAGCAAGATCAAGAAAACATAGATTACCTTACCATTATTAAGAATTTAAAAGAAAATATCACTACGGCACCTCTAGACCTTAAAGAAATAGGATATTGTGAACAACTTTGCATCAATAAACTTCACAATGTAGGTGAAGTGGAAAAATGTTTTGGAAAACAATTATTAAACCTGACTCACGAAGAAATATATTTTTTGTATTACAGAAATTGAATCTGTTAAAAAAAGAAAAAAAAAACTTCCCACAAAAAACCTAGGCCCATGTGGTTCCACTGGGTAAATTCTTTTAAGCACTTAAGAAAAAAAAAGTTTCAGTCTTAGTTGAACTCTTCCAAAATACTGAGGAAAGGGAAAACTTCTGATGATTGCTTTTGAGGCTAGCACAACTTGATACCAAAACCTTACAATCCTTACAAAAAAATAAATACAATTCCAGAATAGTCTTGTATGAACATAGATACAAAATCCTACATAAAACAATCACAAATCAAAATCAATATATAAAAGAATAACCAAATTGGGTTTATTCCAGGGAATGCAAGGGTAGTTGACATTTTAAAATTAGTGCCATTTACCATATTTATAGAAAAAAAAATTTCTATGACCATTTCTATAGAAGCAAAAGAAGCATTTGATTAATTTCAGTGCTCGTTTATGATTAAAAATTTGTGGCAAATTAGGAAAGAAGGGATCTTTTTTTTTTAAGGACACAGAGGGCAAGTTTATTTGGTGAATGCTGATGTTTATTTGGTGAATGCTGATGGCAAACATCATCCAAGAGACAAGCTGGGGAAAGTGCTGTGACAAGAGGACTTAGGAAGCCTTCGGGGCCACATACAGTCTCACACAGGGAAGGCACAGGGCACTGGGCACACCAGGAATGTCTTCAGCCGTTCAGCACCATGCGGGTGAGCTCTTCATAGTTGATAGAACCATTGCTGTCCTCATGCCCTGCCACCAGCATCTCTACTTCTTCTGTCATCTTCTCACCCAGTGTGATCAGAACATGCCGGATCTCCGCACCCATGACAGTGCCATTCCCTTCCTTGTCAAATACCCTAAGGCCTTCAACGTAGTCTTCATAGGTGCTCTGGTCCTGTTCTTAGCTACAGTCTGCAGCATGAGCAGGAAGTGCTCAAAGTCCAACACCTTCACGTTCATTTCATCACTCTTGGGGTTCCCCAGGACTTTGAGCACCTCGGCGTTGGTGGGGTTCTGGCCCAGGGCCCTCATCACATCCCCACACTGGCTGTACAGGATCTTGCCATCTCCTGTTCAGTCAAACAGCTGGAAAGCCTCCTTGAACTCTGCGGTCTGGTCCTCGGTGAAGTCACACATCTTGACTGCTCAGCTCTGCCGGACCTTTTCCTGCAGTAATCAGAAGGGATCTTTCTGAATCTGATAAAATATTCTTGAAAAATGCACAGGAAGCATCATCTTTAATGGTATATTTTTGAAAGTTTCCTCCCAGATATAGGAAACCTGATGATGATAACTGGTATAACCACTTCTATTCAACATGGTTCTGGAAGTCACAACGAGTACAATAAAGCAAGAAAAAAGGCATAAGGACTGGGAATGAAGATTTGTAAAAGTCATTTTGTATGTGATAATTGTGGACATAAAAAAATCCTAAAAGATTAAACTTGGAATTAATTGATTTATCAAGGTCACTAAATATAAGGTCACAAGTTCAATATAAAAATAAAAATCACTTTTTACATACCAGCAAAATGAAGCTTAAAATATTGCTAATTATAATACCATTGAAAGTATATATAACAGAAAGAAAACATCTAAGAAAGATTGGATATGCTATATTCATGATTGGAAGACAATATTGAAAGATGACAGTTCTCCAAAATCAATTTGTATTGGCAGGACCAATCTCAGACATGTTTATTTTTGTAGAAACTAAGCTGATTTTGTAATTTATATGCAAATATAAAGCCAAAGAATAGCTACGGCAATGTTGAAAAAAGGAGGCTGTGGTCTTCAATACCAGATACAATGTAGTAAAAAACTGAAGAAATAAGACAATGTGGTATTACTGGTCAAAGGAATGGTCAAAATCGAGTCTAGAAATGAACTGATTTTTTTTTTTTTAAATGCTGCTTAGTGAAGAGGTTTTTTTGTTTGTTTTTTTCCAATAAATGGCGCTGGATTCTTCAGATGTCTGTATGGAACAAAAAATCTGGAACCATCTCACACCACATACAAAAATTAATTACAGATGGTAGATCTAAATGTGAAAGGTAAAACAATAAAGCTATTAGTTTTAAAACTACAAGAGAATATCTTCATGACCTTTGGATGCACATATATTTCTTAAATGGAACACAGAAGCACTACCTATAAAGGAAAAAGGTGATAAGGTACATAACAATGTTAGGAGAC
This sequence comes from Aselliscus stoliczkanus, assembly GCA_033961575.1. Classification (NCBI taxonomy): domain Eukaryota; kingdom Metazoa; phylum Chordata; class Mammalia; order Chiroptera; family Hipposideridae; genus Aselliscus; species Aselliscus stoliczkanus. The sequence continues at coordinate 26,142,508 of CM066731.1, read as the reverse complement.
TTAATGAAAAGATCATTAAAGGTAAAAAGGCAGCCAGCAGAGTGGAAGGTCTTTGTAAACACATGATCTAATGAAGGTCTCATAATATATACAAGGTCTGGCAATTGTACAAACTCACCCTAGAGAAAGTGCTACATACCTCATTGCTGAATATCATTAAGGTCACCTTGGAAATACTCCCCTTGGGAAGCTATGCACTGATGCCAGCGCCCAGTCCACCTTTCCGAGCAATTTTGGAACTCTTTTTCTGGAATGGCCATCAGAGCTGTCATCATATTACCCTTGATACCCTGAATGTCACTGAAATGCCTTTCAATATTTCCTTTATCTTCGGGTAAAGAAGTCACTGAGGGCCAGATCAGGTGAGTAGGGAGGGTGTTCCAATACAGTTATTTATGTACTGGCTAAAAGATCTCTCAGAGTGCCATGTGAACTGGTGCATTGTTGTGATGCAAGAGCCAGGAATTGTCTGGAGAAAAGTTCAGGTCTAACTTTTTCACGCAGCCTTTTCAGCACTTCCAAATAGTAAACTTGGTTAACTGTTTATCTAGTTGGTACCAATTCATAATGAATAGTCCCTCTGATACCAAAAAAGGTTGGCAACATCATTGCAAGGAGTTCGCAAACTTAACTGTCAGACCTGGTAAATGACTACAAATCAAAACAGTTCAACAGAAGAAAAGGCAGAAGATGCAATTCCTAAGATTATTAAAATAGCCAATGAAAGCTATTTTAAAAGGGAATGTGAAGTGGAACAACTTTAGAAAACTTTTGGAAGTATCTACTAAATCTAAGCCTTTGACTGGCAAATTTAATCCTTTCGTGTGTACACCCAACGATAATGTATATATTCGTTTGTCAAGAGATGTGTAGTAGAATGTTTATAGAACTATTTGCTCCCTCCTCTCCGCACCATCTCCCTCATCCTCACACACACTCGTTATTTTGCTAACTCTAGCTGCACTTGACATACAAATATTTGCATGTATTTTCTAAGCACAAGGATATCCTTTTATAGAATTACAGTACAATGATCAAATTCAGGAAATTTAACAATAAAATGATACGCAATCCATTTTTTAATTTCCCCAATGGTCCTAACAGTATCTTTTAAAACATTGTTTATTTCTAATCCGTGATTCAATCCAGGATCCTTTATTGCATTTAGTTCTATCTTTTTTATCTTTAGCCTGAAAGAGTTCATTAGTCATTTTTTAAATTTTACGACTGATACATTTAAAGAGTCCAGGGGTATAGAATATAGAATGCCCTTCAATGTGGATTTGTCTGAGTTTTTCCTGTATTTAAATTTAAGTAATGAATTTTTGGCAGCAAATCCGCAGAAGTGATGCTGTGTCGTCTGCATCATCTTAGGATGCACGTAATGTATGTTTTTATCCCCTTATTGGTGATTGCTTTGATTAAAGTGTCCACTCGGTTTCTCCAGTGCTATCACTTTCCCTTTGTAATTAATAAGGAATGTGTAGGGAGGTATTTTGATACCATAGACATTCTATTCTAGCTTATTTGCCGTCTGAGGTATACTTTTTTTTTCCTCTCTAAAAGCCATAAGCTTTCAGCTATGGATTTTCCTGTCATGGAGTTTTTAGGATAAAAATCTGTCACGTAGGCATTTTCCCCTGAGGAAACTAGCTTTCTGACATCACAGCCACACCTTATTCAGAAGAGCGTTAGTTAATGTAAGCTCTCTGAGAAGATGGCTTTTTAACTATTTTCAATTTAAACAAATTGAATTTTGAATAATGTCAGTGCCTACATAAACTATTATTGTCCAGAGTTGAATATTTGAGGAAACTTTGAAGGCTTGGTCTAAATATTCTACTAGAAGTAGATAACTAGAAGTAACACAAGTTCCACTCTATAATTTTGTTGTATTTCACACGCACAAAAGTGGTATTGTGGAATAGAACCTAAAAATAATACTCTAAAAACAACAGGAAATACAAGAAAATATATTTTATTCTTGTACCATGTTTTTACATTTTGACAGATTCATGGTTGTGCAAGAAGTGTACATCTTATGAAATTCTACTTAAAAATATTGGTCATCAATTTGTAATTTAATAAACCTATTATGGAAACAAAAATATATAAACCTTCTGTAAGAAGTTATTTCAACTTTCAGTTTGAAAGAACCATATATGAAAACAAAGATTATTCCTATAGTAGCTTAATCTATACTTTATACTAAACCTAACACCTAACAATTATGAGTATTATTTTAAGGTATCATATTTGACATTAATTTCTATATTTAACACCAAAGTGCTATAATATAATTTAATAATTTTCATTGAGTTCAGTTAGAATTGTAATATCACATTTTATTCAATTTGTTTTTAGAATTATATAAGGCACATTAAATCTGAGGAAAAAATGACAACAGATTAGTGTCAAATTTCTTTTTTGGAATCATACTATACTTTTTTTACTTCAGCGGAACTGAACTGCTGTTTTGTGATTTTCAGATATTTTATAAAGTTTGTTAGAGCATGAAGAAAATTAAAATGTCTCAAATCTGTTTTTAATTTCTCAATGATTCTATCAGATTCTTCTACCTGAACATTCCACTTCATTGTAGAAATCTCTGTATTTCTATTTCATTATAGATGGACATAAATATAAACAGCATGACTCAGTACAGTTTTAGGAAAATTAAACTTCCCCAAGAAGTCCCACAGAGGCCGGTCCCTCTCTCATCTCTGCTTGCCTGTCATAGCGAAGTGAACAGAACCGCTCTCTCCTGGCTCTGATACCACCAGTGATGCCTGCTTGTATGTGATTTGTGCAAATGACACAGAAGCACGGCCAATGTTGGGAACGTATTCAATTACGAGCCCACAGCGAAATTTGAGCAATTTCATCATCTGATTTGAAAAGTTATTTTTTTATTTGCCTATTTTGTAAGTGATGCTATGATAAAAATCATAGTACAAAGTCAAGCTCTTTGGAAAATGTTTAGTATGGCCAAACTTGAAATTATTTTTTTTTCCTGAAAAAAAATCACATTGTAATATGGTCTGCTGTTATAAACCTCAAATTAGCATTCTTTTTAAATGTATAATTGTTTCATTAAAGGTGTATAATAATTTCTGCAATGAATAGCCCCGTATTTTTACCTAAAAGGTAGGTGGAACTTCAAATATTTCTATGTGTGTGCTTTCTCAAAATCTTCAAACTTCCTTGGAAATACAGTGCCAAAAAAGTCCTTCATGTAAAAATGGTTTAATATTTACACAGCGGTTTGCATTTTAATTTTTACTAAGTTAGCATGTAGCGTTAAGTAAGACAAGAGTGGGTAAGGTGTGGCTTTGGGGGTTGATGGTTCACTCAAGTAGAGTAATGACAACATGGTCATCGCGACCTTGCCATAACATCTCTCCTTCAAAGTCAACCAGTCCATGTTTCCTGGCACGCATGAGAATGCCCACGACTTTATCTGAAATACGAACGTATCTGTCAAAGAGATCGCCGAAAGTAACCTGCATCTTGCCATCTCGCCGGTGGCGAGCCATCGTGCGGATGATGAAACACATGTCCTTAATTTCTCTGTAGATGTGCTCCTCAGCACGCTTGGCCCTTTCCGCAGTTTTGGTCCCCTCCTTGGGACGGCCGTAGCCTTCATCTCCTTTGTGCAGGCGGGTGGCCATGGCCAGCTGATAATCAAATTCTTCACTGAAAGGGTTGAGCTTCTGGGATTGTATGTGCTCATCAGCCCACTGCTGCCATCTCCCTTTCAGGTTGCCCACTTGGCTATATTTCCTTTGAGCCTTGCAGCTGAGTTTCTCCGAAAATCTATTCGCCCTAAAGGAGTGAGAGGGTGAAGAATCAAGATACTGATATTTTAACAAACAAGTGTTGCTTTCTCCATGTACTTCCTGCACCTACGTATCTTAATGGAAGTCTCATTTTTCTTTCATTATAAAAGAAATATAAATACATAGGAAGAAATTAAAAATGAAAGAAGTAAAATCATACACAGTCCCACTGTGGTTCTTAATTTGGTGTGTGTCCTTCTAGATTATTTTCTCTGTGAATATTTTAAGCACCGTAAAATAATGATATTAAACTCTATTTCAAGAAAAAAAGCTTCCTTACACAAATGAAATGCAAATTACATGTCTTAAATTGCAGGTTAATAACATTTTAGAGCTGGCATCAGTGTATTTAAGGGAATCCACTTTACATAAGACTTCAAAAACCAGTTATTTTCCCCAAAATAGAGCTTATATACCAGTACACACACACTGTGATACTTGCATAGATTTTCATGTATGAATTTTTATTGAGAGCATGTCTATCACGAGTACTAGTGATGTACCACAAACTTTGAAATACCAGGTTATACAGATGGAAGACTAGCTAGCAATAGTGACATGGATTGAACCATATGTGCTGGCATTCTTCTAAACACATTGTACTAATATTCCCACAACCACCCTATGGTATAGGTACTACTATGCTCATTTCACAGATGAGGAAGCTGAGGCCAGAGGGGTTAAGTAACTTGCTTAAATTTGTAAAACTGTGAAGTAACAGAGCTAGGGTTTCAAGCAAAGTTAAGCTGGCTCCAGAGCCTATGTATGACGACTGAAATACTGCCCTAAACCCGTGGCAGGGGCAGGATTCAAACACAGCCTGTCTGAGGCTAAAGTCCTCTTTTGCTATGCCGTGAGGTCACTCAGCAAGTGGGTACAGCGTCTAATGGGTGAGTAGTGTTTCAAACGTGTGTGTCTGTCCTTGCAATTTGCAATGCATTTCAATATTTTTTTAAAAAAAACAACAGCACAAAAACCAGCATTGTAAACTGTGGTTTCCAACAGTGACATGAAGGTGCAGGCCTAATTTTCAAATGGGCAACATTTGTCTTTCAAAAAGACTTTCCTGTCATTTCTGTATCTCTAATTTCCTACACTTTTTCTGATAGGTCTCTTTGCCTTCACGAGTAAAACATGATCTCTTGGACTATCTAAAAGTCAGAATTTGGTATCCTGCCTCCTCACAAGTGACCCACCCTTGTTTTTCCCAGACACCAAGTAGCCTCATGCCTGGAAGCCCTGGGATTGGAGATGTAGAGCAGGGCTGAAATGCTTCCGTGAACCGCATGCCTAACAAGGTAGCCCTCCTACTGGAACTTGCACAGTTTGCTGTTCAAAACCCAGGGACCAGTCAGAAGTAGGTATTCCTCACTATCAGATGAGGACAGAGACAGCTACACGTATTTGCATTAGCATAGTTTTCAAAAGAGGAAGAACATCCACTAGGTGGCGAACTTTCATTAATTCCCGTGCTTCCTGGATGCAAATGTCCTACTCTTGGCAGCATTCAGTGTCACTTCACAATAGAATTCCACTAGGAATACACTACTCCATTTAACACTACTATTCTTTGTAGCCACATGGACAAAAGTATGTGACAAAATTAACTGGGGAAAAGCAGCCTACGAAAGCTGTATGCACAAATGATTACAACTTTAAATAATCATGTAAGTATGGAAAAGTGCTAGGAATTACACCGTCCTGCAGTGGAATGGATTTTTCTTAGCCCTGCAGTGGAATGGATTTCTCGGCCCTACTTGTCCTCATCTTCGCCTCCCTCTCCATAGACTGTCCCCATTCAGCTGCCCAGAATATGAGCTGCTTGATCTCATTATCAAAGGAGGGCAAACAACTTATCCCCTTGGAACCCTTGCAATCCATGACAGTTAGAGCAGTCTATAACAAGCCCAAAGCCATCCCAACAGAACCCAAAGCTCATACCACTATGCTAGACTGATCACTAGGGAATAGACAAGGAATAAAGTAGAGATCAAAGTGTCAGCTTAATTAATGAAATCCCAACAATTCCTAACGTGTAGGGTTTTGGTACAATTATATTGAAGCACTTGGCCAGAAACAAAGGCAGAAGGCAGAAGTATGGCTTTCTACTACTTGCTCTCAATTTTAGAACCTGGAACACTTCTATGGACTCTGAGGACAGCTGCCAACCTGCAAGGAGACTCACAGGCCTGGCTGATAACAGAACAGGGAGCACAGCTGTTGATCAGAAATGTTGGCCCTGCCTTTTGAATGCAGTCCCCCTGCTTCCGATAAATGTGACCCTATGCGTGCCATGCTCCCATGACATCAAATTGGCTACACTTCCTGTGGAAAAGAGGAAGCAAACCAATGCACAGAGAAACAAATTCTCCCCAGCGTTCCCTGATACGTTGGAAAGGATGGCAGAAGTTCTTAGCTTTACTGACAGAGACGTTCCTCAGCAATAAAAGGAAACGGAAAAAAAGGAGAGCCGGGCCGGCCGAGTGGCGCGGTGGTGAAGCGCTGGCTTGGGATGCCAGCGGCCCGGGTTCGGATCCCACATATGAGGGCCAGTGACACTGCCCTTAAAAATAAGGAGAGCCTCTGAGTGGGGCAGTGAGAGCGGGCCTCCCCTTCACACTGATCCAAGGCTTAGACCAGGAAAGTTCAACTCTAGCTCACGTTGTATTTTGAAGCTGGGGACCCAGAAGAAAATCATTTTCAGAGAGAATGTTTCCAGTTTCCAACACCCTCACTGACTAGCTCTATGATTTAGATACCTTTCTTAATGTTTGTGTGTCCATTCCCTTATCTATGAAATGACTCACCTACTATTGTTTTTACTGAATAGAAGTTGCAGGAGAGGACGGATGAGTGATTGGCTCTCTAATATTTCACGATTTCTGTATGGGAGAGGGATCCAGTTTCCTTTGTCCAAAGGAGCTAGCCTGAACAAGTCAGGCAAGATATGCAGTCAAAAGACCACATATTTAAAAAATAAAGTATAGGGCTGGCCGAGTGGCACGGTGGTTAAGAGCTGGCTTGGGATGCCAGCGGCCCTGGTTCGGATCCCACATATGAGGGCCAGTGACACTGCACTCTGAAAAGAAAAAAATAAAATAAAAAATAAAGTATAAAATATAAACCATCTTCAGAGTAAACCCCCAGATCACAAAACCACTGTCAGTGAAGAATATCTCTTTTTTTATATCAGCCCTGACTTGTTTGTTTCTTTTATCTTAACTCCCAAGAAAAGTCTCTTTTCTTTCTACTTACATATTCATGATACATAGTTTTCTCCCTATTAGTGGATACAGGCAAAAAATGGTGTTTGATTAAAAGTCAGTGAGAACTCCTTTCCTAGAGGCTTACCCAATAAGGTCACGTTCATTTCTCAAGCGGTATTTGAGAGTTGCATCAGGCAAAACATCCCGTCAAGCTTCTGCTAAAGCTTCTTGAGCACAGCTAGGATTACTGCTGACACTAAGAGTTGCTCTTGCTGCCTACTACATGCTGGTACCCTATGTACTATAAGACGTAGGGAAAGGAACCAAAGAGAGAAAGAAGAAGTTTAATTCCCATTCCCCCTTTCCCCCAGGCTAAGCCTGAGAGCCAAACTCCTAGCATATTGAACCGCTGGGATCACCAGGGCTGACGCCCTGCATGATAGCACAACTCACTGAGCCACTCCTCAGGGTCCATCGCTTTACATAATATCAAAATCACAAAATACCTACATTTTAGATGACGCCAAAGAGATGTAGGATTTGCCAAGATGACCATGACTCAAATCTGTCTCTCATTCAAAGCTGAAGTACCTCTCCCTCGTATTAAGAAGGTGTCCATGTCCATGCCTGAGCAAGGTCCTTATGCAAGTCCCCACTTCCAGGTAAGAGAGTTTGGGAGTCCTGGTCAAGAGTGTGGGCTCTAGAGTCAGAAGGCCTGGGCTCAAATCCCATGGGCTCTACAATCTTACACATATTCCCTTATATTTATTTGTCTCATGTTCCCATCTATCAAGTGTGGATAATAATTATACCTACCTACCCATGATAATGTTGGGAGGATTAAACAAATAAACATGAAAAGTGCTTAGACAAGTGCCAAATAAGAGGACATGCATTGGCGATTGGCCCCAGCTGTCATCCCCCTACCTCTGGACAGTTCAAATGTGCTGACAGGAGGATCTTCATTGTGCCATCTGTCTTTATTCTGGTGGGTTCTTTTATTTCATTTTTAGTGTGCATGCATGTGTGCACGCACACACACACACACACACACACACACACACAGAGACACACGGGTAGAATTTAGACTGTGGCTCTGTCTGTTCTGGTAGAACAGTTATTTCTGCCTCTGAATTCCTATATTAATGTAAGCAGAGCACAAATCAAGATCTCTGAACACATCCTCAAGGCCCTGCATGATAGCACCAAGTCTGGTTTCAAAACATTGCATTTGAGACAGGCTCAGCTTTGTCACTAACTTGCTAGGTAAACGTCCCCTCTGAGCTTCAGTGCTCTCATTCCTAAAATGGGATGAAACCTACTTCGTAGGATTATAAGAGTTGAAAGGGCAAAGCATGTAAAATACCCATAGTGCACACGAAATGCATGAGGGATTGTTATAATTATCTAAGTTTGCCATTTCATTCTTCTTGAAAACTTGCAGTATAATAGTTCTAATTCTTTTGAAACAGCTTTGAAGTCACAAGCTGTAAGAGAGCTCTTTGTCAAATTAAGTAACCAGCTCTGTTCTTTATTTCTCATTGTTTCAGGAAACTTGAAAAACATACCTACACATCTAGCTGTTCCCAGAAGGCATCAGCTTATAAGCATTCATCACATCAAAGACTTTTCCCATATTATGTCCTGTGGAGTGAGATATTGTGACTTTCTATTGTGGTGGAGTTACTATCTTAAAGCATGTTTCTTGTCTGAATAAATGTATTAGTGGTGTGTGTGTGAGTGTGTGTGTGTGTGTGTGTGTGTGTGTGTGTTTACCATCTAAATATTTAGCATTGTGGTGTTTTAAATACCTAGCTTTAATAACATTTCTGTCTTTGTTTACAAACAAGGCAATTTTTCCCCTAAAAGTCTGAAGAATTGCTAAATAATGGAATCTATGTGAATAACAGTAGATTTCATATATTGAGCATAGGTGGTAGGCCCTGGGCTAAGTGCTGGGCAGCCTTAATCTTCTCCCAATACAATGGAATTACCCCCAAAAGGTTACTGTCGCCATTTTACAAAGGAGGAAATGGGCTTAGAAAAATCACCAGTGTGTGTGTGTGTGTGTGTGTGTGTGTGTGTGTGTGTGTGTAGAACATTTATGATCTACTCTCATCAACTTTCAAGTATATAATACAGTGTGTGAACTATAGCCAGGGGAGAGCTAGCATTTGAATTTGGGCCTGATTTCAGAAACTGCTCTCAGGTTAGATAGCAGCTTCCCGCCTGTTTACGCGGTCCCAGAGATCTCTCTGTGTCCCACGGGCTTATTTGGGTAGATGTTTCTCCTGATGAAATTTAGACTGATACAAGAGAAAGGAAAAGTTTGTCCAATCAATCTTCCAACCAGCACTTTGCAGAGAAATAAGCCAATCTGCTACTCATTACAGAATTGATTTTTTAAAACTTAACCAAAGCACTCATTCCTCTCTGGTGGTTTCATTTTTGTTGAGGCTAAAACTTGAGTGTTCCATTCAAACAGAACGGAGAAACAAAATGAGGCCGGCCCTCTGCCCAAAGGCCCACCTCTGACCTTGGCACTGCCATTAAGCCCCGGGATGCCTTCCCTGCAGGACCCCGCTGCCTGCCCAACCTTGAAGGTTCTCACTCTAACTTTGGTCGTGCTTCCCTGAGTTTCAGGTCCCCAGAGCCGGTTGAGGCTCCATCGCAGCATAAGGACGCATTCACTTACTGAGAGGGCAGGGGCCGTTTGATTCTGGCCGCTGCCACCTGCTCTCCATCCTGCTCGGGCCTCTCCTCGGTCTCCCCTTCATAGCCGCTGTCCTCTGTGTCCATGCTGTCGCTCCTCCACGTGCGCTCGTCCTGTCCCATCTCTTTCCAGCCTTTGGTCAGCTCAGATACCAGGTTGGCACATTTTCTCCTCCGCGTTGGGGAGCCGTGGCTGTAGAGGATTCTGTCAATGTCATTGTCTGGCTGCCCGGGCTCAGGCGTGCCACCATCCTTCTCGTATCTGTGGCTGAGGTGACTCACATCGCCTCCTCTCTCGTAAGCCTTGCTGACCACTGTTTTGGTCACCTCTTTCCTTTTGATGTGAGAGACCTCAGCAGCTTCCTCTGAGCTTTGTCCATCTCCGCGTCTCTCTGGCTTTGGGGAAGGACCCTTTGGGGCACTCTGAGCGTTCTCGTGGTGAGTGGGGTGTATCCCTGGTTTAGGATCTTGAGGTGGGTCCTGGGTCCCTCCCGGCAGCCAGCCTGCAGGCTCCTGGGCCTGCTTGGTGCTGTTCTCATTTGCCCACTGCTGCCAGCCTCGGGCCAAATTGATCACCAAGGTGGCTGTGCGTATTTTCCGGAGGGGGCTCTTACCTGGCCCCTCCTCTCTTCCCTTTTCTCCCGGAGCCATGCTACCCTTCTCTTCTCTGCCAATAGCTTAGGCACTCGCTCGAATGAGAGTGGACCAGTGGAGCGCCCAGGGTTTATATAGAAGCAGAGTATGGGGTGGGAAGAGCGTTTGGTGACGTCGAAACTATGTTCAGCGTTTCTTGCCAAGATGTGGTGCCTTCCCCCTGACAGTGTTCTTTTTTTAAACCCTGACGACTCCAGTTTCATCACAGCACAGGGACATCTGTGCTGTTAAAGGACAGTGAGAGGCTCGCCCCCATCCTTCTCCAAGTGCCAGAGTGGAAATTACTAGATCTGATCATGCGCTCAGCATTAGGTTTTTCTTGGCCTTAAAATATATGGTCCTACCATTTATAGAAGCATAAAATATGTGCACAAATTGTGCCGGGCACAACACAGGCATGTTCTCATTTACACCTCAACAGCCCTCAAATATAGCTCTTAATGAGTCCCATTTTGCAGCTAAGTACAATGAAACCTGAGTCCCTGTAGCTAATATCTGGGCTTCAAACCCAGATCCTTCTGATTCAAAGCATGTGCCTCTTTTTCTTCGAGTTATCAAAGATCCTTAAGTTGCCTTTTTTCTCTTGTCTTCAACTCTGTTCAGAACAGACCTTAGAAGTCATCTCACCCAACCTTCATTTTCCTGATGAGAACATTGAGGCCCAGATAAGGAGGGTGACAAAGGCCAGGTTTTCTAGTCCCAGGTTTGAAATATTGTATAATCAAGTAATATTAACATAACAAGACAGTGGTCAAAATTTTGGTCCTATTATTAGTAGTAGTATTTTATAATTAATTTTTCTAAATTGGGGAACAGTGTGTATTTCCAGGACCCATCAGCTCCAAGTCAAGTAGTTGTTTCAATCTAGTTGTAGAGGGCGCATCTCAGTGGCCCATGCGGGTGTTATGATGTTATAAGGACTGCATTCTAACCAACCGAGCTAACCAGCTGCACCCCCCAAAAAAAAATTATTTTTTAAAACCTTCGAATTAAGACCTACACACACACATTGAGTTTCATAGATTATTATTACAATAAATCTTTTCAAGTACTTTGTTTAAAAAGACCATTTAAAGGCAAAAGAACTAAATGCTGCCAGAAGCAACTCCACCCCACACCCCGCCTTTTGTTTTTAATAATACAACTTTCCTTAGCAGCCTTTAGATGTATGGAGGAAAAGCCACTCTTTCAAGCCTCAGAACAAAGACTGAAATATAGTTTTTTAAAAAAAAAACAACTGGGTAGAGAGGTCATTTGGACAGAAAAAGAACCATCTATGAAGTATACTAAACAAGACAAAAATGCTCGGAGCTCAGGAATATATTATTTCTTTAAGGCCAATAGAATTGTTTTTCACACAGCAGTTCTATAGATTGGAATACTGTATCCTTTCTTCCCATCTTAACATGCAGTTAATCATACTGATTGAAAACTGCTAAGAGCATAAAAAAATCTGTATGTAAGTCAATCACTTCTGATGGTGAGACCAATGTATTTTGAAAAAGAAAAAAAAAATGTTGATGTCAGTTTTTCCCCCATGTACCTCCTAGGATTCAAACCATTTGGGAGATAATTTATCCTCTATCTAGAAATCTGTCAGAGGTGTTTTCAGAGTTCAACATTATCTGATAATGTTCACTGAGGTCCAACAATGCAGAGACAAAAAAATCCCTCTTGATTAATTAAGAAGAAATTGGATCACAAGGGAAGAAAACTATTGCAAACAGAGATTTAAATCTATGCCTGACATTTCTGGCATTCTCTCCTGGAATGTAGATACACTGCAGGCTGTTTGGTTCCTGTTAAGATTCCCTTCATTCTGGAACGCCCTTGGGAAGGAGTGGTGCTCCACAGAGACGCCAATGAGCTTAGCCCAGGATCAGGCTAATTGACAATTTTCAAAGGGATTTTTCTGCTTCCCTGCCCACACCTGCTCCACACTCAATTCTGACAGAGGGAGAACAAATGGAGAGAGCAAAATGTTATTAGTCTTTCACATATTAACCGGCATTGCTGTCAGCTGCCTGGGGCCTGAGGCTGAGAGAAAAAAAAAAAAAAAAAAAATGGAGGCAGCTCCTAAAAGAATCTGGTTATTCCTTCTGAGATTTCCATGGCAACTGTGGTCTTTCATTCATACTTCTCCAGAAGACAGTGAGTATTCCTTCCCTAAAGCAAGGTCTGTATGCGACCTACCATGCAATCTTTTAGTAGTAGTAGTAGTAGTGGTACTATTATTATATTTTCAGGTATTCAAAGCAACATAATAGTTAGACATTTACACCGCTCACAAAGTGATAAGCCCTCTCCCCCATGCATCTTTTGATTGTTATAGAAATATTATATCTTCTTTCTTAACTTAGACCTAGATTTTTTAGGAGTGTAATAGTCTCCTACTTTAATAGCATGTGTAAAAGATAAAAATAGAGTCCCAAAAACAAAGATATAGTGAAATAAGGAGTAGTTTACAATGTAAGTTTTCTATAAAACCATGAGATTAGAAAATCTAGGTGAAGATGCAGATCTGTAATGAAGTCATTACCACCTAAGAAATTCCTCATAAGTGTGAAAGTGTTTTGAAACAATATTAGTTATTATTTGACCATATGGGCAATACTGGGGAGGGGAGGGCGTTGTCTTTATATACTTATCTGCACGATACACTTAGAAGTCAGGGAGAGCCAGCCCTCATAACCAGCTGTATAGTCTTATTACCCAGACCCCCAAAACCTGTTTCCTCAATGCTCATGTGAAACAATACTTTCTTTGATCTTTTCTACATAAAAATTAATAAGTCCTTTACTGGTTTAGTTTCAGAAAAGTGGGAATGAAAAGACATCAGTGGAGAGCAAACAGAGCTTCTGATTTCAAGTGAAATCAGTTGGGTGAGACAAGATGGCAGACAAGGTGGGAGAGGGCATAAAGGTTTTTTTGTTTGTTTGTTTGTATGTTTGTGGGCAGTGTCACTGGCCCTCATATGTGGGACCCGAACCGGGGCCACTGGCTTCCCAAGTAAGCACTTAACCACCATGCCACTCGGCCCGTCCAAGGACGTAAAGCTTAACAAAACAGACCCTACTTTCAAGGTTTCCCCAGTCTAGCCAGGAGAAGACATACTCATACATACAACTGCCTGTAATAGCTTGGAGAGAGCTACATTAGAAATAGAAATAAAGCTTTAATGGATCATTGGGAAAAAGGTGAATAATTTTATTGGAAGGACTTCACAGTAATGGTGATCCTCTATCTGGTCTCTTAAAGATAAGGAGAACTTTGCCATGTGGAGAAAGGGAATCCTAATCTGAAGAAACATGAATGAAGTTGCAAAGGCATGAAGACACATGGTACACTTAGAGACCTTTTAATGGCCCAGTATAGAGATCACAAACTCAAATGCCTATAAGGTCATGCAGGTCACTTAAATGAGGTGAGTTGGGGTGAGGGCACAATACGGGGTGGTGGAGTACTGTTTCAAGAGAAGCTAGAGAACTGGATTTTTAAAAGAACCCTCCCAATTCTTTAAAGGGAGACAGTTCACACACACACACACACACACACACACACACACACACACACACACAACTGCATGAGCCAACACAGTGTAGCATGCCTTTGTGGGCCAAGTTCTGTTGTTTATGACCGTTGGAGAAGAGCATTCAGTGTTTATGAGGGAAGGACAAGGTGCCAGGAAGCAGGCGGACAGATCTTTGAAGAAGCAAGCTGTGAAGAACATCTGGTTGAGGAACCATGTTGTATCATACGGGACTCGTTGTATCACACAAGGACTTTAAGCCTTGGTGTGATATCAGATTACTGTTACCAAGGAATCAAATCTAGAACCAGCAAAGTGGGGTTTGGATTTGAAAAAGATAAGACTAGGATTGGGAGATGGGGTCACTAAAATCATATTGGAAAGAACCAAATGGGGATCTGAAAGAAGAGAGAACGGATCTGAGAGCTATTGAGGGTAACATCAAAAGGTCATAGGAACCAAGTCACCCTGGATGATGGGCATCAGGGACCATCTAGAGGCATCAGTTTCAGTGATACTGTGAGGAGGTGCCAGCAGCGAGGGGAGGATTCGTGGTGAGGAGGGCACTGAGGAAGATCTGGAACACGCATGTGGAGATGTCAAGTAGTGAAAGTACCTGGGAGCATGGATGCGGTGTGGTCAAGCAGAACCGGTGAAAATTCAGGCTCGGCTTGTTGGCAGGGTGACCCAGGGCATGCTATTGAATTTTTCCAAGACTCAACGTCTTTATCTCTAAGACTTTATCATCATGGGTTCAGTGCAAGGATTAAATGAGTTAATACCTGTAGAGCACCGTGTCTGGCACATACAAGCTCTCGGTAGGTGGTGATTGTTATTAATATTTTCATGTTGAGTCATGGGGTTAGACAATGAGAGTTCCTTACATAATTCTCTTTGACCAAGGACAGGATTGGTACCAGGGCCATGGCAGGGACAAGTCTTCAAGTGGGAGCCTCAAGGGAAGTCACTTGTAAGGACTTGAGGCTGCAAAGGGAAGCTTATTTATAGTGTTTTATTTTAAGATAATTTATAGTGAGGCTTTTAAGGCAGTGTCTAAAAGGTTTCCCTCTGCCTGGTGAGGGTCAGATGAGGTCTCAGTTATTTGGTAGTGGTAACCAAAGAGTTGAGCACAGACTCTCCTGGAACCTCCTGGAACATACCATGCTCAGTGGTTTACGATCACCGAGGGGGATATTAAGATCTTAAATCACATTCTGATCACCTGTGTGGACTTTTAAAAACTACAGCCGGTGAAGTGCTGACTCTGGAGACAGGTGTTGGGTGAGGTCCTGGCACCACCTGAATCTCACATTCCTTCAGGGTTGAGAGCCACGGTCCTAACTTCTAGGGTGTTGTGGGTCCAGCAGACACGTGACACACAGGTGTGGTGATGAGTGGCCCAGGTATAGGTTCAGGGAGATTGGTTTTGCATTTGGCATTCTCCTTTCAGGATGTATGTACCCTTGGAGGAATTAGTTGAGTTCTCTGGGGCTCAATTACCTTGTCTGAAACAGCGATAATATTCCCCTATGTTGTTAGCATGTTTCTATGAGATGATGTCTGTGATGAAGAAGTGAGAACACACACTCACTCCTTCAAATGCTTTCGTCACTTGACTTTTGGAACGAAGCAGTCTCTTGGCTGTCCTCCTATGTCACCGGCTGCGTCCTCTCAGTTTCCTCTGCTGGTATCTGCTCTTCTCCCCAGCTCCTTAGCACTGCAGCGTGCAAGGCCCAGCCTGGGCCCTCTTCCCTGCTCAGTGTACACTAACTTCCCTGGCGATGGCAAGGCTTTAAATGCCCTCTCTGTGGTGACAATTCCCAAACGTGTGTCTCCAGCCTGATCTATCACTGGTACTCCAGGCTTTTTATTCAGCAACCGGGTAAGCATCTCTCTGTGAGCACTAACAGCTAGCTCAATCTTAATGTGCACACACCTGGACTTGGTCTTTCCAACTTGAGCTTTTCACAGTGTTTCCCTTTTCAGTTCAAAGTCAACTTTATTCTTCAACCAGTTGCTCAGGCTAAACACCTTGTGGTAATCTTTGGCTCCCTTTCTTCTCCCATATCCCATATTCAGTCCACCAGTGTAGTCTGTTGCAGGGACCTTGAAAGGTATCCAGAACCTGACAACTTCTCACCATCTTTACTGCTGTCAACCTCCCCACCTCTGTCCACCTGGACCATCTGCAGCTCAAGCACCAATTCTTGTGTGGATTATTGCATCGTCTCCTTAAGTGATCTCCCTCAACTCACTCTTGTCCAGTCTATTCTCAACATTAGCCAGATCCTTTAAAAACAGAAGTCAGACCATATTGCTTTGCTTAAAGTCTGTCTATGGTATTTGCCTCAGAGTAAAAGCCAAAATTCTCACAATGGTCTACAAAGTCTTAGAACCATCTACCCTTGTTAGCTCCCTGACTGCTTCTCCTGTGACCTTCCTCTGCCCCAGTGTGACCCTGGATCAGTCACACTGATCTCCCAGCTCACTCCTGCCTCTGGATTCCTTCACCAGCTCCCTTTGTCTTACCCTTTTCATTCCCCAGCAAGCTCAAGGCCATCGCCTCGGCATAGCCAAGAGACACAATAAAGTCTTTCTCTAAACAAAAGAGGTTCTCCTCTGAAGAGCAAAGCTGCCTTCTCTGTAGACTAGAAGGGGATAGTATCTTCTTTTATTTCATCATTCTGCAATGGAGATGGATGAGGCGGCTAGGTGAGGTTTGAACCTAAAGAGGTAAATGGGTAGGACCAGACTGTGGAGAAACCTTAAAACCCTGATAAGAAATGCAGGTTTTATCCAAACATTGTAAATTTTTAACCTGCGGAATGGCTTGATCATAATTGCATTTTAATAAATTCACTTTCTTTGTTGGTGGTATGAAGGGTAGATTCAAGGATGGTATGTGGATAAGAGTAGAGGCTAGTTATTATTATTTTTTTCTATCAAGAGATTCCCCCTCTTCTCCAGAAAGGACAGGACATTTGAAGATCTCTGTAGGCCCTCTGGTCTCTTTCCACCCCCTTTAGATATATGAATTTGGAGAAACCTGTAGGACATCCGGGGTAAGTTATTCAGCAACAGGGACTGGAATTCAGGGGAAAGGTCTGGGCCCTTATATGGATTAGGGCATCATTTTGGATCATGAAGACTAAGTGGTGCCCAGTGACAGAGGCAACAAGAGTTACCAGGGGATCAAAGCCTGCCTCTGGCTCCAGAGACCAGCTGTTAATGGCTGTACTCTAACACAAAGTCCTTTTCTCCTCCTTGCATTCCACCCCCACCTTAAGGACACAACTTGTGACAACACTGTCTAAACAAGCTCCTTAAGGATATCTAAATATAGAGTTCCTTAGCTCTGAGTTTATATCTAATCCTGGAAAACTTTCCTTAATAGCCAAGTATGTTATGTGACCATCAGGAGGGGTTAGCTAATTCTACTGTGGTAATAACTTTGCAACATATAAGTATATCAAACCAACACATTATACACCTTAAAGTTATATAGTGTTATATGTCAGTTAGATCTCAATAAATCTGGGGGGAAAGTGTCCTTAGAACTAGTCTACACTCCATAGTTTATAATCTCCTATTCATTCCTCAACTTGTGCAACTCACAAGTTGCAGAAACTCCATTTAGTCAAGATCACAGATGACTTCCTCATTGCCAAGTCTCAGCCTCTGTCTTTAGTTAAATAGGACACAGATAAACTGCAGACTCTGACACATGTGTAATGACAGCTAAAACTAGCTGAGATTGGTTAGACTCCATCTAGCAGGAAGTCAAGAAGGATACTGAGAAGGCCTGGCAGTGGTGGGTTGCAGAAGGAGTTTTGCAAAAACAAACAAACAACAAAATCACATTTTATGAAAGGAAGAGGTTCACCATCTAGTAAAAAAGCTGCATGGCTTGTTTGCTGAGGTGAATGCAGAAATCTGGTGCCAGTGCTGACAGTAAAAATCCACCTAAACTTGGACATTGAAAAGCAGTGGATTTAAAGAGGTAGAGGCAATAACGCTACACAAAGAATTACATGGATGCACCATTTGTTTGCAGGAAACTGTCAGTCTCCGCAGTACCAGTAAATGGTTCTTTGGATGGTAACACCGGGAAGCTATTCTGGCGACCTCATCCCTCTTCACAGGACCTTTCTTAAATGTCTAGTCCAGAAAAATTCAACTCATTCAATGATGTAAAAAAGTTGTAAAGGGTATAATATCAATCCAAACACACTTTAAGACAAACATGGAGAAGCTCAGTCAACATACCAACAAAGAACACTCACCAGGAAAATATTGCTACTGAACTGGTAAAATAACGTGAACCGTTAGCCACAAATTTAAAGACAAAGCAACATCACCTCTCTGAAGAAGGAGGAAGAACACAAAGAGATGCAATAATTCGTGGAATAGATGGTCAGACAGGTAACTATATTATTGTATGGTTTTACAAATAATGATGTTTTAGCCAATAGTACAAAAATAAATAAGAAAACTCTCAGGTAAAGAAAGTTACCTGACAAAAAGGTCCAAGGAATATTAAATTAAAAAGCAGGATGCAGTGTAGCATACTGCCTTTTTTATTAAAGAAAAAAGTAAGAATATATGTTCAAATGTCCTGCCATATCCATGAAGAAACTCTAGAAGGACAGAGAAATCTAATACCAGGGTAGTTGGGCAAGATATATGCTTGGCTAACTTCCATCACTTCAAGTCTTTGCTCAGAATCTGCCTCCTCAAAGTGGCTTTCTTTGATTTCTCAGTCCAGTGGAAGATGAAGGCCTTTTGCCTGTTTTATTTACTGATGCGCCCCAAGCGCTGAGAATAGTACACACAGGAGGCACTCATCAAACTTTTGGTCGATGAAGGGATGGGTAGTGGCAGAGGGAGACATCACTGGGTACATTTATATAGTATAATAATGAATATATTTTAAAAGTAAATTAAAAAGGAAACAACCATCAAATATATTCCTATTTTGTCCATTTCAGCAGGTGTAGGGATCCGTTTCCATTTCCATGACTATGTTTTGATTAGACTAAGGCTGAAAATAGTTGGGTGCTCTCAATTTCCATAAATGAGGATAGGGCTCCCCATCCTACTTCTTAGTCCTGAAAAAAGAGCCACATGGATGATGTCAGTCTGGTGTCAGTCTGATGTCACCCTTTGAAAGAGACTGATTTGCCACAGCCTCCTCTGTGTGCTCTCCGATGATTCCAGGCTTGCTGTTCCTACAGTCTTCCTCACCAGACTTTCAGCTATTCCCATGGTCCAATGCCATAAACGTTCATTGAGCTACGCATCAGTATCATGGGTGCTGGAGGTACAAAGATGAATGTGGCCGTGCCTATGCCCTCTTGGGGCTTATACTCTCATCAGAGATTCAGGCACATGTGGTAATTACAGGGCACTCCACAGGTCGTTAACGTAAGGATCGTTGCTTCCTAAGTCTGTATTATTTGGCTCGAGCTGCTGAAACAAATTGCCAGAAATGTGGTGATGTCAAACAGGAATTTATTCTCTCACAGTTCTGGAGGACATAGGTCAGAAATCAAGGATTCACTTGGAAGGCTCCAGGGGTCTCTTCCAGATCCTCGCAGCTTCAGCCTTCCTTGGCTTGTGACAGTATCACTTTAGTCTCTGCCTCTGGCTTTACATGGTCACTGAGTCAGGGTCTGTGTCTTTTCCTCTTCTGTCTGTGTCAAACCTCCCTCTGCCTTTCTCTCGCATAAGAATACTTGTCTTTGGATTTAGGATCCATCCAGATAACCCAGGATGATCTCATCTGGAGATCAAATTATTGGGCTGTCGGAAAAGTCATGACGCATTTTTGCGACGAAAAACATAGAAAAAATACGTCATGACTTTTCCGACAACCCAATAGTTATATTGGCAAAGGCCCTTTCCCCAAATTGGGTCATATTCACAGGTTCCAGGGGTAAGGATGGGGGCATATCTTTTTTCGGGGGGGGCTACCATTCAACCCACTACAGTCTTCGGGGAGGGTGTGGGCTGCCTTACCTTTAGCATCCTTTTGTGCTTTTAGTCTGCTCTGTGTATATCACGTAGGCTGACTTTGGATCAACTTAAGCCTAGTCATTGGCTAGCTGTGTGACCTTTGGGTATGTTCCTTTCCTTTCCTCTTCCTGAGTTCACCATCCAAACGGAAATTATAAATATGCATTTGCCGGGGTTCTTATGAAGATCAAATGGGGTATGGAACAGTCCCCATGGCTATCATCTGTGACAGTAGAGGCTGTGAGAACTTCAGTTGTACAATAAGGCACTTAACGTGGTCCTCCTGCCTTCATCTTCCCTGTGCCAAGGCAAGCGCAGGAGGCTTGCTCCAATCTTGGAACACAGGCTTTGCTTTGAAGGCCTTGCTACGGACTGGTAGGCATTTGGAAAATTCACCATTTTAAGTTTTAGGACAGCGGCAGGAGGTCTGAGTTATGTTAATTTCAGAACCCTCTGACAGGCTGATCTTCAGACTTCTTTTTTTTTTTTTTAAATAGGGATTGGAGCCTACTCAAAGAGTCAAAGGGAGCTGTGTGGGGAGGTATCTTGTTCAACATCTGCCTGTCATATAACACGACTTGCACCCCACAGGGATAAAGGAGAAGCTACCTGAGAGCTACACTCAAGCTGGAACAGCCTAAGCAGCGGTTTTTTTTAAAAGAAGGTAGATTACAGCTTCCTGTCTGGGAGAGATTACTGAAAGAGAAGCTTTCATTCAATGATGTTTCTTTAATCTTTTGGTGAAAAAGATTCCCCCCTACAAAGTCTGGGAGAGTTATTTGTAGTTAAGATGTTTTAAATCCTTGTCTTTTCTTCAAAGTACATGTTTATTATCTTAAAAGAAACAAACAAACAAACAAACAAAAAACAGGCGTATTTAAAACCTGTACTTCCTTTGCTTTAAATGAAAAGATTTCTCTGGTAAAAATACTTTGTTCAAATAAAACCATCCATGAAGGCCCAATCTGTAAAATAAGAAAAGAAGAAACTTCTCTCCTGTAGGGCAGGGAGGTGATGGTGGAGAAGGTCAATCAATATCCCTCAGCAGGTGATACAAGGAACCCTGGAGCAGGCAAAACCCTCTGCCCAGGAGTGTGCCATCCTGGGAGATTTGACAAGTAGGAAGTGGTTAAGAGCACGGGGCCAGGAGCTCAAACTGCTGCTTCCTAGCCCAGCTTTATGGGGTCTTGGTGGTCCCCACACCAGCCAGGAGCATCAGCATCACCTGGGAGGTTGTTGGAAATAAATGCAGCCCTCAGGACCCATCTCAGACCTGCTGAATCAGAACCTGCACGTTGCAAGATCTCCAGATGGTTTGTACGTGTATTAAAGCTGGGGAAGCACCTATGTAGTGTGGCAGACAGACCCTGGGGTGACCCCCCAAAATACCACCTCCTGTTGTTTGTGCCTTTGTGGAATCCCCTCTGCTTAAGTGTGGGTGGGACTCATGACTTACATCTAGCCAGTTGGATATGGCAAATATGAAGAGATTTTTGTAGATATAATCAATATCTCAGATCAGTTGAATTTGAGTTAAAAGGGAGAGTACCCTGGGTGGGCCAGACTTCATCAGGTGAAAGACCTTAAAAGAGTGTCTGAACCTTTCCTGAGATGAGAGACTCTCCTTCCGGGCTTGATGATGTAAGCAGCCATGTTGGAAAAGCTATGTGGCAAGGAACAGCAGGTGGCCTCTAGCACCCAAGGTCAGCCTCCAGCCAAAAGGCAGCAAAAAGTGAAGCCCTCTATCATAGAGCTGCAAGGAGATGATTTCTACCAATCAATCATCTGAACGGCTTTGGAAGCAGATTCTTCCCCAGCTGAGCCTTGGGATGAAAATATAGTCCAGCTGACACCTTAATTGCCTCCTTGTTAAAACCATGAGCAAAGGACCATTAAGACGTGCCTGGGCTCTTGACCAACAGAAACCATAAGCTAATAAATGTGTGTTGTTTTAAACTGTTAAATCTGTGGTAATTTAATATATCAATAGAAAGCCAGTACATCCAAGGGAATATATTTATCCACTCTGTCTTAGTTTGCCTAAGTGTGAAAATGGCTCAGAAATAGTGTTAACCATGGGGTTATTGTGCAGATTAATGAGAACTTGTGTAAAGTGCTTAAAACTGTGCTTGGTAAAACATGGTAAGTGCTAAAAATGTTGCATTATTATAGTATATGACTGATACAGAGATTTACGTGATTGTCATTCCCTACCTTTTGAAAACTACTTTTAAATGAGGCTGAAGCAGCATAAACAATGAATGATGGTCAAGGAATTATGTTGCATCCTGTGTGTGTGAGCTTCCCGGAGAGCCCAAGTGTGTCTTTTAAATTTGCTTCAGTGAAAATGTAAATGCTGCTTGAGTCTATGTATCTTGTGTTCGATTTATTCACTAAAAAGAATCTATCCACGCATCTCCTGGTTACAACTCAAAGTGCGAAAATGTGTACCTTATCTTCATTTTACAGACAAGTAAGCTGAGTTGTGGAGGACATTATTTCTCCATATTGTGAAAGAAATACAGGATATAAATTGAATTGAAATCTGGCAACTTGATTCAAGCCCAGATTCTCAAAATACCATAGGCTATTTGCTACGTGACACAAGACAGGTTCAGGTAGAGGACGGGCTATATTAAATAGACATTTCTCAATGCACATTTCAACACTTGCCTTTTCCTTCTGTGTCTGCCCTTCCTAACCTGCCAGAAGAAACCATTGTTTTTTCCTCTTTGACAGAAACTTTGTTTTGGGACTTGCCAAATGTTCCTTCTGATTATACACCATCCCTTGCAGGTATAAACAATGCAGGAGCTATAGCAGGTCTGAGCCTTTGAGTGGCAGCATGGCTACTGTCATGACAATAAAATGAAAATGAGATATGACTTCTACCCTTTCTTCTGACACTTTTTTTTCTTTTTTAGCCCCTACCTGAATCTTCATGTGCACTGCAATTCCACGCACTAACTTTCTGAGTATCCCTGTCATTCTTTGTCAATGCCTGTTACCTTTTTATTGGAATGGCCTGTGTGTTGTAATTAAAATACTGTTTAGATATTTTTAATTATAATGCGCTTTCAGGAGACTTTTATTTGGCAGCCGCCTGTTACATTGCTCTTTGTTTTGAAGCTCAATATGCATTCAGGAGTGCTTTTTGTTTCACTCTACCCAAGACACTCAAGTTTTGATTCTTGGCAAATACAACAGATGAGGTAGCTCTATAATTGAACTTTCATAAATCATCCTCTGCTAGATGCAACCAAATTCCCACAACCTTTTTCCCCTCGGAAACCTTTTCTAAGCCACTAAAGGGTGAGATAAGGACACATGTTTATCTCCCTCCATCCATGTTTTACTTTTAATTCCTTTATCAACTGAGGGTTTTTAGGTTTTGTTGCTAATGCAAGCATGTTATTCTCACCTCAGCCTGCTGAGGAAGTGACTGTGGCTGAGTTGTGAAGACTGTGTATGTCTTCAGATACTTGTGATAACACGATAGAGTGTATATGTATTTTTGTAATTCGTTAATCAATTTAATATGCCAGTCTTCATGTTCACAAGTCACATCTCAATTAAAACACAGGTATCCTCATATATATAAATATTTATTTATGTCCTTGTGTTAGATGTCCTTGGAATTCTAATATACTCTAACCCTAAGATTCCAACTTCAGTGACTAATTTTTTTTATTGTGTTAAAAAATAAAGAGAACAGAATATTGTTAACCCATTCAAAAATACTTGACTTAAGGTTAGTGAGCATACACTTTCCTTTAGAACATTATTATTAGGGGCTGAATATATCAAAATGGCACCAACACAATACAGTAATGATGATGAGGAGGAGGATAGTTAAACCGTCTTCTAAATCAAAATCCAGCTAAGTTAGTATGTATGCATTTTTAATGACTGTTAGAAAAGTTACATGGCAAAAATTCTTTAAGAATCTTTCAAAGACAAACAATACTAGAGAGTAATAAAGACATTATGAAATGACAGATTTTCCTTCAGAAAGTTTTTGCAGTCACAGTGTTTTCATGATATCTTGACAGGGTGGGAAAAGTTATTTTACACAGGAAAATTTAAGACATTGAGATTAATTACACAATTGCATAAGAAACAGCAGAGGTACACAATCAAGATCATGTCATATTTGTTTTCTGTTGTGTCTTGTAATGAATAAGTTGCTAAGCAGCACAGGCTGCGAACAAGAATAATACGATGCAATGTACACTGACAACTAGCATAGTTGCTCAAACGTTGAAATGTTCATGTAAACTGTTATATGCCCAACACCCCATCTATGTGCCAGGGACCTGTAGACAATCCTAACCCAGCAGCTGAAGGATGGCATATCGTGGGATCTTCAAGACCCAGATTTAATTCAGTGCTTAGACTGTCCCGGTGGTTCAGTATTTTGAATGTTACTATGGATACAGTTGTTTAATAAGTAATTGTGATACCAGTGATGTTTCAGTAATACAAATAACCTGTGGCTATCTTCACAAAGATCGTGATATGTCTTCTTTCTATTGCAGTGTGTTTTGTTACATTTTCATTTCAAACTCTAAAAATGTCAATTAGCTGACACCTGCTCTGTAAAGCTCCAACCTGGAAAGCTATTTCATGGGATCTGACATTTGAAGATCTGAATACCTTCATGAGGCTGCTAAAATAGTCTTACTGAGACTGTAGAGGGAGATAGAAAAAAGTGGTGTCTCTACATATGGTTTAAGGCAGTAATCTGAGGAGACCAGAAATGGTTATCAGAACGACTTCTTAGAGGGTGCCAGGATCTGGCTACATAGCCACAAATCTTGCTGGTTATGATAAGCCGGACTCCCACAAGAAGAGTTTTTGATCTTCACTAGAAGATAAAGACGTCTGTGAATTGAGTTAGATAAACCTCGTGAGTTGTTTCTCTTTAACTGAGGGAGGACTGGTAACTGAAGTTTGAAATATCTGCAAATGAACCACCCTTGTCTTCTGCTGCAATGACATGACACGGTTAAAGTAACATTTCATGTAGTAAAGATCCGCCATAAATTTCCAACATTATCTAAATGTCTCCAATGTCAAGACTAGTTCTGAGGGGAGGAGGCTGATGACTAAAAATTCAGACGTTATTATCTGTCTCAAAGGCTCTTCAGAAATTCTGTCTTAGGACAGCTTCATTTCAACTTTTATTCTCTGTGGAGTCAGACATGATTTCCCCTTTATGACTGAAACTCGTTTGCATTCCTAATCCCCATTTTCCCAGTAAACCTCTCTTCTGGTTAGTAATGGTCAGCCACATCAACAAGATGAGTGTGTTGCTGATTGATGACCAATTTAATTTTGCTCTTTCCCAGACCCATGTGTGAAAGCATGCCCCCATCACCCTTCCCTTCCTACTCAGGTGGCTTTCCAGGTCCTGTTACTGAATGCTGTTGGTGAAATTTTGTATTTTCTGATTCAGTGACCGACCCGAAGACCATAGCCTGATTTTTCAATCAGCAGTTGGGCAATAGGATCTCATTTTTCCTTCTTGTTGTATTCTCTCTCCGGGCTTGGTTTTCAGAAACAACTCAGTTGCATTTTCGTCTAAATACACAGCTGATTTGCTTGACCTTTCTATTCTGCACAGTTTCTCGGGACAAATTGGGCTCTTAGCTACCTTCTTCCACATTTTATAGGAACAACCAGGACATGCCCTTATTCACTACTTTTCCAGCCACCAACTGTTTTGCTCAGCAGGCAGCTATGTTATGGTTGAGAAGTAGCCTTCTAACTGACCTAATATTTATTTAACCAAAAGCAACCTCTGGGGCTGACCTACAATCATAGTGAGACTTAATCAAACATTTTCTGTACACCCAGTGTGTATTAAGCATGTCAAGAACTTGTATAGGTTACAAACTTTGTAGGGTGGGATTTCTACTCACTCAGGCTCCTTGAATACCTTTGGGGCTCTCAGCTTATACTTGGGACATTCATGAAATATGGAAAGGAAACAGCAGTGCAGTGAGTGTTATAACTCAAGATATAAGCCAAGATTTGTGTTAGAGTCAAGTCCCTTTGGTGAAATTAACATTTTTGAGTGCATTTAAGCAAAAGTATCTTTTTATTTTAAAGGAAACTAGGCATAGAGTTAAAATAAATGGAGAAAGGTGTAAATAAAATGAAATAAAAATATTACTTGGAAAAAAAGATAAATCATGACCCTCCCATGTTTTAGTCTTTTATAAGGCCTAAAGTGTAAAAATATTTGGGCAGATTTTTTTTTTTAAAGATTTTATTGGGGAATTGGGGGAGGAGAACGATATTGGGGAATCAGGGAAGGGGAACAGACAAGTTGCTGTCCTTTTGTTCTTCAATCTAGTTGTGGAGGACGTCGCTTCACTGGCCCATGTTGATATTGTGATCATTGCGTTCTTCCCGGGTGAGGCAGATTGGTCGTTGGCCATTGGACTGCTGCTCACGGTGGCTCTCGTGAGCTCACACCTGCTGCTGGTCGCTCATGCTGGCTGCCCGCCACTTACGGTAGCTCGTGGCAGCCCACTGCAGCAGGGGCTGCAGCCTACACCGTTGCAGGTGACTCACCGCAGCCCAGCTCCAGGTCAAGCTGTTGTTCACCATCTTAGCTGTAGAGGGCAATGTCACTGGCCCTCATATGTGGGATCTGAAACGGAGCCCTGCTGCTCAGAGCTGACATCCCAAGCCAACTCTTAACCAATGCGCCACTTGGCCAGCCCTTTGGGCAGATTTTTAAAATTGCATTCCAGGTTCTCAGATTTCTTTCCCCAAAAGTCAGCTTTTCTTTTTTTTTTTTGGAGGACAGTGTCACTGGCCCTCAAATGTGGGACCCGAACCGGGGCCGCTGGCTTCCCAAGCCAGCACTTAACCACCACGCCACTCGGCCAGCCCATAAGTCAGCTTTTCTTATCCTAGATAATTTACACATCAATCCAGTCATTACTCTCCCACTTTACCTACAGCTGGATCCACCAAAGATCGCAGTCTCCCAGTCACCACTTACCTATCTTTATAACTTGCCTCTACACCTGTCCCTCTATCCCTTATTCAGTTCTTACTCCACATGCTACTCTTTGTTCTCTCCTCTGTCTCTTCTTATCCATTGAAGGAAATGCGTTCCTAGAGAACAGAAGCCATGTAACAAGTGCCATGTAAGACATAAGTGTTGGTGGTTTTAACAAATATCCTATTTGCTTAGTTTGAAGGCAAAAGCAAAGGACTGAGCTCTTGGAATACTCATCCTTGGGATGCTCTCTAGGAACACAGCCACCATGCTGGGAGAAGCCCAAGCCGAGGGGATTGGCCACACATAGACTCTTTAATTAATAGCTGTCAGCTGAGCTTCCAGTCAACAGCCAGTTTGTGAGTGAGTCTCTTCGGTCTCCAGCTTGGCTGAGTGATTAGACACTCTCAGCCCAGCCGCCATGTCATTGCACCTACATGAGAGACCTTAAAAGAGACCCCACCCCCCACCCCCGGATGACTCTGGTTAACCCACAGAACCCTTTTCTAGATGGCAAAAGCATCTCACTTTTTAATAGGGTAAAGGTCATCTGAAGGTTGTAGTTTTGGAAAGACTCCTTATGGACCCTTTCAAGTAGATAAGAAGTCTTCTAATCCTCTTAAGACAGTATCTCATCTATGGTTGTCAGATAAAATACAGGATACAATACTTGGCAATATTTATACTAAAATCTTATTCACCGTTTATCTGAAAATCAAATTTAACTGGATCTCTATGTTACTTGCTATACTTGGCAACATAGCATTCCCTGAATCTCTACCCAATAAAGAAAGGAACTGCTCCCAAAGAAACTACTTACCTTCCCACTCCATACTTCATCCCTTGGCTCCTTATTAGATCAATAAAGAAGATTCCCTAGAAGATCAATCGAATCCACTTATTACAAAGCTATAAACCTTTCTCCAAGCTCCTCCAAACAAACATTCATCCCCAACATTCCCAACACTTTTATAAATATGTAACTCAGTCTCACAAAACAAATCTAAAGGAAAACTAAAACTTGGGCTCTGGAGAAGTCAAATGCAAACAAAAATAAGCTTTGAATAAAACAAAGCATTACTTGTTTTGCTTTGTCTCTGAAGGATACAGTGAAGGAAAAAGAAACCAAAGAGTTTGGATGATTTTCAGCAACAACAGCTAAGAAAGACTTTAAAGTTCATGGAAAAACAATACCAATAGCACTTAATTTTTGGATATTGCTTTGTAGTTTACAAAAGATTCTCATATGATCTAATTTGAATTTCACAAGAACTTATGTGAAGTAGAAAATGGATAGATCATTTTTGAATCCTATGGGCCTTAACAATGGCTGGCATTCATTCAATACATTGTTAAGTTGAATACTTATTTCCAGTTCCCTATGAGGAAACTGAGGTTCTGAGAAATTATATTAATTGCTCCCTGTCAGAATTAAATAATATGTAAGAAAGCCAGGACTTGAATGTGGTATTCTCACTCTTGAATAAGTGGTTTCCCCATTATATCATGCAACCTCTCTGAAAATTCTGGGCATTACAGGTGAGAAAAATGCTGATTTCCCTATTATTATTGAGGACCTATTATGATATGTATCGAACACCAGGCTAAGTAGTTTTGTGCACATTTTCTCCCTTCACAAGATTTCTCACTAACTGTTTGTGCAGAATTCACATATCTGAACCTACAAAGCCAAAAATATGAAAATAAGTTGAAAAGTTTCAGGGCAGTCAAAAATAAAGCCCAAACTGTAAATTCATTTATTCATTCAATACATACTTACGGAGTGCTGATTATGTATCAGCCATTCCTGTAGGTTCTAAGAATGCAGCTGTGGCCCTGATGTCCCAGATTTTTGAGTGCAGTGGTTGATGAACACAAAAATACAGCCATGTGCTGACACTATTGTGCCTTATTCATTTCAGAGCTTTTAAAATGATCACATAGAATCTATGTACAAATTCTAATCTTAGACAAATTCTAAGAAGCTCAGTTATATGGTATCCCTTCTACACAGGTTGGAAGCTGCAACGAGGAAGATATACTTGAAGCACTGAGAAGTCACAGGTGACCACCTGGCAGTGGAAGAGGACATGGCAGACACAACTCCCACTAGATGTGAGTTTGAAGTCATCTAATATTTTGGCTAAAGATCCATACAAACCCCAGTAAGTTATAAGGCCTAAGACTGCCATTGAACTTTGACATATTAACTTATCTATGACCCAGATATAAAGGCTAACTAAGCTACTAAATAAAATAATGCCCTTTAGAAAACTATACCAAGGTAATGCATAATTAAAGCAGTTATCTGGACAAATTTTCTATATTGAATACCTTATCCTTGACAATGTTAAACAAGACCATTTTTTATGGTAAAACATTAAAAGGCAATTACATGTATAAAGCAATGAAAGTCCTTCATTTCTACCCTCATTTTAAAGCATAGATCTCTCTGCACATTATATTGTTAATATCAATAACACCCTTGGCAATTTCTGCATTATATGCCAGTATAGGTTGAAATTCTAAGGGAAAACTCTAAAATAAACCTAAACAACATAAACTAAGCAGCTAGAAAAATCTTCAGAAGGCTAGAAGCTTTTTTCTGCAGAGCTGGGCTACTTGAGATCTTGGAGCAGAGCAGCTCTCAAACTTTTATTGCTGTCACAAGCATGATAGATGGCGTTTAAAGAAAACCTGGCTATAAATTTAATCAAAGTTTACCATAATGGCATTAGAGTCTCTGTGGACATGGATACACTACTTACTCTTCCTGCATTTCCCCTTGCTCTCTTGCTTATTCAATACAATAAGAAAACAAGTTGTTAGGATTTATGAAATTATAATCCACAAATAACCCCATAAGGTCATTGCTGGTGTTGTCATGCAGGAGAATAAAACCTAGGATAGGTTTGTCTGTTAGGTGCACTTGATAAATGCTTTTGCTAAAACTCCACCCTGTTGTATGGAGTTAACCACTTTTGGCTTTGTCTGCTGGTCTTTTCTTTTTCTTTTCTTTTTTTCTGAATACAACATCTTAACTTTTCTCTCTGAAACCATCTTCCTCTCTGCTGTTGTAGCTGAGTGGAACTGAAAACCCACTACCCCTGCCCAGTTTTTCCCCTCCTAGTGAGTGATCTAACAACTCAGCATATTTTATCCCCTTGGAGGCAGGAATGGACCTCAGTGACACAGTGAGACTCAATCCCAGAGTTTTCCTAAAATTATTGGGAAGGAAAGGTGTTTTTTTTTTTCTATTAGTGTTGCTAAATTGTAAGGTAAGCTGTTTTGCTACTTCATAGGAGCACCTATGAGAAAATTAAATCAACATAAAGGAAAGCAAAACCAGAAAATGGAGAGAGTTAGAGTCCACGTAATCCTGTTTTAGATCTTGGTCAAGCCATACCTGAAGCTGTTACTCCCCTATGACTCTTCAGTTATGTTAAATAATAAACCCTTTTTTGTTAGTTTTGTTTAAGTCACCTTGATCTGGACTCTCATCATTTAAAAAATCAATCAAAATTCAGAATTAAAATATGTCAGCGAGAGTAACATGATATGAAAAACCATGATTATGCTTTCATTTCAGAAGGAAATACATAAACTTTGTTTCTTTGATTTCAATTAGGTATCATACATTTGTGCTACTCACCTCATAGCACTGTCAGGTGTCTATGAGACACAGCATCAGTGTAGGCCATCATTTTTGTACTTTCACATGTTTAATTGAATGAGGAGATTTACTACTCCTAAGAATGTCGTATGGCCTAGCAGCATGAAAAAGAAATTGGTCATTTCCATTCATGAGAAATCCCAGCACAAAGTACAGCTAAACACTAAACCTGATAGGTAGCATCTGTTTTTTTAAAAATTTTTTTCAATGTTCAGTTTCTATTAATGACCTCCATCTCCCTGAAGGGAAAGTGCAGGCAACTCAGCAGTGGCAAGAGATGTTCCCCTGAAGATCGTGCCCTAATTGAAGGCTTTGCCCCCATGCTGGGAGGCCCCCTCCCTGCAAAAGCACCCTCCCTCCAGCGTCTGGGTCCCCTCGCCGCCATGTCTCTGACTCCAGTCCGCCTGCTCATCTGGACTCAGTGGAAAGGCCAGCTCTTGGGCTCGGGAGGCTCAGACTCCAGAAATGGAGCTGCTCTTGTTGGTTCCGAAGAGGATGACACTGGCGAAGGCATTTCTCCTCAGCTGGTCCAATTGCTGGAATGTTCCAGTGATAAGGTTGCAACTCATGAAAGTCTAGGTGAGCTCTTCCAGGAAGCAGTACTGGGCGTACCACTGGGACCAGCCATCCTTTATCAAGCTGCTCCCCCAAAATACGGCAGCTCCACGGAGAGTGTGGTGTGTCCTCATCAGAGTACTTGCACTTAAACTTATCCAACACAGAGGTCGATGCCCTTGGGCAGTTGAGCAAAGGGGCCCTTGGCCTTCCACTCAGCAGCCAGCGCCTGCTCACATTTGTCTTTCTCCTCTGGAGGGGAGGCAGTTCTCTTAAACCTTTCCTGTAGATTGCATATTCACTAAGAATACTCTTATTTAAAACTCCATAGTAGAGAAAATTTGAAACACAGACAAAAGTAGATAATATAGCATAGTAACTTCTGTGTACCCTGAGCCTCCCTCACCCAAGTTCAACAATCATAAGCTGGGGGCCAAGCCTGTCTCACCTACATATGTACCCAGTCTCCTTCCATTATCAGATCAGGCTGAAATAAACCCTAGACAGCCTATCATTTTATAAAATATTTCAGCCTGATCTGTCTTTCTAAAAGATAAAGTCTCTCTCATTTTTAATATATCTATAATACTATGATACACCTAAAAATTAAACAATCATTTCTTAACATTATAAGCAGCCAGTTAGGGTTCAAATTCTACCAAACTAATTATACTTCTATTAGTATAAAACCACAGCTTCTTTTCCCAGGTGTAGTTTACAGAGCTAATCATCAATATCTGTGGCACCACCGGATGGCCACTCTGTGCCTACCAAGGACCTCTGGCCACCAAGTTGATCCACTTTTACTCAGAACTCAGGATATTCTCTGGGCACCCTGTGTGGCAAGGCCCAGGAGAGCTGCCTGCTCTGTGAAACAGGGAAGGGTGGGCCCTGAAAATCCATACACATCCATGAGACACTGGGCCAGTGGTAGTGGCCTAGAGAGAGGATCAGAGGAAACTTTATCCTCACCCATCAGTAAGCTGGGTGATGCACAGGCGTGGAAAGGGGCCCTAATTATAGTAATAGATGGGGGAGATTGCATTACAGACAGCTGCCTTTTCACCCTCTCACATGATACAACCTAGTAGGGGGTGGGGTGGAGAAGTGAGGCTGAAGTTGGTACCTGTCATTCCAGAATGTCTTTTCCAATCAACCCCAGGAGAGACAGCAAGGATAAAATCCTCCCAGTATGAAAGGGACATGCTATCTCACTAACACTCCCCTCTCTGATCTCCGTCTCCAGGTGAGGCTGTGTCCTGAGAACAATGCTGACAGGGGAGCATATCCTATGGAGGTCCCTGCTCAAGTCTGTCTTTGGGAATGTTCCAGAAGGATAATGCCTGAATCAAGTGGATCTGGAGACAGCAATGTACAGTGTAACTCATCAGAAGGCCTTCTCTGGGAGAGGGTGGCAGCTTCCTAGCAGCTTTTGGTGGGAACTACAGAGAGACGGGGCAGAAAGACAGTCACTGACTCTACCATCAGTGTCGCCTCTGGGCTGTGGGGAGGAAAACTGTCCAGAGTAGATCAGCACCTCTGTTTTTTGTGGGAGACAGGGCTCTGCTCAAGGAAGAGATGCACATGATATTGAGGTAGGTTGTGTTATCTTGCCTGGGGACAGTGCTTTCCTTGTTTCCACCATAGCTGATTTAATGTGGCTGCACCACTGAGGAGAAGGACCTCAACCCACCTCTTCAGCCATGTCTGGTCCTCTATAGTCCCTCAAAAGCACATTGCTCTGTTGACTTCCGGCATTCATGCTTCTTCCTCCACTTGGAACACTCATTCTTTTCCATGTCCCATTCCTAAGGGCAGAGAAGAGTGGACGATGGACCATTCTTCATACTAACAGCTAATCTATGCTGTTGATAGAGCATGTTGTGCTCTGTCACAACCAGTGGCTCCAACACAGAAAATAGGACAAACCTCTCATCACTGATGCTCTGGGGGCCTGTGTCAGGTCCCTCTAGGGCTGGGGGGAGTCATCCAACTTCTTAGAATTCAGGGCCTGAGAGCCCCAGGGAACAACCACCCGTGAGCACAGTGTGAAAGGCCACGCTCAGGGCTGCTAGTCCAGCCTTCCATTTACATCTGGACTCCTGCACGTCCTATTTTAAATAAATGATGATGCAGCCCCTGCCAGAAGAGCTGATTCACAATCAAGCTTAGTTTGTGATGAAGCAATTCTTCATTTAAACAACAACACAAGGTTTTTTGTATTTTGTTCTGCAACCTGATTTTCTAAAACTTCCATCCATGGGCCCTAGTTCTGGGCAAACACACAGGGACTTAATCACCCTCCAGTGCAACAGACCTTGAAATATTTGAAGAGAGATGTAAGTTGTGGCCATATTGTCTTTATCTGTGATGTAATTGAGACAATACCTTGAATTAATCTAAAAGGACAAAGGGAATTATTATTTATTTTGGAGGAGAAATGGAGATATTTTTTCTAACTGTATAGTGATTATTAATGGCAAGGGGTATATTTATAAAACCATCTAAAATAGAACCCTCCTAAAAATAACTCATTTATCAATCACTCTTAAGTCACATTCCATTCCCAAATACTACTCCCATAAGCTATCACTACATATGGCAAGTGGACATTATAAATGTACTTTAAAGAAAATTCTAATTAAAAAGTCTCTGTCCTGCAAAAGATAACCTGGCCAACTTTATTGCTGGTCTGAAAGAAATGTCATCCAATTCTTTGTGATTTTCCTATAGAATAGAACCCTGGATCACCTGCTCCATTAATTTATTAGCTTAGGTTAGTATGCTCATGATGATCGATTACGTTTTTCTCTAGGCTGAATTCTTCATTTTCAAATTGTTATCATCTGAATTCATGCTCTTACTTATTCAGAGGCTATAAACAACTAACTCAGTTGCTTTGTTTAGTTCCTAAATCACTTCCCTATTTTTAGATCACTACCATATTTGAGAAGATTGGATAACCTTTGATTTCTTGTACGTGTGGCAGTCTGAGGTGCCAGCACTTAGGGCTAATGTAGCTAATCTTGTTCACGGATTTAAAAAGTAAGGGATTGGTTGTATGTGTAACATTTAATTCAGTGGATTTTTTTTCCTGAGAATAGATTATCTAATCCCTTCAGCCTGAATTAATTTAGCTGTGTTTGAAGCTTCTGCCCTTCTCAGGAAGTAGCTCCATGAGGTGACCGTCCCCTCCCCCACCCACTGGCCTGTGCTCTGTAACTCGAAGCCACCTACAGTTGGTTGCATTGCAGTGTGATCTCCAAATATATCATGCCATGCCCTTACAAGTGAAGCCACAGTGCCTAGCTCTGTTTATTGCCATTCCAAGCAAGTTTGCCAGGAAAAATGATTGACTCATGGGAAGAGAACCTGTATTAGAAGTGGAGGAGAGTAACAGAGAATTTATGTAAGGAGGTCCTGACACCTAAATCACTTTGAAATAGATATTTGTATCCCTGATTCTATGTTTTGTGTATTGAAAATGTTAAGGTCCATGGGCTGATACATACCCTACCAGTGTATACTTCTGAATGGAACCTTTTCATATCCTAAAACACCAAAGTTCTCCTTATAAGACAGATTCTTTCAAACACTCCCTCCCCCCACAAGATATCATTGGGATAGAACAATGGTTCTTAACCAGGGGTAATTTTGTCCCCCAGGGGGCATTTGGCAATGTCTGGAGACATTTTTGGTTGTCACAGATGAAGGGTGGCGACTGGCATCTAGTAGACAGAGGAGAGGGATGCTGCTAAAAATCTTCCAGGGCACAGGATAGCCCCCGTAACAAAGAATTACCTGATCCAAAATCTCTGTAATAGCTAGGTTGAGAAACTCTGGGTTGGAGAATTTATTTCTAATTGATTTAAATTTCTTCCCTATTGACTTGAATTTTATTTACTATTTTTGATCATTTCCTGGAGTCCCAGAATGAGTAAGGTTAGTATAGAACTGCTGCTTATAGAAAGTCCCTAAACCACACCCAAGATGAACCCCCATTATAAGTGTAACAAGATAATCTTGGGTGAGACTGTTTCTCCATGTTTTTTGTACTCTTAAGGAGGAGAGACTAGAAAAAGAATGTGTTGATTTTGCTGCCATAAAAAAAATCACCATAAGTGTAGAGCCTTAAAACAACACAAATTTATTATCTTGTACTCTGTAGGTCGGAGGCCTGGCAAGGGTCTCACTGGGCTAAAATCAAGGTGTTGGCAGAGCTGCATTCCTTCTTGAAGCTCCGGGGGAATATTCATGTCCCACCTTTCCCAACTTATATAGGCTGCCCACATTCCTTTGCTTGTGGCCCTTTCCCCACTGCAAAGTCGCTAATGTTGCACCTCTCTGACCATTATTTTATAGTCATATCTACCTTTGATCATCCAAGGAAATGTTCTCTTTTTGAAGGACCTTGTGATTACATTGGGCCCACTCATAGAACTCAAGATAATGTCAAAGTCCTTAACTTAAGCACATTTGCAAAGTCCCCTTTGCCATATAAGGTAACATACATAATATTCACAGGTTCCAGGGAGTAGGATATGGACATCTTTGGGAGCCATTATTCTGCCCATCACAGAATAATACTAATTTTGGCATCACCTCACATCCAGTAGGCTAATGATGTCCTACAAACTAGGGACAAGCTAGAAAACATGGGTTTTGGGAATTATATGGTTAGTTGTCATAGCTTTGTCCTGTGCTCAGCTCAACCCCAACCTTGTAGATAGGAGTGGGTTTGCCTCTGAAGGAAATGGACATTTCAATTGTCAGTCTTTCTGGAAAGAAGTCATTCCTGAGTGACTAAACCTTTGGACAGGGTAAGGGACACACTTCCTTCTTGCTATGAGACCTGGGTTCCCTTTGGTCTGCATGTGGAGGTGCAGGGTGTGGGGGTACTTGGAGCAAGCACAACTTTTGGGTATAGGGTAAAACCTTGTGTCTAAGAAGCTAGCCTGGGATAGAAGACATGACATGAACCTGCTTTGTAAGGGGCCTAAAGGGGTTGTTATACTATATATTACCTTTGAGTTCCTTTTAGAATAGGTTTGTGGGGTTTTTGTTTTTTTAGTAGCTTCTTTCCACAATGCTGTAAGAAGAAGAGGAAGAGGTTCAGCTCCACTTGGGGATGGATCTCATGAGTTAAAAAGAAACAGTTTACAGGGTCCAGAATCTGATGACTGGTAATGCGAAGATTTAGGGAACACACAAGATACTGAGATATTCAGAAACTGTTAGAAGAGAAAAGCCTGTGCTATAGACTGAATGTTTGTCTCCCCATTTAGTTTACATGTTTAAACCTACCCTCCCCCCTTGTGATGTTATTTGCAGCGGGGAGGGGAGGCTTTGGGAAGTGGTTAGATTATGAGGGCAGAACCCTCATGAATGGGATTAGTTACATTATACACGTGGGAGAGTCCTTGCCACCTTGTGCCATGTGAGGACACAACAAAAAGATGGCCGTCAAAGAACCAGGAAACAGATCCAAATCTGCCAGCACGTTGATCTTGAACTTCCAGCATCCAGTACTATGGGAAATAAATTTCTGTTGTTTATAATCCACCCAGTCTGTGGTATTCAGTTACAGCAACTGGAACCTGAATGGACTAGGATAACCTGGAAAAGATTGCATGTTAAAAGGATGATGATGTTGTGATTTGTATGTTAAAGGGAACCCATGTGTGCTCCTGGGTTCTGAAGTCTGGGACAGTGGGGCTATGTACCAAAATCTGCTTTATAGTAACGAGTGCAAGTGCAAACTTTGAGAGCATTTTGGTAGTAACTACGGCAAGTTTAATTTACATAAAACTCTCTTAAATCACCAGATTTTACAATGTAATGCTGCAGAGATTACATTAAGTTTTTCTTTTGAAGGTGCTGACTGGGGTAGGCCTTGTGGAAAGAGCCTTGTGCTGCTCCAGAGGAGACTAAGTTTTGTGCCTCCTGCTTTCCCTCTGCACATCGTAGCTGATTGAGCTCATTGCCTCCTGGATTTATCCACCATCACACACATATGATTCTTCAGCCTTGATGTCCCTGTGGGAAACCATAGCCTCTGCCCTCAAAAAACTCAGAGTGTACTTCGGCTTTTTTTTTTTTTAATTTTTGTTTTCTTATTAGGGAACAGTGTGTTTTTGCAGGACCCATCAGCTCCAAATCAAGTAGTTGTTTCAACCTAGTTGTGGAGGGCACAGCTCAGTGGCCCATGTGGGGATCGAACTGGCAACCTTGGTGTTATGAGCACTGTGCTCTAACCAACTGAGTTAACCATCTGCCCCCAGAGTGGAGCTTGTTTATTTCTCCTTAGTACCCACAGGTACACAGCACCCTGCCTTGAAAAATAACTAATGATTTTTATTTTTTTTTGCCAAATAACTGCATCAAAGTTCCCATTCTCACTCACTAGCTAGCTGACTTTGATGAACTCACTTTATTGAGCCTCAGTTTCCTCAGCCAAAATAAGGGGTCTGGAAATTTCAATTCTCAGGTAAATCTTGGCCCTAATATTTCATACTGTTTTTGGTGTATAAAGTGTTATTTCAACCCAGTGATAGTTTTACCTACTCAGTTTCATTTGATAAAATAGAAAAAGCACCTAACTGTCTTCCAGTAAATGACAGATGTTTCAATTGACAGGTAACCCTGGGTAGAGTGACTCTTTACACACACACACACACACACACACACACACACACACACACACACGCACATGCACACACTTGTTTCCTTCTGTTACAATCAGTTCATGCTATATCTGTACAAAATAAAGTGCATTGGAAATGAATTCCATCCCTGTGCCTTGTCTGGCATAATCCAAGGGAGCAGTGTCTGGATGCCACATTAGACAAAGGTTTGGGCAAAATGAGGAATGGGACAGGCCCTCATCTTTTATCATTCTCTTCTACTTTGCTATCTTCTTAAGCTTCTGAGTCAGATTCATGAATTCAGTTCTAGAGCACTTATTCCTCTGGCCTGAACCCCCCTTAGCTCTCCAACTCTCCCTCTTATTCTCCAAAGGAAATGCTGAGGTTGTTGCTAAAAGATTAATTGTACTTTTCCCCAGAGAAAAGGGCAGCTGCCTTTCTTCCAATGCACATGTAGCTTACTTCTGAGGTTTGGCATGTGGGTGATGACAGAAATATACTGGCTTACAAATGCCAACACCCCAGGCCACCACGGGGGGTGTGTGTGTGGGGGGCAGAATTTACCTGCCAGGACATTTGACACTTGCATCAGGAAAAGGCCACAGCTGAGAAAAGCCCTGTGAAAAATACTTGCTCACATATGAGAGAAAGGCTGCCCAGACTATAAACCAATAGGATGTCTATTTCTTCTAGCTAATTCTTCCATGGGTGGAGGAAACAGGGATTCATTTAACTTGTTTGGTGTTTTGGTGGGAAATGTCAGCACACCAATGATGTGGGAATCATTTTTCACCATGGGAAAAGGCCTTTGGTCCCACGTCCTTTGGCTAAGACTCGGAGACCAGTTGCTTCTAGCTGTAGATTTTTGTGCGCAGCCCCCTCTTTATATTTAATAGCAAAGAGCATAAGCTTTGAGCATGTCTAGAGAGACCAGCTGTTTCATTTAGGCCATTCATGACAGTGGTATTTATATGTCCTTCTCTTAGCTTCCTTCTCTTAGCTCTGTGTCCTTGGAGCTTTTAGAGAACATTTTCTGTCATTCCTTATGGTGTTCAGCCTCTTTCAGATGCTAAGAGGAGGAAGTTACAAATGTTGCTGATAAACAGGCCTTTTGGTTTTAAACTCAGTAATGAGCTAAAGAAAGGTAGGAGAGCAGAACCATTAGCCCAGGATGTATTGGGTTGTTGGAAAAGTCATGATGCATGTTTGCAACAGATGGCACTAGTTCATTTTTGGAAGTACAGTGTCATTCGCATCTATGTTATTGCTATGTCATTTGACAGTTGACAATTCTAGCTTCATTCTAAAAAAAATAATTAAGCAATCTAGTTGAGTTTTGGAGATTTTACAAGTTGAAGATGGAAGATCAAGCTGTGCATTTTTGCCATATTTTACTGTTTTACTTCCACAAAGGGAGGAATGCATGTCAAGCTTGTGAAAAGTTGCATAAAGTTTATAGTGACAATGCCCTACAAGAAAGTCAGTGCCAATGATGGTTCATGAAATTCCGTGCTGGTGATTTTGATCTCAATGACGCCCCTTGGTCAGGGAGGCCCACCAAGGTTGATGACGACAAAATAAAGGCATTGATCGAGTCAAACCCATGTTACATGACACGAGAGACTGCAGAAACATTGAGCATCCATCATTCAAGCGTTCATGACCACCTGAAGAAGCTGGGATACGTAAGCAATCTCAATATTTGGGTTCCGTGTGAACTCAAAGAAGTTTATTTGATGGTGTGCAATATGCTCATTAAATGTGAGGAAACAACCCTTTTTTGAAGTGACTGATCACTGGTAATGAGAAGTGGATTACTTACAACTATGTGGTGTGCAAACAGTCTTGGTCCCAACGTGATGATTCGCCTCAAACGACATTGAAAGCAGACATTCATCAGAGGAAGGTTATGCTCTCAGTGTGGTGGGATTTTAAAGGTGTTGTGTTTTTCAAGCTACTACCAAGGAACCAAACAATCAATTTGAATGTGTACTGTCGGCAGTTGGACAGTTTGTGTGAATCCATCATCCAGAAACGTCCAGAGCTTGTTAATTGTAAAGGAGTTGTGTTCCATCGCAACAACACGAGACCACACACAAGTTTGATCACCTGTCAAAAATTATTGGAGCTTGGATGGGATGTGTTGCCCCACCCACCATACTTGCCTGACCTTTGCACCATCAGACTTCCACTTGTTTCGTTCCCTTTAAAACTCCTTGCATAGTACAACGTTCAATTCAGATGAGGCTGTAAATCAGCACCTTGTTCAGTTTTTCACAAATAAAAACAGGTCCTTCTATGAACGAGGAATTATGAAGCTCACTGAAAGATGGCAAAAGATTATCGAACAAAGGGCCGGCCGAGTGGCGCGGTGGTTAAGAGCTGGCTTGGGAAGCCAGCGGCCCCGGTTCAGTCCCACATATGAGGGCCAGTGACACTGCCCTCAAAAAAAAATAAATAAATAAATAAATAAAAAAAAAATAAAAAAAGATTATCGAACAAAATGGGCAATATATCATTTATTGATCTTTGTTCTTTATATAAATAAATGAAAACATAGACAAAATACTTCATGACTTTTCCGACAACCCAATAGTTACTCCGAGGTTGAGGGTAATATGCAGAGAGAATACATGTATCAAAGTATCATTGGGAAGAAAGTTCTCTGCTCAGGAAGTTACTACAGTTAATCATAGAGACCTGCCTCTGAGTGATCCTGAATGGATCTGAAATTTTAGATGTGACTCCTTGGACCCCAAAGACTCATGTAGTCCCATTTAAGTAGTAGTTTAACATTCAAAATATAGATCTAGACCCCCAAAAAGAATCTAGAAAAAACTCTTATATTTCACTTGTGCTATTTTGAGAATATTGATGGGGGGAATCAAATTGCACTACCTACTAAAATATCTGTTCTTCTCTTCAATTATTACCTTCTTCAGACTCTCCCAAGGGCCTCACTTCCCAGTCTAGAATATTCTAGGTCCTTGGCAATAATCATATTCCTCTAGGCACAAAGGAGAGAATGGCTTTTTTACTAGAAGGTGGATTCTACTCTATACTCACTATAGGACTTACGGCAAGAAATGTAAGTGGTACATAGTAAATGTGGCCTAGTCTTTGCTGTCATTTTTTCAGTTTTAGGAACCTGTTGCACCACTGTTGCTCTGATTGTTACCACAGGAATGTATATAAATGACAATTTAGAAGCTTGTTTGCTTACTTCATGCAAATTAATGTGTTAGGCCAATGGTTCTCAAATTTGTTCAGGACACACAGTGCCCAGATTTTCCTGAGCAAAAAAGTGCTGTTTCTTGTACTTTTCAGGAAACCATGAAAAATGGACTTAGTTATTTTTATTATATGGCCTCAGAATGTACTTTCAGTTTATAACATAAAGTTACAGTCTTGAGCATAACTACCCATGAAATAATTCACCAAAGCAACATGGTTAATTTCTTCCTAGGTTTCCCTCTTTAATATTCATTACTTGTTATTTCTTTTTTAGCCTCTACTATTAATTTGCAGAAATATGGAATGGTCAGGCACCAAAAATTGTAACACAAATATATGAGAGAGAAAGATGAAACTGAGAACACATTATACTATGAAGTATTTTCTTTCCCTGAAAACTGGGAAAGACAATCATATTTTGTTCTAATGATACACGATCTTTTGTCCAACTTAAAACATATCTGAATTGCATGGGAAAATACTTTGATAATTTTTGTGTCTGGTTTGTCAAGGGATATAAAGGAAGCTTCTATCCAAACAACAGGCAATGAAATTCTTTTCTTATTTCCCTAAGCTTATTTTTTTTCTAGGTTACTTCTTTTCTACAACTTTGGTCTCCATTTTTAAAAATTGTATTATTTTCTATTCCTTTTTTTATTAAATGGGCAGTCTTTAAATTACATATGTACTGTGTAGCTTTTCTCATCTTTGGTAACACCCTTCTTGAAACTCTCTGCTATGGTCTGAATGTTTGTGTCCCCCCAATATGCATATGTTAAAATCCTAACCCCCAAAGTGATGATATTAGGACGTGGGGCCTATGGAAGGTGTTTAGGTCACCAGGGTGGAGTGCTCATAAATGGGATTAGTGCCATCATAGAATTGGCCTCAAAGAGCTCCCTCTCCCACTTCTGCCAGGTGAGGACACAATGAAAAGACAGCCGTCAAAGAACTAGGGAGTGGGACCTCACCAGACACCAAATCTGCCAGAGCCTTGATCTTGAACTTCTAGGCTCCAGAACTGTGAAAAATAAATTTCTGCTATTGATAAGCCACCCAGCAGCCTGAACGGCCTAAGACCCAGTTTCTCTCGACTTCTGGTACGTTACACTTCACAGTACTCATCCCACAACTTTGATTATGCCTTGGTGGCCCCTCGCCCTTTCTCTGCCCCTAAAAGGTCAGTTTCTCCAAAGCTGGCCCTACTTCATGTATTCTTCCTAGTCAATGTCATACATTTTTACATTTTCTCTAACATCTCTATGGTAATATTCACAATTCTCCAAGTTTGGACCATTTTTTTTTTTTTGTCTTAACTTTCAGATCTGTTTCTACTGTCTCTACCTGGCTTCATCATACACAATATAATTATTTATATAACATATATTTATTGGGAACTGACATGACAATAAAAGCACAATTTTCTCTGCTCTCAAGTGTTTATGGTTTCATGTGAGAGGCAATTTTCTTGACTGACCTCTTTAGAAGGTGAAATCCTTGTAAATAGAAATTGTCTTTGTTTTGTGTGTGTCCAGATTCTACCAATAACTGGCATGTTAAAATGCTTAAAATAGGTTCACTGATTTAACCCATGAATCATAGACCCTTGAAGGTAAAAGGAATCTTACATTCGGCCACTGTGCCAATTAGATATTTGATTCTCCTCTAAAATATACCAATAATTGGTCACTCTGTTTCTGCCGGCACTGGAGGGTTATTGTTTGTCATTGGTGTTTACAGGCTCTATGCAAAATGGCTTTCCTAGGTTTCTTCTTTCATAATGAGAAACAAAGAAATACCGAACCAAGAAAAGTTGGGGGTGGGGTGGGGTGGGGTGGGAATCCTAAGATACATGAACCAAGGTAGAAAGAAATGAACATCATGCAATGAGGAAGTCAGATAAACAGGTTAGAAAAAGGGACTGAACTATTCACCTCATGTAACATCCATTGAAAACAGAGGGTCAATAGCTACAGCTGTTTCAGTTTTGCCAGTTTTGCCCTCCAAATTAGACACGTGCCTCTCATTTACTCTAATAGGAGCCATATGTGTGCAGTTGATGGCGGTACTTATCGCTGAGGAAGCAAAGTGCTGAGTTCCTGCCACCCACCCACATCTGTGGCTTTATAAGCCACAAGCAAATGAAAAACAAACATGCTGCTGGCATATTGGGAAGCCATGAAGCTTTGACAAAACCAGCCAGGAAGTAAAAGAGAATTGGAGCGTGGAGACTGTGCTGGTGGGCTGCTCGAACATCACAAAAGGTCAGCTCTTGAATTCACCGTTCATGGGGAACTTGTCATCACTGGGGTTATTGGTTGAAGCATTTGGGGAGCATATTCATTCCTGAGACTCTCAGATCTGGGAATAAAGCACAAAACTTACGGTTAGTAAATACAGAGGGTGCCAAAAAATGTATACATATTTTAAGAAAGATGTCACTTTGGTCAACATTGCTCAAGCAGTAGTTCCCAATAATCAGAAGTGTCTGGATGCCGAGGGTCACCACTTTGAGTACTCTTGTAATTGCAGAAGTCAAACGTGACTTGTATTCATCTTCTGTTATCGGTATATATTGAGTATTACAATTTTAATAGTTTTTTCCTTTCTTAAAATGTATATACATTTTTTTTTGGCACCCTCGTATACATCAATTCATATATTGAACAAATGCTCGTTTGAGTTCCCAGAAGTTGTCAGCTAGGATATGGTAATCCTTCCCAGAGTATGAGGTTGAAGCTTTAAGAAAAAAATCTATTTCCATAAATACAATTAAAGATATTTAATGCAGCATTCATTGTGATATCTGTAAATTGGATAGCAATCAGTTGTCAACAGTAGTGGCCTTGATACATCATAAAACCTTTATACAATGAAATACCATTTGTGGAATAGTTAGGGTTAAGCCAGCAGGTACTGGTATGAACCCTTCTCAAGACATATTGCTAACAGAAAAAAGAAAATCCAAAGAACAATATATGTGTAGACCATTCTTCAGACTGGGGATTTTCTGAAAACACAATTCCCTTACAAGCTTAGTAGGTTTGGGCTCTATTTGCCGCCTGTCAATTTTGGTAAAGACAAAGCTCATTGCCTTGTCAAGTCAGTGCCCCAGATTTAGATTCCGGCCAGTGGGCCATAAAGCAAACTGCACATCTTAATACACTCCAGTTTGGCCTCTGCTTCAAGATAGTTCAAAAGCCCCCTCACTTTTCCCTTATCCCCAGCCTGTAGTCCAATAACTGGCTCTTTTCCTTGGGGTTGGTTGATTGTCTCCTTTTTACATTGGGAGTTCACAGGTTGTGAGGTGTTTAAACGAAGCCTGAGGGGGAAAGCTGTCAATTCCTACTTGATCGTGAGGCAGAGAATGTTGTATCTCTAACCCTGCAAGTAAAAAAGAGGAACAGAATTTGAAACATCTTCAATTACTTGTATGCAGAAAGGGTCTTTCTTAGCAATGGGTTATTCTGTTTCCACATGGGCTAGCATGCATAGAGGTTTTTTGTAAAAGAAACTGGTTTCTTGATAGAGCTTAGTGAAGACTGCAAGAAGTAATCAATACATCCCTACATTCTAGAGTTTTATGCAAAATTTCTTAATATCCCAGCCTTGTTAGTCA
Source organism: Aselliscus stoliczkanus (assembly GCA_033961575.1). Classification (NCBI taxonomy): domain Eukaryota; kingdom Metazoa; phylum Chordata; class Mammalia; order Chiroptera; family Hipposideridae; genus Aselliscus; species Aselliscus stoliczkanus. The sequence goes on along the minus strand of CM066731.1, from coordinate 26,097,810 downwards.
TGTTATCTACATCACCACTGTAATAGGATACAACCACCTTGTAAAAAACATTTCCAATTTCTTAGCTAAATAAGGTAGAGATATCCTTAATGCTTTCAACCATATCACAGCACACCTGATTCCACATTTTACGGACTCTTATATATTATAATACCTTGTTTCCAAGTACTGGTTGCTGTATGAGACATAACTCAGTTTGGAGTGACAGAAAACTAACTCAATATATTGTACTTTATAATTATTTGTCTTCTATTTGTGAAACAAGGTCTTCTTCTTCTTCTTTTTTTTTTTTTTAATGAAGCACAGCTGGACCCCATCAAAAGCTTAGTAGGTTTGGGATTAACCTACCTGAGTGACAGTGTCACACCCAGGTGAACTTTCTTTCTACCCCTAAGTCCTAGTTCCTTGTTGCGGACTTCATTCTCGGGATTTCTTCTACAGTAATATCTTGATTTGCAAGCATAATTCGTTCCAGAAACAAACAACGTGTATTGCAAGACATCGCTCATTTACCACATTAAAATGTATTAGAAATGTTTGCTTGTCTTGGGGAACACTTGCAAACCAAGTTACTTGCAATCCAAGGTTTTACTGTACTCACTTTGGGCGTTGAGTGACTTCTCTATTTCTAAGGCTGGTATCCTCAGAAGAAAGAGAGGGGCTCTTGTCTCATAGCAGAAGCAAACTTGGACTTGTTCCACTGCCTCTAATTGGCTTGATGAGACCTGTACTCATGCTACACAGATCACTGTGGGTTTTGGGTGACTGGCCAGGTCTCATGCTCCCTCCTGAAGGGTACTTGAAGGATATCCAGCGATACCTGAAACACTTTCAAGGAGAAGGGGGTAATCTCCCAAGGACAAGTGCTTTTATTGCTAGAATTAAGAAATTATAGATTCTCAACATGGAAAATAAAAGGTATCAATGGCTGATCAAATATTAAAGAGATGGAATTCTATTTATAGGAGGAAGAAATGGACTTGAAAAGGCAGCTGGAGAGAAATAGAAAACTCTGAGTAGGATGAAATTTTGAGAGAGGGTATTCTTCAATGAGCAGGAGGAGATATGAAAGACATTTGCTACACTGCAATGTAGGATTTTGGGGAGACAGTATATTAAAACACGCTTTGTTACATTTGATTTTCTATAATTTTATCTCACTTTTCAAGATATGAGTAGAGACTTACATCCTTTGTCAAGACCTTTTGGAGATATATTTGTGCTGTCTTGTAGCTATGATACCATGCAAATTCTGGGAATCATGAGGGTTTATTGTACATGAAAATAATATAAAGCAGAAATTCACCTAGCTCCACATTAGCATCATGACGGAGCTTTAAAAATTACCAATGCCAGGGCCCTTCCCCTACTAATGAATATATAACTGGCCTGGGGCAGCCTTGGCACCAGCATTTTCTAAATGCTCTCTAGGTGAGTCTACTGTGCTACCTGAATGGAGTAGCCCTCCTGCAGAGGTCATGCTGTCCAGCGTGCAGATTAAGGCCACGGTCAAATGAAGGGCATTTGTTGAGAACGCATACATTTTATCCAATACCCTTCTGTTAATGAGTTTAACATAGCATGGGACCTCCCAACTATATTGCTTCCATTAAATAGTACCAATAGTGTCAAGTAAGCTATCCAATTGGTGATGAGGACCCAGGAGTTGACCTGCAGAGTAATTGTGAACCCAGCAAGGCACTTCATGACAGCAACTCTATACTGCATTTGTAATAGATGGCTGAGCTGGCCAGGGTTAAAAGTTAAGTATGTAAATATCAGAAAACCTGCAGCAAAAGCCTCTGAGACCTATCAAATCAAATATTCAGGCGGTGATGTTGCAGCAGAGCTGTTTTGACTTGGTACCTGTGGAAAGAAGGAGCCGGGTTACTTAGTTCATATAGGGCATTATGTCACCAACTTAGGGAGATATAGCTGATTTTACTTTGTTACAAGCTCAGGTGTTTCACTTTGTCCATCCTGTCGGTCCCTCCCAGTCCCTCCTGATCAACTTACTGGCTGCCATCCACTGCCATTGCATTCCCACCTTGATTACCAGTGTCCTGGGTGGGGGGGTGAGGGAGTCATTGGCAGATGTTGTGCTTGTTGTTCCTGAGACTGCCTCCATACCTGCACATCCTGTAAATTAGATCTGGGAAGCAAATTCATTGTTGATAATTGCCCGCACTTGGTGTCTTTAATAAGTAAAACACTTCCTGGTGTGGTGATTAAAAGGAGTCACCCATGCGTGTTTTTACACACTGCTTTGAAAAAAAAAAACACAAAAGGAAACAAAAGAGGCTACTGAGATTTTTATTAATGCTGTATTGAAAATTAACGCTTTTGATGCTGCCGTCTTACAGAAGAACTTTTCCTCAGTCATTTAGTAGTTTTCTCCCTCAGAATATCCATGTTGTGGTGAGGGCCCTTAGAACGTCCAGCATGAAGGATTCAAAAGTGGTGTTTCACTTATTTTGTAATGAAGAAGGTTTGACAGAGCTGAGGTTTTGCAGAAGAAAAGTGCTGTCAGAGGCCTGCATATAAAGCAGGGAGAGAACGCCAGAAGAATGAAATCACTGGCTTTCCAAGTCACCAAAACCCATCTAAAATACACTGGAGGCTTCCTAGACAGGTAATGCCTTTTAATCCCTTCTTCCGGTTAGTTGATTTGAAGGAGCTTTTACTCTGAAGATCTGTTTCAGGTTATATGTTACTGTGTAACAAATTACCTTCAAATAGTGGCTTAACACATAGCAATCACTTGTATATCTGTGGTTCCCAGAGTTGGCTAGGCTCAGCTAGGCGGTGCTCATTGGAAGCTCTCACTGCACTGCATCCCACAGTGGCTGGGCTGGGCCATCGCCGCCCCCACACTCACCTGTCTGCTCCTCGGGCTGAGGGCCATCATAGCTGAGGCTCCTTGAGCATCTTTGTGCCTCTGTGGCACAAATGCTGTTACCAGCATGGTGCCTTCAGGGCAATAGAACTTCTTACATGGCGACCTACCAGCTTTTATGGGAACTTGAGAGCTGTGTATCGACTGTCTCGTTGTACAGAACTGAAAATTGTCATAGGCCATTATTTAATCTCCAATTTAATCTGCACCCATCAACACACATCATAAACACATGTGCCTCAGATATACATATTTATGCACACTGGGCTGCCATGTATGTGTCATGTAAGAAGGGCTTCCCTTTTCTAGTAACATAAAATGATTAGTGTGTATTGATCTGCCACATTCAGATGTTTTTTACGTCCCAGCATAAGTATGCTATAACCTTATAAAAACTTATTGTTTTCTGACAAGTTACTTACTAGGCTGTTTTGCTGTTCAGAGTATTTATTTTTGCCTATTCACTTCTCACCTGTTTAAGTCAATTTACTTGGTATCTTTGAGCTATAAAAATATTTTACTGGCTGATTTTACTACCCAATAACTGGGTTATGATTTTGAATTCCCTTAAGAGTATATATATTAATGTCTCAGAGTAATTCTTATGCCACTTGAGTCTCTGTTAAATGTATTTATTTTAGATATCTAGTGCCCAAATGATATTTTTTATTCTTTATGTAGAAATATGTTGATAATTCAGTGAAAACCTAAGTCAAACCAGAAAAAGTGTCTTCTCCAGAATTTCTTTTTGGTAACAAGAGATAAAAAGATGAGTGAAGACATTTTAGGTAACTTTTCTAGTTGCTTCTCACCGGCTGTAATCTTACTCAGAACTGCCATCGTTGGGAAAAGGGCAACTTTCCCCCTAGTTCCATCAGAATTTACTCCTGATCCCTTTTACCCCCTCAGTTATTCCTCTCTACAGAGGAGTGACTTATCCACTGGGTAAGGGTGAGGACGGGAGTTTGGGTGAGGAGGGGAGCATGTATGGCTCAGTCCCTTTCTCTCTCTCCACTCGGAAAAGCCCAAGATCTGGTGTTGGTCTTGGTTACATGGTAAGCTTAGATCTAACTGTCCTGTCCTGTTGGGGAGGCCTGAGGTTGGGCAGTGATGCCAGTGACTTGATAGGTGTAGCAAAGTCTATGGCTGCCCCTCCTCTCTCCTCCCACCCTTTACCTCTACAGCCAGAAGGTTGCTTACTGCAAACACCTGTATTTTCTGCCTGAGTATTTCTGCTGGCCATGGGAGTATGCTTGGCCCGTACACAAGACAAGCTGGAAGTGCCCTAGAGTTGATGTCCCAGAGTCAGTTCTCAAACAAGGATGGAGTGGGAGTTGAAGAATACATGTGCTAGCTTCAGGGACACTAAGTTGAGATAATTCTGAGGTGTGTGCTCTGCTTTTGCCCAGGTCCTCAGCCTGGACTGAGCTCAGGCTACCTGCAGTGGTAACTGGCTTTAGAATGTATTGTTTGCTGCCTTTTCTCCTTTCCCGGTCTCATTCCCCTACTCTTCTGCTTGGATTCATTTCTGAAAAAAATTACTTGCAGTCAAATCCTTGTCTTGGATCCTCCTTCTAGGTGAGTCTGTTCAGGGTACCTTATTAGGAACCACTGTCACCTCCCACCTAAGTCACTTTCTCCAACAGCTCATGAGTCATAAAGCTGACATTTCCAGGCCTACCTTCCTGACTTCTGTTTATATTGGTTAGTTCAGAACTCAGGGAGGATAAATGATCTATATTATTGGAGCTTCTACTCAAAAGCCTATAAATTTTACTTTTACATTTCTAGTTTCCTTGCATTAAAATTTAGAAATATGAAATTAAGCCTTATAGACAAACATTAAGAAAATTTGGCTCATAACCCATTTTGTTTCTGCCAAAGACATGGAGAGAAAAAAAAAATATATATATATATATATTACATTTTAAATTTTGTTTATAGTGAGTGGTATAGTCTCCTGATAAATTTAATCTCATTAGCTATAATTTGACAAAAATTGCTTTAGTTGACAGTATTGAATTTTTTTTTCCCCTGTTGGATAACCACATTCATATCTGTCTCTTTATTCTATCTTCGTATAGCGGCTTTCTCTGAAAACTGAAAATATTTGTAATAGCACATAGCTCATTTCTATTTGCTCTTGGTTCTGAGTCAGGAAAATTTACAAATGGAAAGTTGATACTAAGCCGTTACCCTAATGTGCAAACTTGGGTTAATTATTTAGCCTCACTCTCCTCGTCTATATAATGGACATGAAATTATTTTACCCCAATCACAGGATTGCTGTTAATATCAATTGTGGATGAAAGTATCTTTTAAGCATAAAGTGGTATACAAATAGTGGTTTGTATTTTCTCTGGGACACTTCTGTTTTGGAGGCCAAGATGGATACCTAATTCTCAAGAGTATGGCTAATTTGAAAGTACAGATGAGGCTACCACAAGAGCACCTTAACGTCTGAAGTAGAAAGATGAAGTTTTCTGGGAGATGCCAATCTATCCTACACATGATAAATTGAAGGCCCATATAGGTGAGGGGGAGTCGATTGGTTTCTACATGATTCTTTGTGACAGAGGCAATTCCCCTAATAGAACCTTCTCTAAAATTGCCAGTGAGAATCTGAAGCAAGATTATTCACATGGGGAGTGTGGCAAAGCTAAAATTCCTTGGAATTAAGCAATAGCTGTGAGCCTCAAATAGCTGTCCATTTCATGTGATGTGTATGCTGATTGCAGGTGGGGATGCACCTGACAGTCAAGTTTATTAAAGTAATTTTGCTATTTGCTGCATATCTGACCATAGAAACCATGGTGTCTTCCTCCCAAATGTGGCATTGGTTCAATAAAAGAGGCATTCTCTGATATGAGAAAAATTGGGAGTTCATTTATCATAGTGTTCATTAACAAACTTTCTTGATATTTGTGTTTCTGTATTTGATATTCCTATTGTTGTTATTATAGCTCAAACATATCCAGAATATTATCTCCTAGTGTAAATTTAGGCAAGCTATCAAAAAAAAAAAAAAAAAAAAAGTCTTGCTTTTATTTTTTAGCTTTCAGTGACACCTGGTGGCCTATCATGCTATGTAGGAAAAGAGCCATTCTAGGTTGTGCTTTGGCTGAACGGCTGCTTCGTGTCTTCTGACTGTATAATGTACCTGGGTCTCAGAGAATCTTGAATTTCTAATTCAAGTTGTATTTATCCCATCTAGAGCCCTTGCCATGACCGCCCAGCTTCCATATCATAGTTTCAATGATGGGTTTCACTTCTTTGCTAAGGATTTTCAGTATTTTAGAGGTTTTTTATTTTTGCTGAGGTTAAATTTACTTCCTACTTTATATGGCTATTAACCTTTTCTCTTCCCATATTCCTTCTGGTTTCTCCTTTAATAAAATCCTATTCTTGTTATTTGGGACAGAAATGGAGGCCAGATAGCCCATAAGATATGTTAGATATCTAGACTGAGATCTGCCTCCTCAACTGCAGATTTATTTTATGTGTGTAGTGTTTAGGGAGAGGAGGAGTCAGAACCACAGAATTCAGTGTTCACTCTGTCTCTATTTACCTTTGTCCATAAGGTCATAAAGAAACTGTTTTGGAAGGTAAGATTGAGTCAGTGTAGAAATGGTCTATTCTAAACCTGTTGGCATTCTAGGGTACCAATTAATCATCCACCCTCTCTTCTAAGAGCAACTAGGTACAGAACTGACTCAGAGTAAACAAATAAAATTAATTAATTTTTTTTTTTTTTGAGGGCAGTGTTACTGGCCCTCATATGTGGGACTGAACCGGGGCTGCTGGCTTCCCAAGCCAGTGCTTAACCACCGCACCACTCGGCCAGCCCCAAAATTAATTAATTTTTAAATCAAGAACTAATGATTCCCAAAGTCTGAGGCTCCCTGGCTGGAACTAAGGCAAAACCCACAGGCTTCCTACTGCCTGCATCCAAATCTAGACCTTGAAGTGGCCTTGAGAGAGTTGAGTCAGCAGAGCAGAGAGTGAATTGACTCTGCCAGCTTTTGGAGGATCTGAGGCTGCCTTATAGCCTGGTGGGAGTGCAGGGAGAAGGGAAGCATTCCCATGTTAGTGCTCTCTAGTAGACACACTGTAATAGCCTCGGAATAATGAGGTCTAAAACCGATGCAGGCCAAAATGAAAACTCAGTCATGGTTTGTAGGTACCTCATAATACCTTTTGGCTCTGTATGAAGTTCACAGTTGTCACCATATCTGTTTCCATTCCATTCTAGCAGTAAAGAAGATCTGGCACATAGGGTAAAAATAGCCAATAGACAGGAGTCTGTATGCCTTAGTGACTCATTAGAATACATTAGTGTAGCATTAGTTTGCACAGTAGGGAGATATTGAGGGAAATTTAGAAAATAGTTATGTAGAAATCCTACATGTAAATAAGATGACCCAGTAGGCATTGATAAAAGAAGTACTATTTGGAAATTCAAGGAGAATTGGAATACAGTGAGGGGAAAAGTATATATCTGTTTCCTACAGGAGCTCACAATGAAGGCTACAATTAGTGTCACATCACAAACTCACCATGTGCCCAGCACCTTGCTGGGTGTTTGCTGGGTGGTCTTCAGTCAATGTCCCCTCTAAAGTGTGTGTTGGTGTTCTCCAGAGAACAAGTAATAGGATAATATAGAGATAGATAGAGATCGATAGATAGATCTATCGATCTCTATCTATCTATCTAGATTTATTATAATAATAATATAATAATTATAATAATATAATAATAATATTATATTATAATAATATTATAATATTATAATAATATTATAATAATTGGCTTACAGTTACAGAGGCTGAGAAGTCCCAGGATCTGCCATCTACAAGCTGGAGAACGAGGAAAGGCAATGGTAGGATTCAGTCCAAGTCTAAAGGAGTGAGAATTAGGGGAGCTCCCACTATGGTGTAACTCCTAGTATGAAACCTATGGCCTGAGGACTGGGAAGGGTAATAGGGGGTGGTACTGATGTAAGTCCCAGAGTTTGAAGGCCCAAGAATCAGGAGCTCCAACGCCTGAAGGCAGGAGAAAATGGATGTCCCAGCTCAGAAAGAGAGAGAGAGAGATGGAGAGGAAGTGGGAGAGGATTTTGCTTTCCTCTGCCTTTTAGTTCTATTCAGACCCTGGACAAATTGGGAGATGTCCATTCACATGGGTGAGGGCAGATCCTTTTTACTCAGTCTACTTATTTAAATGCTAATTTCTTCTGGAAAAATTCTCACAGACACACCCAGAAATAATGTTTTCTCAGCTATCTGGGCATCCCTTAGCCCAGTCAAGTTAAAATATGAAACTCATCATCACCAAGAGCCTCAAAAATCCCTGACACTTAACATATAATTATTTTTTTGCCTTTTTCTTTTTTTTTTCTTTTTTTTTTTTTTGGAGGGCAGTGTCACTGGCCCTCAGATGTGGGACCCGAACCAGGGCCGCCGGCTTCCCAGGCCAGCGCTTAACCACCGTGCCACTCGGCCGGCCCTATTTTGCCTTTTTCATAGGAAACAAATAGGATTAACAAACTGTGCTTATTGTTTATTGTTCTTAGGTTTCTGTTAATTAAAAAAACCCATGTTTTATAAAAGAGGAGAAAGTATGTTGATCTTGTAAAATTTCTGGGATTAAAATTCTTATTTGTTCCCAAATGTTTCATGCTGTTTAATGCTTCCATTACAGAGAGAGACTTGACTATTCCTGACACAAAAGAAGCAAGAGTTATGATTAGACAGCACAGTTCGAGGCCAGGAGGTACTAAAAATACATAGCTTTTCCTCCCCATTGGAAGCTGGTCAAGGCATGAGGTTATGTTGTCGGAGTGGGCCTTTCTTGGAGCAGAGTCCAGGTCCTTGGCAACTCGAGCAAAGAATTGAACAAGATACCAGAGTAAAGCAGTAGAATAAGTAGTTTATTAGAAAAGATAGTACATTTAGAAATAAAAGTAGACCTGAGTACTAGAGGATGGCTCAAGGGCCCATTACTAGAAGTTACATTCCAAAGAGTGTGGAGTGGGCAAGGCTCGAAGGGAAGAAGCGGTCAAAAGGAGCAGGGAAGAAGCAGCAGCAGCAGGGCGTGCTTCCCAGGACTTGGGGTTTTTATCCCTTTTTCTCTAGAATGTTCTTCTCTGGGCGTGGGACCACTTGATTGGCACCTGTGATTGACAAGAGGTACTGCACAGGTGCAGGTGCGAGTGACTGACTGGTCTGATCTAGTTGGATATTTTGTGTCCATTTGCTTTTCCCCCCGAAGGGGTAGGTAATTACAAACAAAGGTGAAGTGGAGAGGGGATTTCCCCCAGGCGGTCGCGCTCTGTGGGATGTGTAGGAATGCAGAGACCCAATGCCTGCCTCTAACTGCCTGTCTTGTTTTCCCCTTGAGAGACGTGATCCCCATAAAATCTCTATGGGAAGCTGAGGGACAGGAGGTCTCTTCTTCTGTATCTGCTTCCTGCCGGGCAGGGGCATAGAGCTGTCCCTGCCTATTGGGGGTTCACGGGACACTCACCCTAGCTGATCTCAGATGAGAGGAACGGGTCTCGAGATCCACCTGGAAGGCCACGTTGGCTTCTTTGGTTGTGACTGGCAATCTTGTTGGGGTATCATCTGTATCCCCAAGGCTCCTGAATGAGGAAAAATAGATTTTAATTAATAAACCTGTTAGTTCTTATGAAACTTGTGGTCATTCAGTCCATCACTGGGTGGTGTCAGTTGTCTGGACATAGAATGGATTTGACATTTAGCTTACTAGCCTGGGGGATATTAGGAAGTCTCAGTCTTTCAAATAGTTATCAGAAGCAGGGGTAGGAGACTTCTATTGTTCAGGATTCAAAAACTGATTTACAAAGCAACGAAGAAGCAAGGGGGATCTTCCATCCAGGATTCCCAACTGGTTAGAAGAGCAATCAAAGCCCAAGAGCTAAGAAACTAAAGAACTAGAGAGGAGACTTAACATTTCTATAGGAAAGGAAACTTAAAAGTTTTTCAGTGGTGGGGGTTGGTGCTGCTCAGTTGGCCGGTAACAGTTTGACTATAGATTGTATGCTAGCCTTAGGAGTCCTGGGTGGCTCCAGTGGGGAAGACACACACCAAACTCAGAGCAGGGCAGAGTTCGTATTGTCTGGGGACTGCCTGGACCACAGTTTGTTAGGTCAGGCATAAAGGGGTGACAAAGTCCTTTTGGCTGGTCTCTCTAATTGTCCTAAATTTCTATCTCATTGTGATTAGACAATACAGAGTAAGGTCCTGGCTAGAATGGGGAGGTGTCTCTGATTTTCTGAAGCTCCTAAGGTATTTGGCACAGAGTTTTGGCTGACACCAAAACAGTAGTAGAGAAATACACTTGAAAATTAACCTTATTCCTACAACTGTCCAAAGTCTGTCTTTCTCTTGAGCTAATATGACACCTTGAAGGCAGGAGTCATGTCTTATCTATTCTGGTGTCCTTAGCAACGGATGCATCAGTTGCTAAATAAATGAGATAAAAGGATAAAAGTTAGGGTTATAGGGGGAAGGAATAATAGTAAATGAGTCTAGAAGGATAGAACGACTATAGGCAACTCATGAGGTATCTTGAATGAAGTCTGGGTAAATGTATGGTTGATTTTAAAAGTAAAAAGTATTAGGTAGTTGAATATTTGAGTCTGAAACTATAATGTTAGCTTAAAGTCCAGGAAAGGTATACAAATGAGGAATTATGATGATAAGGCCTTGTATGTGATATATGAACTCCCCTAACTCAAATGGGATAGTGCCTATCTAGAAGGGCAGAGAATTATCAGTGGACCTTACCAAGTCTCTCAGCATCAGGTGTTCATGCAAGTGTTAGGCTGGGGTTGAATCATAGAGGATTCCTGCCTGCATTCTTGGAGTGCCCAAAGTGCCAGCTGTCTGTGGTTTTGATTAAAGATAGATCTGTGCGCCTTACATGCCAGACTGGCAGGCGACAGAGCTGACTTTCTGCCACGAAATGTTAGCAGCCCTGGCTTTTGTGCTTATGTTCAAAGGTTCATCCCACAGCTGGGAGAAAGCTTCAGGGCTGCTTGGGAGTTGGGGAAATATTTTTGTTAAAAAAGTTTTCATTTGAAAATAGCCTAAGCTTTCAATCCACTAACTATTTAGGGAGGCACTCGTCTCCTTTTGTAAAATGTATCCTAAGAAAGGTATTAAAACGTGGCCACCACACTGGCTACTTGTTTTGGATGGCAGTTTAAGAGGGAGATTGAAAAAAATTATATACTTAGGAGAAAACTTTTGAGCCCCGTCTTCCTGGGACAGAGACAATTCAATCAAGTTTATTATTTAAACTGTCAATGAAAGTTTCTGATAGCTTTTTAGATATGATATTAGGCCTCCCTTCAAAAGAGTGTTATAGAAAATTTAGAGCTGTCAGCTCATTTTATACTGTTGCTTACAACTCTTCAATATTCTTGGTTCTCGAGTAATGTATTAATACGAACTCTCTAATGTGACATTTGAAGCTCTGCAAAATACAGTTCCAAAGTTCCTTTTGGGTGTCTTCATGCAACTCCTTCCATCTCTTGTTCTCCATCCCCCACAGACACCTGATGTAACCTAATACCTCCTTGTCTCCTTCTACTATGTTCTCTGAAACAACCCTGCATATTCTTCTTGGGGTAAAATACATACAACATAAAATAGCATTTTAGCCATTTTAAAGTGTGATTCAGTGCATTCATTATATTCATAATATTGTATAATCATCATTACCTAATTCCAGAACTGTTTCATCAATGCAAAAAGAAACCTGCACCCATTTCCCACTCCCCCACCAGCCCTTGGAAACTGCTGATCTGCATTCTGTCTTTGTGGGTTTACCTATTTTGGATATTCTATATACATGGAATCACATTATATGTGGCCTTATGTGTCTGGCCTCTTTCACTTAGCATTATGTTTTCAAGGTTCACCCATGTTGTAGCATTAATCAGTACTTCATTCCTTTTGATAACTGAATAGCATTCCTTCGTATGGATTTAGCACATTTTGTTTATCCATTCATCCGTCATGGATATTTGGGTTATTTCTACCTTTTGGCTACTGTGAATAGAGCTGCTATGAACATTTGTTTACAAATTTCCTTTTAGGCATGCGCACACGCACACACACACACACACACACACACACACACACACACACACCTTTAGAAGCAGAATTGCTGGATCATATTGTAATTCTAAGTTTAATTTATTGAAGAACCACCAAGCTATTTCCCAAGTGGCTGTGCCATTTTACCTTTCCTTCAGAAATATATGATGGTTCCAGTTTCTTCACATGCTCACCAACACTTCTTATTTTTCATTTTTTTTCTTATGGCCATCCTAGCGGGTGTAAGGTGGTATCTTAGTATTGTTTCAATTTTCATTTCCCTAGTGTCTAATGATGTTAAGCATCTTTTCATGTGCATGTTGGCCATTTGCATATCTTCTTTGAAGAAATGTCTATTTAAGTCCTTTGGCCATTTAAGTTTTTTTTTTGTTACATTGTAAGAGTTCTTTTATATTCTAGATATTAAATCCCTATTGGATATGTGATTTGCAAATATTTTCTCCCATTTTGTGGGTTGAATTTTTATTTTCTTGATGCTTCCTTTGATGTATAAAAGTTATCAGTTTTGCTGAAGTACAATTTATCTATTTTTTCTTGTGTTGCATGTACTTTTGGTATCATATTTTAAAAATCATTGCCAAATCCAACATCATGAAGATTTTCCTTCATGCTTTTCCTAAGAGTTTTATAATTTTATTATTAAAAAAAAACTTTTTATTTCAGGTGTACAAAGCAATCTAATAGTTAGACATTTATACCCGCTCATAAAGTGGTAACCCACCCCCCAAGCTACTACCCCTCTGACATTTTATATAGATGTTACAATAGCATCGACTATCTTCCCTATGTTGTACTCCACATTCCATGGTTATACATACCTATATATTTAGTTATAGTTGACATTCAATATTATTCTACTTCAGCTTCAGGTGTGCAGCGTATTGGTCAGGCATCTACACAGTCTATGAAGTGATCCCCCTGATAAATCCAGTACCCATCTGGCACCCTACATAATCTTTACAACATTGTTGATTATATTCCCCATACTGTATTAACTACCAATTTGTATTTCTTAATGCCTTCATCATTTTCCCCCTGCCCCTCACCCCATTCCCATCTTTCACCCTGATAGATCTAGTATCTATCTGGCACCATACCTAGTTATTACAATATTATTGACTATATTCCTATGCTATACCCTACATCCTCATGACTACTGTGTAATAACCAATTTGTACTTTTTAATCCCTTCTCCTTTCACCCATCCTTAAGCCCCCTCCCATGTTAAAGAAGTCCCTCTAAGATTCCTTATAATACTGGTGTGGTGATGAGGAACTCCTTCAGCTCTTTCTTGTCTGGAAAGCTCCTTATCTGTCCTTCAATTCTAAATGATAGCTTTGCTGGGTAGAGTAATTTTGGTCATATGTCTTTGCTTTTCATCATTTGGAATATTTCCTGCCACTCCCTTCTTTCCTGCAAAGTTTCTGTTGAGAAATCAGCTTCCAGTCTTATGGGGACTCCCCTTGTAGGTAACTAATTGTTTTTCTCTTGCTGCTTTTAAGATTCTCTCTTTGTCTTTAATCTTTGGCTTCTTAATTATGATGTGTCTTGGAGTTAGCTTCTTTGGGTTTATCTTGTTTGGGACTTTGTGTCTTCTGGGCTTGTAAGTCTATTTCCCTCAGCAGCCTAGGGAAGTTTTTTGTCATTATTTCTTCAAATAGGTTTTCAATTCCTTGCTCTCTCTCTTCTCCTGGTAGCCCTATAATATGAATGTTGGTACACTTGATATTGTCCTGGAGTCCCCTTACACTATCCTCAGTTTTTTGGGTTCTCTTTTCTTTTTGCTGTTCTTTTTGGGTGTTTTTTGCTACCTTATCTTCTATTGGATTGTCAGAAAAGTTATGACATATTTTTTCTATGTTTTTCATTGCAAAAATGAGGCATGACTTTTCCGACAACCCAATACATCGCTGGTTGGATCCCCTGCTTTATCTAATCTGCTGTTGATTCCCTGTAATATATTCTTCATTTCCATTATTGTATTCTGTATTTCTGACTGGTTCTTTGTCATGTTTTTCCATCTCCATTTGTATGCTTCCTATCTCTCTGTTGAAGCTCTCCCTGAGATCACTGGTCACCCTTATAACCAGTGTTTGGAAAGTCTGATATATTGCTTATTTCCATTTCATTTAGTTCTTTTTGTAGAGCTTTGTTATCTTTTATTTGAGAAACGTTTCTTTGTCTTCCCATTTTGGCTGCTATGTACAGTAAAACCTTGGATCGTGAGTAGTGTGGTTTGCAAGTGTTCCTCAAGACAAACAAACATTTCTAATACATTTTTAACGTGGTAAATGAGTTATGTCTTGCAATACAAGTAGTTTGTTTCTGGAATGAATTATGCTTGCAAACCAAGGTATTACTGTATTAGGTAGGGTTGCTATGTCTTCCAATCTTAGTAGAGTGGCCTTATGTAGTAGATGTGCTGTGGGGTTCAGGAGTGCAGTCTTTCTGGTCACCTGAGCCATGTACTCCATGTGTGTCCCTTGTGTGGAATGGGCTTGTAGTTGAGCCTTGGTTGATAATTGCATATCATTGTGAGGATTGGCCTTGACTACAGTGGAAGAGTTGTTGTGCAGGGGCTGATCCTATGGAGCAGGATCTGCCTCAGCAGGACTGGTGTATGCCCAATCCATCTCTTGGGTATGTCAATCTAGGAGGTGGTTGGGTAAGGCTCCAGCTTGTTTTGAAACTGGCTACTCGGGGAGCCAGCCCAGGACCACCTTGGAAGGGACGCACTGTAGATGCGTCCCTGTGCCCTATGGAGGACCACCCAGGGCCACCCAGCAGGAGCCACAAAGAAATCCGTAATGGCTGCTGCCCATACTTGGAAGTGCCTTGAGAAGTGCCTTGAGAGGCCAAGCAGTGAACCAAGGCTGGCTGCTGCTAGTGCTGGGCTTAGGGCTGCTCAGCCAGAGGTAGGAGACACACTCAAGCCAGATGCTACTTGCCTGAGTTCTGTGACCCTTTGAGACCTGAGGAAAGTCTGCAGCATGAACTAAGGCAGGCCATTTATATGAAAAAGCTCACTGAAAGCAGCCTGGGTGTGCATGTGGGCCAGGGCGGGGCCAGGTCTGGGATCCCCAGGGCATAGCTAACTAATGGCAGAGACTCAGAAATGGTGGCTGCCTGTGTCTGCATGTGGGGAAAGGGGGGAGGGCTCAATAAAGAAACAGTGGCCTCAAGGCCGCTGAGTGGCTCAGTTGGTCAAGAGCTCTCTCAAGAGTGTGAGCTGAGCTCTGAGCAACAGCAGTTCGATGCCCAGCCCGAACTGAGATGCTGCTGAGCTGCCAACAGGTGGCAGGATGGTTCAGCTAAAGAAAAAAAGAAAGAAAAAAAAGAAACAGTGGCCTCCGCCAGCACCCCAGTCCATGAGAAAGCCACCTTTCCAACCCCCACCCCAAGTCAGACAACTCAGTTCCCCACCATGTGTCCCTGCCACCTTTCTTGCTGCTGCTCCAGCGCTGGAGCTCAGAGCGAGTGATTCCATTGGTGGGTAAGTCTGCGTGCCATCCCTTTAAGAGGAGGGCCTGGAAGTACAGCTGCCCTCAGTCCCACTCAGTCATCATCTCCACTGGTTTTCACAACCAGAAATTATGGGGACTTCTCTCCCCCACAGTGGAACCCCGGGCTGGGGTGGGGTTGGGGCCTTTCGCTCCTTTGGGGGATGGGAGGACGTCCACAGCCAAAATAACCCTCCCAATCTTTAATGGTCCCATGTGGGTGTGGGACCAGCCCCTTCCATGTCTCTGCCCCTCCTACCAGTCTGGAGGGGGATTCTTCTGTGGTCCTTAGTTAAAGGGCTTCAGTTCAGCTTGATTTTAGGTGATTCTCAATAATGGTTGTTTTGTACAATAGATTAGTTATAATTTTGATGTGGTTGTGAGAGAAGGTAAGCACAGCATTTACCTACTGAGTCATCTTGGTATCTCTATAATTTTATATTTAGGTCTTTGGTCCTTATATTTAGGTCCTTATATATAGGTTCTTATATTTAGGTCTTTGGTCCACTTTGAGTTGATTTTGTATATGGTGTGAATTGTGGATATCCAGTCTTTCCAACACCTTTTCTTGATAAGATAACCTTGCAGTTCCAACATTTCCCTATTCGTTTTTTTTTTTTTTAAGTGAAATAAAAAAAATAGAGGCCCCTTTTCAAATAGAGGCCCTTTTACGCACCTTCTCCTCATTGATTCTGGAAAGGTCAGAACACATTAAGCTTCCATTGTCTGCTTTGACCTCATTGCTCCCCCACTAACCCTTATTGGTGTCTTTCTTTGGATCCCCAATATATCCACTCATGCCATCTTAAACTTAGAGAAGTCTTTGTCTACAACTGAACCACTCTTGTCATCTTTGTAGGTTTCAAACATGGCGTGGATGACTGTCCTCTTCATTCATTAACTTTCACAATGTCAGAATCTTGATCTTCCCTTTTCACACCCATCATTAGTGAGCACATGATTTAGATTGTATCACCCTCTGAAACAGCTTCCTTTATAAGGTTTAAAACTCTGAAGCTCCTTCCTCTCAGCTCACCTTGACTTCTGCCTGTTCCTCTTTTACTCTTTTAAGCTGGCTGAATTTGATATTAGCTTCTGGCATTATTTATGACCTTATTGCTATTCCTGATTCTTCTAAAAACAACACAAACAGTTTATAACTTTTAATTTTAATACAATTTCAATCTTATAGAAAAGTTGTGAAAATAGTACAAAGAAACTGTATTCCAAATTAAGATTCACCGCTTATTTACATTCTTCCCCTTTTGCTTTATCATTCTCTTCCTTTTTCTGAATCATTTAAAAAATAAGTTGCAAAGCACCCTTTTCCCCCTCAATATTCCAGGATTAATTTCCCAGAACAAAGACATTCACTTACATTATTACAGTAAAATACTGTAAATCAGGATATGTACTATTGAATATTATCTCTCATCTAATTCATATTCTATAATCAAATTTCATCAATTTTCCAATGTCTTTTTTCTCCTTCAGCCCAGGATTCACTCCTTTTAGTTTTCCATTTATTGTTAGTGTCTTAACCTGAAATGGTTTCTCTCTCTCTCTCTCTTTTTTTTCCCTAGACCTGGATTCTTTTTTTTTTAAGAGGATAGGTAAAATAATTTCTAGAATGTCCTTTAAATTACATTTATCTATGGTTTCCTTATGATTATTATTCATTTATGCATTTTCACAGGAATACTAAAAAAATGATGTTATATCCTCAGTGCATCATATCAAGAAGCATATATAATAAGGCACTGTCCTGTTGTTGATGATATTTATTGTGATTACTATGTTAGTGCCCATCAGCTCTCGTCACTATAAAGTTGTGACACTTTCCATTGTCATTAATGATAACCCATGGGGAGACACTTAGAGATTATGTAAATGCCCTGTTCCTCATCAAACACTCAACCACTAGTTTTATCATCCATTGATTATTCATACTAAAATTATCTCTTTTTTTTTTTTTTTGAGGGCAGTGTCACTGGCCCTCATATGTGGGACCCGAACCGGGGCCGCCGGCTTCCCAAGCCAGCGCTCAACCACTGTACCATTGGTCGGCCCCTAAAATTATCTTTTAGAAAGATGGCTGCCAAATGATGATTTCTCTCCCCTAACACTATCGTTGCTTTTATATGTATTAGTTGTTATTCACTATAAAGTACAACTTTCTCATTATTATATTAGTATTGACTTATGAGGGTTTTTTTTTTTAATTCAAAGAATTATTATTTATTAATGTCAATTATTTTGGTGCTCAAATTTCCCAAGATTTAGTAGTGAGAGTCTCTTCATGCTAGTTCTTTGTCCTTTTGACATGTCCCCATTATTTTTAAAGCAATTCCTTACTTTCTCGCAAAGGAAGATGTTCCAGCCTTACCCTACCACTTTGCTCTGTTGTTTCTTGAAAACCCTGATTCCTTTTTGTGAAGACTGGTATTTTAAAATGAAGATCTATATGTTAAGTGTGTTCATTGCTTGTGGAGTGTCAATGTTTCTAAGACTTCTCAGCAGAAAAAGCTGTGGTGTGTGTGTGTGTGTGTGCATGTATGTATATTTATGTATTATAACTATGTCAAACATTATGAATTAATACTAATGAAACTGGAGGCCAACCAAGTCTGTGCTCATGCTGCCTGTGCTGCTCAGCCAATAGACCAACACAGGAGTTGAGTTGTAGAATAAGTGTTTATTATCAGAGCATCAGTGGTCTGAGAAGGCAGCAGGTTAACATCTTCAAAAACTGCCTTAACATTCCCAGACCAGCTTAGGGTATTTAAGGGGAAATATGGGCATTCTTCCACAGGCTAGGTGACAGTTCCAGGAGTCTGCATAGAGTCTTTCCTCTGGCAACATGGCTCTCCGATGTGGTCATTAGCCCAGGAGCAGTGATGAGAGTAACCTGGAAAGAATGCTAGGCCATAGAGATTGTGATCAGTAAGCATAAGGGTATTCATCATAAATTTCAGGGTAATTTTCTGAAGCAGGCAATTGGGGCAGGGAACATTGTGAGCCCAAACCATAGGGAGGTGATCTATTGTTTAGCTCTAGGGCAGGGAGCGGGGAGGCCAGGGAAATTAAGAGGCGTCTCAACCGGGCTGTGTTTCAATTCCCCGCTGTCAAAAGGCAAAGTCCATATCTATGAGACTATCTTGAGGCGAAATTGGTCACTGGAATGTTGAAGAAGGACTTCCGGTGTCTTTTGGCCCTTTCGCAGCCAGCTGGCAGCCGACCTATAAATGGGGGCACATTGAATACAGCAGCAAGACATAAGCCCTACAATTACAAACAAAAGAAAAACCAGAAATGTTTCCTTTAAGCCGGCAAGGTTGGGGAGCCAGGAAGTGAGTCGGGATAGATCAAGACCAAAGAACCCTTCTCTCTGTTTAATATTAGATATGAGATCATGAATTTTTTTAACCTT
The DNA here is from genome assembly GCA_033961575.1 of Aselliscus stoliczkanus. Taxonomy (NCBI): domain Eukaryota; kingdom Metazoa; phylum Chordata; class Mammalia; order Chiroptera; family Hipposideridae; genus Aselliscus; species Aselliscus stoliczkanus. The sequence goes on along the minus strand of CM066731.1, from coordinate 26,078,838 downwards.
CCCCTCAATTAGCTGGGAATTATCAGTAAGGTTAAAGCAGCAAAGTCCTTTGAATTCCTCACATCCATGGTTATATCTTAGCAACAGATAATCCATAGCAGCCCGATTTTCAAGGACGGCCTCTCTAACTTGTCCTAGTTCCTCCCCGATAGCCTGAATGGCCTGAGAGGTGGCATTCAGGGCTTTTACCATAGAACAGGCCATTTTGCTGATTTCTATGTTCAGGGCAGTAGTCATGGCTGGCATGACAAAGAGAGACAAGGCTGCATATTCAGCTGGGCTAAACAAGTGTAGCTCATTATTGCAGTCAGGCCCAAAAGCAATTTCTGTGCGATATCCAATCAGGTGCTGTCTCTGTGGCATAAAAACAGTAAGTCTTCCAAGAGAGCAAGGCCCTCCTGTACTATTGGCTGGCACATAAGAATAGACAGTTCTTCCACAGATAAGGAACCACCCAGCAGGTAACTTAACATGTCCATTGGCATAACTCACTGAGATGGTGGAACTGCAATTCAAGTCTGCGTCAGCTGTAATGACAAAACAAGAGTGGGTACAACCAATAAACATAACACAGTCCTCCACTGGGGTCACCGCTGAGACCTTGAGGGAAAACATAGTTTTGTCCTTCCTAGTGACGGCAGGACCCCAGGTATAGATGTCAGAGTATGACATAGGCTTGTTAACAAAGTGAAATGCAGTGTAATTCCTAGTAGTCTCTAGCGGGGTACAAATGCCTATTAAGCAGAAAGTGAAGGTCTGTTCTACATACGTCTCTCCTGAAAGGCAAAAATCAGAGATATTAAGTACATGTTTAGCCAGATAGACCCAGATATTTTCATCCCTTTCAAATGGTCTTGGTGCCTCTGAGGAACATCCTAGGAGGACTGCTGTGAGAACAAGTATTTGAGGTCCCCTAATGGCATGGGTCTCCATGTTGCAGTATCTTCTCTCCTATCTTCTAGTTCTGTCTCCTTTATTCTGGTGTGGTGGATCCAGGGCTGGATTCCCTCACGTTTGACAGCTGAGTTCGTGGTCAGGAGCACCATCCAAAGTCTGGTCCACTGTTCATTTAGCTGGTCGATGGGTCCTTGGTGTTTCCAGGTTTTGAGTAGTACTTTGTCTCCAATCTTTGAAAAGGTGGTAGGGTCCCTCTGATGGGGCCGGCTCCCTGTTAAGGGCAAAATGATGTACGGTCTCTATTACCTGGGTAAGTTCCCTAAGATAATTTCTAACATGCAGATCGTGGTTAAACTCAGATGGAGCTATATTCCTTAGGGGCTGGAATGGTCTCCCATAAACAATTTCAAATGGGCTTAATTTAAGCTTGTTTCAGGGAGCCACCTGGACTCTCAGCAGGGCAAGTGGCAGTGCTTGAATCCATGGTAGCTGAGTTTCCTGGCAGAGTTTTGCTATGGTCTTTTTGAGGGCATGATTCATTTTTTTCTATTTTGCCACAGAATTGGGGCCTCCATGGCATGTGAAGTCTGCAGGTAAAATTAAGGTCTTACTCACATTAATGATGGCTGAGATAAACAATGGTCCTTTGTCACTTTGCAGACTTTAGGGGAGTCTGTACTTGGGGATGATCTCCTGGAGTAGTACTTTGACTACCTCAGCTTCCTTTTCTGTTCGAGTGGGAAATTCTTCTAGCTCCCTGGAGAAAGTATCTATGCATGCAAGCAGGTACTGGTACTATCCCCATGCCCTGGGCATTTGAATGAAGTCAATTTATCAGTCATCAAAGGGCAGCTGGCGTCTGTATTGACGACCTTGGCCTCTAGAATTTGCATGCATTTTGGGATTCTTTTTTTGGCAAATTGAGCATTTATTGATAATATCTAGAGCTATTTGTGTCAAGTGAATTCCAGTGATCCAGGGAGCTATATAATCAAGTAAAGCATCTCTCCCAAAGTGCATGGCCTGATGCATTTCTTGGAGAGTCAACGGCAGAAGTGAGGAGGGAATGGAGACTTTCCCTTCAGAATTGACCTTCCATTCCCCTGTCGAGCTATTCTGTGTGTCGCCCCTCCTGTGCTTCTTGCAGGTCTGTTTCTGAGTAGGCAGGCTGATGCTTCTGGAGATCTTCTATAGGATCCAGGGCCATACCTGTATCTAAGTGGGCTGCTCTGTTTCCTGTCACCAAGTGATCTCCCCCTTTCTGATATCTCGGGCAATGCATTATGGCCACCTGGGCAGGTTCTTGGACAGTTTCAAGTAGTTGGAAAATTTCTGAGGCATGTTTTATTTTTTTCTTCTCAGCCATAAGGAGGCCATGTGCTTTCCAAATAGCCCTAATGTAATGTGCATGTAGTACCAGGAAAGCATATTTAGAGTCAGTGCAAATGTTGACTCATTTTCCCTTGGCTAGTTCAAGTGCATGGATTAGTGCAATGAGTTGAGCCTTCTGGGAGGACGTACCTGCCCATAAAGGTTGGGCCTCTACTGTTCAGTCCAGAGTAAGCACCGCATACCCTGTATTTTTGTGTCCCATTGTTGACAAAGCTACTTCCATCTACAAAAAGAGTCCAATCTGGGTCCTGGATGGGTTGGTCCTGTAGATCTGGCTGACTAGAATAGACTAATTCCACAGTTTCTATACAATCATGTATTAACAGTTCATGGGGGAGGGGTAGCAGTGTTGCTGGATTTAGGACACAGTTTGGAGTTGAAGGTTCAGATGGGCTTGATATTTGCCCATCTGTCCTTCTGTCAACCATAACCCGCCCTTTTGTTCTAGTAATGTTAATACCTGGTGTGGCACTAGTACAGTCATGAGCTGCCAAAAAAAAAAAAAGTGGCCTCTTGTACTAGTCCACAGGTGACAGCCATGGCCCTTAGGCAGCTGGGCCATCCCTGCGCTGTATTTTCTAAACACTTGGAGAGGTAAGCTACTTGCTGCTGAGTAGTCCCAATCATCTGGGTTAGCATCCCCAGGGCAAAATCTTGTTTCTCATGGATGTATCAGTGGAATGGCTTGGGCACATTGGGTAGCCCAAGAGCAGGAGCAGAGCTTAAGAGCTCCTTTAATTTCTGGAAGGTGATTTCACATTCAGGAATCCAATCAAGTAACAATCTTTCCTCTCCTTTTAGGGCTTCATATAAGGGCTTGGTAATGAGGCAGAAATTATGAATCCAAATCCTGCAAAATCCAATCATTCCTAAACATCTTCGTAACTGCCTCCTAGTTGTAGGAGTTTCAAGATATGTTATTAAATCCTTCTGGTCTTTGAGGAAGCTTGTCTTCCTGGGCTCGAGAAGGAACCCTAGGAAGATTACCTGGCTTTTACAGACCTGGGCCCTTTCCTGAGAGACCTTGTACCCATATTCTGCCAGATAATTTAAAGTTTCATAGCATTGTTTATGCAATGTTGTCTTGAGTCACCAGTGATTAACAAGTTATTTACAAATTGAAGAAGCACTCCCCTTTTTAGTTGCAGGTCTGCAAGTCGTGGGCCAGTGTTGCCCCAAAGAGGGTAGGGGAGTTCTTAAAGCCTTGTGACAACCCAACAATACTGGGTTCTCACTGACGAGTCCAGAGGCATACAGAAATGGCATCCATCAAGTCCAGCACAGTATAGTATTGGGAAGTCCCAGGAATGCCAGACAAAAAGGTGTATGGATTAGGAGCCATTGGATGAATGTCCTCTGTTATTTTGTTAACTGCCCACAGATCCTGGACAAACCGATATTCCTGATATTCGGACTTCTGAACTGGCAGGATGAGGGTATTATATGGTGACCAGCAGGGCCAAATAAGGCCTAGATCCTTGAATTTTTGAATTAAAGATTGGATGCCTTCCAAGGTTTCCTTCTTGAAAGGGCACTGTCTTTTCTGGGGAGTTGCTGACCCTTTCTTCAGTCTTATTTTTATCAGTTCACTGTTCTTGGCCCTGCCAGGATTCCCATCTGCTCAGGTGGAGGCATCGACCCTCAATAAAAAAGTAGAGGGCCGGCCAAGTGGCGCGGTGGTTAAGCGCTGGCTTGGGAAGCCAGCGGCCCCGGTTCGGTCCCACATATGAGGGCCAGTGACACTGCCCTCAAAAAACAAACAAAAAAACAAAACAAAAACAAAAACACACCAAACTATAGCGTCTTTGCTATTTTAAAAAATAAAAAAAATAAAAAAGTAGAGTTTTCTGACCTGTCTTCCGGCATTGTAGGCGGGTCCTCTCCTTCCAGGAGCACCTGAAGCCGATATGCATTTTCAGTTGGTACCTGCTGGTGGAGCTGCCTCACTTCAGGAGCAAAAGTTATTTGAGCATGTAATTTTGAGAGTAAATCCCGGCCCAGGAGAGGGATTAGACAATCAGGCATACATAGAAACCCACATTACAAATGTGTATCTCCTACTTCACATTGTAATGGCTGAAGAAAAGGTTGATATTCTGGTTTGCTGGTCACCCCAGTAACCTGAACAGTTTGTCACGAAAGTCCAGTAATTTTCTCATTCAGAACAGAATATGTAGTCCCAGTATCAAGAAAAACTTCTATTTTCCTGTTCCCCACTCTCAATTGTACCCGAGGCTACTTAGGAGTGATTGCTAAGGTCTGAATGGGGAACAAAGGAGACCCTGGGTACTATCATTTTTCCTCAGAACCAGCCATCCTTTTGGTCATCAGGGCTACTGGTGCTTTCTGGCCCTTTGGTTTGCCTTGGTTAAGGCATTCCTTCTTCCAATGTCCTTTCTCTGCAAAAGGCGCACTGGTCTTGTTCTAGTGGGGGACCTGAGTGTTTCCTATTCACACTTTGTAACTCATACCCATTTATCTGATTCAGAAAAATGGTGGGGCCTTAGCCTTTTGGTACTCATGGCTATTGTGCACCTTGTAGGAAATATCTACCAGTTGGGTATGTGGCATGCTCATGACTCCATCTAACTTTTGGAGTTCATTCCAGACATCCAGGGTACGCTGGGAGACAATGCTCACATTGATCATATGAGAATTTTCAGCCACTTGGGGATCAATATCAGTATATTGTCCATAGGCTTTGTAAATTCTGTCCAAACACTCTGAGGGATCCTCATTTTATTTCTGTGGGACCGCCTGTACCATATTTAAGCTCATTGGTTTTGGCACCCCTTAGCGTAGTTCCTCTCTAAGACGTCACCAGTAATGTTCTAATCTGGACTGATCATTCCTATCATTAGGGTCCCTGGCTCAACAAGAGGGATTGCCTCGTCTGGTGCCAGGGTCCCATGAGGTTCCTCTTGGAGGAGCCTCTCAGCTTCTTCTCTGGCCTTGCCTATCACCAGCCTTCACTCATTGTGGTCAGCAGCATGTTGAGTAGGGCTTGTACATCTGCCCAGGTGGGCCGGTGGGTGGCAAACATTGAGGTGATCAGATCAGTCATCTTTTGGGGGTTATCTCTATAGGAGGGGTTAAGATTTTTCCAATTCATTAAATCCAAGGTGGAAAAAAGCGTATGTGCTCAATAGTATCTGGCAGTATAGTATCTGTACCCCAGGGCCAACTCCACCAGCCAGTCGCCTCAAAGGGTGTTGCCTTGCCATGGCCCCTTGGCTCCCTATCCCTACTCCAAATTGTGTACCTTGTCTGGTACGAGAGAGGGAGACCATTCCATCAACCCTGTCTGCATTAGGCAGCTCCCGGCAGTAGAGGCCCAGTTGGAGGCCCTGGGTATTGATTTCCATTTAACAGGACATTGAGTTCCACCTCATCCTTGAATTCCCCTGGTCTAGAATCAGGGATTGGGGCAGATGCTGGTTCCAGCATCGAGGCAGTCTGCCTCTGAAACATTAGCTTGTTTCCTTCTTTGCTGGCTTCCAAATTATGCAAACTCATAAACATCTGTACATAAGGTATTTCATCCCATTTCCCAGGCATCTGACAGAACAATTCCAGTTGCAAAATAGTATAATGGTGAACCATTGAGCAGTTAGAGCTCTTTATAATCTCATATATACATTGGCCAAGCAGTATTGCAATAGAACACTAATTTCTTTTGGGTCAATGGCTGATAGCATAGACTTGCCAAAGGCCTAATATTTTGCCCAATGGGCTCCTGGCTGGGATTGAAACCTTAGATTTCATTGTTGAGCTAGAACAAATGTGACTACACTTAACACACGCACAGACAGATCCAAGCATTCCCTGGATCAGATAGACAAAACCAGAAACACCAAATTTGGATATGAATACCATAAACCAAACCTGGCCTAGCACCAAATTAGGATGTGATGCCGTCTTACTCCATAGTCATGGTCCGTCGACAGTCAGACAATTGACCAGTGGGCTAAAACCAAAAACCAAACGTGGCCCCAAAGGCTGAAACCAAAAACATGCTTCCAAGAACCAAAGCAAGCTTGTAACCAAAGCCCCTTACTGGTGGGGGTATTATGATTCGCTGGACACTGCAGTCTCACCTGTTGGCACCAATGGGTCAGTATGACCTCCAAATAGCCATCAAAGAGGAGCCCCAGATGGTGAGTGCAAAATCCTCTGGCTGTGCACACTGACCCGCACCCCCCCACACACACCCCCATCCCTCCCACACTAATTCCAAACCACTAATTAGAGGCAGGATACAGAGCAAATACTTATTCTATCCCAACTAGGCAGAAGGGTTGTACCTGGAAGCAGGCCCTGGTACAACCTCTACCTCAGGGAGCAAAATCGCCCAGTCCCAGACAGCCCCCAAGACCCTCTGCATGTGGAAAGACTTACCTGAGGAACCCCGAGGCTATTCTACCCTCGAAGTCGCCAGAAACTGAAACCAGAAGCCAAATGAGTCCAGGGACTCCTGCTGCCTGAGCCACTCAGCCAATAGACCGATTCAGGAGTTGGGTCTTGTATAAGCATTTATTAGCAGAGCATCAGTGGTCTGAGAAGGCAGCAGGTTAACACCTTCAAAAACTGCTTCAACATTCCCAGACCAGCTTCGGGTATTTAAAGGAAAATTGGGCATTCCTCCAGAAGCTAGGCGACAGTTCCAGGGGTCTGCATGGAGCCTTCCCTCTGGCAACATAGCTCTCTGACAATGTGGTTGTCAACCCAGGAGCAGTGATCACAGTAACCTGGAAGGAATGCTAGGCCATAGAGAGATTGTGATCAGTAAGCATAAAGGTATTCATCGTAAGTTTCAGGGTAATTTTCTAAAGCAGGGAACTGGGACAGGGCACATTCCGAGCTCAAGTTGCAAGACGGTGACCCATTGTTAAGCTATAGGGCAGGGAGAGACAAGGCCGGGGACATTGAGAGGGGTCTCAAGCGGGCCCTGTTTTCCTTAATACTTTTAATTGCAGTCTATACTTCTCTATTTCTATGTTTGTTATTTCTTCTCCATCAGCCAGGATCGCTGGCTCCCATTGTTCTTAACATATGGACCCATTTGCTCAATCCTGGAATATTACGCACAATAGCTTCAGAATTACTAATGCATAGCACTGTGAAAAAACTAATTAAAGTTCAATATATTTGCTGTTTTGTTTTTTTTTTTTGTCTTTGGACTGAGGGGGCATTTTGAGTTCTATTCGGGCAACTAAATTTGAGATGATTAATCCGTATCTGAATAGAGATTAGAGCAGGCTTTCTGGATCTCAGTGGAGACATCACAAGAGAGAAAGGATCAGAAATCATCAGCTTAAAATGTTAAAAAAAATTTAAAGCAAGAGCATTGGTAAGATCATAAGAGAAAGTGAAGCTAGCTGAAAAGGAGGATCCGGCAAAGGAGACTGAGAAAGAGGGGCCAGTGAGAATATAATATTCTGGACGCCAGCTGAAGAAAACGTTTCAAGAAGGAATCTTCAGCTGTGCCAAATGCTGCCAAGACGCCTAAAGATGAGGTTTGATAATTGACCACTAGATTTGTCCACTAATGATCTTGACAAGTGAGGTTCCCATGGGGTGATTAGGATGAATGCTTAGGAGGAATGACTCATAGGCAATCCCTGCCTAAGAATGGGGAGTGAGGTAATGGAGACAGTGAGTACAGACCAAATCTTGAGAACTCTTGTTGTAAATGGGAGCAAAGTAAAAGGTTGGAGGGAGTTGTGCTGTCTTTTTAAAGATGTCAGATATTCCAGCATGTAAGTAGGTTGATAAGAATGACTCCATGGAGACAATAAAAGGATGATGTAGAAAAGAAAAGAGAACTATAGGGGAAAAAATCTTCAAAGAGCTGGGAATATAAAGATTCATTGTACAGATGGAGTGGTTCAACTTAGATGAAAACAGGAAGTTCATCTGGACAACAAATAAAGAGAACTGAGAATTCTGAACTGGATCTTTCTGATTCTGAGTCGCCATACATTAGAATAGCACAAAAAGTTCACCATTTTATATAGCTATACGTTGCCTTTCAGGACTCATTTCCTATAATTCTCTGTCTCCCAAAACACTTTGTCCTGAAATCACTATTCCATGTATTTGTATTACATTCCTCCCTCCTGAAAATGTTTTAAAAACTAAGAATCACAATCTCATTGTTTAATCTCCTACTTTCTTCTTCCAGTTAAAGAGACATGTTCCCACCAGCTCTCGCCCATGGGCTGCTTATAACTAGAGATGGGACTCTCTTTAGAATAAAGGCTCAAAGTTTCCCGATGTCGTGTTTTGTTTTGTTTGTGAACCACCCCTTTACCCACCCAATACACCAAGGGAGCGATGACTAAGTCAGACCAATTTAAAAATAAAAATCATACATTTGTGTGCAAAACTAAGGGGCTTCCCTATCAGATATAAAGAACTATGTGTGGAAATAAAAAAAGTTAAGTCATGGGGATATGATGCCCTCTCTCACCACCCTCAACCTTCTTTAGGAGATAGGAGAGAGAGTGACCCAGAACCTACTCCCTGTTTGAGGTCTTAGCGAGGAGCAGCATATTCTCCTCATACCACCCAGCTCATGGTGGGGCTGAAAAATGGAAACATAATGTATGTACATCAAAAGAACCGAGACTGCCCTGTCCTTCACCGCTCTGAGTATCTCAGTGCTCCAGAGAATTGATAGGAAGGGTGTTGAGGTTCCCTTGGGCTAGAGTGGGGCTGAAGAATTGGCAGGAGGAAGTATTCCCAGGCCTGCCACCAAGTTGCAATGACTAGAAGTAGGAGGAAAGTGTGAGGGTAAATAGTTAATATCTGATTATCATTGGTTGGAATTTCAATAGATCCTAAAAGCCAGGGAGGAGGGAAGAAATAGTCAGTTACACAGAATGCTAAGGTCATTGGTCATGGGGGGAGCATACATCGCTCATACCCCAGGACAAAATGGGATAAGTAGTATCTCCCTGGTATTAGGACTACAGAGTCAGCCAGAAAATGGGGCGAAGGAGAAAAACCCAGAAGTATGTGAGGGAATTTTGAGCTATAGCAAGACTGCACCATTGGCCTGAACCCTGACTAATTGAGCTCGACTGAGAATTGATCCAGAATTGATCCGTTTTCTACCATCAGCAAAGATGGGACTAATGAGCTAATTAATTCCAGTTATAGAGAAAAAGACTATATAGTTATACACTCAAGTATATATTGAAAATGTGTGCATATTTCACCAGGGTTACAATAACTTGCACATTCATTATATTTAAAATTAGAAGTACGTAAGTATCTAAAGATGAGACCTGATCACCATCTCTATACTATTGGAATTTGTAAAATATGAAAACTTTCTAGAAAAAAAAGCCAAGATCTAGTACATAATAATGATTTATTTTATATAAAATCTAGTAGAATATTTAACTGACCAATCTGCATGTGAATATAATATTTAAACAATCAAATCTCAGATCATTTAGTTAAGTATTATGTTTTAGTAAATTTCTGAATGTGTATTAATTTGTGTTTTGGTGAAGTTTACTTTATATTTTCTAATTTACAGATCAGCAAACTATGGCCTGTGGGCAAAATTTGGCCTGTTATCTGTTTTTTGAAAATAAAGTTGTATTGGAATACAGCCATTCCCATTTGTTTATATATTGTCTGTGGTCACTGTTGCAACAGACCATTTGGCTTGCAAAGCCTAAAAAATTTACTATCTGACTCTTTATACAAGAAGTTTGCCAAGATTTAGCCTAAGGCTTAATCAAAGCAAAATGTATTTGTGGTCTGATCTTTTACAATGCTAAGTAGATCCTGTTTTATTATATTTCGCTTACAGCATAATAAGGTCTTATTTCATTAAGGCATGGCGCTTTCTAAATATAATGCTTGCAACATCGCAAAGAAAGACTCTTTAAAGATCTTGTCCTCTATAAAATGGAACATGAAGTAGAAAATTAATCCTAGGACTCAAGCTGACATTTATAGATGCATAAAAGCAATGTTCTTTAGCTTGTCATAAAAACTGAAGTACTTGCTAGAGTAGCTGGAAAAGAGCTGCTGTTCTGTGAGAAAATAATTCAATGAAGAATTCTGCCTCAGTGAACTTTCCCTTTTCTTCCTATATACCGACTACCACTCTCACATATTGCATATCATGTTGTAATACGGATCTTCTGCCCTTCAGAATTAGTTTCCCAGAGGGTGTTAAAGTTAGAACAAGTAGACATAATGATGTACAGACAGGGAAAACATCAAAATGCCTTCCTATGAATGACTCATCACATTGCCAAGCTGAAGTCCATATTGCAAATTCTAAACCTAAGACCTGATATCCTATTGATTTCCCTTTATCTGTCTAATATTTTTTTAAATTTATTTTTCAATTACAGTTGACATATAATATTATTTAGTTTCAGTGTACAACATAGTGATGACACATTTATTTACCTGACGAAGTGATCACCCTGACTAGTCTAGTACCCACCTGACACTACACATGGTTATTACCATGCTATTGATTGTATTCACAGTGCTGTATTTTACTGCCCAATGACTGATTTTATAACTGACACTTTGCACTTCTAAATCCCTTTCATCTTTTCACCCATCCCCCAAATCCCCCTTCCTCTGGCAACCATCAATTTGTTCTCTGTACCTTTTAGTTTATTTTTGTTTTGTTTCTGCATTTTGTTTTTTGATTCTACATATAAATGAAATCATATGGCATAATATGTTCTTGAAAAGCACCTTCTATTCCAGTTGGATCAATTTCTTCTAGCTGTATATGCTATTTCTATTTCCCACTCCAACTTTAGGCTACACCATATAGGACTCAAAATGCCCTTGTAAGAAATTGTGTGGGCTCAATATCCACAGAGGTTCATCTCTGGATATAGGCTCTGAAAGTCATAGCGTCTCAGATTGGATAGGATTCAAATAATCCTTAGTGTTTCAAAATAAAAATCTATATTCATTTTAGGAAAAAGATAATGTTTAAAATAATAGAAAAGTGAAAAAAAATGAAGTTCATTCGTAATGCTTCCTCACTTTCTATAGTTACTGATTTTACAATTTTTGTGTACATCTTTTCCTTTACGGACACACATTTAGGAAAAAAACCCCATAAAAATTAGTGCCATTTGTATTATAATGTAATCTTATTTTGAGTATCTTTCCATATTTATAATTAGTAACCTTTGGTGTATATACCTACCACAAAATTCACTTAAAGCATTACCCTACTATTTGACCCTTAGGTTGTTTCCAGGTTATTATTATTTATGATGCCATGAGAAATATATGTACCTAAGTACCTGATCAAATACTTTCTTAGGCAAAATTTTGAGTGGCAGAATTATAAGATCAAACGATCTGGACAATTTTGATGCTTTTGGTACCTATTGCTAAATTGCCTTCTAAAATGGTTGTACCATTTCACATTCTCTATTGAAGGATACATGAGTGCCTTCTTCCCTCCCCCACATCATCACCAGGTTATTTAATCTAGTGACTTTCAAAAATTTTTTGAGTATGACTCGAGTAAGGAAAACATTTCATATTGTGACTGGGAACACATACACATTCATACACACATGATAAATACATAGGCACAAATAAACCCACACACATATATTTAACGAAAACAAAAATATCACAAAACAGTAATAGCCCTTACTGTATGAAATCCATTCAATTTTTTAATCCTATTTCATTTTTTAAAAATTCTGGTTAAGACCAACTAGATTTACTTTATGAATGATATTAAGCTGGAAGAAATGGTGAAGTTTTGAGGTAAAACAAATATAATGTGAATGGTATTTCATCAGCCAGAGCAAAAGCCTGTTACAAAAAGAAATATAACGTGAACATTTGAGGCCCCTCAACTAGGATAAACACCACCATCAACACCATTACCATCTGAGTCCATGCTTTCTATCCACATGACATCATCTTGCCCTCACTTGCTAAAAAACCTTTTGAAATTTCTAAGATGTTTCTTGATGGTTCTAGCATGTAATGTACCATCAAATGTGCTTTATTCCCTTCAATACACTGTGGTTTTTAAAAATCTGTATTGATGACCCTTTCAGAAATCTAGCATTATTCCCAAACTTCTCGCTTTTAGGTGGTCATTAAATTTACTTCAGTTATGCTTCTTTGTTCTTATAATTATCTGGGACCATTTTTGTCAAACTGTCATTGTGTTGTCAAATTGTCATTGTCAAACTGCCTCTGACTGTAGCCATTCATCTTTCTACACCGCCCCCCTTCCCTACACGTGTTAATAACCTTCATAGAATCTTCTCTGCTTGACTCCTTCTTTCCTTAGAACGAGGCGATCCTCAAACTGTAAATCAAATGATTTGTGTTTGGGCATTTCTGAATTCTAAGAAAGGATATCCCTTTCCCCAGTACTGCCATTCCCATCAAACTCTTCTGGGAAATGGACTTCACTGGCTAATTCTGGCAGAGTCATCAAAACATGACTTCCCCTGGTCCTCAGAATGTATTATATATCAACTCTTGAGGTCAGGAATAGGGCCCATTTGTTCCACTGAATAACAGCTACTGATTTTCAAACTCTGACCTGGAGGTCTATTCTCATAGAGCCCTTTAGGGACTCTGTAAGGGGAAAGGAAACAGAGAGATGAGTGAGAGAGTGCTCCAAAACCCTTCAATATTAATTTTTTTATATGCCTGGCTCCCACATAAAATCCACTTTTCTAACTTCCTTAAAATTTTCAGTTCTAAAAGACAATGCTAAGAAAATAAGAAAATTTCCAAAAAATTATTAAATACTTTAAAAAATCCATCAAACAGTATCAAAAAAACATCAAGTCCCATTAGTACATGTGCATGGCTCAATTAACTCTCCCATGCATAAGTGAGTGAATGGGGCAGTCTCAAAATGACCCAACAGGACTTAACACTTGTAGGTCTTGATGGCCTAATAATTGTTTTGTATTTTAGGGGGGAAAGGTAGAGAGCAATCCAGATATTTCCTTTTTGGTAGCTTCCATTTACTACTAATAAAATATGTAGAGTGAAATTCACTTTAAAACTTGTCCTTGGCACTTTTGTGCTGTTTATCTGCTAAATAAACAAATATCCACTGCATCTTCACCAAACAACACATTCCAGTTCCATACTGGCATCTTCCATCGGAGTTGGGCCTCTGCGGGTTGTTTACAGCTTTGATGTCTGTGATGGTCCTGCAGAAATGGCACCAAGCCCCTAGGCATGAAATCCTACCCCTGATGGCCTCCCAGAAGATGGGTCATGTGAAGGTTATGCGTGCAGCTCTGAATGCAGAATATCTGGATTCCAGTCCCAACACTGCTGCTTGCTAGATGTGGGTCCTTGGGCAAGACGCTATTTTTCTGTGCTTCACTTGCCTCATCTGGAAAAGAATTTTGATAAGCATAGTACTTGGCACATGGGGATATTATGAGGAGGACATACATGAGAAGCATTTAGAAAAATGCCTGGGATATAGTAACTTCTCCAGAAAAGTTTATTATTTCCACATAAATGAATCTACTCTGATCTATGTTAAGATGGAGATTTTACTGGAAGAGAAGGCTACAGGTCTATATTGCTATATAAAAATAGAAAACATGAAAAAATAGACACACATTCACATGATATAGACATAACTATTTTTTATTCATTTATTAATACATGTGAATGTATGATGAGAACAAACTGAATCTGCCTTTATAAATCATAATACCCAGTCCACAAAGGTATTTCTGAGTCTGACAAATTCTAAATACATCAAACATTCTAACGAGAAAAATCCTTTTTCTTTAATGAAATAAACGGCCTTTTGTTCTCACTGATTTCCTCTACCTTGTCACCACTTTCCTTCCTTTGCTGTCATTGCTAATAGCTTTTTAATGGAGTCAACCACAAAGTGTTTCACATTTAGGAATAAAAAGCACTGAAGCACGTTGAGCTGGAAGGAAAAATCGAGATCATTGAGTCCCAGCAGCCCCATTTGGTGGGACTTTTACTTTCTCCTAGAGAGGAGAGGACTCAGTACAAGGTAATTCTGCTCTTAGTGATCCAGGAAACTGGTGATGTCTTGTGACAGAGATCAGAAAATGTATTTTGGTCCTGATTCACCTGGTAGGAATTCAATGATGCTGTTGAGAAGACGGGGTACTAATAAGATCACTTTTGTATCATCAGCTGACCCATGGACTGGTCCATGTCCTACATAAATCGTGCCACTCTTTTTCTTTCTGGAAGCAGAAGTGACATGCTACTGCTATATTTCAGATTATGGTTCTCAACAACTATTTATATGACTGGATATTTCTGTTCCTATTTATCATGATAAGGTTTGTGCACATATTAAATCCTGACATTTGGCTCATCTTAATGCATGCATTGCATTATACACCTGTCTGGATAGCACTGTAGCATTGGAAGGGGTCGTGGAGACTTCTGTTGTATTTGGCAACAAGAGAAACCCTTGTAGGCTCAGTGCTACTTCAGCCTTGGCCTCATCACTAAAAATCATGATTCTTTGTTATTTTTTGTTTGCATCATCAGATGACACCATCCTATTTGCCCCGACTAGCTGTAACTGTGTGAAAAGTTTCTACTTACTGATCAGCAAGGATATTGCTGTTTTTAATTGTTTTCTTTCTGCTATACATATTGGTTACACATAGAGAGACTGAAAATATAAGAAAGGGGGACAGACTGAAAATACAAGAAAGGGGGAAAAGGATATATGAGAGAAAGAGAGAGGGAGAGAGAATGGTTTATAGATTGTGTTTTCATTGGAATTATTTTGGTTGAAAAGAACAGAAACCAACTAAAATGAATTTCACCAAGAAATGTCATTGTAAGGGCACTTGGTGTATCACAGAACCCAAGGACAAGAATGCTTTGGGCCTCGGACATTCAGGGATCTGAATCCCTGTCAACACTCTGGCCCTTCTCTCTACTCTTCACTCTACAGGTTTATCTTTTCTCCTTACAATAGACCAGCTTCCTTTGTTCCTCCATCTACCTGGCAGAACATGGCTACCCACCCACAACATCCAGGCTTTATGTGTTATATAAGCACATAAGAAAATGACTAGGAGCCAGCCGTTAAGAACTGGCTTGGGATACCAGCTCTGATCATCAGTGCACCTGTTTGGATCCCACATATGAGGGGTAGTGACACTGCCATCTACAGCTAAGATGGTGAACAGCAGCTCCACCCGGAGCTGGGCTACCATGAGTCACCGGCGAAGGCATAGGCTGCAGTGGGACTGTGGTGGGCTGCCATAGGCTACAGTGAGTGGCCTGCAGCCAGCATGAGCGGCCGGCAACTGGTGTGAGCTGCCAAGAGCCCCTGTGAGCGGCCGTCCAGAGGCCGGTGACCGATCTCCTTCATCCTGGAAGAGCACAATGATGATACCAACATGGGCCAGTGAAGCAATGTCCTCCGCAACTAGACTGAACAACAAAAAACCCCAGCAACTTGTTTGTTCCCCTCCCCCAATTCCCCAATAAAATCTTTAAAAAAAGAAAGAATGACTCAATTCTTTTGATTCAGCTCCACATTCCCAAGGAAGGAAACTCATTGACCAGCAGGCAGGGGATGTGTTGTAATCTAACCTTGACAGCTCCTTCAACAACGACCCCAGTTGTGGAGGATCGGTTCTTAGAGAAGGAATGCTGGGCACACACAGTGGCGATCACTGTGGACATTTTAACCAAAATTCTTTTCCTCAAACCAGTTTTGTTTGTGCTTTTTAAAAAAAAATTTTTTAAAGATTTTATTGGGGAATCGGGGAAGGGGAACAGACAAGTTGCTGTCTTTTTGTTCTTCAGTCTAGTTGTGGAGGACGTTGCTTCACTGGCCCATGTTGGTATTGTCATTGCACTCTTCCCAGATGAGGCACATCCGTCGCCGGCCTCTGGATGTTGCTCACCGCGGCTATTGGCAGCTCGCTCTGGCTGCCGGCCACTCACTGTAGCCTATGGCAGCCCACTGCAGCAGGGGCTGCAGCCCACACCGTCGCCAGGGCTCGCAGCCCAGTTCCAGGTGGAGCTGTTGTTAGCTGTAGAGGGCAGTGTCACTGGCCCTTTTATGTGAGATCCGAACAGGGGCTGTTGGCATCCCAAAACCAGCTCTTAACCAATGCGCCACTCGACCGGCCCTCAGGTCCTCTATTATTTATTTATTTATTTATTTATTTATTTATTTATTTATTTATTTATTTGAGGGCAGTGTCATTGGCCCTCATATGTGGGATCCGAACCGGGGCTGCTGGTGTCTCCCAAGCCAGCTCTTAACTAATTCACCACTCAGCCAGCCCTCCTCAAACCAGTTTTGAATTTCCAATTGTTATCACCTCCTAAGTTAGTCAGCTGAAAGAAGCAATACTTTCACGTGTTCTAACCCCGCCTCACTCAGGTTGTTGAGGGTATTTTAGCATGATAGAATTTGTTGACTGAGCCTGTTAATCCACATTACTGACCATTTCATTTGTTTTGCTGTTCGCTTTCCAGCCTCACCTTTATCAACCTACATGTTCCAAAGCTTTTAGCATTCATTCTCTTTACTCTGATCATTTTGGTTGCCTTTCTCTGCACATTTTCCACATCATAAACTTTGTGTTTTTGAAATGCGAAATGATTTCCAGTGAAAAAGTTGTGTTATTTATTATGAAATTCTAAGTGGCTAGTGAACTTCATGTTTCAGGTCATAAATTTCACTCTATGATATCCATGTCCTCTGGTACTGAGAGATACAGTTATTACAGATAGACTGTGCTCTAGTCAAGAAAATAATCTGTTTTCTTTTTTCAATTTTTGAAAAACGTCAAGAGGAGGCCAAAGTATTCTTGACTAGTAAAAGGGTGAAAATGTAACTTTCTTGGAACTTCAGAGCCACCTTATGAGAAAACTGTTAAATTCTTTTCTCCATAAATTTCATTACTGGGCCATCTACTGATAATTAATGGTTATAGCTTAAGCATGAATAAGGTTGGATCAGCTTATATCAGGATCTTAACATATTTTCGAGAAAGAATGGGTTTTTGGGTGAGCAAGATGTCTTTCTTTTTTCTATTTCCCTACCTTATGTTTTTTCTCTTCTCCACCTCTTCCACAACTTTTTTTTTTTTTTTTTGGTTCCTGTGCTTTTTTTTCTTGTCTCAGATTCCTCTTCCCCCACTATCTATAGATCAAGAACAAGTTTGAAAGTAAACAATGACAGGGAGGATTTCCATGTCCACACCAGACTGTACTTCATCCATTCAATTGTTCTTTGCTTCTGGGATTATTCCTTTGTTTCTCTATTTGACCTATTCCTTTTTGCTTCTTACAACACCATTTCTCTTTTCCTCTTTCACCCCTTTTAATTTCTTTGATGTGTTTTTTAATTCTTTTAAGTGAAAGTAAGAATGGAAAGTACATTTAAAAAATTTTTTGGTCAAGATGCTGTGAACAACTTAGGCAGGGTCTGTGTCTCCAGTATCTAGAACATTAACTGGTATAGAGTGGGTGCTCTGTAGTGCTTGTTGAATGGATTAAGTACTAATATTTTTTAAAACTTCTTTTTTGGGGATGATTTTACATTTACAGAAAACTTGCAAATATGGAGCGTTCCTGTATACCTCCACTCAGCTCTCTTGCCCTAATATTAACATGTCACATAACCTTGGTTCATTTGTCAAAACCAAGAAGTTAACATTGATATTCTGTTATTAACTAAATTACAAACTTTATTCAGAGATCACCATTTTTTCTGCTAATACACTTTTTCTGTTACAGGAGTGAATCCATGATACCATTTGACATTTTTGTATTCATGTTATTTTAGTCTTCTCTAATACTGGATACTAATTTTAAAATTTACCTTTCATGATTTAATTTTTAATAATTACTATGTAATGTTAACTGACATAGGACACTAAGAAAATAAATACATGAATATGTAAAAAAAAGCTATATTATAAGTCATTTTTTAGCAATTCCAATTTTATTTAAATTGAGATTGCCTATATCAGTATGGTAGAAAGGCAATTTATAAGATTCAAATTTCAAGATCTGGAAAGGGAACATTTTCCTTGGCATCTCTTTACCTTTTAAATTTCCTTTATTTTAAAACATAGCTCTATATTTTGACTTTTGTAATATTGTGAAGGTTTATTTATAAGCATTGATCATTCAAACTCTACTCAGTTGGCAAGTTAACATTGGTTTCTGAAAAATATGTATTTGGCTATTATGAGCAAATTAAATTCCAAAGGAAATTCTTTTAGAAACACAAAGGGCTGGGATTTTTGAGTCCATCTTCAGAATTTTTGTAGTAATCCTGGTAGGATTTTTTTAAAAATTGCCAGATATACCCAGTCTTGCATTTTGATTATTGCTTTAGGCACTGCTTTTCTTCCAACGACTTCGCAGTTGCAGCTTCCTTTGGACCGTATAGTTATATTAGTGCACTGTCCAAAAGTTCTTGCTTTGTCTCTAAACACAGTGACCAGTGTTTTTTGTTTTCTAAACTATATGGTAAATGTAATTTTAAAAAATTGGATTGTATTGCCCAACAAAATCGAGCATATTCCTTGGCACATAATATGCATCCAAAAAAGATTTATTGAAAAGTCAAACTCATAGAAGAAGAGAGTATAGAATGGTGGTTGCCAGGGACTGGGAAGTGTGGGAAATGCAGAGATATTGGTCAAGGGCATAGATTTTCACTTATAAAATGAATAAAGTCTGGGAATGTAATATACAGCATGGTGACTATTGTTAGTGATACTATATTATATACTTGAAATTTCCAAAGAGAGTAGATCTAAGTGTTCTCACTCCAAAATAATGGTAACTCTATGAGGTGATGAAAGTGTTAATTAGTGTGATGATGGTAATCATTTCACAATGCATATCAAATCATCATGTTGTTCACCTTAAATATACACCATTTTAAATGTTTTAATTATACCTTGATAAAGCTGGGGGGAAACGAAAGAAGATGTGTTGATGGATTCAATAATAGGAGACCTCAATCAGTAAGAATGAAAAGAGAGACAGAGAGAGAACAAGCTGTCAAGTCTGCCTCAGAATTCGTACTCAGTCTAAATCCCCACTTGCCCTCTTGAGGACACAGTGAGAATTGCATCTGATTCTATCTAAACCAGGGGTCAGCAAACTGCAGCTTGCCAGCCACATGCGGCTCTTCAGATACTTTCCGTCTCAAAAGTTTGCTGACCCCTCGAAGAGCCAATCCTGTCCCTCACAACAACTTAAAAATTATTCGAGAGCCATAAATATATTTTTACATAATCACCATCATGTGAATAATATCCTTTAAAAATTTCATAAATGAAACTATGATAGTTTTATTTTCATTTTCAATTTTACTTCAGAGCCACATGTAGGCACCCAAAGGGCCACATGTAGCTTGTGAGCCGCAGTTTGCTGACCCCTGTTGGCTCTTCTGTCTCAAAAGTTTGCCAACCCCTGATCTAAACCGTGCCTCGTGGTGGTAACAGCAAGGCCAGTTACTGAATCAAGGAGGAAACCTAGCAGTTTTTATTTATTTATTTATTTATTTATTATTCATTTTTTAAAAAAATTATTTATTTATTTATTTTAAATTAGCTTCAGGTGTACAACACAGTGCAATAGTTATACTTTTGACCCCTCAAAGTGACAACCCCCCTCCCCCAATTCGCCTCCCCACTCCTCCCCCCCATATCATACATATCTATTACACTTCCTCTGACTCCCTTCCACAGTATAATCCACATCCCGTGACTATATATTCAATTACAGTTGGTATACAATATTATACAACCTCAGCTTCAGGTGTACAGTGCAGTGATCAAGCCTCTACTCCATCCATGAAATGGTCTCCCTAACAAGACATGTGACCATCTGACACCCCACAAAGTATTTACATTACTAATTATATTCCCCAAACTGTCTGTCATATCCCTGTGGCAATATTGTAGTTGCCTATTTTTGCTGTCTAATCCCTTCCCCTTCTCCCTCATCCCCACCCCCCTCCCAACTAGCAACCCTGTTTTTCCTCTATATCTATGAGACAGTTTCTGTTTACTTTGCTCATTCATTCAGTTTTTCAGATTCCACATATAAGTGAGATCATATGGTATTTTTCTTTCTCCGACTGACTTATTTCACTTAACATAAGTCTCTAGGTCCATCCATATCATTGCAAACGGTACGATTTCATTCTTCTTTATAGCGGAGTAATACTCCACTGTATAAATGTACCACAGTTTCTTAATCCAGTTGTCTACCGATGGGCATTTCGGTTGTTTCCAAGTCTTAGCTATTGTAAATAGCGCTGCAATGAACATAGGGGGGCATATATTTTTTCAAATTAGTGTCTTGGAAACCCAGCAGTTTTTAAATGGGCCATGAATGGAGATAATTATTTAGATGACAAGATAGAAAGGAGCTTTTGCCTGAAATGTGCCAATGATTGAAGCAATTTTAAACAAAACTACCAGAAAACTCTGCTTGTTCTCTACTTGATGTGCTTAGAATGGAGGAACATACAGAATCTGTGATGTGTTCTTAATTTCTTCAGTATGCATGGTTCGACTCCTATTTTATTCAAGTAGGTTGTCTGGTTTTCTTAAAATCTATGATGCTTAAGTTGGAAACAAAAAAGAAGGCTACTGATAATAAGGAAACAATGAGGGAAGAAGATCAGGCACAGAAACAAAAGGCTGCTTTGCATATATGGTCATCGTCCTTGGCATTTTTACTTTGTATAATCATATAACAGGAGCATAATAGGGTGGGCCGTGTTTGTGGCCAAATAAATCTGAGCATGATCCTTTTTTTTTTCCTCTTCCTACTTTGTAGTCCTGCCTCACCACACACTTGTGCCACTCGCTGTATTTTATTCCCTTACAGAATCCTTTTTTTTTTTTTTTTTTTAAGCTGAGCCATCCTGCCACCTGTTGGCAGCTCAACGGCAACTCAGCTCGGGCTGGCATCAAACCGCCATTGCTGAGCTCAGCTCACACTCTTGAGCGAGCTCTTAACCAACTGAGCCGCTCGGC